>JARHVA010000033.1:1477500-2677500 GCA_037957365.1 Torreya grandis | reverse complement strand
TATAAGTGTCGAGTTTGGCATCTTCTTGAGTCCTTTGATGCCTTCATCATTGAAGCAATACCAAGGCATGAAAACTCCATGGCTAATGCTTTGTGGTTTATTGTTTGGGACTAAGTCCAATTTCATACTCTTAAGATGAGTACTATTACTTTGGAAGAGAAGTTCATCTTTGGGATAACTATATATCCGAATTTTGCCTTTATATTAAAATACTTGACAGCTATAACTATTGGTATATTTGCATCATTTGGGGCTACATATCAATAAAAAAAGAGCCAAAGTATTTTTTCACAATATTTATATGTATACTAACAAGAGAATAATAGATAAGGTTTAGGGTGATGTTTGGTTTTAGTTGTGTAGGTTGTGATAAACTGTTGGAGTTATTTTTAAAGAGCCTATTGATTGATAATTTTAGTAGGCAGCACTTATTCATTGGTTGTGCTTGAAAGGTTCCTAAATTGTTTCCCCTTGATTGTGTGCTTTTGCAGATAAAACTTGCAGGACAGATGCTCTATTATTTGCTCACAACAGGATCAGGTCTGCAGACACTGGGAGAAGAATATTGTGATTTATGCCAGGTCTACTATTACACTATTATATTATGTGATTATCACACTATCATATTATGTGATTATCCTAGCTAATCAGTTTAATGTGAGAATGTCGACTATAGATGTGGACAAGCCTTCTCATTTCCCTGGGAGCCAATACTGGAAGATTGCATGTTCATCAAATGTCAGTTTAAATTTATTGTGGGAGGGCTGTTTATAGAAGTCAAAGTCGTTTCACATGCTTGCATATATTATCTGATTATTGGGAGTAAATGAGGCTTCACCTTTTGAAGAGATGTTCATTGTGAAGTAAGGAGCAGTGCCAGGAGTTGGATGCTACATATGAGGCATTAGAAAGCAAACAATGAACCCATTTGTATTGATGCATGTTTTCATCACCATGAGAGCTAATGAAATAAACCATGGAGCAAAGTGACATGGTATCTAGTTACTAATATGAAGCATAACTTGCTCAGAAAATTGAATTCATTAACAAGACTCCGCCGAGATTCTAGCCTGGTTGTGTGAGAGGATGGTGCACCTTATATAAACAAGAGTCTCACTTAAAGAAATAAATACTTATTTTCTATGGAGCTTTTTTCTGTGAAAAATACATTTAGGATGACATTACAATTACAGAATATTCACAATATATGTATTAATTTCTTTGTAGATGAGCATGCCGAGGTCCTACACAAGTAGGTGCTCACCTCCTTGCTTTTGGAGAAATCGCCTCCAATCTCCTTTATATGAGTGGATTGGTAGCACCGCTTGGGTGTTTTCTTGTGGATTCCCTCTGTGCACTTAATCTTCTAGAAAGGGTGGTTCATATAATCAGAGATTACTTGACTTTGGAGATTCTTTTTAGTCTATGGAGCTCCACTATGCCCTTCCTTTTAGAATGACTTCCAATGTGATTTGACAGGCATGAGTGTCAACCTTGAAAGTTTATTGTATATGAATTCCATAAGGATCTGCATATCTTGAGCTTGACCTTGAGCTTATGCTGTTGAAGGAGCTTGTTGATGATGGACTTGTCAAATATTTTGTGCATAAAGATGACTCATCTTCTTTTTTGGGAATGAGGAGAAACAAAGACACAGAAGAACAATTGTTGGCCATAATTTTGATTTCTTTGATAATTGTGCCTATGAGTCTTCACTCTGTCATAGATGTGGTTCATGATGGTTGGTTGGTGATCATGATCCTCGAAAGAGATTGGTGGAGTGTTATATGGCCTTGAGCATGGGAAGGTCCTTGGGTTTCAAGCATTATTTTAGAAAACAAGAATGTTGTACATCTATTTGTAAGGTGTTTTTCGATGATTGTCTTCTTGTGTTACCAAGAAACTAGCAAGTTGATTAATCACATGGGAAAGCTTTTTTACAATAATGTCAGTGGGAAATAAAGACTTGATTTGGTAGATCTTATCCATGGGACTTGTATCACATTTCGTGGTATCAATGAGGGGTTATATTTTGGAAATGTTATTTCAGATTACATGGACCCGTTTTTGCTGTTTATTTGTCTTGACCCAACCAATTTGGTTAGGATGCATCCAATATATAAATAGTCAAAATTAAAGCATGCTTTTGTCTCAGTCTTCAGATGTCTTACATGTTAAATGTGGTGTGGAAATTTACTTGTACTCTTACCATCCAGATTGAATTTTTAATTCAATACATAAGATATGGCTATTACATAATTTGAAACTAAGTTGGTTTGATTACATTTTACAGGTTAAAAGTTCATCTGGAGTTCCTCCAACACCAGCAAGGCGGATTCTTTTGATTTTTTTTCAGTCAGCTCTTCCTTATCTTGCTGAAAGGCTTAGGTGAAATATCTCGTCTATTCTCAAGCAGAACTTTTAGTTGCTTTCCTTTTACAGGTTTCTAGAAGTTTGATAAATTATTAATTCTCATAGTCATTCTGTTCATCATTGTTTTTTGGGGAGCGTTGGGTCACTGAACTTAGCTGAGTAGTTCAACAGTTCTAGGGTGGCTGCACGTGGAGTTTTGCTGGCCAATGGATATCCTGATGAGTCACATGCTGGATTTGGAGTTGTTAGCAGTATAACTGACACTGGTTCTAATAATGCAAGCGATTCATCCTCCTTGTCAAATAGAGAATCTGCTACCATAAGATGGTCAAGATTGAAAGAAAAAGTTAAGAAAACATGGTTGGCTGCACTTCAAAAATGGCCATTGGTATGTTCTTTAGCCACTTAAGACATTAGGGTTTGAACTTTTGGATACTAAATATCGAGTGATGTTTATTTGAAAAAATTGCACCGTTCACTGCAATGTTTAACATGGAAGATTTCTTTAAGAGGGACATTTCCCCACTTGATGAGTTTAGTTTATTTGTCCCTAACATAATCTTGGATATGCACTTTAATATATACAAACAAAACTTATTTAGCCTCGTGAATGTTAAAAAAACGTGTAAAGCATTATTAAAGCATGTTTATTTGCTATGGTGCTATCAGATTCTTCCATCTGTACAGGACATTTCACAGCTAGTGATCCGCGCAAACCTGATGCTCTTTTATTTTGAGGGTATTTTCCTTTTTCTATTATCTCCAGAAGCTCCTAACTCCAGACTTCAACATGTAGTTTGTGAACTGCAGTAATGTCTCTATGGCATTGTCAATGAAATTGATTTAGAAATATTAGCTATATAGTATCTTCATAGTTACAAATAATTTGTTTAGTCATTTAATAAAATTTCTATAGCTTATGTAACCTTACAAGAGTCTCCCATTTTTTATTTTTTTTTGGAGAAATGCACCTTATATTTTTTCATGGAATAGATAAACTATATCAATCTAACAACAGGGTTACAAGGGAAGCCTCTCCTTAAGTAAGTCGATAAAGATGACATCTGAGCTTGGGCCCTAAGACACAATGACTCAAAATCTTTGCAAAAAAACATTTGAATTTAACTTTAACAAGCTAAGCAAACTCTTTTTTAAAAATTCTCAGCTTAAGTCAATAAATATCAAAGATGACATCTGAGCTTGGGCCCTAGGAGGCAATGACTCAAAATATTTTCAAAAAAACATTTGAATTTAACTTTAACAAGCTAAGCAAACTCTTTTTTTTTCCCAAAGTCTCAGCTCCCCTAAACTGAGAGGTAAAGGCTCCGCATGAAATGTGGCCTTGCACCTTGACTTCCACAAGAATCCAATATCTGTTAGCCGAATTGTCTGCTATAAAAAATTGCAGCTTTCCCTAATCATCCATGTGTCCCTGAGTAGAGGCCCTCACCAAGCTAGAGGGCATTGAAAAAATAATTACACTTTGCTTGAAACCAAGCCCAAAAAATCTTACCAGAAGGAAATTTCCCAAAAACATGATCAGTAGTTTCCTCTCTACCACAAAGTCTACATAAAGAATTTGGAAAATGGGCTGGTCGCCTTATGTCTTGGGATTTTCTTCAAAACCTTAACCATATTGAATCTTTTGGTTATAATTTAAAGAAAAATGAGATAGATGCAAATAGATAATGCTAAACATTGCAATCATCGACACAAGGTTGAATATTTTACATTTTATGGAAGTGTTGAATCTTATATGTAAAGAAGGGTATTTGAACTGAATACAAATGACCAGGACTTTTGAATACTGTTCTGAACTTTCATATTTTGAGGTACATAATAGAAAGGATTTGCAGTTTTCATGTTTTAAGCTTGGAGTACCTGTACTATGTTTAAGACGATATTTGTCAATTCCACAGGTATCTACTATCACATAGAAAAACGTGCTGCAGGGATTCGTTATGTATTCATCGGAAGGCCATTGCCTCAAAAGCCTAGGTATCCTATGATCTTACCTTAAATGCTAATTTAGAGCAACCGATCTTAAGTTTTCTGTTGAAAGTATTGTTGACAACTTGACATCAATTCTACACTATAGTGACATAGTCATTACCTACTGTGAAGCTTGGCTCCAGTAATTTGTGTATAAAATTGGTGTTGAAAAAAGCAGAAAACAATGAAAGATCAGGAAACAAGAAATTTACAAGACAGAATTTAAGTGATTTAAGTATCTGCCATTTTGGTATTTTTTGGGAAATTGATAAACAGATCCATATGGATAAGTTTTAGCTTAAGATTTAGGTCAACTTTAATTTTTTTCTGTTCAATAATAAGTTTTCGATCATCATAATGCAATTTTTCCAAAAGTATATGTAGTCCTAAATAAAAGTTATATGTTGTTTCCAGTTTGCATTTTGTACTTTGTACAGGAAAATTATAAGATCGCCAATGTAATGATCCTTTCTGGACAAATTTGAACAATTACGGATTTTACGTAAACCCTTATCTTCCAAATTGGCAATTAAATAAATGATTCTACAATTGATTTCAAAGATATAACATGCTATTTAATGTGGTTGGTTCCTTTGCTTGCCGCGAAGATGTCAATGACTTTGACAGTGCAATTCATTGCTTGGGTGCTTATATACTGCATCACCAACATTTAATATTGGGAGGTTTGGGGGCTTTGAGTTTGGGACAATCAGAAATCATTGAATGCTTAGGCAGCAATCTGTCAGACGAAGGCACTTTCTCTCCTCTCCAATGTTGTCTTCCTCCTCCTCTGGCTAAAGTAGACGTTGATGATGCTTATCATGCAGAGGATGCTGGTAATGGTGCGGGTCCAGATAATGCAATTATGGTTGATGAATGATCTCTTGGCTTTTTGTTGATATGTTTTGTCTAATTGTATATTTCTTCTAATGGCATACTAGGGCCGTGTAATTTTCCCTGCCCCCTATTAGTGGTTGGGATGCTTTGATACAATGTTTTGGATAGTATCAATGGTGGATTGTTCTGACAGTCTGGACTTTTGATGTTCTATATGATAGATGAATTTTGTTATAGTCCTTTCTAAGTTTGTGCAAATATTGCACATTTGGTGGAATGATTTATACTTGATGGATTGTTTTTGAAAGTCCCTTGCTTAGTCCAACTGACTAGTGCCTCACAATCCTTTGCCTTTCCATAGAAAATGATTGGGTTTTGACGGGATTCTCTATGATTCAGCTTGGTTGTCAGGTTTGCTGATAGATCCTTTGTCTCCTTTGCTTAGAGATATGGTGGCCCCTAGCGAGTACATGATTAACACCTCATTATTCTGTTATTCCGAGTGGATTGAATCTCTGCTTCGGTGACCTTTGGATTTTTGTCTCTTACTTTTGGTTATGAGATTTTCTTGGATGGTTTTTTTAATACATTTTTTTGGTTTAGGGCCTATCCCTAGTTATTCTAAGAAAAATAAATAAATTAAAATTAAGAGAAATTTGAGCTAAAAAAATAATTAAAAATAAATGATAAATAAAAAAATAGTTAAGTTTAATGTTATCTTGAAGATCTCATGTGTGTTCTTCACAAACACATTAAAAAACAGTCTTCACAATCCTTTCTTTTCAGCCTTTCTGCTATAGGGAGACTCCAACCACCATGTGCTCTCAAACATTTGCTTAAGAGATGTTAATGAGGCTGCAATGCTCTGCAATGTGATGAAGGCTGTGGCAAATGGTGTGGCTTTCACTCGCACAAGCTCCTTTCCATTCGTGTGTTCTCTCATCAAGCTTAGCATCCAATGATGACTGTAGATGCATTTTGTGATAGTTTTCATTTTTTCAATTACACTTTTCACCTATGCAAGTTTTTCTATGTTCTCAAGGAGGAGATCAATGCAATGGACAGTGTAAGGGCTCCACAAAAGTGTAGGTTACCTCTCCTCAAGAAGTCTCCTCACTTTTACATATGTTGTTGTTGCATTGTCTATCACAACTTGGACACTCCACACCCACTTCCATGACCACCTTGTCCAACATATTAGACAAAGTGTTTGCATTTTTCACTTGGTGGGAGGCATCAATTGAGTTCAAAAATATCACTTGCCCACTTGTAGTCACTAGAAAGTTAATCGAGGTGTAGTTCCTTCCATCCATCCATCCATCTATCAGACAAAATGTTGCATCCCTTTTTGCGCCATTTTATTTTTTGCTCATCTACAATAAGTTGCGTATTTTTTACGGTGTCTTTCAACAATGGGCCACTCAAATCATGAGTAGGTGCATTGAACCCCTTCTCGACAATGGTCAATGCAGTTACCAAATTCTTCTGATATGGAATTTTCGCCAAATTGAATGGAATGTTGTAATACTGGAATTTTTCCACAACCGCTCTTTCTTCATTCTGCAATTTCCGCTTCCAAGTAGTTTCTTCGAGTGAAGGTCGTGCCCCAGGAGTATTTCGAGGAACAAATAAAAACTTGTGCAAGTGAACTTGAAGTGTCTCCAGTAGATGAGCCTCGTCCCCAAACCCTTCGGGCAATAGAGTAGCTAGAGGCTCCTAGTCATCAGAATCAACTCTCACTACCCCCTAGTCATCACGGATGCAAGTGCTTCAGCCACCCTCTTTTTTTCAATTTTTTCTCATCGTAAAGAGTTAGGACAGCAGCCATCTCTCTTTGAGCCTTAGGTGGCACTTTGTCTCATAGTTACACATCATTACTTGGAATTCGTGTGAGGTAATATTTGAGGTGATTGATGTCTACACTCATCTTAAACCCACGATAATTTCTTATGACAGAGTTTTACTCTGAATCATCTTTGCAATGCTTCCATGCAGGGTTATTAGACTTTCTATCCCTACGGGTACAACGACTTGAACCAAATGCCATTCTTGAAGTTGAAATCCTATAAAACAAACTAAAAAAATAGCATTAGCCTAGAAGTAGAAGAAAATGGGAAAAAAAATCAAATCCAAGAGGCTAGATAGAATTCTTACCTCTCAAATCCAAGCAATTCCAAAAGTTTACCCATTTTTTTTAAATTCCAAGCTCACCAAACATCATTATGAATGCAAACCTATCCAATTCGAGCACAACTAAGCTTATGATTCTAAGCGATTCCAAGTTTTATGATTCCCACTTCGAGCACAACCTCCGCCTTTTCCTTGAGTTTTGATTGACATTCTATGTCTATCTGGGGACTTTTAGCCCTTTTTCAGCCTTTTCCGATCAAATGTATGTGCTAGACACTTTCAAAATAGAATTTGAAACAAATTAGAATATTGATATTGTGACAAGTGTTGATGATATTGGTAAAGAAAAGCGTAACGATTTGCATAATCAAATTAAATTGAAAGTCGAACCCTATTGACAACCTTATTACTATGAGAGTATTCAACTTCGATGTAAAAATTCCAAAGATTATAGTCATAATTACAGAAGATCTATGTCGACTCGTAGTCCATTATTCTCAACTCAACAAATTCAAGGCCAAATTTCAAAAAAATCAGGTCTATCAAAGTTGATTCAAGGCGGATCAATCCGGATGCAATGTGTCACTTGTTTAAACTTATGAAGATCCTTCTGCTTATTGTCTTAATGTGTTTTGAGGATGAAGTGTTTCCAACACAGGACATATTATATACCTAATTAAGTGTTGTTAATTTTCAAGGATTGCTATGAAGAGACGTGACTTAACGCCTCATTGAGACACAACCTTTCACACTTTTTCCTTGACTCATATTTACATATCCTTTCAACTTACTCATCCTTTCACAGCTGTCCTATCCTATTTTCTTTTTTATATGTTCTATATTGAATATGTAATATCTTAGATACCTCTTTTTTATACTGACCTGGTATACTACAGATAGCTGCAATTGCAATTACCAAATTTTGTTGGATCTTGCCCAAATCCTATCAGATCTATATTTTCCAGATATCGAATTAGTTCAATCCAATCTGGACATTTAATATTTTTTTCCTGTTTTAAAACTTAAAATTTCACATCATTGCAAACTCACATTCCAATCGACTTGTTCTTCTTAGTGCAAAATTTAAAATTTTACAAATGTTTATATTATATAATATTTTTACACACACACACACACACACCTTTTTCTGAACCAGACTTCTCCGATTTTATTTTTGGAATTCCATATTTTCAAATTTGTTTCACCTCACATACAAATTTGGGTTTCCAAACTTGGTAACAATAGCTGCAATCTCTAAAGACCTCAAAGAATAACATATACAACATGAGATTATTCACAATGTGGAACTCACACTACATACCATGGAGATAAATGCTGAAATGCTTTGTGTGACTACCAAACCCAAAAAAACATTCTCGCATGCCAATTCAAATGGTAGATGAAGGGAAAGAAGTTGCAACGATTTTATAGTCTTTAGAATGGCTAAAAAATGGGAGCTTTCCCTAGAAATCAAGAAGAAAGCTCGAGGGTCTCCCTTAGTTGATCCTAACAATGACGTCACAAACACAGCTAATATATTTATATAGAAAGAGCATTAGAAAAGGGAAGTTGTCATGCAAGCTGCCAAAAAAGCATGAGAAAACTGAGAGAACTAAGATAAAGTACTAGCAAACTAGAAAAATGCAATAGCCAAAGTAAACACAGAGGAAAACATTGCCACTTAGGTTAATTGTTGGGTCCCTTAGCAGAGCCTTCGTGGCATTTATGTGTTCTTTTTTTGGGGACACTGGTTTTCCTGGTCAGGACTTCTATTAGTTTGGGATTGCCAATGGGATCAATGGTTAGGTATTTTGCCTTGTGGTCCTGATTGATGTTTCAGGGGTAGAGGCCAGAGCCGCATATGGTGCGAGCATTAGAAGAGAACAAGACTGCAAATTATTGGTGGTGGTTGTGTGACTGGTTGCTGATGCCCTTAGAAATAATTCCAGGTAGACCCTTTCTATCAGTAAATTCAGAGCACATGACTGGTTTGTTCCCAGTTCAGATTTACACACATTTGGGACATCGAGTCAATGATTTGCTGTAACAAATATTCTGAGTGGCAAAACGGAGGTGTCAATGGTTTGGGTGTGCAAAATTACAGATAGCTAAAATTTCTCCCCAAGGGCCACATTAAGATATTGAAACGGTGCAGGGCGTGATGGATTTGTTTCCATAGATTTCATTTTTTGGCTAGAACTTGGCTAAAGCAAGAGCTGTGGGGATGGGAGAGGGTCGGGTTCATGGGCTGCCATGGATTGTTGGGGAAACAATGTATGACATTGATTGGCAGCTTCTTGCTCTCATGAAGAATGCGAGGAAGATGCGTGGCTTCCCTTAAAGTTGATTTGAAAACCCGAGTTGGGCTACTAGGATTGGCTTGAATCTACTAGGTGCACATCCTACATGGGAAGGTTATCTTCAAAGGCATGCATTAGACATAAATAAATGATCACAGTAATAAAGGGGGACACATTGGTAATCTTGGATACTTATCTATGTGCGACTTTGGCTTTTCATTTTTGTACGTTTCCTCATCCTTGGTCCATGAGGCTTCTTGTGGACGAGGTGGCTTGCCTCTATCTTTTCTGGCTCCATTTCCTCGATGACTGTAAGGACTTGCTTGTGTGTCACCGAGTCAGACAACTTCTTATTAGACTATAAAACCCATCCTAGATGGTCCCTTTGAGTCACTAACTTTGTGGTGTACCTTGTGATATGTACCATGCATAGTGTAGTGTGTATCTTGCAAGTGTAATTATAATTATATTGGGGTTAGTGCCTTGTATTGGGTCACCTTACTCTTTTGTCATATGTTGATGGTGTGTATAAAGGCAATGCTTTCCACCTATCAACCAAGTGATTCATTTTTCATTTTCTACATGGAAAGGCTATTATTCTTTAGGTGTTAGCACCACATATTTGTGTCTTCTATTTTTTTAGTGTTAATTATTTGTGTGATCATGGATTTGTGTCCAAAATATTACATGGTATTATAGCTTAAGTTTGACAAAGTGTAAAACTCCATAGGTTTTGGGTCTTTGCTAGTATGAGTGTGTGCAGAGAAGAGGTGGTATCTCATAAGGTATTTTGTTGCAATTTATTACTCTATCACACGTCAATGTATTGAAAAGGAAGATAGACCCATTGAAATTCGTGGGACAAGGGCATTTTTTGATTTTAAATGTAGATTCCTTATGGGATTTGGCATAGTTCAAAATCTCGTTCTTGTCAATTTCTTTGCAGGTCAAAATTTGAACCGGGACTTGGATCTTGACAATTTATCGGTATTTGTCAGCAACTTTATTGCTACTTTAAAAAACATATAAATTCATAAAATAAACTTAAATTAAATGTAAAACATTGTTAAATGACATGAGAAATGAATGTAGAGAATACCATAAGTATATTTTCTATTAATTTTTGACCAAAAAAGAGTACAATACTACAAACTACAAAGTACAAAGTTACAATCTGCGATGCTCTCAGAGTTGTGAAATATCAAATATACATATTACATTTCATCTCTAGTGCCTAAAATAAGTTTGTTGTGGCTACCTCATGGAAGTGAAAGGTAAAAGTTCCACCTCTCCAATGCCAACATTGTCAGCAAATGTATCATTTGGATCCTCACCAACCCCTCCTAATGCCTTTGTTGCCCTAGATGCTATTACTTCTTTTATCTTCCTCTCCAAATCTACGATCTCCACTATAGGCTCTGGCTCTGCATCATCAACTTTCCAGTCAGCAAATGGATCGATCTCATTCAAGTCAATAGTATCATATTTATTTTGCCCTTCCACTTGTCTCACGCGAAGACGAAGATTGTATTGCACAAAGACAAAGTCATTGAGGTGTTGTGTCGTTAACCTATTGTGCTTCTTTGTGTGTGCAACGTCAAACATGCTCCAATTACGTTCACACCCAAAACAGCTACACAGTTGACACAAAATGTGAATGGCTAGCCTTTGAAGATTTGGTGTTTTTTGCACCATAATCTTCTCACTACACATCTGCAAATAGGAGATTTAAAATTTTGTAAGTCAACTAGGCTTGAATAAATGAAATAAGTCTACTAGTATCTATAGACTACGAGTAACGAGATTATAATGAAAAAACAAATGACTCATTTTGTTTTTACCTGGTTGAGTTGTTTCTTCTTTTAATGCATAGAGTAGAAAAAAAGAGTCTCCCCATTGCATTCTCGTAATTCTGTAGCTCCTCAATAACTGCATCTCTAGTCTCATCACTAGAGATCATTCTCTCTATGCATGTGTTGAGGCCATCAATAACCTCCTCATTGGCCTTAAATGAATCAGAATTAAAAAATACACGGTTGACACAAAATGTGAATGGCTAGCCTTTGAAGATTTGTTGTTTTTTGCACCATAATCTTCCCACTACACATCTGCAAATAAGAGATTTATAATTTTGTAAGTCAACTAGGCTTGAATAAATGAAAGGAGTCTACTACTAGTATCTATAGACTACGAGTAACGAGATTATAAAGAAAAACAAATGACTCATTTTGTTTTTACCTGGTTGAATTGTTTCTTCTTTTAATGCATAGAGTAGAAGAAAAGAGTCTCCCCATTGTATTATTCTATAACTCGTCAATAACTGCATCTCTAGTCTCATCACTAGAGATCATCTTCTCTATGCATGTGTTGAGGCCATCGATAACCTCCTCATTGGCCTTAAATGAATCGGAATAATAAAATACACGGTTGACACAAAATATGAATGGGTAGCCTTTGAAGATTTGGGGTTTTTTGCACCATAATCTTCTCACTACACATCTGCAAATAGGAGATTTATAACTTTGTAAGTCAACTAGGCTTGAATAAATGAAATAAGTCTACTACTAGTATCTATAGACTATGAGTATCGAGATTATAAAGAAAAACAAATGACTCATTTTGTTTTTACCTAGTTGAGTTGTTTCTTCTTTTAATGCAGAGTAGAAGAAAAGAGTCTCTCCATTGCATTCTCGTAATTTTGTAACTCCCCAATAACTGCATCTCTAGTCTCATCACTAGAGATCATCCTCTCTATGCATGTGTTGAGGCCATCGATAACCTCCTCATTGACCTTAAATGAATCGGAATAAAAAAACTTAGGATTCAAGTAGTAGGCCGCTGCATGAATATGTTGGTGGAGCATCTTGGACCATCTCTAATCAATTATGTGCCATATGAATTCATATTTTCTTTGATTTTGCTCATAATATTTGGCTATGGCCTTCTTGGCCACATCCATGGCCTCATACAAATAACCCATTGGGTTTCTCTCCTCATTCACCAACCAAAGAACTCGAAACAAAGGCTCTAACACCTAAAACAAAATAATACACGAATTTAAAATGAAAATTAAGATTTTTTAATAACAAATATATGATAAATAAAAAAATAATTAAGTTGAAAGTTACCTCAATGATTTTCTCCATGCGTGTAATGTTCCCCTTTTTGGCATATCTTGCTTATGGACCCTTAGCTTGGTTTTGTTCCCACAAGGCTAAGGAAAATAAAGAGAAGAGAACTATGAGGAGGCTATTCAAAGAGCAAAAAGATGAAAAGTACTTAAGTTTCTAATTTTCAGTTGAGTTATGCAAAAAGTGTTTTTTATCAAATTTTCACTTAAGTTGGGACCTTTTAAGGGTCATGGGCACTTAAGGCTTAAAAGTGAATTTTATATGAAAGTTTTTTAACATATCTTTTTTAAAGAAAAATGTAAACTCTCCCTCTCTATTTGGGCAACACATTTGGAAGGGAGATATAAAAGGAAAGGAAAAGCTCATTTGAAAAGGTTATGCAATTGGGATATTGAAATTATTGTGCAAGTATGTCAATCTTGTTCACCACATCTTGAAGACAAAAACCTTCAAATATGTTAGGGGTTTGGGGACGAAAACCTCTATATCTACTTTCAGGGCAACTCTACTCAAGGGCTGTAGTTGTACTTCAATTTTTCATAGTTGTATACAAGTGGATTTACAAGGGTGTTTTTGGACACCAACTTTATCAATGATTGTTTCAAACCTTTTGAAGAGCTGTAAATTCATGATTTGTAGGTCAAAGAGGTGGGCAAACTCGATTTGAGGAGCTTTGTTGGATTTTGGAGGCCATCCCAAGGGTGGTGACTTGCTTTGGGAGGTTGACGACCCCTCTCAGGAGTGTAAATTGTCTCTGGAACCCTCTTTTAGGGTCAAAGGTAATTTTAATAATTTATTCCAGCAATTAGCGAGTTATTATGGATCAAATTGCAGGTTTGGAGGGTCATTTCACGCCCTAGGAATATACAGAAATTTAATATATTATTTGGCACCCTGAGCGACTTACTTGGAAAGGTTCAGAAGGTGGTTAGAAGGGCAAATTCCAAGAAATAAATATAAGATTTATTTCCAATTTTTTTTCTAAGTGTGGCAACTCACTTGTCGAGGTTTTAAGGGTATTTCATGAGTGAAAACGTGACTGTTCTTTCACATAAAAATCAAAATAATTACAGGGGTATTTTTCAGCCACTTCACCAACAAATCTTGGTCAAAAAAGGTACCTTGCTTTCAGTTTATTTTCAGCTATTTGTGGAGCTATTTTTGCATGTTTGCTTGGAAATTCTTCTTTAGGGTTTGTTGGTTTTGGGGGTCAGATTTCAGTTAATTGGCAATTTTATTCAAGGGTTTGTTGGAAAACCCCAACTAGGTCTAATTGTCCCATTTGGTGACATTATAGTGGTATTAGAGCCATATCTTGGCTATATGTGATATTCAAGGTTTATATCAATCAGTAACATGGACAAGGGAAGGATTGAAAGTCTCACTTAGGCCCAGGATCGTGGGAATCAACCCCTCAAAGTGAAGGACAGCCTTTGGTTCGTTGGGATTTGATGGAAGATTATGATGAGTACTTGACACTTGCACCATGGTACAGAAAGGGAAGGAGCTTCAAGTATTGGCAAGGTTTGAGATATGGCAAAGGGCACCATGAGCACATAGCTACGCATGATGACTTGGGGAAGATAGTCCTTCCAACTTTGATAGTGATCCAGTTATTTCGGTGAGAGATTGGGTTGACAAGGTGAGTGAATACCTTAATTTGAGGCCTAGGGGTAGAAGGGAAGCCTTAATTTTTGTCATCTAATATTTGGATGGGGCTGCCCATGAATGGTGGCGTCATGGATGGGAAACACAAGGGCACGACACCATTGGGTCACATGAATTCTTTGAGAGAATCGTGGGTGAGTTTGGTAAGATGAGGGAGCCATCAAAACCAAAATCACTAAGGGCACCAAGCAAGGGTTTCCAATTGGATGAAAGACAGCCCTTAAAACAATTAACCGAGCCTAATTTCCAATTGTACAAGGGGCAGCCACTCCACAAGGTTGTTAAACACCAAAATTCAGTCAATCATAGGCCCCTTGTGATGGGCAATCAACTAGAAATTAAATCAGAAAATTCAGGAAAATTGAAGGCATGTAAGGCTGAATTCGAAGGGCAGCCACCAAGTGAAGGACCTTTTAAGCTTGGGCACCAAAATTCAGTCAATTGTGGGCCTATTATGATGGACAATCAGCTGGGATTGAAATCAGAAAATTCTTAGAAGTTAAGGGCATGTAAAACTGGAATAGAAGGGCAGCCATCAAAGGAAAGACAATCAAAAAATTGAGAGCAAAGAAATAAAAATATGAAGATGAACCAAACTGAAATTGAAGGACAATTACATGAAAGAAAAGAGGATAGCCAGCAGGTGACAAAGAAAGAGGTGCTTGCTACCCTATCTAGTGCTACTAGACGCCATGCTTTCTATGTGAAAGGATCCGTTAGAGGCAAAAGGGTAATTGTGTCAATGGATAATGGAGCCACTCACAACTTCATAGATTCTAAAATGGTTGCAAGACATAGGCTGTCCCACCAAGGAAAATGGTGGACTTAAGGTAACCGTGGGGGATGGCTCCTCCATATCATGCATTTCCAGCACCTTGGAATTAAAACTAACCATGGGTGAATATACCTTTGAAGGAGAGTGCAATGTGATAGACCATGGGGAGATAGATATTGTGCTCGGAGCCCAATGGTTTCAATCCATTGGTGAGTACGCTCATAATTTACAAGAATCAAAACTGAAGTTTATGGCAGCCAACAAAGAAATTGTTCTCCATGGTTTAAGCAATGGGACACCTATGTTGGTGACCTCAAAAATGATGGAACAAGCTTTTCATAAAGGGCAGCCAAGTAAATAGTTCCAACAAACTATGGAGCAACCAATGGGTTTGCAAACAGCTGACATTGATGGGGAAGTTACTGAAAAATTACAACTTCCGAGTTTGAAGCAAAGAGAAGTTCAACAACTTCATGAGCCTACAAAAGGTCAAAAGGGAAGCTTGAACAAAAACATCATAATAGAAAGTTATACCAAGAAAGGAAGTTTTTGTATTGTCCCTTTTCATGCATCATTTTCCTTGTCTAATTTTAGATTGCAAGAAGAAGCTTGGAGGAAACACTTGTTATTATGTCTTGCTAAAGAAGCACATCCCCCAACAAAAAGGGGCATAGCAAAGAGGCCCATTGAAGGAGTGATGCCAAGAAGGAAAGATGAATGATGCACCTTGCATATAAAGGAAGGATAATCAGATATCTTGATGGGCAAACAATTGAGTTGTCAACTTGGTAAGCATTCAATGTTTTCTCTTCATGATTGGTTCTCTCATTACCTTGGTTGCAAAGCTTGTGCTATCATTGAGGTGGTGGTAAGGGACACTCAAGGAGAAGAAGAAGTCTTCCAAGTAAGTTCAAGGAAAGGACATGACAAATACCCTTCATGGCCATGAGATCCCGATGAGCTCTATCAACATAATGTTGCCATCATGTATAGGGCTAACATGAGGAAGGAAGTGGACAAGGAAAATCATGAAACATGGATCAAGGTAGTTGCTGTTTTTGATATTTTCAGTTTGTATTCCTTGAAGTTATTAGTCACCTTGGTAAGCATGGGCACTAAGAAGATGAGCTTGTCACTTTCCAGCACTATGGGGATGGTCCAAACATATAGTAGAGGTTTTCCCACCCCAAGAAAGAGAGATTGGGAGAGAGAAAGGGCACACTACTGCCAGGTTAAGATAAAGCATGATGACATAATTGTAAAAGCGTTGTTAAACACTAATGTTTTTTCTAACATGTTTGCTTCATGTGAGGGTTCATTAGTGAGATCACTTACCAAGGCTAAAAGCAATACAATGGATATGGTAATTTCCAAACAAGGGCAGGTTATGGAGGATGATTTTTATGTGGTTGGCATAAGGGATACCAATATGGTCCTTGGTATTTAGTGGTTGCACTCACTTGGTAA
Organism: Torreya grandis; assembly: GCA_037957365.1. Lineage (NCBI taxonomy): Eukaryota > Viridiplantae > Streptophyta > Pinopsida > Cupressales > Taxaceae > Torreya > Torreya grandis. The sequence continues at coordinate 2,660,827 of JARHVA010000033.1, read as the reverse complement.
GTACACCCAAAAATATCAAACCATGGAGTTAAAATTCAAAGTGACAAGTAATGACGTTGTTTTGCATGGTTTGAGTGATAGAGAGGCCCCTTCTTCTTTAAATAGCATGTTAGAAGTATGTTTCATGAGCATGAGGAAGATTGAAAAGAAGGCTGCCACTAGACATCAAATGCAGCCCCTTCATTCCAGATTAGAATCCCTTACAAAGCAATTGGTAAGTGTAGTAAATTCTGATTTTTGTCATGCTTGTTGTGGGAAGGTGGAGAGGAGGTTTGATTGCCAAGGGCAACCCAAAATTTTGCTTTGGGCAGCACCCGATTCCTTCTTGCAAGGATATAAATGAAGATTTTTAAAGTAAAGTGAGACCCTTCTTGATTTTGGAAAGGGCTAAAATTGCAAGCAGCTGTTCACAAGGTTCAAATTGTAAAAACCGTTGGTCCTTTTGCTTACTGAAAAATGCTAGACTCAGCCAGTCTTAGCTATGGACTTTTTTGGACATCAAAAACAATTTAATTCCATATATGGCAGCCAAGGGGAAGAGCTGGAAAAAGATGTTTGAAGTATGAAATTTTTGGCTCAAATTTTTCTAAGTCAACAAAACAATTCCAGCCACCTAAAAAGATTAAAGATTGGCACTTTATAGGCTTGCTACAGCCCATGATTGGGAAGACACATGCCAAGGTACATTCTGAAATTTACCACACAGAAAAATTTGATTTTAAGGGGCAGGTATAGCAGCATGTAGAAGGTAAAAATTCTGTTTTTTTTGATAAATTCCAGCCAATGGTGTATTCTGCAAATATTCATAATGAGGCATGCTTTTGGCTTGATAAAGAATGGGAGGTACAAGCCTGTATTTTAGGTTGGTTGAGACTTTTGTTTGATCATTTTAATGTTCTTCTTATGCATGAAGGAGGTGATAAAAGGAAGTCCAAGATGAATGGCATCCCATGTGTTTTGAGGCACACTCAAGGGAGGTTGTATCTATGTGCTATTTTAACTCAAGGTATATTTCAAGATGAGATTATTGTTACTTATTTCCAAGTTTTGGAGATATCTTTTGAGGGCACAATGATCATTATGAGAGGCACATCAAAGGCAAACTAGTATGGCATGTGTTATTTCTTTGGGAATCTGAGGAGTCCTTGAAAGGTGGTCATGACACCTTGAGTTCATGGGGGCAGCCTATAAGATATAGGTTTAGCAAGTTGGGAATTCAAATTGGAGCTTCTTTTCAGTGGGAAGCCATTTCAGTTGGTAAGTGCATCATGAAGAATGTGGGGACAGCCCCATGGCTTTTGCAATTGTTCGAAGACAAACAATTTTGGGTGGGGAGGACTGTAATGTCCCCCGTTTGGCATAACTTGCTTATGGACCCTTAGCTTGGTTTTGTTCCCATAAGGCTAAGGGAAAGAAAGAGAAGGGAACTATGAGGGGGCTATTCAAAGAGCAAAAAGGTGAAAAGTACTTAAGTATTTTAATTTCAGTCGAGTTATGCAAAAAGTGTTTTTTATTTAATTTTCACTTAAGTTGGGACTTTTTGAGGGTCATGGGCCCTTAAAGCCTAAAAGTGAATTTTATATGGAAGCTTTTTAATATATATTTTTTAAATAAAAAGGTAAACTCTCCCTCTTTATTTTGGGCGCCACATTTGAAGGGGAGATATAAAAGGAAATGAAAACTTCATTTGAAAAGGTTATGCAATTGGGATATTGAAATTATTGTGCAAGTATGTCAAGCTTATTCACCACATTTAGAAGACGAAAACCTTCAAGTGTGTTAGGAATTTGGGGAAGGAAACCTCCATACCTACTTTCAGGGCAGCTCTACTCAAGAGCTGTAGTTGTACTTCAATTTTGCATAGTTGTATGCAAGTGGATCTACAAGGGTGTTTTTGGACACCACCTTCATCAAGGATTGTTTCAAACCCTTTGGAGAGGAAGAAATTCATGATTTTCAGGTCAAAGAGGTGGGCGGACTTGGTTTGAGGAGCTTTGTTGATTTTGGAGGCCATCCCAAGGGTGGCGACTTGCTTTGGGAGGGTGGCAACCCATCTCAAGAAGACAAATTGTCTTCGGAACCCTCTTCTAGGGTCAAAGGTAATTTTAATAATTTATTCCAGCAAGTGGCAAGTTATTGTGGATCAAATTGTAGGTTTGGAGGGTCATTTCATGCCCTAAGAATATTCAAAAATTTAATATATTATTTGGCAACCTGGGCGACTTGCTTGGAAAGGTTCGGAAGGTGGTTAGAAGGGCAAATTCCAAGAAATAAATATCAGATTTATTTCCCTAATTTTTCCAAAGTGTGGCAACTCACTTGTGGAGATTTTAAGGGTATTGCGTGAGTGGAAATGCCACTGTTCTTTCACATAAAAATCAGAATAATTGCAGGGGTATTTTTCACTCACTTCGCCAATAAATCTTGGTCAAAAAAGGTATCTTGCTTTCAGTTTATTTTTAGCTATTTGTGGATCTATTTTTGTGTGTTTGCTTGAAAATTCTTCAAATTTTTCAGCTAGGGTTTGCTGGTTTTGTGGGTCAGATTTCAGTTATTTGGCAATTTTATTCAAGGTTTGTTGGACAACCCCAACTAGGTCTAATTGTCCCATTTGGGGACATTACAATGCGTTTCGCAAACACATCATCAAAAATGGTCTTCATGACCCTTTCCCTTTCGCCTTCATAGCATAGGAAGACTCCCACCACCTGTCACTCACTACCATCTGCATAAGGGATGTTAGTGAGGCCTCAATGCTTTGCAATGTGAGGAAGTTTGTGGCAAAAATGTGCGACTCCTGATCGCACAAGCTCATTTCCTTTGGTATGCTCTCTCATCAACTGTAGCACCCAAGTGTGATTGTAGATGAACTTGGTGATATTTCTTGCCTCATCAGCCACACTTTTCACCCATGAGATCTTTCCTATGTCTTCGAGCAAAAGATCAATGCAATGGGCTGCACAAATGGTCCAAAAAAGTATAAGGTGCCTCTCCTCAAGAAGTCTGCCTACTGATATATATGCGGCTACATTGTCTGTCACAACTTGAATAACATTCTGCACACCTACTTGCATCACCATCTCATCTAGCATGTCACACAAAGTGTTCGCAGTTTTTACTTGATGGGAGGCATCGCTTGACTTCAAGAAGATGCACTGCCCACTTGAAGCTACTAGAAAGTTAATCAATGTGCAGTTTTTTCCATCTGTCCACCTGTTGGCCAATTTTGGCCCACATATAAAGCTCTTGCATGGTTTGATGAAGCAGTGGATCAAAGGCGTAGAAACGGATCCAACATTTGCAAATAAAGAGGATTCAAGCAAAGTTTTTCAAGGGTCAACAATAGTGTTCAAGGATAAGCCTGCAAGCTAAAGGGCTAAGTGCAAAATATTTTATTTAGCTAAGTCCTTGGTCATTCTTTCGGACTTTGTGGGGACTAAGTGTTTCTTTTCTCTCGGGCCTTTTTACTGAGCTAAGTCTCATGGTTTCTTTTGAAAAAATTGTCTGCACAATTTTCTCGAAGGAATGTTTTCTTTCGGCTAAGTGTTCTCTCTTCGGGATTTTTGTTTCCGACAAAGTGTTGGAATTCTTTCGAACAATTTGTCCAAAATAAAAGTTTTGAAGAAATTATCTTTTCCAAGCAAAGTGTCCCAAACAATTTTTTTCGAATGACACTTTCTTTGGAGAAGTGGACCAAAACAAGAATTCCGAAGGGTATCTTTCTTTTGAAGAAATGGTCCATTTCAACTTTGCCGAAGGGTCACTTTCTTTTCAAAGTGGACCATTGCAACTTTTTCGAAGGTATTTTTCAAAGGGAAATGGACTATTGCAATTTTGCCGAAGGCTCATTTCAAAGCTTCAAAGGACCATTTCAAAATTCCCGGAGGGTATTTTTCCTTTCAGGGAGGTCACTTTTCACAAGTCCGAAGGGTATCTTTCCCTTCGAAAAGTCCTGTTCATCAAAGCCGGAGCGTCATTTCTTTAAATTTTTTCAGACAAATTGTCCACAGGAATTGTCCATTGCAAAAAACCCGAAGACCTAATTCCTTCGGACAAAATGTGCGAAGGAATTGTTCAAAGCAAAAAGTCCAAAAAAGTAGTTGTTTGCATTCAAAAGAGGTCAAAGGGAGTCAACGAATCTCAAGGGCGAAAGTGTACATGACAGGTGTCAAGGACGCATTCAACTGGCAGGAGATTGACGACTCGTAGGCATCCATGTCAAGCAAATCGATGGTGCGAATCAAGGATCCAAGTCAGTTTCTAACTACCAACCAAAACAAAGGAAAGCCCAAGCGACTGGCAGGAGCTAGTAGGTGCGGATTAATGGAGAAGCCTTTGTCCTTCGATATGGCTCTCACCTTCGACAAGCGGCCGCTCGATCAGAGGTAGCATGGCTAGGTTGTGATTCAGAGAATGGGGATTTCATCCTTTTTTAAGTAGGACATGCAAAGGCAAAAGGGGCACACCAAGTTTAAATGCAAGGATCGACTCATTCACATCAGGCAGGAACATGCAGCTACTCACGACATGGCTCTCTCACCTCCAATCAAGGGAGACTTGAATGCACGAGGGACTTGAGGAGATTTGTGGTGATCTTGGATGGCTCATCTCATGGTCAAGGCAGTTGCAAGGACATAGTAGTGGTTGCAGCCATTTATGACCCCTCTCTTCGTTTTCTCAAACAAACCCTTTCTTTCTCTTTTCCCTTTCTCTATATATATCTCATGTTTTTTTATTTAAGGTGTTCTTAGTTTTTTAGACTTTTCTATCTCTTTGGGAGACGGGACACTCCTAGAGATATTGCAAAATATGCTTAGTTGGATTAGGCTCGACCCTGTCAAGCATTTGTAAGAACTACCTCTTGATGCAATAAAGTATTTTTTTTGCCTATCTCTTGCCTTGGATTTGTGTCTATTGAGTTGCGCGCTATGGCATTGTGTGAAGGATAATCTTCCTCATCCATGGTCCTCCTTTTTGACCTTGTTTAGGGAGTTTTTCAATGCTGTTTGCAGGTCTGGTTGAGTGCTCTTTCCGTCATTGATGTGAACTTTCAGTGAGTCTTAGAACTCCTCTTTGTTTGCATTCATTGCTCCCCGAACCTCCTCCATGAAATATTAATGCAACCAACTTGATCTTGAGATTGTGTAATTCAGTATTGTCCTCTGTAGAACTAGTGTGAGTTCAAGCTTATGGGAGTTTCCCATTTTATTTTGGTGCATCGCCTGGTTAGCTTTCTTAGGATCCCTTATCCCCCCTCTCCACCTCTTTTCCAAGCAAAAACATTAGTTTTAGGTGATCTACCAAAAGGAAGTTGGCCTTCTCCGGAGGTTCAACCTCACTACAGGATACCCACAGCCTGAGGTTGCTCCAATATTGTAGCTGGGAGTGAGAGAGCCTGAAAAACTCTTCCACAAGGGTGCAATTCGACGCTACAACAATTTCTGGCAAGTCTGGTGGGACCAAGGTGAGTTAGATTGTTGGTGTGTCTCTCCTCTATCAGCTTTTGGAAGCAAGTAATTAGCACCAATGGCATCTCCAAATCAAAGCTTCTGGTTATGAGTAGACTAGGTTTGTCTCTTTGTAGATTTTAATCAGCTCCTACATCTCACTTGACATATGAGGCTAATATGAATAGCTATGGTGAATATCCCTATCATCCGCCTCCTTATCAATAGTCCCAATTTGGTCCTCACAATCCATATAATGCCTATCTACCCTATCAAGACCCTTATCAAGGCTATGATGAACCTTGGCAAGTTCCTCATGATCCATATATGCAAGAATATTGCCCTGATCCCTCCTATGGACAACAAGCCCATCATAATATTTCTCCTCATCAACCCTATCACGTGCCATCCATATCAACACTTAGGCAGACTCTAATAAGCCTTGACAAGCATGCTCTAGAATTGTGCTCACAGAAATGTTATGGTCAAAATGTCCCTACTCACCAGATCCATTATGTGAGAGGGTCATTAGGAAAAATAAAAGCAGAATGGGTCCCTGTTGAGAGAGCAAATTGGAACAAACTCACAGGTGACAGGATGGATATAGGTGGTTACATTCAGAGCATTGAGAACAAGCTGAAAGGACTTGAGGAACAACAGGGCCAACCTCGCCAACCTTTTGTGCCTACATATACACCACCCCGATCTTCTTATATGTCATCCATTCCTCTTCAAGTGACCATTTCAAGTGCTCCTTTGAATGTTCCAAGTCCTTCATATGTTCCTCAGACCTTTCCTTGGAAATCTATTCAAAGGAGCTATCAAAAAAATGAAGAGCTTGTTGTAGAACAGCCTGCTATTGAGATCCAAGGCTCCATTCTTCCCCAAGAACCCCTTATGAAATCCTTCAAGGTTCCAAGCTCGAACCAAGTGGTAAAGTCATGGGGTGGGCAAGAGAAGGTAGATTTGGAATTAAGAGTCCAAGACAAAGAAGGATATGAACCCCTACAAACCTCCATCATCCCTCTTCAAGAGCCTTATTCTATTTTTGAGCACCTTAAGGAGGAGCTATTTCAAGAGAACATAGCAAAACAAATCAGAGAGTTAGAAGTGAAGACAAAGAAAGAAGAGGAAAGGCAAAATCAGAAGGTCAAAGGAGAGCTTCTATCTTTCCCATCATGGAAATCCATTCAGAGCAGTGGGCAGAAGAAGGAAAAGGTGGTGATTCCTGAAGTCAGACAAGAGACCTTGCAGCCTCCACTCCTTTCCCCGCAAAAGCCCAAAGCCTTTCCTTCATGGAGAGCCTTTCAAGAGGCAAAGAATCAGGGAGAGGAGGTGAAGGTGATCCAATTAGAGAAACTTCAGGAACAAAATCAAGAACCTATGGTAGCTTCCCTAAACCTTTCTCACCTTGTTGAGTGTTTTCAAGAATCTATTATGCCACTCTTTGAGAAAGAGCCTCTCCTTTGTGAGGAAAACCAAGAAGATGCATCCAAAGAGGCTAAGGAAGAGGATGTCATGAGTAACTACGAGGAAGAAATCACCATAGGCCCCCCCTGTGGTAAACAAAAAATCAACTCAGCCTTCTTGAATGAAGGGGATCATATTGAAGACTCTTTTGCAGTTGTGCATGAAATAGACTGCACTATTGAGGATGCAAAGCTACCACTTTATGTTGAAAATGAGGGGGTCGGGGCTGTTAATTCCTTGGATTAACTGCCATGTTATAAAAAGGATGAAAAATGAATGAAATAATCGATCAAACTGATGAACTTGTGGAGCAGCCAGAGGTTACCAATCAGTTGAAAGGCTCATTTGAGGACTTGTTAGAGATCTTGAGAGCCGGTTATTTTCTTCTCCAAGGCAACTATGGTCTGGTTGCATCCAAGGAGAGCAACCTTGTCAAGCAGATCAAAGGGGATGGAGTGGGCAGTCTTTCAACTCTGCCACCTCGAGAGTTCATTGCAGACATGGACTTGTTTCAGGGCTTTGGAATGGGCCATCAGCGCCTTGAGGAACCTAAAAACATGAAATAAATAACAAGCCCAATCTTACTGAGGGTACCTTAAAAATCAAAGAGGTATGCCTTGTTAAGCCACCATTGGAGGTTGCAGTTAAGGAGCCATATGAAGAATTTGAGACTGTCTGGATTCACATAGCTGACCTAGTTGGAGCTGCCTAGTTCTCATTGAACATAATGACAAAGAAGTTGACAGTTGCAACAAAGAAGTAGGCATCAAGACCAAGGGTCAAGAAGCTGCATGCCTTATTCAATCCCTTATCTCATGATGCAAGAAAAGTATCAAACTTTCCTTTTGATCCAGGAGGAAAGGGTACACATAGTTTTAGGGTGTATATATTAGATTAGTTTTGTTCAAATTCCTCCAAGTGCTGTTTCAGGCACATTTGTTTGTTGTCTTTGTTTTGTTCTAGGCTAGTTTCCTTTCAATAAGTGCCTTGTGCACATTTCCTTTATGTTCTGTTTTTCCTTTCCCAAGTGCCTTGGGCACTTTGTTTTGTGTTGTCTTTGTTGCTTCCAAAGGAAGTTCCAGAAAGGGTCAGCCTTGTATCCAGTTTCAAACCAGCCCAGTTGCAGAGGCTAATGACTCCATGCTTCTTTGAGAGTCACTAAATATGTTGGCCATAAAGCTCTTGCATGGTTTGATGAAGCAGTGGATCAAAGACGTAGAAATGGATCCAACATTTGCAAATAGAGAGGATTCAAGCAAAGGTTTTCAAGGGTCAGCAGCAGTGTTCAAGGATAAGCTTGCAAGCCAAAGGGCTAAATGCAAAATCTTTTATTCAGCTAAGTCCTTGGTCATTCTTTTGGACTTTGTGGGGACTAAATGTTTCTTTTCTCTCGGGCCTTTTTATTGAGCTAAGTCTCATGGTTTCTTTTGGGAAAATTGTCCACACAATTTTCCCAAAGGAATGTTTTCTTTCGACAAAGTGTTCTCTTCGGGATTTTTGTTTCCGACTAAGTGTTGGAATTCTTTCGAAAAATTTGTCCGAAAGAAAAGTTCAGAAGAAATTATCTTTTCCAAGCAAAGTGCCCCAAACAATTTTTCCGAAGGACACTTTCTTTGGAGAAGTGGACCAAAACAAGAATTCCGAAGGGTATCTTTCTTTTGAAGAAATGGTTCATTTCAACTTTACTGAAGGGTCACTTTTTTTTCAAAGTGGACAATTGCAACTTTTCCGAAGGTATTTTTCAAATGGAAATGGATTGTTGCAATTTTGCCGAAGGCACATTTCAAAGCTTCAAAGGACCATTTCAAAATTTTCAGAGGATATTTTTCCTTTCGGGAAGGTCACTTTCAAAAGTCCGAAGGGTATCTTTCCCTTCAGAAAGTCCTTTTCATCAAAGTTGGAGGGTCATTTCTTTAAATTCCTTCGGACAGATTGTCCGCAGGAGTTGTCCATTGCAAAAAACCTGAAGACCTAATTCCTTCGGACAAAATGTCCGAAGGAATTGTTCAAAGCAAAAAGTCCGAAAAGTAGCCGTTTGCATTCAAAAGAGGTCAAAGGGAGTCAGCGAATCTCAAGGGCGAAAGTGTACATGACAGGTGTCAAGGATGCATTCAATTGGTAGGAGATCGACGACTCGCAAACATCCATGTCAGGAAGATCGACGATGCGAATCAAGGATCCGAGTCAATTTCTAACGACCAATCAAAACAAAGGAAAGCTCGAGCGACTGGCAGGAGCTGGTAGGTGCGGATTAATGGAGAAGCCTTTGTCCTTCGATATGGCTCACCTCTGACAAGCGGCCGCTCGATCAGAGGCAGCATGGCTAGGTCTTGATTCAGAGAATGGGGATTTTGTCCTTTTTCAGGCAGGACATCCAAAGGCAAAAAGGGCATGCCAAGTTTAAATGCAAGGATCGACTCATTCACGTCAGGCAAGAACATGCAACTACCTGCGACATGGCTCTCTCAGCTCCAATCAAGGGAGACTTGAATGCACGAGGGGCTCGAGGAGATTCGTGGTGATCTTGGACGGCTCATCTCATGGTCACGACAGTTGCAAGGACATAGTAGTGGTTGCAGCCATTTATGACCCCTCTCTCCGTTTTCTCACGCAAGCCCTTTCTTTCTCTTTTCCCTTTCTCTATATATATCTCATGTTTTTTTAATTTAAGGGGTTCCCAGTTTTTTAGACTTTTCTATCTCTTTGGGAGACGGGACACTCCTAGAGATATTGCAAAATATGTTCAGCTGGATTAGGCTCGACTCTGTCAAGCATTTGTAAGAACTACCTCTTGATGCAATAAAGGATTTTCTTTGCCTATCTCTTGCCTTGGATTTGTGTCTATTGAGTTGTGCGCTATGGCATTGTGTGAAGGATAATCCTCCTCGTCCATGGTCCTTTTTTGACCTTGTTTAGGGAGTTTTTCAACGTTGTTTGTAGGGTTGGTTGAGTGCTCTTTCTGCCATTGATGTGAACTTTCAGTGAGTCTTAGAACTCCTCTTTGTTTGCATTCATTGCTCCCTGAACCTCCCCCATGAAATATTAATGCAACCAACTTGATCTTGAGATTGTGTAAGTCAGTATTGTCCTCTGCAAAACTAGTGTGAGTTCAAGCTTGTGGGAGTTTCCCATTTTATTTTGGTGCATCACCTGGTTAGCTTTCTAAGGAGCCCTTATCCCCCTCTCTACCTCTTTTCCAAGTAGAAACATTAGTTTTAGGTCATCTACCAAAAGGAAGCCGACCTTCTTCGGAGGTTCAACCTCACTACAGGATACCCATAGCGAAGGTTGCTCCAATATTGTCACTGGAAGTGAGAGAGCCTAAAAAACTCTCCCACAAGGGTGCAATTCTACACTACAACACCATCCATCAGATAAAATGGTGCACCCCTTTTTCAGTCATATTTTTTTTGGTCTTTTACAAGGGCTTGTGTATGTTTCACAAAATCCTCCAACAACGGGCCACTCAATTCATGAGGAGTATTGGACCCCTTCCCACAACGGTCAATGCAGTGACCAAATTCTTCCAATATGGATTTTTTGCTATATTGAAGGGAATGTTGTTGTAGTACCAAAAGTTTGCTAAAGCTATCCTTGCCTCATTTTGCAGTTCTCGATTCCAAGTGGTACCTTCCAATGGTTGTGACCTCGGGCTACTTTAGAGAACAAAAAAAGTAGCTGAACTATCTTCGGTGGATGATCCTCCTCCTGAACCCCGACCTCGTGGAGTTTGGGCAATAGAAGAGCCCTTAATATCACTATCATCTCTCATTGTCTTTCTATTCATTAGGACTACGAGTGCATCAACTTTCCTCTTTTTTTTCTGCATACGCTACAAGGCAAACACCCATCTCTTTTTGAGCCTCAGGTGGTGCTTGATTGCACGATACCACATCATTCCTTGACAGTTGTGCGATATGGTTTTTCATGCGAGAAACACCTCTACTCATCTTCATCCCGCAATAGTTACATATTACACAATTGCCCACTGCTAATTCTTAATGCTTCTAACTAGGGTCATTAGACTTAGGCTTACTATGGCCCACTGAACCGGATGCCGATGCCGCTGCCATTCTTAAACAACAAACTTAAACCCTATATTAAAAAAATATCTTAGAATTTAAATATAACTGCGATTGCTAATCAAAGGAAGTATAAGTAGAATCTAGATTTCAAATTTCAATGATCATGATTCAAATTTCATATTAGAAACTAGAAAGATAATGAAAATTGAAAATACAATAAAATATTTGTTTTTAACTCTCTATTGTATGCTTTAGGCTCTCACTATACTATCACATTGTGATATTCAATTCACTGCTTTCAACCGTGGATATCTGTGGAAGCCTTGGCAGTTGGCAACTTGGCACAAAGTGACAAAGTTCAAAGTCAAAGTTAAAAACTTAAAATAAATCTCTTGCTATGTGCAGGAACTACAAGTATTCATTTAAACTTATGAACAATCCAATTGATCGCAATGAGTATTCATGCTACAAAACTAAAATTTTAGCCTCTACAAAGCTTACAAGAAATCTTGAAAACACACCAAATGCTCATTAATCAGATTCCATCCTCCTATAGTCCATAGTTCAAAATCTCGGTGATATCTCTGGGCCTTAAATTGCTAAACCCTGATATACAAATGTCAAAGACTCGGTCTCAAATATAACTATTGAATCATTGGGTTTAATGGGCACTGAATCTGGCGAGATGCTTGCAAAAGTAGAACAAGGCTGATATGTGAAGTTGTAAACCCTGGTTCAGTATTCACGAATCACTATTGGCAATTTGGCACGACTGTGTAAACCTGCTGGGAAAAATGCTTAACACAGTCAACCTTGCTAGGAAAAACACTTACTAATCTCGTAATAAAAGCCTACAATGATGTGCAATCTATTGTTTAATTTGTTGCTGTGATTTTGTGAATAGAAAATGGTAAACCACATATTGATAAACTCAGAAAACCGCATATTGGGAAACTCAAAAAACCATGTAAAAACAATGTTTAAACCATGTAATAAATGTGTTGAAATTCTATTTTTATTTTTGGCGAGATGATAGACATTTCTAGGCAATTTTTGTTGAGCAATCACTAATATTACTTGGCAAAAATCGCCGATAAATCATCATTTCTCGTCTCACGATAAACCCTTATGCTTCTCGTCCTAGAGTCATCTCTTCAGATCCGCCAAGATATGCCGAGATATCGCTGAGATTTTGAACTTTGGAATTTGGAGACAATAAGAACTTGTTCAAAGAGATTTGGGTTCATGGAGCTCGTGCAAGATTTTATATGTATATAAGAAATTGGGTCTCTAAGGGAAGCCCCCTTCACGTGCAACATTTTCTAGATCTTTTTGATATTTGTATTCCTTACAAAAAGTCGTCAAGGGTCTTATATTTTTTCATCTCCAAATTCATCTGTTTAGGCCTCCAAATTTAGCCTCAAAGATTAGTGCAATTTCGTTGGCAAGGTTGTAGTGGCTTGTCACATTGGCAACCAAGGTGCTAAGATTAGGGGGATAGTGACATGTAGCAATGGGTGGTTGCGAGGCATTCTAGGTGCATATTGGGGATTACAAAGGTGTGCGGAGAGGATTTGGAGCCCAAGTTTGTTGAAACTCAGGAGTGACACCCATATTGGGTCATGGCCATAGCATCTTGGTGAGGCGTGTTGCTATAAGGCATTGGTGTGTAGGAGGTTGGGGGTTCAATCCCCCCACATGCCCCCTTGGGCATCTTTTCAATGCCATGTTTGTTTGGGGGCTTGGGGGCGGTGACTGTTTTGCGGTGCTCGCATGGTGGATGACATGGCGGGTGATTTGGTGCTTGTGTGGTATACAATGGGACTTGGATTCTAAGTTGGCATTTAATAGTTGGTGGTGCCATGTGGCAACCTATTATGTATGGATTCATACAACTGTACAAACACCATGGAATTTCTAAAAAAATGAAAAATTATAGAAAAATGGGTTGAGTTGGTTGACACGTGTGTGTGTCATTGGAGGTCAATTTCTTGCTATTTATGCATTTTCTGCCAAGTTATATTTTCCAATGAGAGAAATAAGGACACATCAACTAAGCAACCCAGGTGTTTTTGCTCAGTCAATGAGGGATAACTATGATATTATCTGTAACTTGTTTCCCTTTCACAGAATTTGATTGAGAGGGAGACAAATTAATTGAATAAAAGTTGCATCCTCATGGCTATTGTTTTGGAGATTACCTTGTAGGTTGTGTCACATAGTGAAATAGGTTGAAAGATTCAAAGGAATTAGTGCTAGGAGTTTTCTGTATCGATATTCATTGTTTCTTGTTGAGGCTTTTGAGTAACTTTTTGTTTCTATGTGACTCACCACCACAATGAGATCCTACTTGATAAGATCCCAGATATATTGGTAGAGTTGAGCTCGAAATCTATCAGGTCTTGGAGATTTATCACAAGCTAATGAAAAAAACATCTCTTTTGATTCCTTGTCTATGACCAGATGTCATATAAGATCATTATCATCTTATGAGATAACATGTGGAATTGTGAATGAAATTTTGTGTTGTGCCTGAATTTGGTTGGTGTTCCATTTCATAAATAGATATGAAAAGTAAGATGTTGCTAGGACTTTATCTTCCAAAATGTGAAAAATCCTACCATATGGGACCTTTTTGATAGGTATGGCATCGAATTTATGTTGGTTTTGCACAGATTTATGGACGAGCTTGGTGTTAGAGTCACCTTCTTTGATCCATATTTCCCTACAGTTTTCATGCAAATAAGTCTCTCCTCTTTATCGGAATATGATAAAGTCGGCTATAAACGTTTGCCCAACCTCTTCCAATTCTTTGGAAAATCTTTCCTCTATAATTTTCTTTTGCAATTGTTCTAGTTGTGTCAAGGTGGATGAGAACTGGTGGAAAACATTACTAAAAGGAATCTTGTTCCAAGCCATAAGTTGGTTTTTTAGAGATTTCAGCTTACTCATGAATGTATACATAGCAAACCTAGGTTGTTTGGGACAAGTTACACCTCTATTTAATCCTCAAATGGATATATGGATGTTGAAGCCACTTGTTTTCAAAATTGAGCTGGAATTTTCTTTGGCCCTTATTACAAACGATTTGAATTAGATTGGCCAATAATGTGAGTGTGGAACTAGAGATGCTTACTGTGATTTTCCTATCGGCCGTTACCCAGGTGGGGGTGGGTAGAAAATGATATAGTTTTTCTGTCGTATATCTAGGACCCTTTCTTTTGTTACACTAGGTGAAATTGCCATTCGAAAAGTCTGGATCAATGAGTTGGTGTTGGTTTGTGAGGTTTTGGAATATGTCAGCTCGTTGTAGGTTGTACCAATGACCTCCATGGTACTCTTTACCTGACTTGATGTGATTAAAGTATCCTTCCAGGATCTTGAACGACTAGGTATAAACCTGCATTTAGTGAGAAAGAGAAGGAATTATTGGCTTCAATATTTTCCATGATAATGGGTTCAATAGTGAGACCCAAAATGTCGGATTTGGATTTTCTTACAAAGTTTGATCTAGAAACATCAAATACAAAAGATATTATGGTCACCCTTTGTCTATTACAGGGTGGGATATATATATATATATATATATATATATATATGTATGTATGTATGTATGTATGTATGTATGTATGTTGAGAACCATAGAATTGATGTTGAACTCTAGAGAGGTCATCTCTGCAATAATCCCCCATTCATATTATTTGGAACTTTGGCATCAGTATTTTCTTGGTCCCATAACCCAAGAAAATAGCATTGCAGGTATCAACTATACCAAGGACATGTAGGAAAATACAAATACAAAATCATGGTATAGTTGATTCTTGCAACCCCAATTGGAGACTTAGATATCGGTGAAGTTTCCATGCATTATTTTAGCTCCCTGCAATAGGAATAGAGCTGCCTTGTGTTGCTTCATAATATTCTTGACAAAGGTTTGTTTGTTTGGGGCTTAGAGGCCTCTAATGTTCTATGATTGGATTTTCATCATGACAACTGTGGACGTAGTATTAAAACTCGCAAGAAACTCGGATAAAAAATGCTATCGAGAAATCGTACTATAACTTGTGAGCCAAGTATTTATTAGGGACTCGTGAGTCCATGATAAATACTTGGCTGCTGCTAAATTATAACATTTGACGGTCAAAAATCTCATTTTCACGTTTGCAGTCAATTTTGCTGTTGTTTTTGCTTCGCTAAAACAAATTTTATTTGGGCACAAGCGGAAGTGAAAGCATTAGGAGGGATTGGTGAGGATGATATGTTTGCGGATGATTACCTTCCACCTCTAGGGTGCAGCCGATGAGTATGAGGCCTGGAGATGATACTATGGTGCATTGATGAGCATTGTACTCTTTTTTTGTTCTAAAACTAATAGTAAATATACTTGCATTCTCTACATTCATTTCTTATGCTTTTTAACAGGTTTTTGTTACTGCCTCTTGGGATATTGCATGGGAGATTGTACTCTTTTCCAATTTCTTGTCTTGTTGCTCCATTTGCAGGTGACTTGAAACTGGAGGATGTAGAATTGTTCCCTAATTAGCTTGATTCTTTATGCCCGTATCTGATAATAATTGAAAGGAAATGGAGGTGGCGAAGTTTTCTTGTTGGTCCTCGAGTGTTTTGTGCTTCCAGGTGTGGGTTTTGTTTTTTTGTGAAGAGCCTCCTAGGTCCTTAGCTTGAAACTAGAACTCAAGAGCTTTGCCTTTATCTACTATCAAATTTGCCTTAGTAGGAGTGAAGGCCTGCCCATGTGCGGGCTTTTGTCTCACATTTAACTCTGTATATTGAAGTCCCTGAGTGGGTGACTTCGATTGAACCAATGAGGGTCATACCCTTGCTAGATGACCACATAAGTGGCATACACAACAATGGCATGGAATGTTTTCATAGTCCATTGGTTTCTCCGATTCAATTTTTGAGCCGGAATCAATTGGAGATTCGGAAAACAACACACTAGATTGCAAAAACTTAGTGTGCTATAAAAGTGATGAATCAAATTAAAGAAGTGGACACAACAATAACTTAATACTACATTGTAAAATAAGCTTTACTAAAGCCAAGAGTAAGAAGGCTGCAATCTCTAAGAAGAGATGTGAAGCTATGGCATTCTGATTTTTTACATTTGGATAAAAATTCCTTTATATCTTTTTTTGCCAGGAATTGAACAGCCGAAGAATATAACATAAAGGGGTTTGCCTTGGAATCTGAAAAGTCGTGACACATATTCTCCCAAGAAGTTGAGAGGTTTTTTTCATGACTCAAAACTAAAAAAAATACAAAATTCAGTTTTTAACTATATTTAGGCATTTACTATATTTTTTAATTTGGCAATTTCAGGGCCCTTAAGAGCAGAATTTTCCCTCGAAAGTTTAGCCAGATGTCCCTAAAGGGTGGCTAAGCTATCGTTTGGGAATCCAAAAGTAAATAATATCCCTAGCTTTTTGATGCATATTGCAGCTTCAAATTTTAAGCTACGATCAAGGATTTATGACCCGACAAGATGAGTACTAGTTTTTGGGTAATCTGCCAAAAGATTGGCCTGACCTGCCATTTAGATAAATAACCCCCAATTCTAAGTAGTCTATTTGATAGTGGCTGTTCCATATCTATGTTTACACATATTTGAACATAATTGAGGATTCTTTGATGGAGTGTTCTCTCAAATGCGGCTATGTATTCCCCCATGGCATTCTGAGTGCACTTGAGTGAAGAATTGTGCCATAATTGACCTGGCAAGGGGCCCAGACGAGATCAAATGAGGATTGTGCTTGGGAGATCATCGGTGGAATTGAAAGCAAGGGTTCAAGGTTTCATGAATGGTCCAGATTTATTCATGAACCATGAGCCTCCTTGTAAGATGCTCTTTTTGCCTAATCTGGTTGCAAAGATTACCATGAAATAGCCTCTAGCCATCATGAGTATATCAACAGATCCTGAAGGTTTCCATTGCTCATAAACCCAAAGCCCTTAATGTTTTAAGTCCTAGATAGGCTCCCATGAAACGACAGATTAGTGATTTTTCTCTTAGAAGCCACAAGTAGCTCTGACTTCTTGGATCTTAGCGGTGAATCCATCTTGAGATAATGTAAGAACCCCTACTGATTTCAACTATATTTTTGCGATGTCTCAGTTTGACACATGTTCATTTTGTCAAACATCTGGCTTGCTGTTTATTTGAATGTCCAATGAATATAGTTTTTCCAATGACAGGAAATGACCATAACCAACAGATACTTCATTTAAAACAGTAAAGAAGTAAAGCTAATACATTCCAATAAAACTAAGTAATTTCTTCAATACGTTTCTGAGCAGATAGATAACAGTGATAATAATAGACAGACATACAAATTCCTTGCTATTTGATACACAACAGGAAACTCTTCTACAATATTTTCTGATCAACAAGCTACAACAATTAATATCTCAGAAATACACTCAGAATTAATATTAAAATACCCGTGATGTGAGCTTCCAGGAATGACGTTTAGTCAGGATTCTGTATTTGTAGTGCTTCGAAGGAGGTTTATCAATGGTTTCCGCCTTGTGTAACAGTTTGCCCTTGGAGAATGACACCCAACAATCTGATTTTTGCTCTTAAACCCCAAGCTGAGACCTTTATCATACTAGTCACCCTTTCATATAGACACGACTTGCTACCTCAGACCCACAACTTGCATATTAACAGCAACATTCAATGGCGTGAGGGTTTAAATGTGCAAGGTCTACTCCATACTCATGCCCACATCCAACAACATGCCTTCAATCTGCTCCAATAAACCCCACGACCTCGAGGAATTGTCATGCCCGGGAAAAAGGACTCACGACTGTGATATTAATGGCTGCGACTTTTCCAACAACACTCTCAATACCTTAAAAAATGGCGTTCAACTATTCCCACAAATATATAGATGCAAATATAACTCAGCCCCTTCAGATATTCATGCCAAAAATGAATTATAGAGTTTGCAACAGTTATACAGCAGAATAGACGCCTCCTTGAAGTGTAAATGATAATATGCACAACTCCATAAATACTGAATCTGTATACACCTCAAACCCCACAATATGCAAATGGTATTATCGTTGATCCTCAAGTTTGTCTCCGAAGGAGACCCACAAACTAGTGCAATATCGTACCCAATGGAAGACCTGAGTGATCTCCCCACAAACCAGCTAGGGTGGAATTGTTTCACCACTGAAATTGATCTTCCCTAGAGGGTTTCCGTCTTCCAGATGCTGAGATGAACCAGGTTGGATCTTGAGAACCACAAGGGTTTAGAAATAGAATAATCTGAACATAACCAAATGAGCTCTCATAACCTTCTTTTATAATTTTTTTGCCAACTCTCCAGAAACTTCTATTTAAAATTCACTTTTAATTTAAACTCCCCTTTTGTTTTGAAAAAGACCTTATTAAAATAATGATAATTTTACACGCAAGGTCCTTGTTTAATACATCCATGATTTAAAACATTTTATCCCGGTTCTGACGAGCTATAATACTAAGGTGCCTTTTAAATAATATTTGACAACCTTAGTAAATTAATTAAAATAAAGCCATTAATATACTCATTTTGCGAAAATTGTTAAAATGCATCGGAATCGAAAACTAACTGCATTGAAGTGATCCCAATAAAGAATAATGATAAACGGAGTCGATCAGACGACTTTTTATAAATAGATGCCCTCTCCAAGATTATTGGAGAGCACATGAAGCCAAAAATAACATCTGAAAGCATCAAATAACTCCTCTAAACCCTTTGAGCTCACTGGTAACATCAAATTACCCCTCTGATCAGGCAGACACAAACCCAGAAAGCCATCTCCAACTGCAAAGCAAGAGAACCCGAAAATGGGGACATTACAGTCCGCTCTTCCCAAAGATGGCTTGTTCTCAAGCAATGCCAAGGCACCCACAATAACAACCGACTAAAATCAACTGAACCCAAGTGTAATCTCGGGGTCCCAAGTCAATCTCTGCAAATGTCCACCATGCTGTTGTTGCAGTACTCTGATAAAAACTATAAACTCATCACGCTCCAGTTGTGCTCTCAACTCTTGTGACCCGAAAAAGTGAACATCACCAACGCCCATTCTGAAATACTTGCGAGGACTGAAAACTGTATCATGAAAAATCTCCTGCCAAGGCACCTCAATGCGATCCCTATTTGAAATCCCACTGCCTAACTCGATCCTGGGCAATAAGAAATATAATCTACTCAACTCCAAAGCATAACCCTCGGCATAACTCCTCACAGTGACACCGTAGTGATGCCAATCAGTCCCCAATCGGAAGCTAATAACAACAGTATCATCCCTAAAAGCATACATCATGACCATGCTCTCCTGATCATAGACTGATAACTCCACATTGACACCCAATCTCCAAGTGTCAATAGACCCATATCGAGCACACCAACTCTTCCAATCGACTGCAATCATCACAATATCATTAGAAGATATCAACAGCTCGGACTGATTGCAGTTACTATCACTCATACTAGTGAGAGCTGGAAATAACTGCTCTAACTCTGTGAGTCCTCCCACAATCTGCTGCCATGAAGCCTATAAGTACTCAAAGTCCATCTGCTCATAAACTGAAATTGCCATAAACAACGCGGAAATACCAGGGCAACAATTGTCATAAAATATTACCCCTAAAAACATAGGGAATGTAAATGTGGGAATGACCTAAGGAACTACTCCAATAACCACTTTACCTTTACTAATCAATGCCAACTGAGAATTTCTCCACTGCTGGGCTGGAGGTGTTGGCCAATCCATCTGCATGATATCATTCATTGTCCTATGGAGGTTGATTGGAAAGTGGACAGCGGTACCAACTGCGAAGTTTTGTCCACCACTCCAATTCCGAAGCAACATCTCATGAGGAATCAAATCATATGGAGATACTAGTCTGCAAAACAATAGGCTACTGTTAACTCTCATAGAACACACACTTTCTTCATCACTTTCAATGGTGTCTTCATAGGTTTCATGCACCCCTTCACCCAACGTTGAATGCTCATCATCAGCGGCTGATTCGTAAGATGTATCACACTAAAATCTGCCCTCATTACCTGTTATATCAGCTATCTCATGGCTGCAAGCTGAACCTTCTTTTGAGAAATGATCCTCAAGCAGGTTCCAATCTTTATCAACATTCCGAACCTCTTCAGTGTTGAAATCATTATGCAACATTTCATCCTTATGGAGTTCATCAATCCCTCCAATAATTTGTTTAATCTTCAAAGTCCTTGCATCATTTTCTTGACCCATGGGAATGGCTGCGATAGGAATAGAATTTTCTGCTTTGTGTAAAGAAAAGTGAGCCAAACTCAATTCTAAACAAAACTCATCAATCTCAATTTTTGCTTCTTGAAGGGCCACTTGAGTGGACTCCAAGGAACCCCGAGCGTTCATAACCTCAAAGGTAAGATGGTCAACTTCTTCCTCTTTCTCTCTCAATGCATCTGAATATATTTCAGCGAGGTTGAGGAGATGGTCATGATCTGAAAGATGTAAATAGTCTGATTTCATTGCCACTAGGGCTTCTTTGATTACCTATAAACTAGCATGAGAAGATTCTTCTTCAATACCTTTTTGTCTTCTCTCAAGTTGAGCCTTCCAAAGGTGATCTTCAATCAGTTTGTGAAGTCTATCATAATGTGTCAACGCTGCACAATCTTATCTTCATTAATCTTCAATTGATTCTCCAAATTATGTGGACTATCGGACTTATGAACAACTTCTGCTTCACATGAAGAATCATTAGATTGGCCTTGAAGCACCTGACTCACACAACTGATTTCTTCTACGTCATCATCCAACTCAGCTAACTCACTGGATGATGTCATGCAATTTCATATAGAGAAAGTAGGACAGCGTTAGAGTCACACATGGAACCATCAAAAGAACCCAACTCTCCACAAGATTTATCAATCACGATCTCCAAATTACCCACTAGGAGACTTGTGTAACCTTTACCTGTAACTTCAATTGATTCCTTTTCCTTGTAGCACAAAGAGTCTTCCTGCTGGAACAACACTACGTTGGTTCCATCTTCCTCATTGAACCCACATATGTGATTAGGAGTCCAATCCTCTTGACATGAAAAACAACGCTGCTCTCTTCTCATTCGGTTTTGCTCTTTTTGGGTGATCCTGGGACCTATATACCAAATGAGATTCGTTCTTTTTCAGTCAACTGTTCTTTGAACTTCTCAATTTTCTGCTCAACCAATATTTTTGAGAAATCATAAGCTGCGGCTGAGACATGTTGATCCTTTCTCCAAATGACCAACAAATCTGAGTGCAACTGTTTGCAAATATCATCACCTACATCTAAAATTAGGGACAAAATAGTTAGCATGCTTGTTTTAACATTGTCTGAATGTTGTCTTCTGATTTTGGTTAAGAAGCAGTGGAACATCTGAAGAATCAAATCATCACCCCTGAGATCAGTCATAAAGACACATGACCTAACCTTTGCCATAATTTCTAAAATTTTAACTCTCCTTCCAAAGATAGGGCTTTTGACATCATGTAATTGTTGTCAACCTGGAGCTGCGCCCTGAATCAAAGACGTGCATGAAATGGCCAGTCTTCTATCTGGCTGAAACAATGGGATCTTCTCACGAGGGTGGGTGCCTCAACAATGAGAAGAACCTCCAGAGAAGGCTGGTTTCTATATGATGTATCAATGCAGATCCCTACTCTACGCTACGGACTACCATGGAAAAGGGAGAAGGAAACTTAAAGGGGAAATCCTACCTAAAAATGGTGATACACCAGAAGTTCGATCCACTCAACTTGGAACCTTGAACACTGAACAATCAAGGGAAAAGGAAGACCTTAGACTTCAATCAATCACTTATGCATAAATATTTCATGAAGAGGTTTGATCTAATGACTGAAACCTGAGGGAAAAATGATGGAGAGAGGTCTGATAAAAGACACTTTGCGGCCACCTAACATCCACTTACAGCTTCAACAAAAGACAATAAAGAACACCTAACATAACCTGCATAAGGATAATCTAGCAACTAGGTATGAATCAGAATTGGAAAGGGAGAGAAATCTACCACTTGTGCAAATCGCTGAAGAAATATACACTATGCCAGCACTTGAAATCTAAAAGTACAATCCTTCTTATTGATTGAAGAGATTACACAACTCACCAATGGCAGAGTCTGGTCTAACCAAGAGAGAGATTGGATGATTTTAATCAAGGCTGAAAGCCATTATATAGAAAATTACAAGAGGCCAAAGATTGGCGCTGAAAATTTGAAGAGAAGGATTCACTTTGGTTAACTCAAGGCTTTACTTGGCCTTTCAATAAAATATATTTTCCTTTTTGTCTTTGCATGAAGCTTCCTCGTTTGATGAAGTGAACTTGTCTTTGTTATGAACCGCCCACCTCTCTTTGCATGGAAATCCATGCAAATGTCAATTTTAGAACTTCTTCATGAGCTGCTTGATGCCAAGTTGTAGCGTTTGAAAGCTGAGTTGGACGAAGAGATCATGCTGAGTTGGACGAAGAGATCATGCTCCTACGCATGGAAAGCTCCTAGTGGATGCGGCGTTTAACAATTAGTCAACTCTAACTCTGGAACGATCAACTCGACATTCGAATCTAGAACTTCGGTTGATTCTCGGATGCGCGAGTTGAACCGGGGATGAGTATGTCTTTAATAATCAGTCAACTGAAGCTTTGACCGATGTTCGAAAATAACTCCTGCTTGCATGTATTCTGTCCTATTCTGGTCTGCGTGTTCGTGTCTATTTCTGGCGGGATTCTATATTCGGATGTATTTGTCTATATTTTTACCCGTTTGGCCTTTTCTTTCGGAATTCTGGCTTTACCCCTGTTCCAACGGTTACTTCCCGTGGTCAAAATTTGACGTCTTGCAGGACGTCACCCTTAGTCTTTTTATTTCCTTTGGAATTCTCTGCTTGGCAATTCCTTTGGACTTCTCTTTCTCTCGGCTTTATTGGCTTCGCATTTCTTCGGGTTTTTCCCGCGACCCTTTCTCTGAATTTCTTCGGACTATTTGTCCGAAGGAATTCCTTCAGAGAAAAAGTCCGAATGTCTCTTCTTTCTTCCTTTGCCTTTGTTTTTTGCAAATTTTCTGAATTTCTTCGGGATTTCTTCCGTCGGCTTTTCTACGGGCCTTAGTCCGAATTTCTTCGGACTTTTTGTCCGAAGGAATTCCTTTGGACAAAAGTCCGAAAGAATTCATTGTCTTTGTTCTTTTTCTTCTTTTGGTCTCTCCTTGTGTCTTTCGAATTCCTTCGGACAAAAAATCAGAAGGATATCTTCCCTTGCCTTTTCCTCCGAATGTGCCCTTCGGCCTTTGAAAAGTGCCCTTCGGGAAATTTGCCATGGTCCCTTCCGCCAACCAAGTGCCCTCCGCAAGGGCATTTAGCTCTCCCTTTGTGCCCTTTGGAAAAATTGTAGGGCACCCGGGCTTTTTGCTAAGGTTCTGAATTTGGTCCTGTGCCTTCCCAAAGGGTAGGTGCCCTTCGGGAATGTTGAAAATGATCCTTTCGAAGGGTACTTCCTTTGCCTTGCTTGTTTGAATGGACTTTTGGTTTCTCCGAAGTATTCATTCAGACAAAAGTCCGAAGGAATTACTTCCTTTTGCTTTTAGGCTCCCCTTTGTTATTTCCTTTGGGATTTTGTCCGAAGGACCTCTCCGAAGACCTGTCTTTAGCCAAACCTTTTTTGATGAACCATCCCCTCGGAATTTTCCTGTTGTAGCAAAGGCCCCTTACCAAGGAAAAATGTATTCTTCCTTGGCTAGAGACGAGAACTTTCCAAATGGCAAGAGAAAATCTGACTTGTGGAAGATTTGTCAACAGTAACCCATGAAAGCTCTCCACAATCAGTTGAAGTATTTCCCTCATAATGTCATCATCATAGGGTGCTTTAGGGGCTGTAATTCTTGTGACTTCACTAATGCAAGTGAAAACTGCAAGTCTTACCTCTTCATCATGATGTCTCATAAGCACTGGCTTAACCAAAGAGTGCACCAATGGAGTCAGAGCTTGACACATCAACTGAGAAGGTAATTGATCAACCTTGCATAGACAATTTCTTGCTTCCTCCAATGTGCTGAGAAGAACTTTTGTCTAAGGTAAGTGTTCTAGCTTCTTACCTATAAGTTTCAACTTCTCTTGAAAGACTTTGGTAGCCTCCTGCTCTTTCCACCATGTATTCCATCTCTTTTCAAAATCAACCTGATTTTGCCTCATAGATTCAAGCAAAGAGTTCATTTGATCACTGAGAGTAGCCATGATGCCCAACTGAAATTCTGATCTGAAATTAACTACCTGCAACAAGGATTAGTTGTCCAATAGGCTGGCGGAATTTTGGGCTCTGATACCACTGTAAGAACCCCTACTGATTTCAACGATATTTTTGCTTTGTCTCAGTTTGACACATGTTCATTTTGTCAAACACTTGGCTTGTTGTTTATTTGAATGTCCAATGAATATAGTTTTGCCAATGACAGGAAATGACCATAACCAACAAATACTTCATTTAAAATAGCAAAGAAGTAAAGCTAATACATTCCAATAAAATTGAGTACCGTCTTCAATACATTTCTGAGTAGATAAATAACAATGATAATAATGGACAGACATACAAATTCCTTGCTATTTGCTACACATCTGGAAACTCTTCTACAATATTTTTTGAGCAACAAGCTACAACAATTAATGTCTCATAAATACACTCAAAGTTAATATTAAAATACCTGTGATGTGAGTTTCCAGGAATGGCATTTGGTCAGGATTCTATATTTGTAGTGCTTGGAAGGAGGTTTATCAATGGTTGCCACCTTGTGTAACAGTTTGCCCTTGGAGAATGATGCCCAACAATCTGATTTTTGCCCTAAAACCCCACGCTGAGACCTTTATCATACCCGTCACCCTTTCATACAGACATGACTTGCTACCTTAGACCCACTACTTGCATATTAACAGCAACATTCAATGGCGTGAGGGTTTAAATGTGCAATCTCTACTCCATACTCATGCTCACATCCAACATGTCTTCAATCTGCTCCAATAAACCCCACGACTCCAGGAATTGTCACGCCCAGGAAAAAGGACTCACGACTGTGATATTAATGGCTGCGACTTTTCCAATAGCACTCTCAATACCTTAAAAAATGGCGTCCAGCTATTCCCACAAATATATAGATGCAAATATAACTCAACCCCTTCAGATATTCATGCCAAAAATGAAGTATAGAGTTTGTAGCAATTATAGAACAAAATATACGCCTCCTTGAAGTGTAAATGATAATATGCACAGCTCCATAAACATTGAATTTGTATACACCTCAAACCCCACAATATGCAAATGGTATTATCGTTGATCCTCAAGTTTGTCTCCGAAGGAGACCCACAAACTTGTGCAATATCATCCCCAATGGAAGACCTGAGTGATCTCCCCACAAACCAGCTAGGGTGGAATTGTTTCACCAATGAAACTTATCTTCCTTAGTGGGTTTCCATCCTCCAGAGGCTGAGATGAACCAGGTTCGATTTCAAGAACCACAAGGGTTTCAATTAGAGAAATAAAATAATCTGAACATAACCAAATGAGCTCTCATAACCTTCTTTTATACTTTTTTCGCCAACTCTCCAAAAGCTTCTATTTAATATTCATTAAAAATTAAAACTCTCCTTTTGCTTTAAAAAAGACTTTTTTTATTAAAATAATGATAATTTTACATGCAAGGTCCCCGTTTAATACATCCATGATTTAAAACATTTCATTCCGGTTCCAACAAGCTATAATACTAAGGTGCCTTTTAAATATTTTAAATAATATTTGACAACCTTAGTAAATTAATTAAAATAAAGCCATTAATATACTCATTTTGCAGAAATTGCCATAATGCATCGAAATCTAAAACTAACTGCACTGAAGTGATCTCAATGAAGAATAATGATAAACAGAGCCGACTAGGGGAATTTTTATAAATAAACGCCCTCTCCAAGATTCTTGGAGAGCACATAAAACCAAAAATAATATCTGAAAGCATCAAATAACTCTTTTAAACCCTTTGAGCTCACTGGTAACATCAAATTACCCCTCTAATTAGGAGACACAAACCCAGAAAGCCATCTCCAACTGCAAAGCAAGAGAACCTGAAAATGAGGACATTGCAGTCCGCCCTCCCAAAAGCCTAGACCGATGACTTCCTCTTCCAAGTCACACTTAAGCCAGTCACAAAGGACCGCGAGGCTTTATGCAGACGCCTTACCGGACATGTGGCTATTGTACCAATGCCGATCGAATAGGGTGGGTCCCATACCCCACCGAATAGGAAGGGACATCACAACCCACCACGCTCTGTGCGTCTCGACCTCGAGACCTAGGCTCTGATGCCAAAGAGGATTGGCCATCAAGCCAAAAGCCCAGACCGATGACTTCCTCTTCCAAGTCACACTTAAGCCAGCCACGGACCGCAAGGCTTTATGTAGATGCCTTACCGGACATGTGGCTACTGTACCAATGCCGATCGAATAGGATGGGTCCCATACCCCACCAAATAGGAAGCGACATCACAGATAATAACCATTTCTCCATCTTGAGATAACAACCATTTCCCTCTTTGAAGGGAAAGTGGGTTTAACCCCTGTTCGTTGGGTGTGGAGGTCTCCATATTTAAGCAATTCATCCTTTGAGGAGGCTTGTCTCCATATTTAAGCAAATCATCCTTTGAGGAGGTTGGATGGTCATGAGAAACAACCCCTTTAAAAGATTACTGAGGGGATGGGGGAGGAGGCTATGGCCCCCAAGTAGGCAGGGAGAGATCATATCTGCAAGTTTTTAGGATGTGAGAGGTGTTTGGAGTACAGAGGAATACTGTAATCATTCAAGCTCATGCATGGAGCTCAATGATAATCATTGGACTCAGACAAACCTAAGAAGATGTGGACTTTAGCTTCACTCCATTTTTGTTACTCAGCCGATGGTTCCCATTTCTCCATTCCTGTTGAACCCAAGTACTCTAAAGGGGTGCAAGAATGTTTATCAGGCCTCTTCAGCCATCTCTGGGTACAGTAGACAGGTCAAGGTGAACCTAAATTCCTTCCTTAACAATGCTTTTAAAAATCAACAATCTGACCTCAACAAGTAGCTGCTGAAGGTAAAAAAACAGCATCAAGCAGATTTACAGAATCTAAAACTCCAACACCAAGAGAAGTTATATCAACTATAGCACAACTAGCAGTGGATGCAAGAGCAGTTGGATACCATGCAAGAATGTAATTGTGCTCTCCAGGAGTCCAACCACAGACTGGAGGAGATGTTCTTGAAAAGAGAAAATTTCAAACTCAGACCATTGATCGCTCCTTGAATGAAGAGAAAGAACTATCCCTATCTCTGAGTCCACCTGTTAAAAAGGAATGGAAGAAGGAAAATATCTTAATGCCCATTACAGAACCAAAAGAGCTGAAAACAATTTGTGAGGACAACCAATTCCCTATGTCCTCAACTTCAAGCTGGGCCTTTCCCCGGGACATAGAGAGAGTGAAACAGTTGTTAACAGGCCACCTTTCTAGCACTTCCAGGAGTTCTGCTTCTGAGAATTCTTCTCAAATGCGTCAAGGCGTGGTTGTTCCAGATGTATGATATTAGACCTATTTTGAAAGCGATTGTTATCTGTCATGGTGGTTGTAAGCAGATTCTTGTACAATTTTTGACACTCCAATCATTTTGTCTTTTATACTGGACTGTTGGCTTAGTACAGAAACAGTTGCAGATATGTTTCAGTTCACGGTAAGCTTTTTTCTATCATAGCCAAGCTGTACATCAAGCTCTGTGATAGCAGATTTGAATTTCGGTTTTGTATGCAACTTCTCTTCAATACATTACAAATCTGTTTTATGCTTATCAAAAAATTATTTTAGACTTTTACTATTTCTCCTTTTCTATGCTTGTTGCTTAAAATATAATGAATTCATGGTGAAGAATTAGAAGGGAAATTTTGATTGCAATTAGTCTAGGTGAAGCAGGTTGGTTTGGTTTTATATCAACTCAAAATTAATCTTTCTAAATGTTTTTTATGCAGGTATCAGATATTGGGCTTCTTTCTCTTAATTCAACTTTGCATAATTGGTGGTGACTGGTTACGTCAAAGCAATGTGTCTTCTCTTTCCAACATTATGCGCTTGCATTCAATAGGCAATGAGCTCACGACAGCAGGTTTTATGAGTTCTGTTGCTTGTAACTAAGATTGTGGTTAAAATGTTATCAAATTAGCATCCTTATTACGTTTTTCTATTTTTTTGTAAATGCTTTTCTTGTGGTTTTAAGGTAATGATAGAAGATATGAACTGCTTAGGGAAAATCTATTTGTGAAGTAACAATTGTTTTCCTAATTGTCTATTGTTGAAGGAAATATGCAGGATTAATGCTTCCCATTTTCAGTAGGATGCATGATATTGCGAAGTTGTTTTTGAAATAATATTTTTTTGTGTTCGGGTATAAAAAGATGTATCCATAATGGAAGTAGTTTTACTATTGCAAAGGACAGTTCATGTAAATATTAAGCTAGAGTATCAAAATAGTTTGTCGTTTTGGTTATGATATGCCTATGATAGTAGTGGCAGTTAAGGTTTAGACCATGTAAACTGTTGGGTGGATACATAATTGCTTGTAAATTAAGGGAGATTTATATGATTAGGGTTAATGGTGTCCAAACTAGAGTATTGATTTTAATATTTTTAAAACATATAAATCACTGCTACTTTTGAAAGTTGCGTGCTTAGGCAACTAGATGTTTTTGTAACAAATACATCATGTCTCAACTGTCATATAGCATAGCAATTCATTATATAGACGGAGCCCATAGTTCATGCTTGGTGATATATTCAAATATGTACATCCTTATATAAAGAAGGTAATAATAAACCAGAGGCAAAACAAACTGCAATCTTATATGTCCTTCAGGAAAAGACGTGAAATTTCACAGAGCATGCCAATCATTCTCAGTTTGGGTAATATGGGGAATTCTCGGTCTAAAATGTACCACCAGACAAATATAGCTTAAGCCATCGCTAACTTTTTGTCTACCTTTATTCTGATTAATATATTTCCATGTGAAATGAATAAAATTAATGATAAAATCTCATTTATTATCCACTGTTCTGCAATGATTCTTATTTTAATAACCTTACAAATATATTTTCTCTGTTTCATGACTTTAATATTGATATTGTTCAATTCCATAGGCAGTCCAACAATATTCCTTATTCTGGGAGTTGATTTAGGCAGATGGCAATGTTCAAGTAATTGTTTTCTTTGTCACAAACAAGTAACTAGGATGAACCAGCATTTCAAACTTAATACAACATATACATAATTCTAGAAAGACTCTTCCCATCTCTGATATAAAATATTTATGCCTTCATTTTTTATGTCAGTGTGCCATGAATGACATTAAATATTTTAGAAAATGCATTGTTGAGTGAGGATAATGGCTTAAATCGCCACACTTAAGTGCCCACTCTGAACTGCCAGAATCTTTTCTTATCCAGTGAAGAAATAATCTCATTTAAATATTTTATTCGATTGATTTAATAAATAAGAACAGTTTTAATTTTATAACAGAAATCTATCATTAGGTTTGAGCATGTCAGTATTTAAGTGCAGCTTGTGGTGTGAAATTGGGAATCCCTATAAACAGAGGAGTGCAGTACAAAAACAGATGAACATCTGGTCCTGCCAATAAGAAACAAGGTCCTCATTTACTTTGAAAAAGTAAATGGAATGGGATCACAAATTTGCGAAAATAACTAAAACCTACTCATTATAATAATTTAATTTGTGCATGTATCTTCCTCAACGTAGCATCAAAAAGTGACCATAAATGTTCTTAAGAAGATAAACCTGTCGGATAGCATGACTTGTAGACAACTGAGGTGAGTAAGCTGAGAGTAGGTTTATCTGGATCAATGTCCTTCTTCTTTGGGAAAGATATGAGAATAGTTATGAAAAGGAACAAACAAAAGGACTTTAATGGTGTATGCTTATAACTATTCAAAAATATACATACTTGACTGTGCAAGACTCCAACAGGTCTGTAATAAAGACGAGTCTGAAAAGCTTGAGGCAAACAACTGACTAAGTTTTGACAAAAGAAAATAAGCAAGGGTTTTATATTTATAGCTTGAAAACCTAAAATTAGTCTGATACAAACCTGGATTATGTCCTATGAAGGAATATCCTATTGCTGTAGCTGTAACCACTTGAATATAGTCACACATCATCTGATCCGAGGAAGAAAAAACATAAAGATGTCCAGGAGTAGTAGTTATTGGAGCATGTATCCAAACCATCCAGTATGAATTTCCAAAATCTCTACAAAAGTAATATCACACTGCACTGCTTCAGATTCACAATTTTATGAACATAACATCGTGGTTGATGAGTGCCATATCACCTCTTGATGAAGTTAGGATATCTTCTTCATAAAACCATGTTCCTTGTTAGATAATATGAAGCATCAAAAGTTGATGACAGAAGTGGGCCAGCACTTAATAACCCGAGTCCCCAGTTTGTTAAATTTATTAATTAGCTATCAGTTAATGTTTAACTAATGGGCGGTTATCAACTTTCCCAACTGAATGTAACCACATTCAGCTTAAAAAAGAGACGGACACACTAGTGTGTGTGTCATGTGCCTTTCAATTTCTCTTCATTCTTTCAGCAATGATATTTGCTTACATGGGTATCAAAGTCAATTGTTTGGGGAAGCCCTAGTGGGGTATGAATGGAGGAAGTTGTTCGAGGAAGCCCTAGGAGAAGGGTACGGACAGTCCAAAAAGAAGAAGAACGCAATGATGAACAGCCAAGGAGTTAGATGTAGATCAAAACAACTTTGAAGGACATCTCAGCAGAATGCATTTGTGACAAAGGCACAAAACAATTCATGACAAGGAATCACACAAACAAAGAAGGTCAAAGTTGTGGCAAAGAAAAACAGATCGAGGTCGAGTCGTGGCAGGGCATGGCAAAGAAACACAGTTCAAGGTTGGCTGAGGAAGCACACAGCAACAGAAATGTCGTAGAAATGCAGGGAAGAGGTCATAAAAGAGCAAAACGCAGTTGTGAAACATAAAAAAGCGACATAACAGTCACAATTTGGTGTTGCTAGGGCATAGAACCACTTGGCAGAAGGAAAAATGACAACAAAAGAACAGATATCACGATTTTCAAAGAGAATACAAATAGTTGGTAGAAGAAAGACCCAAATTCTTCGGCACGGTGAGAAGGTGGAGCAGACCAGGAATGAGTAGAGGATAACAACGCAAACAACAGAAAGAAAAACACGACTGTGCAGTCACAAAAATTGTGCTAGGGCACAGGAGAAACACAAATTAGTATACAACGAAATGCATGGAGATCTACAATCGTGCTAGGGTATAAGAAGCCTGCATGGAAGATTTTCAGCCCAGAGGGTTGGACAGAGGTAAAAGTTTTGCATCACACCTTTGACAGATAATCAGCTGGTACCGTCACATCAATAGTAAGTTTGCAGATTTTGCATTTATTGTTGCATTAATTTCTGGGTTAAAAAACTGCACTTTTCTTGTTGAATTGATTTTCGGGTCAGACCACTGTATTTTCTTGTTGAATTAATTTCTTGGTCAGAAAACTGTACTTTTTCTGTTGCATTGATTTCTGGGTCAGCCCTATACTATATTTTGTCTGTTCAAAGTCAAACATTGTGTATAAAATAGCCAACATAAAAAATTTGGATCTGTTGGAAGTGCAGAAGTAACTGGGCATAATTATAATGTTTGGAGTCACAAGATTTTGACAATTGCGGAATACCGTGATTATGAAAAAATCAGTCTCAACACTGAAGCAAGATCTGCTACAAACTTTGCCGATTATGACAGACTTTATAAGGAGGCCTTGCTATTATTTGAAACTATCTGTGTCAGATAACATGATTCTTGAGATTTAGAATGCCATTGAAGCAAGTGCCTATGGACCAGTCTGAAAAATAAATACCAAATTTTGGAGAAAAGTCATGTCCTGTATCTACAAAGATGTCGCAGGATGAGTCTTTGTGAGAACATCTTCTTTGGATAAAAGATCTTCGAGACTAGTTAGGTTCTTTAAATAAAAAGGTGGATGATGATGATATGGTGGCGTTGGTTCTGAACAATTTGATACCCTCCTATGAATATTTAGTGGAGGCTCTACACTCGATAGCAAAAAGCCAAAACTTGACAATTGATTAGGGTAGTTCCTATTTGATACAAAATGAACACAAACAAACACAAAATAAGTCCAATGTTGGACAACCAGAGAGTGGAAATGTATCCCTGCTGATTCATCGTCTAAGTATCAGGTAAAATGCTTTTACTATCTTAAGGTTGGGCATCGCAACAAGGATTGTCGAAAGCGAGAATATGCACTTTCCCAACAAAACAGTCTGTCATGTCCCCCTTTTGGACATGAAGTAATTGAGACCCCTTAAGGAAAAAGAGAAAAAGAAAAGGGAAACATTTTGATTTTTAAGAGTTATTGTAAAAGTAATTTATTGTTCTAATTTTCACTTAAGTGGTATCCTTTTGAGGGTCATGGGATCCCAAGGACTTAAGTGGAAATTATAAGAGTTACTCTTTTTAGATTTAAAATTAGATCCTTCCCTCCAATTTGGACGCCACCCTTGGGAGATGTATAAATAGAAAGTGAAGTATCAATTGAAGGTATGCTATGTTTTTAATATTGAATCTATTTCAAGTATGTCAAGCTTGGCCAAAGCATTTTGAGGACGGAAACCCTCAAAGTGTGAATAAGATGTGAGGATGAAAACCTTCATATCTTCTATGTGAGTGGCTCTACATCAAGGGCTGCAAAATTGTGCTTCAACCGGGAATTTCATATTGTGGATGCTAGGCAACTTGTTTCTAAGGGTTGCTTGATGTGTTTGGAGATCATCCTTTGGGTGGCAAATTGCATGGAGGTTTGAAGACCTCTCTTTGAGGGATGCTCTACAAGGAAACCCTCACCTAGGTTTGGATATTAATTTTGATTTATTGTTGATTTATTCCAAGTTGGGTGATTGGGTTTGGAAGGATTGTAAGGCCTTTTGAGTGGCCAAAGTATGCCCTAATTTGATAATAATAATTTTGAAATTATTATTATATTTTTCTAATGTTTATCACATTGATTTGAGGTCATTTTGACGCCAATTGTGGTACATTAAACTTTGAACTTTGTGAGCATTTTCATATTTTCATCCAGAGCATTGACTACATATTTTCAGGGTTTAGACTCGGTTTCGGGTGACTTCCACCCAACATAAAATTTTGATTTGTATTTCATATGAGAGCTTATATTTTTAGCTTCGATTTGAGCTATTATTCAGTTGGAGATCTTTCGTTTTGAGGGAGATATTGAATTTCTTCATATTCAGCAAATTCTGAAAAAATCAATTTATTTTGAATTCTGAATTTCATTTCTTTTATGAAATCTGACTGGGAGAATTAATTGCAAAAATATGAAAGTGGTTTCATGCATTTTGGTTGGATCAAAGTCATTCTATGATAAAAACCCTATGCACTAGGGTTAGGGCAACAAACAAAATTTTTTTGGCATTCATTTCCAGAATTATGGCATTGATTTTCAGATTACTTCTTGGGTTGAATATTGTGCATTTTCAAAATTGTTAGGATTTGTGGAAAACCCTTGTTTTGGTCATTTGTCCCAATTTGGGGACATTACACAGTGAAACAACTAATGTGGCAGCAGTTGAAGCTGAATGAAAGTGTGAAGAAGATTATGCTCTCATAGCATCATGTTTAGATGGAAGTGCCACCGGTGGTTGGTTCATTGATTCTGGTGCATCCAGATATTTGGTGTGTCATAAGGATTGTTATGTCACATTTATTGCAAGTACAAAAAATTCTGAATTTGTCTTATTAGTTGACGGGGAATCACTTGCATTTTAGTGGATATGAGATGTTCTCTCAATCTTGAATAATGTGAAAACAATCATAGTAAGGAATGTTAGGTATGTTCCTAGCCTAAATAAAAATCTCGTCTATTAATCAATTAACAAAAAATCCCAACATTGTTGTAAATTTCTCTAGGAAGAAGTGTATTGTGTTTGATGTCAAACAAGATAGAGTAATATCTTGGGGTATTAGGCAAGGTGGCCTGTATAGGTTCATTGACTCTACCACAAACAATGTAAATGCCAGGTGGAGGTAGACTCCACCATATAAGATGTGCCGGAAGATAAAATTTCTCATAGGCTTGTTGACCGTGCTCCAGTCAAATTACATGCACTAGTTGTGGAGAGAATATATCCACTATAAACGATGTTTAGGAGGATGCAATACCTCAATCTCAGTCAAATGCATAGGAAATTGTGTAGGAGGATGATATGCCTTAGTTAAAGGCACTGGCTCAGAGGATCAGAAGCAAGGTTGTTACTTTAGCGGATCAAGGTCATTTTGCTCTCTCTTTTAATCTTTGTATACTACATGAACAACCAGTTACACAACCCATTGGATGCAAATGGATGGACAACAATTGTACTTTGGACAAGTACATGGCTCATCTTGTTGCGAAAAGCTTTTCCCAATAGGAGGGAATAGATGAGGAGATGGTTTCTTCTCCTACTGTGGAGCTGGTTTTACTCCCAGTACTACTGTGAAGATGGTCACATTTCAGTTGCTTCTCTTCGGAGATATGGACAAGGAGGTCTACATGGTCGAGGCTGAAGATTTTTGGGGTGGTTGTGATAATTTAGTTTTCAAGATGTTAAGTCCATGTTCGGACTTAAGTAGGGTCCATGAGCTTGGTATGTTTTATTTGATCAACATCTCCAGGGTTATGGATTCAAAACTCTAGAGGTCGGGCTGAATTTAACAGCCAATGATGATTCATAATTGGTCAATGAATCACCCTACAACAAATTGGTGGACAACTTGATATATCTTCTGTCCACATGGTCGGATATTTGTTTTGCCGTTGGCTATCCTTTTCGGTTTTGTCTACATCAAAATTCCTACATTGGACAACAAAATGCCATAGGACTGCAGATTTCATGTTGATATCTTTAGAACAAGCTGTAAATGTAATGACTAAACTCTTTGATTCCATTGTGTTTGTAAAATTTTGGGACAAACTTGGAGTAGTCTCTAGGTTTGGTCATTAAGGGAGGGTGTTACTTATTAATTAGCTATTAGCTAATGTTTAACTAATGGGAGGTTATCAACCTTCCAAACTGAATGTAACCACTTTCAGCTTAATAAAAGGGGGACACACAAGTGTGTAAGTGTCCCATGTGCCTCCAAGTTTCTCTTCATTATTTCAGCAATCATATTTGCTTACACTATTATCCAAATTACTAAGTAGAAACTGATCAGAATTTATAGCTAGCAATGAAAGAAGAGGCCATATACTAAAACCTTGGCCACATACTTTGAAACATTGCTAACCAAATGAGAATTTAAATAGGATAAATCCTTACAACCATCTGTTTAATATCATCCACACTGAAACTGAAAGTATTTGAAGAATTGTTGTTTTCATATGAGACAGACCAAAACCAAAAAATCATGATTAGAGTTAATAGTGTCCAAACCAACGTATCAATTGTAATATTTCTCAAACATATACATCACTACTGTTGGCCATTTTTTGGTCATTTAGAGTAAAAAATGGGCACCCCTTCTTTTGTGCATAAGTCTTCAATCCATGTTTTGGCTAAAATCATTCATCAAGGTTCCCTGTCAAACCTGTTCCATGAAAAAACCAAGTGTTTACCTCATTTCGTATAACCAAGTGTATTTTGGGTTTGTCAAGAGGCCTTAAGGAACTTTATGAGTAAGTTATTTCCAAGGACCCGATTTAGTCTAATTGGCTCGCAAAGGCAAGGAATTTCCTCGGAGGGCACTTCAACTGTGTGTAGGGTAATTGCAAAAGTTCCGAAGGGTAAGTGTCTTTGTGGAGGGCACTTGGTCAAGAAAGAGGACTCTTTTCACTTTTTTGAGGGGTCGATTGCAGGAACGCCGAAGGGTATGTGCCCTTGCAGAGGGCACTTAAGCAGCAAACAGGGCCAATTCAGAAAGCCTGAAGGGCAATTCAGAGGCCAAGGAGCCCTTGTGGAGGGCAAGCGATGAACAAGTGGACCTTTCCCAAAGCTCCGAAGGGTATTTCCTAGCACAAATGGCCTGCCGTAAACAAGCCAAAAGGAGATTTCCTTCGGACATTTGTCCGAAGGAAAGAGAGGCCCGAAGACACTTTCCCTTCAAGGAAAACACCGACGCAAAGGAAGAATTCCTTCAGACAAATGTCCGAAGGAATAAACGCTCACACAAAAGCCGAAAGCCCGAAGGCCACAAACAAGCGAAGGAAATTCTTCGGACATTTTGTCCGAAGGACTTGTCAAGAGAAAGGCCCGCCTTAAACAATGAGCAAGCGAGCAGGGACAAAGGCAAGGAAGAGACAGAAAAGAAAGAAGACAGGTGGGAAGAAATAAGAAGAAACAAGTCGAAAAGGAACCCGCAGAAAAGATGGCAAAGAGCCCAAAACCTGAGTAAATGCGGGAGGAAGAAGACAAGACAAAGACCAAAGGACCAAGAAGGAGTAGAAGATTGCTGAGAGCCCGAAGGCCCGATAAGTAAAGAGAAAATGAACCAAAGCAAAAGAGAAATCAAAAGAAAGAGACAAAACACGAGCAAAGATAAAGCTAAAAAGACAAAGCTCAGAACAGTTCCAGCAACTTGACAAAGTCAAAAGGCAGAATCAATGACCATTCAGAACAAGACAAGTGGCATAGGCACACTCAACAAAAGGAATTAATACATTTTAGTGGAATACTATCTACCGAAAACCAATAAATAGATTGGTTTTCAAACTATAGAGATTAACATCTCGTGTTTTTCACACTTCACCATTAATGCACAACCAGTTGCGTCCAAGCATTGAACAGAGCATAGTCAGTCAACTTGGAATGGCTTTGTTAGTTGCTGGGAATGAGTTTCCCATGCTTTTGCAGCCCAAGGACAGCAGAAACGATAGTTTGGATAGTCTACAACATGGTCTCCACACGTAGTTTGAAGATACGACAACAGTAGTGGTCTCTTGTTTCAGCAGATGTTTAACTCAGCATGGGTCTCCATTCCTAGTGATGTCAGCCATCTTGTTTCTAGCATTCTATATATTTGTAACCTCTCATTTGAGAAAGGGGATCTCTCAGCTTGTATGGCGAAGCCCTGCAAAATTTTACCTTGAATCTAGGACAAAGCTTTTACCTTCTTTTGAATGTTGCACTGAGCATACATTTGGGTGTTAGTTTTGTGAAAGTGTGGTCTCTTTCTCTACCTTCATGTGCTAACCCCAATAGTGTCTAGTGTTTGTCTCTCAGCTTGTATGGCGAAGCCCTGCAAAATTTTACCTTGAATCTAGGACAAAGCTTTTACCTTCTTTTGAATGTTGCACTGAGCATACATTTGGGTGTTAGTTTTGTGAAAGTGTGGTCTCTTTCTCTACTTTCATGTGCTAACCCCAACAGTGTCTAGTGTTTGTGTTTTCTTCTCTTGCAAGTCACATGAAGTGTTTGAAGAAGTATAGGCAACTGAATAGGCTACACAACAGTGTGTCTCAGAACACCTTTTGTGCTAGTTTTTTTCCTCTCTTGTCTCTCCACAGGACCCCCTACTGAAACATTGTTGCAAGAAAGGTCTCATTTTGCGTGAAGTGTAGGCTAGCTTGTCTTGATTTAAAGTGTATGTCAAAGCTGAGTAGACCATCCATTTGGTGCATCACCACATAGTTTAGGTTCTGATTTCAGTATTTTTCTCTCCCTTTTCATCCTCCCAAGTAGTTAGTAGTAGGAAATCCAGGGCCTCAAGGTGCATCAAGGGGAGCTAGCCCCTAATCTAGAGATTCATCCCTCACGTTTGCCACCCACAGCAAGAGGGATGTCTCCATTGTGTTGCGTGGATGAAGAGCGTTGAGCCTCCCTTCAGAGGGTGCGATCTACCGCGTCAAGAACTACTAATTTTGAAAGTTGTGGCTTAGGCAACTAGATGTTTTAGTAACAAATATAATGTGTATCAACTATCATATGGCATAGAAAATCATTATATAGACGGAGCCGACGGAGCCAATAGTTCATGCTTGGTGATATATTCAAATATTTACATCCTGAAATACAGAAGCTAATAATAAGCCAGAGGTAAAACAAACTGCATCTTATATGTTCATCAAGAAAATATGTGTAATTTTACATAGCATTGCCAATCATTCTCACTTTGGGTAATATGGGTATTTTCAGTTTATTAAAATATACCATCACACAAACATAGCTTAAAGCATCACTAACTTTTTGTCTACCATCTTCATTCTGATTAACAGATTTCTATATGAAATCAATAAAATTATGATAAAATCTCATTTATCATCCACTTCTCTGCCATGGTTCCTATTTTAATAACCTTACAAGTATATTTTCTCTGTTTTATGACTTTAATATTGAGATTGTTCAATTCCATAGTCCAACAATATTCCTTATTCTGGAAGTTGACTTAGGAAGATGGCAATGTTCAAGGAATTTTTTTCTCTGTCACAAACAAGTAACTAGGATGAACTAGCATTTCAAATTTAATGGCTTAAAGCTTTTAGACAATGCATTGTTGATTGAGGATAATGGCTTAACTCTCAGCATATATTCTTATCCAATGAATAAATTATCTCATTTAAATATTCGATTCGATCGATTTAATAAATAAAAAAAAGTTTTAATTTTATAACTGAAATCTATCATTAGGTTTGAGCATTTCAGTACTTAAGTGCAGCTTGTGGTATAAAATTAGGAATCCCTATGAACAGAGGAGTGCAGTACAAAAACATAAGGACGTCTGGTCCTGCCAATAAGAAACATGGTCCTCATTTACTTTGAAAAACTAAATGGAAGTGGAATTGCAAATTTGCCAAACTAAGTAAAAGCTAATCTTTATAAACATTTACTATGTGTTTGTATCTTCCTCGACATAGCATTAGAAAGTGACCATAAATGTTCTTAAGAAGAGAAACCTGTGGGTTAACATGACTAATAGGCGGCCGAGGTAAGTAAGCTGAAAGTAGGTTTATCTAGTGCCATGTCCCGCTTCTTTGGAAAAGATATGAGAATAGTTATGAAAAGGAACAAACAAGAGGACTTTAATGATGTAAGCTTATGCCTATTCAAAGCTATACATACTTGACTGTGGAAGACCCCGACAGGTCTGTGATAAAGGAGTCTAAAAAGCTTGAGGCAAACCACAGACTAACTTTTGACAAAAGGCAATAAACAAGGCGTTTATATTTTTTATAGCTTGAAAACCTAAAACTAGTCTGATACAAATTTGAATTATGTCCTATGAAGGAATACCCCATTTCTGTAATATAACTACTTGAATACAATCATACATTGTCCGAACTGAGGAAGAAAAAACCGAGAGATGCACAGGAGAACTAGTTGTTGGAGCATGTATCCAGACTGTCCATTATGAATTTCCAGAAATCTTCACAGAAGTAATATCGCACTGCACTGCTTCAGATTCACAAACATATGAACATAACATCATAGTGGATGAGTGCCATATCACCTCTTGATGAAGCTAGTGTATCTTCTTCACAAAACTATGTTCCTTGGTAGATAATATTAACCATCAAAAGTTGATGACAGAAGTGTGCCAACACCTAATCAAAGATCAATCCTGAGTCCCCTATAATCAAAATTACTAGGTAGAAATTGATCAGAATCTATAGCTAGCATTGAAAGAAGAGGCCATGTACTGAAAATTTGTCCACACATGCTTTGAAACACTGCTAGCCAAATGAAAATTAAAATAGGATAAATCCCTATAACCATCTGTTTAATATCATCTACACTGAAACTGAAAGTAACTGAAGTATGGCTGTATTTATATGGCATAGACGAAAACCAAAAAATATTGAAAGAGTTATTTCTCCTCTCCTAAGTAGTCAGTTCATTTTGGGTACGGACCGGGGTACGACAAATTGGGTTCACCAGTGCTGCAATTTTTTAAAACCCCGGGGTGGCTTGGGTACGGCCATACAAAAAAATATAGATATTCTAGCTTGATAAATAGGAATTAACCACATAGGATGCAGATAATAAACAAAATAACTACAAAAGCACTATTGATAAATTGATAGTGCTAAATGTTGTGATAAATATTAACTTATGCTAACTGAATGTCGAATACTAGTGTTTTGCTTTTGGTATAATCAATATGGTTTTGAAGAACAGACAAGAGTGTGCTTAAGAAACACTCCAGTCAAGTTCACCACAGGTTCATTACAACTGGCGAATGGGTAACATGATACAACAAACTGTTTCCTCAATCGACTCACCAAAGCATGCCACCATGTAGCACCAAAAGCGACAGTGTACTGGGGTGGCAGATCTTTCAGGAAACTTGGCCATCAGGGACATGATTGTTACTGCCTTAGTTTCTTTTCAGGCACCTCCATGCTCACCAAAAGAATTTTAGCCTGGTGGTTTCAGAGTGACCATCCACCGACATACTTAAGCATGGTTATGCACAACTGAATTCGAGGTTGGGAGGCCATTATATCTTCACCAGCCACTTTTTTCAATAAAGCAAGAGAGTATTTTGAACATTGTATGTACCTAGTTCAATACTCCCATCCTGACCACCACCATCCCCACCCTTGACACTTTCATGTCTTCTTTTTGCTATTACTTCCACTTTCTTCACCCTTACCACTCATGTGGCTCACTTTTCGTCCTTGCCCTTCCCTTTAATGTGGCCCATTTGTTCTATCTTAAAATATATTCACTTATTTGTCTTTTTCAGCCACCACCAACTTTAAAGTCTTCTTTGACTATTTGATCATGTTCCAACCTAACCTTCCCTCCCTCTTCATGTTTATCTACCCACTCAGTATTCCTCTCTTAATCTTAATGCAACATGACACTTTTTGCACTACGTCTTTATTTTTCAATCTATTTTTGTCTTTTCTTTGCTGTGCTAGAACCCTATCATGCACTCAAGAACTAAACACATTCCCATCAGATATCATTTTCTAAGAGAGCAGGGAAGTGAACAAAGTGTCAAACTTGAATATGTTTCTACACAAGATCAGATTGCAGACATTCTGACCAAACCACTGCCAAAGGTAACTTTTGAACATCTAAAAAAGGAATTGGGTGTAATTACTTCCCCTAGCAATCATTGAGATACTGAGGGGGAGCTAATCATGCTCATTACCTTCATGTATAGGTGAGTTTTTCAAAGAAGGTATGCATGGTTTGAGGGGGAGCTATCCAAGTAGGTGAACTGAGCTTGATATGTGTTGAAGTGGTTTTGTAATCTAAGTTCATTTTGAAAGAGATGACAGTTATGGAAGACCTTTGTAATGTCAAATAGAAAGGGTGAGAAAGAAAAGACAAGAACCAGGTCTAACAAATGATTGCCGTCAAAAGTGGTTGAAAGAGTTTTCTGAGTATGTTTGCCATCAAAACCCTCATGCACCCAGCCATTCCCTACTCCTCGGTTCAGTTGGCAAGAACAAGACATTTTCAAAGCTTGCCAAAAATGCAATGATAATGTGATTGCAAGGATTTCACCACTACTATCCTTAAGTGCACAATCTATCAAAATAAACCACCAAATATTTCTCTCATAAAGAATGAAGGTACCGAGATCATGCAAATCAGGAAACTCACATCTCATAGTTTAGATCAATCCATAGCTTGTCAAATCCACGTCTGTGCTTTTTGGTTTTGATGAGGTAATTTTCATTTTAAATTTGGTTAGTGTGAGATTCAAGGTTGCAAATAACAAGCAACTCCTCCACATAAGCTCTGCTAAGCAAAAGCCAAAACCCAACAATTTGTCTTGTAAAGGCTCAGGGCAAGAAATCCGTACAAATACTGTACCTTTTCCTTCTCATATCCAATCTCAAGGCTTTCAGCAGATCTGTCCTGCTTGCAAATCAAGTTTGCAAATCACATCCATCACTCATAATCAATACTAGAGGTATGGTTTTATGCAGATGGGTCTAAGGATGAGCTCTAGACTGGAAAAGAAATTTACAAATCGAAGGCACAAATATAGTAAATGTTATTCTCTGATAACAATAGCTAAACCTCTGTGTTTATAAAAGAAAGAAACAATTTGCTAGCATTATGGCCTTGTTGGCCATTTTTGGCCCACATATCAAAATTTTGCCTAAGTGCGAGAAGATGGACATTCAAGCAAAAGCGGCAAGTTCAGAACAGCTTTGGGCTTCTAGGAGCAAACTAGACATCTTCAAGTTCTCGGAAGGAGAAGGCTTCGGGCTTTAACAAGTAAAAGACTTCGAGCTTTCTCTTAGAAGACTTCGAGTTTGTCAAGCAGGAAGACTTCGGGTTTGTCAAGGCGCAGTACTTATTTCACTTTATAAGTTCCAAGTAATATCTGAAGTAAGTAGTGCCATTTGAGAAGCCCGAATTGGTCTTTGCTAGTGTTTTCGGGTTCTCTCAGCAAGAAGAATTCGGGTTTGTGGGGCTGCCTTGCTTAAAAGGTGAAGTAAGTTGCAAACAGTTAGAAACCCAAAATAAGTAAAGGGACATAGCAAACCCGAGCTGGTCTTGGGCGGTGGTTTGTGGGTTCTTCAAGAAGCAAGTCTTCAGGTTTTTCGAGGTGAAAAACTTAAATTATTTTATAAGTCATAAGTAGTGGAAACCCCGAAGTAAGGAAGCAAGAAGTAAGTTGCAAGGAGTCAAAATCCCGAAGGTGAGTAAAATCGATAGTTCCAAAAGGAAAATTATGGAAAATAGTCCGCGGAAAGCAAACGGTCATGGAACATTAAGGTCAATGGTCAACGAATCCAAAGGGCCAATCAGTCAAGGACAAGTGGCACAAGCACATCCAACAAGCTCAACAGATCAACGAACATGCAAAGACCAATCGGGATGGTCTAGATTGCAGTAAAGAATATGTTGAGTTTTAAATGCAAAGAAAAATAACTCACGCTTGGTAGGAACATGCAGCTACCTTTGGTATGGCTCCGTTAGTTCCTAAAGGGACGGCTTGAATGCGGGAATGGCTTGAGGAGATTGGCGGTGATCTTGGGCAACGCATCTCATGTTCAAAGGAGAACGACAACATCAGTCCCAGTCCTCAATGACTCAGCGACTTCTTCCCTCTTCCCTTTTTCTCACACAGCCCTTTTTCTCTCTCTTCCATTCTCTATATATATCTCACGATTTGCCATTGTAAAGGGTTACCAATTTTAGAGTTTTTGTCATCTTGCTAGGAGACAGATGCCCATTGAGACATTTGCAAAAGTGTGCTCCTTCGACCAGGCTAAACCCTGTCGAAGTATTGTAAGAACTACCTCTTGAATGTAATGAGACTTGATTTCCTTGCCTCTTTCCTGTCTTCAATTAATTCTTTAGTATGCTTGTTGCTTGGTGGGTTTGTGAATGTGTTTATTCCTAGTCTATTAACCTGTTGCTTGCCTCTTTGAAGTATTTTCAAGTTTTGTAGGTCCGGATTAGTGTTCTGACTAAACCTCTTCCAGCATGTGTTAGCTTGACCCTAAGATCGTGCAAGCCCAAGTTGCCTCATGACTGATCTAGTGTGGGTTCAAATGTAGATGAGTGTCCATTTATTCCTGGTGCATCCCCTGGTTAGCCCTCTTAGGAGCCCTTATCTCCCTTCTAACGCTTTTCCCCACGAAGTTTCATTTCAACATTAGTTTTAGGTGATCCACCAAGAGGAACTAGCCTCTTTAAAAATCCTAGAGGCTCAACCTCGCCATAGGACGCCCACATCCTGAGGTTGTTCCCATGCTTATAGCAGGAAGTGGGAGAGCCTAAAATAACTCTCCCACAGGGGTGTAATTCTGTGCTATAACAGGCCTTCAATCCACAACTCTATGGACAAACGACTTCTTGCATGGGACAAGCATGGGCTTCCATTCAGTTGGATGACAATGGGATTGAGGGAGGGCTTCTTCATCAAGTACAAATGAATTCTAGACATATCAATCCTCTTCATTGTTTCCTAGAGGAAACCAGGTATATACCACTCAACTCTCTCTCTCAAACCTTGGTACAATTCTTCCTTATCCTACAATGGCCTCACACTCCCCACTCTACCCTACTCAACCTACTAGGGTTTACTCCATTGATGACATGTAAGTTTCCCTTTACTACCATGGACTTTACTCCCCTACCTCCCTTGCTAGGATGGCAGATAAACACAATCATGGAAGTAGTCAAAGGATTCCCTCTTCCTCCAAATGAAAAGGAACCTAATCTCAGCAAATCCAAGGTAATGAAGAATTCAATAGAATTGGGAATATCCCTAACTCTAGTTTTCCCCAATTTGAGTTTCATCAAGCTCCTCCCTCAAGGAACTTCACTCACCATCAAGAGAAGCATGTAGAGTGTAGTATGCTGCCCTGTTTTGCCTTTGTTTTTTGATGATTGTTTTGAGAGTTTTTTGCAATGTTTAATACAACAATATATTGCAACAAAAATGAAGGATATTGAAATAATATTTTCAACTCAAAACTGAATATTACATCGAGATTACACAATTAAAAATTTCATATTTTTAATATTAGCAAATATACTCATTTTTTATCAAAATGATTACAACCCAGTTCATTAAATATCATCTATTATCCAAATCCAACATACCCAAAAAGTACAACAATCAAAAAGACTAAGCTGGTGAAGAAATTTTCAAACTGGAGTGTCAAAAGGGGTCACCAATCACCAAGGACAGCAGCAATAAAGAGTGATGTGTGTAGGTCTAGGCGCCTCCAAACTGCCCTTGAAACACACCCAAAACCCTAGCGACCAGCAACAAGAATC
This sequence comes from Torreya grandis, assembly GCA_037957365.1. Taxonomy (NCBI): domain Eukaryota; kingdom Viridiplantae; phylum Streptophyta; class Pinopsida; order Cupressales; family Taxaceae; genus Torreya; species Torreya grandis. Next base: position 2,615,981 of record JARHVA010000033.1, on the reverse strand, counting down.
TCTAGTGCCTCTCAGAAGTGTACGGCCAGCAAGGGGAATGGTATGACCAGCCCAAAGAAGCAATAACATCAACAATAAATACCTTCAAACCCTTGCTCCAACGATCTCCAACCAATATGTAATTAATCTTCAATAATATCTGAACAATAGGACCTCCAATCTGCTCAACTGTATTTCCTGAATGAAAACACTAAGAATCCACCGGACTGTATCTTCCAATAGCATGAAGAATGTTGCCTATGAGGGTTTCCGTCCTCACAAACCAAGAAGCAATCTTCTCCAGAGAGAATAACAATATCAAATATCATCTAGCATATTGAAAAATGAGCTCCCAACACCCTTAAAACCCACGACCTCCTTTTTGGGGAATAAAATGTTTTAAATTTTAAATTATAAAGTTCCCTTATGTCTCCCTCGGCGCCCAACTTAAATTATAACACTTTAACATTATAATTTTCACTTATGTCTCCCAATGTCCTTTTTATAAAGTAACGTTATAAAATAACATAAGTTAAATATTTAATTTAATTATAATAACATTATATTATTTTAAATAATTGAATTGGATCAAATAACATTGAAAAATACGTAACAACTGCTCCCACCGACACTGCTAAAAATAGTATGATTGACAACTAGCTTCCTCGGCACCCAAATCTGACATACTAAAAATAGTAAGAATGGGAGAAAACACCAAAAACATTCTAGAAAAGGGCAATACGCAACTCCCAACTACACCATGCTAGATAAATGGTCACCAGAGTTCCCTAACCACACTCTGTTAGCCTACGGGAATGACTGAATAGGCTAACTCAGACAATCTCATGTAAAGGCCAGGAAGGGGACATTACAGTCCGTCATTCCCAAGATTGTTTGTCCTTAAGCAATCTCAACTTTGGATGCTGTAAAATCTGCTCATTCTCCCATGTCGCATCCTCCACTGGTAAGTCCCTCCACTTGACCAAGTACTCCTTAATTACCCTCCTCTGAAGAGTCTACTCTCTGGAATCTATGAAGGCCTCTGGAACCAAAATCAATTTACCCTCGTCATCCAAGGGTGGCAACTCTGATGAAGGAACCACATTGTGTCTTAATGCCTTCTTAAGCCTGGATGCATGAAATACATTATGAACCCTGCTGCTAGTTGGCAACTCAAGCTCGTAGGTGATCTCCCCAATCCTTCTGAACACCTTGAAAGGACCATAAAACTTGGGCTTAAGCTTCTTGGCACCACTCTTCTTGAGAGAAGACTGTTTGTAAGGTTGAAGCCTCAAATATACCATGCCCCCAACATCAAAAGTGCGCTCCATGCGATGTTGATCGGCATATGACTTCTGCTGATTTTGTGCTTGTTGCAAGTTCTCTTTCAAAGATTTCATGACATCTTGACTTTCCTGCAACAAATCTCTAGCCTTAGGCACTCTACCATCTCCAAAAAGTAAATCCAAAAAGTTAGGTGCCTCATATCCATAAAGAGCCATGAAAGGTGACATCCCAAAGGACATGCGATAAGTGGAATTATAGCAGTATTCACCGAGACGCAACCACTTAATCCAAGCTCTCAGCTGTCCTGATACATAGTCCCTGAGATACCCCTCCACCCATTTGTTGACTATTTCTGTCTGCCCATCTGTCTGTGGGTGGTAGCTTGTGTTGGGAGTGAGTTCAGTCCCACTCAACCTGAAGATTTCCTGCCAAAAGTGACTTAGGAACTTGTTGTCCCTATCACTCACTATGCTTCTGGACATCCCATGCAATTTGAAAATCTCCTTGAAGAATAACTCAGCCACCTGTGCAACAGTGTATGTCACTGAAATCGCGAAAACGTGCAAATTTGGTTAATCTGTCAACCACCACGTATATACAATCCTTGTTCTGCACCTTAGGCAACCCTGTGATAAAATCCATGGAGATACATTCCCATTTATGATTTGGGATGGGCAAGAGCTGAAGTAAACCAGCTGGATAGGTATGTTCATTCTTGTTTTGCTGGCAAGTAGGGCACTCTTTGACATACTTAAGGACTTCATTTTTAATCCCTTTCCACGTGAATCTCTCTCAAATCTGCCTGTATGTCTTGAAAAACTCCGGGTGACCAGCCATAGGTGCATCATGTAATGCCCTCAATAGTTTCACTTTAAGCTGAGATGAAGGCACCAAATAAATTTTGTCCTTATAAATAATCAGCGCATTAAGCATTGTATCCCTGCCATCATTAATTGTGCCTTCTACAATCCCTGCTGCCCAAGAATCCTTGGCATACTCTGTTGTAATTTATTCTCTCCAATTAGCAAAGATCTCTACCAGAGAACATAAGCGAGGCCTCCTTGAAAGTGCATCAGCAACTACATTCTTTTTTCCCTTGACGTATACAATGTCAAAATCATATGCCTGTAGTCTACTTACCCACTTCTGCTGCTTGTCATTGAGGTCCTTCTGGTTCATGAAATATTTGATACTATTGTGGTCAGTTTTAATAACAAATTTATCCCCAATTAGGTATGGTCTAAACTTGGCCAAGGCATGCATGATGGCCAACATCTCTCTGTCATAAATAGAATAGCGTTTCTCCACACCTCTCAATTTTCTACTCTCAAATGCAATGGGGTGCTCCTACATCAAAACAACACCAATCCCCTCTCCTGATGCATCACACTCCACCTCAAAAGGTTTGGAGAAATCAGGGATAGCTAACACTGGACATGATGACATCACCTGTTTGAAGTGCTCAAAACACCTCTGAGCTGAATTTGATCACTCAAATGCTCTCTTAGTTAAATCTGTAAGTGGGGCTGCAGTCTGAGAAAAACCCTTAACAAACCTATAAAATCCACACAAGCCAAAGAACCATTTAAGCTGAGTGAGGTTCGTCGGTGGAGGCCAGTCAAGAATAGCCTTGATCTTCTTTGGATCAACTCTCCCCCCTCTGCACTGATGATGTGACCAAGGTACAGAAGCTCTGTCATACCAAAGTCACATTTGGATTCCTTTTCATAGAGAGACTCACTCTCCAAGATGCTCAAAACCCCCTCAAGATGCTTCAAGTGTTCCTCCCAGGTTTTGCTAAAAACCAAAATATCATCAAAAAATATCAAAATAAATTTTCTCAACTGATTCCTGAAAGCCCGATTCATACAACCTTGGAAAGTGGCTGGGGCATTCGTCAAACCAAAAGGCATCACTAGGAACTCAAAATGCCCAAAATGGCACTTGAAAGCCGTCTTCTCTATATCTTTTTCCCTCATCCGAATCCGATGGTACCCTGATCTCAAATCTATTTTGGAGAAGTATCGAGCACCATGTAACTCATCAATCAACTCATCTATTCTAGGGATGGGATACCTATTCTTTATTTTCTTATTAAGGGCTCTATAATCAATGCACATTCACATAGTCCTGTCTTTTTTCTTTACCAAAACAACTGCTGATGCAAATGAACTTTTGCTAGGCCTAATGTGCCCCATCTCCAATAACTCCTTAATTGTTTTTTCTATTTCATCTTTGTGTTTCGTAGAATGACGGTAAGGAGTGATCATCACAGGTTTAGTACCTTCTTCCAACTCTATGATGTGCTCTATCCCTCTATCTGGTGGCCCTCCAGGAGGAATACTACCAAATACCATGCTATGCTGTGATATTAACTTTTGGATGTCCGAATGGTAATTGTTGTCAACCTGGAGCTGCGCCTTGATTTGAAGACGTGCACAAAATGGTCAGTCCTCTATCCGGCTGAAACAATGGGATCTTCTCATGAGGGTGGGTGCCTCAACGGGGAGATGAACCTCCAGAGAAGGCTGGTTCTTGTATGATGTATCAATGAGGATCTCTACTATATGCTGCGGACTACCGTGGAAAAGGGAGAGGGAAACTTAAAGGGGAAATCCTACCTAAAAGAGGGTGATACACCAGAAGTTTGATCCACTCAACTTGGAACCTTGAACACTGAACGAACAAAGGGGAAAGAAAGACCTTAGATTTCAATCAACCACTTATGCATAAATATTTCATGAAGAGGTTCAATCCAATGGCCAAAACCTGAGGGAAAACGATGGAGAGAGGTCCGATACAAGACACTTTGCAGCCACCTAACATCCACTTATAGCTTTAGCAAAAGACATAAAGAACACTTTAACATGACCTGCATAAGGATAATCTAGCAACTAGGTATGAACCAAAATTTGGGAAGGGAGAGAAATCTACCACTTATGCAAATTGCTGAATGAAATATACACTATGCCAACCCTTGAAATCTGAAAGTACAGTCCTTCTATTGATCAAAGAGGTTACACAACTCACCAATGGTAGAGTCTGGTCTAACCAAGAGAGAGATTGGATGATTTTTAATCAAGGTTGAAAGCCATTTTATAGAAAATTACAAGAGGCCAAAGATTGGCGTTGGAAATTTGAAGAGAAGGATTCACTTAGGTTAACTCAAGGCTGACTTGGCCTTTCAATAAAATATGTTTTCTTTTGTCTTTTCATGAAGCTTCTTGTACTTGAAGAAGTGAAATTGTCTTTGTTCTGAACCACCCACCTCTCTTTGCATGGAAATCCACGCCAATGTTAATTTTAGAACTCTACGTGAGCTGCTTGATGCCGAATTGGAACGTTTGAAAGGCTAAGTTGGCCGGTTGATACGTTGAGTTGGATGAAGAGATCATTCTCCCTCGCATGGAAAGCTCTTAGTGGATGCGGCGTTTAACAATTAATCAACTCTAAATCTGGACCAGTCAACTCGACATTCAAATTTGGAACTTCGGTTGATGCTAAGTTGGACCCTTGGATGCATGAGTTGATCCGGAGACGAGTAGGACTTCAATAACCAGTCAACTGAAGCTCTGACCGGTGTTCGAAAATAGCTCCTGCTTGCATGTATTTTACCTTGTTCTGGTCTGCCTGTTTATGTCTATTTCTGGCGAGATTCTATATTTCGATGTATTTTTATAATTATATCCGGCTATATTTTCTCCGTTCGGCCTTTTCAACTTTTTGAAGCTTTGGATTTCCTTCGGAATTTATGCTTTTCCTTGAACTTCCTGCGGCATTTCTTTCTTTGGCTTTATTCTCTAAAGTATTCCTTCGAACAAAAGTCCGAAGGATACTTTCCTTCTCTTTTCCCTTTGCTCGGGCTTTTGTCTTAGTCCGGTTTTCCTTCTCTTTATTGACTTCACATTTCTTCGGACTTTTTGTCCGAAGGAATTCCTTCGGACAAAAAGCCCGAAGGTTCCCTTTGCCTCTGCTGTTTGCTCTGTCGGCCTTTTGGTTAAGCCATTTTCCCGCAGACAAAATGTCCGCAAGAATCATCTTGGTCTTTTCCTTTTTTCTTCGGACTTCTACGTCGGGTTTATTTTTTCTGTGTCTCGTCCTTGGCTGTATTTTCTTCGGGTTTTTCCTGCGGCCCTTTCTCCGAATTTCTTTGGACTTTTTGTCTGAAAGAATTCCTTTAGACAAAAAGTCCGAAGGTTTCCTTCTGCTTTGCCTTCGTTTTTTGCTCTTTGTTGACCTTTTTTTGTTTTGGATGCTAAGTCACATTTCTCCGAAGGTTCCCTTCTCCGTCTTGGCCGTCGGCATTTCAACTTTTCCGAAGCCTTCGAACTTCTTGCCATCGGCTTTTCCACGGGTCTCTTCCTGTGTCTTCCGAATTCCTTCGGACTTTTTGTCCAAAGGAATTCCTTCGGACAAAAAGTCTGAAGGATATCTTCCTTTGCTGCGCCTTCGAGTGCCTTTGAAATGTGTCCTTCGGAAAGGTTACTGTGGTCCTGTCGCCGACCAAGTGCCCTCTGCAAGGGCTCGTTTCTCTCCCTCTGTGCCCTTCGAAAAAATTGCAATGGTCTGGGTTTTTTGCAAAGGTCCCCAATTCATTCCTGTACCTTCCCGAAGGGTTTGTGCCCTTCGGGAATGTTGCAAATGACCCTTCCGAAGGGTACCCTCCGCTTTGGGTCTCTTGCAAATGACCCTTCCGAAGGGTACTTCCTTTAGGCGTTTTGTTGATTTGTTATTCCCTTGTTTCATGAACCCTTCCTTCGGACAAAAGTCTGAAGGAATTCATCCTTTTGTAGCAAAGGCCCCTACCAAAAACAATGTATTCTTCTTTCCTTGGCTAGAGACGTGAACTTTCTAAATGGCAAAAGACAATCCAACTTGTGGAAGAATTGTCAACAGTAATTATTCTTTTGCTGCTCTGCAACAGTAGGCATGATGAGACACTCGGCTGCCCACTCAATCTGCTCATGTTTGATTAACCGTTCCATCCTTTTGAAGGACACTACCCTAGGCCCTCCATCTGATAGGCCTTTAAGTACTATCTTCTTCCCATTGGCTTCAAACTTCATCTCCATCTTCTGAAGATTGAATGAGAACTCCATAAGGGGCTTCATCCAATGCATTCCTAACAACATATCAATATCCCTGATGTTGACCACATAGAATTCATCTATCAATTCATATTCACTTAATTGAATTTTCAGATTTGAAACCTTTCGAGTACAAGAAAGTTTGTATCCATCAGCTACCATTACCTTAAAATCATCATGCTCTTTTGTCTTTAGACCTCTCCGAGCCACGAATTTCTCATCAGTGAAGTTATGTGTGACACCTGTGTCAATCAGAGCTATGATTCGCTGCCCTTGTAAAGTTCCTCTAACCGTAAATGTGACTGCCCTTTGAATGCTTGATAGTTGGGCAATGGTTCCATCACTCTTCGGCTCCTCCTCTAATGTATTCTCCTCATCACTACTCTCCGAATCAGATTGCTGATCTGATTTTTCTGATGCTGTTTCATCAGCAGAAAAGTATTCTATTTTCTTTACCTTTGCTTTCACACTGCACTTATGCGATGTGTCCCAAGGCTCTCTACAATGGAAGCATAATTTCTTCCTTCAGAGCTCAATCAGCTGATCATTATCCAGTTTCTTTGAGTCCTGTTTGGGCTGATGGGAATCATGCTGAAAATGCTTCTTGTCTTTATCTTTCTTATGCATAAATCCCTTGAAATGGAATTTACTTTTGGAAGTAGAAGACTCCATATCCCTCGCCCTCTTGATGGTGTCCTGCAAAATGGCTGGATTGAGTCTCTTAACCCACCACGTAGGGTCTGAAAGCCCATCAATAAAAAGAACAACTAGGGTCCTTTCTGAGATATCTGTAACAAGCACTAAAAGTGTTTGGAACCCCATAACAAAGTTGTCCACAGTCCCCCATTGTTTAAGTTGAGCCAATTCCTTAAAGTGCAATTCAAGATCTTTCATATCAAATCTATCTATCAACCTCTCGATGAACTTAGCATATGCATCAATCCGATCATGTCCTAGGGTAATCATCCCATGATGCCACCACTAGTGGGAAACACCATCCAAGTGAATAGTGGCATATTTGATGGTCTCATCTTCTAGCATAGGATTTAGCTGAAAATAAGTGTCTAACTTTTGCACCCAAGCCCTTGCAGTAGTCTTCCCTATGCCATCATAAAATGGAATTGTGAGCTTCCCAACTTTCCTCTGTAAATCATGTTATGTGCTCTTCCACCCATGTGTGGTTTGTGCTTCATTCTAAGGTCACAATAGTCTTTGAAAGACATTTTTGCATGAATCTCCAGATTTGAATCCCTCCAATCTTGTAAGAACTCATCCTGTAAATCATTGAAGGTGGGTTCATTCCCAACTTGGGGTTGGACTCTAGGTGGAAAGGTAGGCATAAGAGGCCTAGAAGACGCTGTCCTAGTATGCTGACCAGCATGTCCAGTAGTCCCATTGTTGTTTCCTCCATTGTTGCCATTGTTATTGTTGTTCCCTACCATATGTTGTGTCAATAGGGCTGTCATTTGTGCCAAGGTCTGTTGTAAACCTTGTTGAAACTCTCGCTGCCCTCTCATCATATCATTAAGCATATCCTGGGTACTTGGTTCCTCATTTCCCCTGTTATCCCTATCTCTGTCACCCATACTTATATCAATTCTTTCTTCACTAGCAAAGGGAATTATAAGAGTCTCTTCAATTTTAGGATTTAATTTGTTTCTCCTCAAATAATATTGGTGTTGGCTATGCATCACTCATAGACTGCTATTTTTTGTCATATAACCCTTTCAGGATGGTAGGATACATTACTCTGATACCATTGTAGTATGCTGCCCTGTTTTGCCTTTGTTTTTTGATGATTGTTTTGAGAGTTTTTTGCAATGTTTAATACAACAATATATTGCAACAAAAATGAAAGATATTGAAATAACATTTTCAACTCAAAACTGAATATTACATCGAGATTACATAGTTGAAAATTCCAGATTTTAATATCAGCAAATATACTCATTTTTTCATCAAAATGATTACAACCCAGCTCATAAAATATCATCTATTATCCAAATCCAACATACCCAGAAAGTACAACAATCAAAAAGACTGAGATGGTGAAGAAATCTTCAAACTGAAGTGTCAAAAGGGGTCATCAATCACCAAGGACAGCAGCAATAACGAAGCAACAATAAAAAGTGATGTGTGCAGGCTAGGCACCTCTAAACTGCCCTTGAAACACACCCAAAACCCTAGTGACCAGCAACAAGAATCTCTAGTGCCTCTCGGAAGTGTACGGCCAGTAAGGGGAATGGTACGGCCAGCCCAAAGAAGCAATAACACCAGCAATAAAAACCTTCAAACCCTTGCTCCAACGATCTCCAACCAATATGTAATGAATCTTCAATAATATCTGAACAATAGGACCTCCAATCTGCTCAACTGTGTTTCTTAAATGAAAACACTAAGAATCCACCAGACTGTATCTTCCAATAGCGTGAAGAATGTTGCCTATGAGTGTTTCCATCCTCACAAACCAAGAAGCAATCTTTTCCAGAGAGAATAGCAATATCAAATATCATCTAGCATATTGAAAAATGAGCTCCCAACACCCTTAAAACCCACAACCTCCTTTTTGGGATATAAAATGTTTTAAATTTTAAATTATAAAGTTCCCTTATGTCTCCCTCGGCGCCCAACTTAAATTATAACACTTTAACGTTATATTTTTCACTTATGGCTTCCAAGGTCCCTTTTATAAAGTAACTTTATAAAATAAGTTAAATATTTAATTTAACTTTAATAACATTATGTTATTTTAAATAAGTGAATTGGATCAAATAACATTGAAAAATAGGTAACAACTGCTCCCACCGACAACGTTAAAAATAGTATGATTGACAACTAGCTTCCTTGGTGCCCAAAACCAACTTACTAAAAATAGTTAGTATGAGAGAAAACACCAAAAACACTCCAGAAAAGGGCAATACGCAATTCCCAACTACACCATGTTGCATAAACGGTCACTAGAGTTCCCTAACTACACTCTGTTAGCCTATGACAATGATTGAATAGGCTAACTCAGACAATCTCATGTAAAGGCTAGGAAGGGGACATTACATTGAGCATCCCCAAACTGCCAAAATCCCATCCATCCCTGAGAGTTTTTAAATTTATGTGCCTCTGGTTCAAGCTATAAATTGGTTGGATGGCAATTTGGTAGCCCTTACTAGCGAGTTTGGTGAATTTGGAACCCTCATTCCCTTGATGGGAGAGTTTATCCAAAATCTCACTAAGTATTTCCAAAGATCAACAAGAAAGTCTATCTCAACTACAAAAAGTCATTGAATATCAGGGGTTAAGGCTACAAAACATTCAAAATGCATTATTACTTGATCCAATCAAACACTTGGTACATAACTATGCCCAAGGGAATATACTCACCATCAAAAGGGCACCAAACGAAGCAACTTGCCAGCAGCACAAGGGCTCGGGTTGCTGACAAACAAACGCCCTAGATCTGCCTCCAGACCATTCAATACACTTTTTGGCTCCCAACTGCTCAGCGGCAAATATATACTCCTGGTTTCAATATAAAAATTGTACATTCTGACAAGGGACAGTGATCAAATGTAAGAACCCCTACATGTTCTTGTCCAAGATTTGCATCATAAGCCTCACAAACATAGGTTGGCATTCCCACAAACACTTAATAGGGTCTAGGACTGAGATATTTAGCCATTTACTAATTCTGATCCCAACTCCAATACAAATGCAAGAGTACTGTTCTTGCAATCAATTAAACACTCAACTGATCATTATTTGCGAATTAAACATTGAAACCTCAGAGGATCAGACTTCCTTATGCAGCAAAGAACTGAAAACTTCATCACAAATTATCAATCTCTGTGTTCAGACATTTGATCAAACAATAGACATTCATTGAAACTTCCGAGCAATTTAACAAACGATTGTGTGTTCTAGTCATTCTAAAATCATCAAAAGTATTGCAGATACATAACATAAAACATTTGGTATGAAGAATTTTATCAGCAAGGAAATCACAGTTCAATATTTATATTCAGCCGTATGGAATTATGTTGGTATTACAGCAGTTCCTCCGTGGACATTGTGATGAACACATGACATACTTCCTAATGGATTTCAACTTGCTGTCATATTTAGGAATTTTAGCCCATACACCAAATGATTGATTCACACAGTTCATACAATATAATGATGATGACTGCTACCTCATTCCCAATCTACTTCCTCAATAAGATATCTTCAGCTTAATGGAAAACATAGAGAAACATTGCATCATGTTTACACCAGACAATGGTATTGTTTGCACCTGGAAATGTTGATCCTCTTATATTCTCAAAAAGTTATCTTCTAGAAGGCCGATTATGACCAAGATGAGGGCAACAACCTCTAAACTGAAACCAAATACTGTAGCTGAGTTACTGTTCACGACCACTGTAGCTGCAACACTGTTCACGACTACTGTAGTTTCAACACTATTCACGATTACTGTTCATGACACCTTCAATCTGCAACACAACTTCTTATTCAAACCAAAACTTCCATCATTAAGCTCAATAGAAAACTTTGAAGATGAGTTCACCTCTTATGGAAAGTTGGGGTTTTGTTCAACCTTCAAATTCCAAGGGGTTTCGTCCTTGGAAAACTAGTCACTGAATCTCAGCAACAATGGAGAAATAACTTCAATATTATAATCACATAACATATCCCCCAAATGAGGGCACAACTTCGTTTATAAAGCCTCTTTAGGCAGTAGAAACACCTCCGTTAAGCAATGTGGGATAACAATTCACTTTCACTTTATAAAGTCAATTTTATAATGTTATTTTGTAACATAAAGTAACTTTAGCTTTATAAACCCATTAAATAATATTTTATTTCCTCCGTTTCTCCACAAATAAAGTCGTGACTGGAAATGCATCTGTTTTAATAAATTATTAGCCTATCGGGATGAGAAAATAGGCTAACAATCCCCTGAGGATTTACTGAGAATAAGGGGACATTACATCAAATAAGTCCACTCTTCCTGAATGAGAATGGAAAAATGAAATAAAGTCAATTTGTTTTTGGATAAAATTGGCAGAGATTGTTCCATCCCCAATTGTATGCTTTTGTTTAAATCTGTTAGTATAGCAATGTTTTGTATGTTTCTCTCCTCTTGGTGGGATAACTATGTTTTTTGTAATTGTTTGCTTGTTTGTAATATGTTCATCAAGCATTAGACATTAGACCTGGTTTCAATCATCATCAAAGCTTCAAGGGATAAACCACTAGTTTGCTTAAACCAGCGGTTCCGCCCACGGAAACCAAAAAAGTCCCTTATAAAATACAAACTATGTCTCTTCGAATTCTCAGATGGATGGGGAGCCTTTTGTGCATGAAAGGACATCTCCAAGAATTATAAGGACGACACAAATATAGGAAGGCATCAGTGAACAAAGCAAGTGTCCAGATGTTTTTAGGAAGGATTGGAGTAAGGAAATAATGAGGAAAGCTTTGTGAGCAGCATAGTTGTATGTTGTACTTGTTCTATATCTTGTTGTAATTACATTATTGGCCAATATAAGATATGAAGTAGAGCTATTGCCTCTTCCAACTAGTTTTTCCCTACACCTCGTGGGGTTTTCAAAGTCAAAAGTCTGTGTCATTTGTCTCCATTGTTGCGAGTTTTATCAAAGTGTAGTTGCATTTATATTCAATTCTTAAGTATTGTTGTCTTCCAACATGTCGAATATACACTAATTCTAGATCATTGTATGAATTGAGATGTTATTTTGGACTAAATTCAGAGTAGAACAAGTTTTGTTTCTGTAAATTCTAGCAAGTTAGTGACTTGAGAGTCTATAGATCATTTTGATATCAAAGCAGATTAATATTTGGGTTATTGTGGAAAGTTTGACTAATTTGTATGTCAACGACAAGATCTCAAGAAGGAGAATTGCTGCCTTGTGATTCACAGATATTGACAAGAAAATGGAATCGACAAGTGAGAACAATGGCTCACGAAGGCGAAGAAAGTTTTGTTGGTAGAGTAATTGCATTGGAATCATGCATGAACAACATGATGATGTCTCAAGACACTATCACTAAACAACAAAGGCTCATGGCTGGGAATCAAAAGTCCATAGATGCTATGGTTCGCTCTATAGTCAAAAAACTTGGCATAGGAAGATAAATCTGAAAGTGGAGAAAAGTCCATGGGCGAGCATTAAAAAGAACCTCCAAAAGAAAAAGATAAAGCTAAGGTAAAATCTGAACATGCTCCTTTCAATGTTGAAACAAAAGTTGAAATTAAATCCTTTGAAGGACAAGTAAATACTGAAATTCTAGATAAATGGTTGAAACAAATGGAGGTATAGTTTAGTGTACATAAAGTAACTCTGACACATGATTTCCTTTGCATGTCTCAAAATGAAAGATCATGCTTTAGTTTGTTAGGAAACCTATCTAGCAGCTTTTGAAAGGAAGAAGAAGTCGGTTGTAGATAAGTGGGATGATTTTAATGATTTATTGCGTGCAAATTTTTGGGCTTAGAACTGATCAAAATATTAAGTGGAAGTATTACAGACAAGGACAGGGTCAAAGTGTACAAACTATACCACAAAATTTTGTAGAAAAGCCATGCTCATGGGCTTGGACTTGGAAGATGAATAAAATTTGACTAAATACCTGGGTGGTCTTAATACTCAGTTGAGCAAGTGGGTCATCTCAAGTAAGCCTCAAGATATTGATGAAACAAGCTTGCAAGAGCCTCAAGATATTGATGAAACAAGCTTGCAAGATTATTACATCGAAGAAGAAAAGAAACAAAGAGAGAGTGAATCCTCAAAGCAAAATCAGTCCACAAATCATGTCAAGAAAGAGCAAAACTGGCCTTACAAGAGAGGTAAATGAAAAGGTAAGAGGAATGCCACAACTTTGCATAGTTGTAAGGATCCTAATAACCACTGTAATCATTGTGATATAGATGGTTGTCCTTACACAAAGTGTTGGAAGTTGCATCCCAAGAATCGGGCCAAGAATGACTCTAAGAAGTCCATGGCATCTTTGAGCAAATCAAAGATAGAGAGATTATGGACAATTCTGATGTCAATGAGAATTTTGGCTGCACCGCAACCAACATGAACAAGGAACAAGAAGAGATGAACAAGCTATTCCAAATCAAAATTTAGATCAAGGAGGTAATTGTAAATGCACTTGTTGATACTGGACCTCAATCTTATTTGATTTCAGATGTAGTAGTAAAAACGCTTGGTTTACATGTATATGATCATCCCCATCCATGCCCTTTCATTTGGGTGAAGAACGTTGTTGAAATTCAGGCTACAAAAAGATGCAAATTCAAATTTGGGATTAACCCACAATATGTTGATGAGCTAGAAGTAGATGTAGTTCCTTTTGATGCATTTGATGTGGTGTTTGGAAGTCCTTATTTGTCTCTTAGGGATGCAATCTTCATGAGGAGGGCTAATAGGTACTGATGGGTCAAGGATGGAATCAATTACAGCATAAAGGCACATCAAAGCAAGCCCAAGCTTGCAATAGTAAACGCTAACCAAGCAAAGAGACTCGTTCAAGCTAATAATTAGTTTTGTTAACTTATCTTAAAAGATAAGAAAGAAAATGCACTTGAAATATCTGAAATTCATAGTGCCAACAAGGTATTGATGGGATTATATGAAGTTCTGCAATCTTTTCAAAACATGTTCCAAACTACAAATAGTTTGCCTTCAAAAAGGGAAGTTGAACACAGGATTTAATTGTTGTCCAAATCTTCGCTACCTAACATTGGTTTGTATAGGCAATCACTTTTGGAGACTAATGAAGTCAAGAAGCAACTTCAAGAATTGCTAGAACAAGACATTATATGCCCAAGCACTTCACCGTGTGGCTCACCCATTGTGATGGTGTAAAAGAAAGATGGATCTTGGAGGATGTGCATTGACTATTGCACCTTGAATAAGATCACCATAAAGATCCGATACTGCTTTTGTGGATTGATGATCTGCTGGCCCAACTTCAGCATGCCAAGTACTTCAGAAAGTTGGATCTCGAATCAGGGTATCATCAAGTTCAAATAAAGGAGAGGATATTTGGAAGACAATCTTCAAGACAAAACAAGGTTTGTACAGTTGGTACTTCCTTTTGGTTTATGTAATGCACCCGCAACATTCATGAGATTAATGAATGATGTATTGCGGTCTTTTATAGATATATGTGTAATAGTGTATCTAGATGATATTCTGATTTTTAGTGCTACATGGGAGAAACTTCTAATACATTTGAAACCAGTCTTGCAAGTGTTAGAAGGAAAAATAGCTGGTATGCAATATGAAGAAATGTGAGTTTGTAAAACAATCATTTGTCTATTTAGAACATGTGGTTGGAGGAGGAGAACTAAGAATGGACCCAACAAAAGTAGAGGTCATCGTGAATAGGCCCCTACCAAGGAGTGCCACCGAAACAAAAAGATTTGTAGTAGAAGTACAATTCATGAGGAAGTTTGTTCCAGCTTTCTCCACAATAGCCACACCTCTATATTTAGTTGCAGCAATGTGTAAGAATTTTGAATGGGGTAAGGAACATGACAATGCCTTTGATTTTTCGAAATATAGAATCAGCCATGCACCGGTCTTTTCTCTTCCTACTTTGAAGCAACCATTCAAAGTGGAAACAAATGCAAGAAAACATGTTATAGGGGTAGTTTGTTGCAAGGAGGTAAGACTATTTGTTATCATTCAAATGTATTTTTTTCAGTAGTAAAGGGGTATCCTGTTTATGATAAAGAGATGTATGAACTAGTTCAAGCAATAAATAAATGGAACCATTATTTATTGAATAAAGAAACTATTGTGCACATTGACCACAAACCTCTTCAATATTTGCAAGCACAATCTAAATTGCAACAAGCAAGACATTACAAATGGATGGGATTTCTCCAACAATTCCATTTGGTGATCAAGTACAAGAAGGACAACACAAATGTTGTGGCATATATGTTATCTAGGCCACCAATAAGACAAGTTTCAGCTTTGGTGACATTCTAACAAATAGATCATTTCACAAAAGAGGCTTATGAGGAAGCATATGCACAAGATGCGGACCTTGGGAAGACATTCCAGCTATTGCAAGCCAAGAAGGCAGAAAATGAAGGCAAGGATGGATGCTATTTCAAGGATGGGCTACCCTACAAGTCGGATAATTTGTGTGTGCCGAAGGAGGAAAGACTAAATCTTGATGAGGGAAGCACATACTTAAAATGTTTCAGGACACTTTGGTGTTGGTAAGACCATGACACATTTTCAAAGGTATGCGTATTGGCCCAATATGCAAGAAGAAGTTTTTAAATTCATTAAAGAATGTAAACTATGTTGTACAAGCAAGCCTAAGGTTAGGAAGGAGGGATTGTACATGCCACTATCTGTACCTACTTGGCCATGGGAAAGCAATTACATGGATTTTGTGGGTGGATTATCTATGCCCAAGCATGGCCATGACTATCCATATGTTGTTTTAGATAGATTCATAAAACTGTGTATTTTAATTGCATGCAAGAAAATAGTAAAAGGGCATGAAGTAGCTGACCTCTTCTTTTCTAATGTTTGGGTTCATTTTGGATTAGCCAAGTCTATTGTATTAGATAAAGACTCAAGATTCTTGGGTAAATTCTGGACCGCATTATGGGGAAAGATGGATACAAAGCTACAGAAAAATACCCCTTTCCATCCTCAAACTGATGGACAAACGGAGGTGGTAAACAAGAATTTGGTTCAGCTGATAAGAGGTTATAACAGCAGGTATATGAGGTCTTGGGATGAGTCTTTGTCATACATTCAACACTCATTCAATAGGGCATTATACACATCCACTAATAAGTCACCATTTGAAACATGGTTGGGTTCTTTGCCAACTAATCCACTTGATGTTGCATTGGAACAGTAGGCAGTGTTAGAAAAGCAAGATGCAGAGGTGACAAGAGCTGAAAAGTTCATTGAGAAGATTAGGAAAATCCATCCCAAGGTAAAAAATCAATTAGATAAGTCTCAAAAAAAAGTACAAGGCCAAACATGACTAACACATAAAGAACACACACTCAAAAGTAGGTGAGAAGGTGTGGTTGTACTTGAGCAAAGACAGACTCCAAGGACAAGCTAGGAAGCTTAAGCCACTAAGGTATGGCCCATTTTCCATTTTGGAGCAGATTGGTGAGAAAATTTTCAAACATGACCTACCCTTAGTCATGCGGATGTACTCAATTGTCAATTGTGAGAACTTGCATTTGTATGAACCATCCATGCTAGATGAGGAAGAATAAGAACAATTGCTACCTTCCATAGAAGAATTGGTTGTGGTGGCACAAGGAGAGTTGGAAGAGGATGTAGTACTGCAGTGAAAAGTTAGAGACATATAGGGGATCACAAGAGTCTTGGCAGATTGGACTCAAGGGGAAGACACCAAGGCAATTAAAGTGGTAATCCAAGGAGAAGGTGGAAGAATTCTTTCCACATCTCCTTCTCCACTAAGAAAGCTTTTGTGGGACTAAAAGCCTCTCAATAAGGGAGGTATGATCCATAAGGATTCATAAAACAATTCATTTATTAGGCAACAGAAAGTAGACTTGGTTTCAATCATCATCAGAGCTTCAAGTGAGGAGTTATAGGATTGGTGGTGAAACTGCCGCTTTATGCAATTGGTGGTTGCACAATTTCCCCCTACAGGCGGCAAATTCAAAACCACCAGTCTGCTTAAACCAGCAGTTCTGCCTGAAGCAACTAAAAGGGTCTATTATAAAAGACAAACAGTGTTTCTTTGAATTCTCGAAATGTTGGGAAGCCTTTTGTGGATGAAAGGACATCTCCAAGGGTTATAAGGAGGACGACACAAACGTAGGAAGGCATCGATGAGCAGAGCAAGTGTCTATATGTTTGTAGGAAGGATTGGAGTAAGGAAACAACGAGGAAAACTTTGTGAGCAAGACGTTGTACTTGTTCTATATCTCATTGTAATTCCGTTATTGGCCAATATAGCTAGGAAGTAGAGCTTTTGCCTCTTCCAACTGGTTTTTCCCTACACCTTATGGGGTTTTCCAGGTCAAAAGTCTTTGTATCGTTTGTCTCCATTGTTGTGAGTTCTGTGTAAGTGTATTTGCATTTATATTCAGTTCTCAAGTATTTATCTTCCAGCAAAATGGATATACACTAATTCTAAATCATTGTATGAATTAAGCTATCATTTTGGAGTAAATCCAGAGTGGAACAGCAAGTTGTGTTTATGTAAATTCTAGCAACTTAGTGACTTGAGAGTTTGTAGATCAATGGTCAACTGGTGAGCTGACTTACTTGTAAAAAGGAAATAATATGGAAGTAGATTTCTGCCAAGACTGGACATGCAAAAGGTATATGATGTAGTAGGTACAAGGACAATCCTGTGTAAGTAACCATTGTGTTATGACCATTCTAGAAAGGCTAGATATTATTATTTATACCAAAATCCTTTGCCAGTCTGTCAAAGAAGTCTGATTTGCTTTGTGTTCTTCTTCTGTCTGGAGGTTGATGCTGATGTTTCCTCCTCTTCTGCTTCGAGCATTGATACAGACATGTGATGGCACTGGTTTCCATCCTCAGCCTTAATCTTTATCTTCCTTCTACTTCTTCTTTCCCTTAAGGTATGCTGTCCTTGATTGCCTATTTGTGTTTGTACTTGAACATTATGGGCCATGGCTAGGTTTTGCCGCCTCTGTTTTTACTTACATTGCTTTTTAGTGCTTTCGTCTTAGTTGCTCTTTCAACTACTAGGGTTCATTATTACCTTAATACCTTTCTGTTGTAACTACATGTACATACGAGTCCCATTGACCTACTTTGGTCACTTGTGGATATTGATTATTAATATAATATTAATTCTCTTTCTATGCATAGCCTTCTGCTGAGACCGATCAGTACATACATAAAAGAATAAATGAGTCTGATCTGGAGTACATTGATCTTGGTTTCTGTTATTGTACATGCCGGAAACAATATAACTTAGAGTACATATGAACAACCATGCCTTATATAAACTTTTTCAGTTTGTTAGCCTGCATTTTTGCATGAGAACAAACGCTCAACTGATTCTGAAGCAATTTCCGGGCCTCCTTAACCTTATCTTCTTGTTGGCACTGATGCATGGTAGAAGGAATCTGGAGCGTATTGACAGTGGGAAGGTAATTGGACAAAGATGCCCCTCTTTTGTGCAAGGTTATTGGATGAAAATGCACTCATGGTGGTAGGAATCTGGATCATATCACCCGCTTTTGTGCAAGATATTTTAGGTGCTGGAGAAGCCAAGGATAGTTCTAGATTGCTTAATTTCCTCATATGCCCTATTTTAACCGATGACCTGGATGCTTCTTGATTTCTTCCTATATCTTTGTCAAGGTTGTCTGGAGTGACAAAATGTTAGTTTTGTTCGACTCTTAATGATTTTGGAGAGATCCTGCTAGCATTGCCGATACTGTGCCTGGAAGAGTCTTTTGATTTTCTCACCGAGCTGGAGCAGAAATTGCATTTGATGGTCATATATAATTTCTGCATCTTGGAATATGTACTTTCTTGCTTCATTAGTACCAGGGTCTCAAGGAAAGTGGATAGTTGTACTTTTTTTTTTGAATTTAGGAGAATCATTACATTTTACAATCTGAGAACAGTCTCCCACTGCCTCATTAAACCAGGGACTGGTGTGAACGTGGACCACCAAGAGCTCAAGTTTCATACTGCCTTTGTAAAGCTGGTGCCTAGGTTTCATACCGCCTTCATACAACTGACGAATACTCAGGGACGTTGGTCGGACTACTTCGACAGCATGGAGGAACAACGGTCAGATTACTATCGTCGCAAGCGAACAAGCCAATGGGGATTGAACCTAGGACCTCATCTTGGTAAATGTTCGGACTTTACCAATCAACGTAGACCCCATTGGCAGATAGTTGTACTTGTTACCATAGGTTGTGTGAAAAAGGCTTGAGGAGCGAACTGAGGCAGTGTATGTATAGGATATACCACTGGTTGCAAATCTTTCGTCTGACTAGTAGGTTGTACGATTTTGACAGGATAGTCACCCCTCAAACCTTGTTATTTAAGCTACAGGTATGTACATGGTTAGGCGTACATCCATTGAGGGCCTAGTTGAGTTAATATCTTCCTAAAAGAGAAATTGGTAGATAATGTCTCAATTTCTGATCTTGAATGTAATCTTGACAGCTTCTTTTTACATTTTTGAATAGAAACACTGGTGAATATTGTAATTTTCCAAGATCCAAACATGTTCTTGTTGACGATTCTTCCACAAGCCAAAAAATTGTCAACCTTACCATTCGGAAGATGGTCTTATGGTACCAGTTTGTCTTGTAAATCAATTTTTTGGGGTCCTTAAGTAGCCATCTACAACCTTCATATAAAGCATGGGATGATCTACTTGAGGATGTTACAGGTGCCTTGGGTTGCGACTAAAGATACATATGTTCTACTTGTTGAGACATACTGCATATCTGGACTGTTTGAAAAGGCAGAGGTTGTTTTGCATACGATGCACAAACATGGTTATTCTTATAGGGTTACATTGATACAATACATTAATGCCTTAGGCAAGGTTAGAAAGAAGCCAACAAAGCAAAGGAAATTAAAAGGAAGGAAGACATCCTTCAGACAAAAGTCTAAAGGAATTCCTTCGGACTTTTTGTCCGAAGGAATACTTCAGAGAATTTGCAAAGAAAAGTCCACAGCCTCCAAAAAAGTTCACAAAAAATCCAAAGGTCCGAAGGAATAAGGACACTTACAAAAAGCCCGGGTGCCCTACATTTTTTTCGAAAAGCCAATTTCGAGAGACACAAGCCTTTGCGGAGGGCACTTGGTCGGTGACAAGACCTTTCCAACTTTCCTAAAGGGCACAGAGGAAGGACACAATCCCTTGTGGAGGGCACTTGGTCGGTGACAAGACCTTTGCATTTTTCCCGAAGGGCATTCTGCTGGTGGCCAAATAAAGACATGAGTAATTCCTTCGGACAAAAAGTCCAAAGAAAATGGGGACAAAGAAAAACCCGACAGTTAAAATATAAACAAAGCAAAGAAAATTTTGGAAGGGATATCCTTTGGACAAAAAGTCCGAAGGAATTCCTTCGGACTTTTTGTCCAAAGTATTCCTTTAGAAAATTTGTCAAAAGCAGAATATCCAAAAAAAAAAAAAAAAAGCCGAAGGAAATATGAACCAAAGGAAAATCAAAGGCAAGACCAAGGGACAGAACATAATTCCGAAGGAATAAAGTCCGCAGGAAATGACTGGAAAAATAAAAGTCAGCCAGCGAAAAGTCCGCAAAAAACCAAGGGGAAGCCAAAAAGTCCGAAAGAAATGGATATCCTTCGGACAAATTGTCCGAAGGATTCCTTCGGAAAGCTTGGTCAAAGAAAGGAAAGTCCGAGGGCAGAGAGAGACAAAAGCGAAGTCCAAAAAGAATGAACACGAAGGGAAAATGACTTAGCAAATAGCCCAATGGATTATCCAAAGAAATAAAACAAAAGGTAGAGGTCCAAGATAATAAAGACCTGAAGAGAATGAACATCAGACCAAAGGAATAAGTAAGAAGGGAAGGCCCGTGGAAAGACAAATACAGACAGAGGTCAAGAAGAAGAATTCTAGATTTAGCCAAGAGAAATCACCGACATTTGGGCCGAGAGAAACCCATGCACAAACAAAAGACGGAGTCAACGTGGAATTTCATGCAAGCAAAAGCTAATTACGGTTGACTAGTCAAGGCTTCAGTTGACTGGTTGTTGAAGTCAAGTTTATCTCCAAGGTCAACTCAGCCTTTCAAATGTTCCAACTCAGCTTCCAACGGATTAAGTCAGAGTTCTAAAATTGACATTCGCGTTGGATTTCATGCATGCTATTGTCATCTCATACTTTCAAACGTTCCAGCAGCTCATAAAGAAGCTAAATTTAGAGGTGGGCGTGGATTTCCATGCAAAGAGAGGTGGGCGTTTCAATAAACCCAGCCGCCTACTTCCTCTAACGCCAAGGAGCTTCATGCAAAGACAAAGGGAAAATATATTTTATTGGAAGACAAAGTTGGTCTTGAGTTAATCTAAGTTGATCTTCCTCTTCTATTTTTCATTTCCAATCTCTTGGCTTTTGTAATTTTCCATATTAATGGCTTTTCAGCTTTAGATTTTTTTCATCCCTCTCTTGGCAAGACCAGACTCTGTCATTGGTGAGTTGTGTAACCCCTTCAATTAATAGAAGGACTGTACTTACAGATTTCAAGTGTTGGCATAGTGTATATTCATTCAGCAATTTGCATATGTGGTAGATTTCTCTCCCTTCCCAAATTTTGATTTGTACCTAGTTGCTAGCTTATCATATTATGCAGGTCATGTTCAGTGTTCTATATGTCTTTTTCTGAAGTTGTAAGTAGATGTTAGGTGGCTGCAAAGTGTCTTGTATCAGACCTCTCTCCATCGTTTTCCCTCATTTTTGGTCATTGGATTGAACCTTCTCATGAAATATTTATGCATAGTGATCAATTGAAATCAAAGGTCTTCCTTTTCCCTTGTTTGATTTAGTGTTCAGGGTTCCAAGTAGAGTGGATCACCGTTTTGGTGTATCACCGTTATTAGGTAGGATTTCCCTTTCAAGATTCTTTCTCCTTTTTCCATGGTAGATTTGCAGTACAGAGTAGAGATCCATTGATACATCTTACAGGAACCTTCTCTAGAGGTTCTTTTCACCATTGAGGCACCCACCTTCGTTAGAAGATCCCATTGTTTCAACTGAATAGAGGATTGGCCATTTCATGCATATCTTCGATTCAAGGTGTAGCTCCAGGTTGACAACAATTTTTGGCACGCCCGATGGGACCTATTTTAGCAGGTCTTGATGAAATTGCAGTTGTAGCAATGTTCTTCAAGAAGTATTTGGTGATTCCAAGCTCAAGCAATTGCTTCTAATAGTTCAAGGATAGTTTCCATGTAAGTCTATTTTTATTGCATTATCGTGAATGAATTTTGATGGTTGTGTATGAAGGGAATTCTTATGCTATGTTTCCTTGTCAGCCTAATGATGGATCATACTAGGCTTGTCATGATACCTATGAGCCTTTTTATGAGTCTAATCAACCTTATCAAGAGCATGAATCTTACCTTGTGAGCCATATCAGTCTCAAGACCGGATTTCATCTTTCCGATATGGCTATGATGTTGCATATGAGCAGTCTTGCCTTCAAGAAAGAATGAATGAAATAGAACTCAGAATACTAGCATATGCAAGAAAGGTTTGTTCTAACTCAGTATGAGGAAGTGAATGGTCTATTTCGAAATGTGTCCAATGATCCAGAAGAGATAAATGGACTATGTATTCTTGTGTTGGAAAAGGTGGAGGCTTGGGAGAGGAAAAAAATCGAGTTAAACCAATTGTCTACAAAGGGTTCTTGTGCTTCTTATTCTCATGAAGTTCTTAACCATGCCCAGTGTGTACTGAGGGAGCTTCCTAGTTGGAGTCAAGGGCCTATTCAAGTGCCTATTCAAGAGCCTATTCAAGTGACTACTCATGAGACTAAACCTTCCTATAGTCCCCTTTCCTCACCAATCATCGCTCAAGCTCAAGTTGTCCAGGAAGACAAGCAAGTTTCAGACTTTGATGAGGTAATGGCCAAGTGGAAGGAACAAAATACAGAGGTCTTTAAGAGTTTATCTTTCCCTCCTCTCCAAAACTCCCTAGATAATTCTATTGCCCTCAAAATTCCAAAACCTAATCATGATCGACCTCCCATGCTTCATTTTCCCTCTCAAACAAATGAATTTCATCACCCTCTCGTCATCCCCCTTCCTTAGGAGGACCTTGTTCTTTGGAGTATTGAGAAAGAGGTTGCAGCTACAGGACAAGTTCTTGCAGAGTGTGTAGACGATGCTTCAAGTGTGTTTGAGGAAGAATTTCCTATTGATACTTCACTTGAGGTTGTAATCGAGCATCCAATTATAGCTGAGAGTGGGAAGACTGATCTTGATGTAGAGGAACTTCAAGAGGAGCTGATACAGATTGAAGTTATAAATGAGTTACAGGTATCTCCTAGTGAGAAGGATCTAGATAGCCTTACAGTTGATTCAGTTCAAATAGATCAAAATGAGGAACAAAAAGATTTAGGCAGCTGTACCTTGAATCTCTACAAGAGATTGAAGAGCTTTGTATGGATATGTTGGCTATTGAAGAGCATGTTTATGAGAAATTTGATCAAGAATCACCTATT
Organism: Torreya grandis; assembly: GCA_037957365.1. Lineage (NCBI taxonomy): Eukaryota > Viridiplantae > Streptophyta > Pinopsida > Cupressales > Taxaceae > Torreya > Torreya grandis. The sequence continues at coordinate 2,592,380 of JARHVA010000033.1, read as the reverse complement.
CAAGATCATGATACAGATTGGGTTGCCTATTCAAAGCTCCTTGAAGAGTTGTATGAACATGCAGCAGTCGATAAAAAGGGTGTGGCCACTCAATAACAGTGCATAGATGAGATATCACTTGACAAGGTGGTAGATGACAAGCAGTGCAAAAAATATCAGGAAGTACTTGATGCATTCATCTTTGTTGGTGACTGGTATGCTGTTGATGACTCATTTGAGAAGATGCTAATGCAGTTGGTGGACAAGGAAAATGCCTCATCAAATGTTATGACTAATAAACAACCTGCTTTGCAACTTGTACCATCCCTTGGAATGAGTGAATTCAAGAATTTCCCATTTGATCCACGCAGATCATGCCTTATCATGGTTAGCTAGGTTCCTTATTTGATTTGCTTTCCTCCAAGTGTTGTTCAAGCACAGTAGTTTTCTTCAGTTTTGTCCAAAAAGTGCTTGTTTGCACATTTGCTTCTTAGTTAGTTTTCCTGCTTTCGTGTGTTTCCCTTCTTATTCTGAAGGAGGAAGGTTACTTCAGCCATGGTCAAGAGGAGATTTTTCAATTAATAATCAGGTTTATCATTGTTTCGGGAGTTCGAATAGCATATACATGGTTTGAATTCTCAAGCATAGCAAGCATGTTGGGCCAGCTGAGTTGCCAGAAATGTTGACAATTCTTCCACAGGCCAAAAAATTGTCAACCTTACTATTCGGAAGATGGTCTTATGGTACCAGTTTGTCTTGTAAATCAGTTTTTTGGGGTCCTTAAATAACCATCTACAGCTTTCATATAAAGCATGGGATGATCTACTTGAGGATGTTATAGGTGCCCTACGTTGCGACTGAAGATACATATGTTCTACTTGTTGAGACATACTGCATATCTGGACTGTTTGAAAAGGCAGAGGTTGTTTTGCATACGATGCACAAACATGGTTATTCTTATAGGGTTATTGCATACAATACATTAATGCCTTAGGCAAGGTTAGAAAGAAGCCAACGAAGCCAAGGAAACTAAAAGGAAGATATCCTTCGGACTTTTTGTCCGAAGGAATACTTCGGAGAATTTGCAAAGAAAAGTCCGCAGCCTCCAAAAAAGTCCGCAGAAAATCCAAAGGTCCGAAGGAATAAGGACACCTACAAAAAGCCTGAGTGCCCTACAAAAAGTTTGGGTGCCCTACATTTTTTCCGAAAAGCCAGTTTTGAGAGACACAAGCCCTTGCGGAGGGCACTTGGTCGGTGATAGGACCTTTCCAACTTTCCCGAAGGGCACAGAGGAAGGACACAATCTCTTGTGGAGGGCACTTGGTCGGTGGCAAGATCTTTGCATTTTTCTTGAAGGGTATTTTGCCGGTGACCAAATAAAGACAAAGGAGTAATTCCTTCGGACAAAAAGTCCGAAGAAATTCGGGACAAAGAAAAACCCGAAAGTTAAAATATAAACAAAGCAAAGAAAATTTTGGAAGGGATATCCTTTGGACAAAAAGTCCGAAGGAATTCCTTCAGACTTTTTGTCCAAAGTATTCATTCGGAAAAGTTGTCAAAAGCAGAATATCAAAAAAAAAAAAAAAAAAAAAAAGCCGAAGGAAATATGATGAACCAAAGGAAAATCAAAGGCAAGACCAAGGGACAAAACATAATTTCGAAGGAATAAAGTCTGCAGGAAATGATTGGAAAAAGAAAAGTCAGCCAGCAAAAAGTCCGCAGAAAACCTAGGGGAAGCCAAAAAGTCCGAAAGAAATGGATATCCTTTAGACAAATTGTCCAAAGGATTCCTTCGGAAAGCTTGGTCAAAGAAAGGAAAGTTTGAGGGCAGAGAGACAAAAGCGAAGTCCGAAAAGAATGAACACGAAGGGAAAATGACTTAGCAAATAGCCCAATGGATTATCCGAAGAAATAAAACAAAAGGGAGAGGTTCGAGATAATATAGACCCGAAGAGAATGAAGATCAGGCCGAAGGAATAAGTAAGAAGGGAAAGCCCGTGGAAAGACAATTACTGACAAAGGTCAAGAAGAAGAATTCTAGATTTAGCCAAGAGAAATTACGGATAGTTGGGCCGAGAGAAACCCATGCACAAACAAAAGACGGAGTCAACGTGGAATTCCATGCAAGCAAAAGCTAATTACGGTTGACTAGTCAAGGCTTCAATTGACTGGTTGTTGAAGTCAAGTTTATCTCCTAGGTCAACTCGGCCTTTCAAACATTCCAACTCGGCTTCCAACGGATCAAGTCAGAGTTCTAAAATTGACATTGGCATTGGATTTCATGCATGCTATTGTCATCTAATACTTTCAAACATTCCATCAACTCATGAAGAAGCTAAATTTAGAGGTGGGCGTGGATTTCCATGCAAAGAAAGGTAGGCGTTTCAATAAACCCAGCCGCCCACTTACTCTAACGCCAAGGAGCTTCATGCAAAGACAAAGGGAAAATATATTTTATTGGAAGGCAAAGTTGGCCTTGAGTTAATCTAAGTTGATCTTCCTCTTCTATTTTTCAATGCCAATCTCTTGGCTTTTGTAATTTTCTATATTAATGGCTTTTCAGCCTTAGATTTTTTCCATCCCTCTCTTGGCAAGACCAGACTCTGCCATTGGTGAGTTGTGTAACCTCTTCAATCAATAGGACTGTACTTACAGATTTCAAGTGTTGGCATAGTGTATATTCATTCAGCAATTTGCATATGTGGTAGATTTCTCTCCCTTCCCAAATTTTGATTTGTACCTAGTTGCTAGCTTATCATATTATGCAGGTCATTTTCAGTGTTCTATATGTCTTTTTCTGAAGTTGTAAGTGGATGTTAGCTGGCTGCAAAGTGTCTTGTATCAGACCTCTCTCCATCATTTTCCCTCATGTTTTGGTCATTGGATCGAACCTTCTCATGAAATATTTATGCATAGTGATCAATTGAAATCAAAGGTCTTCCTTTTCCCTTGTTTGATTCAGTGTTCAGGGTTCCAAGTAGAGTGGATCAACGTTTTGGTGTATCACCGTTATTAGTTAGGATTTCCCTTACAAGTTTCTTTCTCCTTTTTCCATGGTAGATTGACAGCACAGAGTAGAGATCCATTGATACATCTTACAGGAACCAACCTTCTCTGGAGGTTCTTCTCACCATTGAGGCACCCACCCTCGTGAGAAGATCCCATTGTTTCAACCGGATAGAGGATTGGCCATTTCATGCACGTCTTCGATTCAGGGTGCAGCTTCAGGTTGATAACAGTTCCCTTGATATAAGAGAGGGCTTCATTCTTCTGAAGGGCCTAGTGAATTTAATTAGGAGTATAATATAAGTAATCAGAAATTATGCGAGTCATTTTTCATTTTTGTTTATGCAACTTTGAGCTTAGATATGCGAGGTATGGTCTGATATCTTTCTTTTGTGGTGGGATGATTACCATTCTTTCAAGTTTATACAGGAGTTTTCTAGACTAAAGATTAATCCACAAAAATTGAAGAGATTTCACTTGTGGTTATGTAAGAACAGTTTCTATATGGAAGTTATGATTATTAGGATTGATGTAAGAAGCTGCCCCAAACAAAAACTCTGATAAAAAAGGATTGAATAACAACGCAATTTATCCTCGTTGGAATCATGCCTCCAAGAAGAACCTACCTATGAAAGCTATGTAATAGACGTGATCGAACATATGCAGGTGATTCACCTCCAGAAACAAAAATAGCCCTTGGCATGTATACCCATTCAGTGTGTTCCTCAATGGACACTACCAAAACAGCTTTGCTCCAAATCTTTTGAAAAGAAAGCAACTAAAACACAAATCTCCCTCCTGTTCGGTCGGTGGATTGTATGAACTCGCAGAAAAAAGGTTATCTTAATTCCAGTGAACTATCACGGGGCTTTTCAATCTTTTTCTCAAAATATTTTTCTTGCTCTTTACTTCACCAATAGATTTTGTGATAAATTAAAATGTGATCATAATTTGTGAATGGATTCCATCAACGTTCCTCAAAGCAATCTGTCAATTTTACTAGTTCTTTTTTGAATTTAATACATCTTTCTGCTTTGATTGCATAAGATTTATCTGCTGCATATCGTGATTCTAACAGAAAGTTAAAGTTGATGCATTATAAAACTTGCAGGCAAAGGTCCTCCGGTTTTAAGTGAAGATGGACACTTAATTCCTGATCTTCCCATTGGGACAGCAGCTTCTTCATCATCCTTAAAATCCTTTTCTGAGGTTTGTTGCTATCTATCAAATGCAGGCGAGTTTTTTATTTTTGCTGAGGTTTGTTTTTATTTACTGAATGCTGACTTGTCTTTATGTGAAATGTTCTGTGTGCAATAAAGATGTCTGCATAGATTGATGCACATGCTCAAAATACCGGAATGGAAATTCTTTGGATTCTTTCAGCAATGCCTTTGGTGATAGTGAAATCACACCAAGCATAGCTGTAATCAGAATTTTTATGCATGGGAACCAATATTCAGATAATTTTGGCTACAAGTATGGTTGAGAAAATAAAAAAGTTTATACCCTTCATTTTTCTTCCATTTTGAAACTCCCATGTTTAGTAATATGATAATAAATTAGCATTTTTGAGCATTATAAAATGATTAGGTATTGTATGTTTTGAAAGCTATTAGTTGGGATGGTGGTTATCAGTGATTCTCAACTGCTGTAAAGGGGTAGCGATTTGTATAATAAAGTGTTCCCTTTTTGAACTATTAAATCAAAATTCAGTACAATATAACCATTAACATCCAGTATAATATAACCAATAATTTCAAAATTAATAACATTGAGACTTTTGTACCTATGCGATTGAATCTGGACAGACTAGGTATTTAGATGCTGTTAGCGGGTCTCTTGCATCTCTTATGCATTGTTAATTGATTGATTTTCCATATGTACCATGATTGTATATTTTGCACTTTTAATGTCCATCTAGATTGGAACAATGTGAACTGTATTCAACATTTGGCACCATTATTGAATGTGGTTATTCAGTTATTAACTTGTTCCCAGCTTTGGTTGCTGAGAACTAATAAGCTTGATGCAGATGCAGGGATGGTAGAGAAGGAATGTGTATGTGCAATGGCATATGGATGGAGTTTCCCTTCCTCAAGGCTTTGATTGATCGAACCAAACATGAGTCCTGTGCAAAATTCATTAAAAATATCAAGACTTGCATCAACAGCGGGGTACCGTAATCTAAACCTGGGTTAACTAGGAAGGTTGAGACATTGTACATTATAAGAGGTTAAATATTTTCCTTTAAGTCTGAGGGAGGGAAAGGCTCTGTAAAATTGACTCTTGCTTTATAAAATATTTATTTTTCATTGATCTTGAAGGATGTTGATGCATCTGTTCCTCAATCTTCATCCCTAAATTGAGAGTAATGTGTATATTAATGGTCATCTCACCTGTTCCCATCACAAATCTACATGAGAACCTGTTAAACATCTGTATACAATGCAGCCCTACTCAGCTCTAATGATTTCTGGTGACGAAGCTTCTACAATGTGTAGACTTCCCTGTGTCGTTAGGAAAAGTGTTATGAACATCATGGAATTTTGATAAGAGACCCCACTCTTGTGTTCCACCACATAATACTTATGAATACAATTCTAATTCTGGTTAACTTTCAAGGTAACTGTTGTCAACCTGGAGTTGCACCCTGATCGAAGACGTGCTGTAATGGCTAATCCTCGCTCCAGTTGAAACAATGGGATCTTCTCACGAGGGTGGGTGCCTAATGATGAGAAGAACCTCCAGAGAAGGCTGGTTCCTGTAAGATGTATCTTATGAGGATCTCAACTTCGATGCTACAAACTGTCTAGGGAAAAGGGAAGAAAGAACTTGAAAGGAAATCCTAGCTAAAATGGTGATACACCTAATTTGCTTCATCCACTCAAATCGAGCTTCTGAGAACACTGATTCAGACAAGGAAGAGGCAGAACTTCAACTCCAATTGATCAATACACAAATATTTCACGAAAAGGTTTAATCTAATGATCTAAGCTTGAAAGAAATGGAAAAATAGGCCTGATGAAAGGCACTAAACAGCCACTAAAATCCACTATAAACTCAGTAAAAGACGTTTAAACACAAAACGTGACCTGCATAAATGACCAACTAGTAACTAAATACAAATCCAGATTTGACAAGGAAGAAAAAAAATCTATCACTTAGGCAAATCAATAACAAAAAAACATCATACCAGCTATTAGAAACTGAAAAAACACAATCCTCTTCTTATTGATTCTGAAAAAGGTTACAACACAATCCTTGGTAGAAGCTTTCTTACCAAAAGAAGGATGATTTTTACAAGGCTGAGAAGCCATTATTATAAAAAAATATAAAAGGCAAGAGATGGCATTGAAAATAGGAGAGGAAGTTAACTCTTCATTAGCCCAAGTCCAATTTGTGTTGCATGAGCCTTCCAAATTTGTCTTTTCTATGTCTTTTGTCTTGCATGAAGACTCCTTGGTGTTGAAATGGACGGTGGCTAATTTTGGGATGTTAAACTCTTATCATGCAAAAATGCTACGCCCACCTCCAAATATGGACTTCTTCTTGAGTTGTTTGATTGTTTGAAAGCATGAGATAAACAAGAGCATGCATGAAATCCACCCCATGCTAAAATTAGAACTCGAATTGAAATGTTGGATGCTGAGTTGGAACGTTTGAAAGCACGAGTTGGCCTCAGAGATAAACTTGACTTCAACAACCAGTCAACTGAAGCTTTGACCAGTCAACCAAAAATAGCCTTTGCTTGCATGTATTTTCTCTTATTTTGGTCTGCCTGTTTGTGTCTATTTTCTGCTGACTTCTATTTTTGGATAATCTTATCTATATTTAGTCTCAGGATTATCTTGTTTTAACTTTCCGCAGATCATCTATTTTCTGTCCCTTTTCGTTGACTTTACTGTTGACATTTTTGCCCCACAGGGCAAAATTGTGACCCCTACACTTCGGAACTTTGCTATGGTGCCAAGTTGGTCTTATCAATCATTTTTGGGGTCGTCAAATGAGCGTTTACAGCCACCCAAGTGGCCATCTATAGCTAGGTGAAGTTTAGTCATGCAGAGGTATCCAAGGAGCTTGCTTGATTACAGCCAAACATGCAAATACAGCCAATATATTCAAGCTGTAAAAGTTCATTTGTTCGTCTTCCCAATGAATTTTTCGGGTATAAGAGGTGGACTATTTCTTCAGACATTTTGTCCGGGAGAAAGAGCTCTAAAAGGACTGACAAAAAGTTCAAAAAATGACTAAGTGGCAGTCGTTCAAGGATTTCTTCGGGTTTTTTGTTCGAAATAAAATAGGAAGAGCACAGTTGAGAAGGCAAGACAAAAGTCTAAAGGAATAAGGACACTTACAAAAATCCCGGGTGGCTTACAAAAAGCCCGAGTGCCTTACAAAAAGTCCCGGGTTCCCTACAAAAAGCTTAGGTGCCCTTCAATTCTTCCGAAAAGCCAGTTCCGAAGGACACCTGCCCTTGCAGAGGGCACTTGGTCGGTAAAGTGGACCTTTCCAATTTTCCCGAAGGGCACATGGTCGGTGGCAGGGCCTTGCAAAAGTTCCAAAAGATTTCAAGGACAAAAGCCCTTGTGGAGAGCACTTGGTCGGTGAAGTGGACCCTTCAAAAGTTTTGAAGGGCACAAAGGAGAGACAGAAGCACTTGCAGAAGGCACTTGGTCGGTGGCAGGGCCCTTCAAAAGTTTCGAAGGGCACAGAGGAAGCAGAAAGAGAGATAATACCCGCGAAAAAGACAATTTCGAAAGAATTCTTTCGGAAGATTTGTCTGAAATAAGACATAAAGCAAAGGAAGATATCCTTCGGACAAAAACTCTAAAGGAATTCCTTCGGACTTTTTGTATAAGGAATACTTCGAAGAATTTGCAAGACAAAAGTCCGCATCCTCCAAAAAGTCCGCAGAAAATCCAAAGGAAATGAGAGTAGACATAAAGCTCGCAGGAATTTGAAAGCCCGAGGCATATAAAAGGAATTAATTCAGGGAAAAAGGAAACGAATTCCTTCGGACTTTTTGTCCGAAGGAATAAGTAAAATCAACAAAAGCCATCGAAAATGAATAGGTATGGTTTAAGGAAAAGCCCCGAAAGAAAAAAACAGACAGAATTCCTTCGGACTTTTTGTCCGAAGGAAATGGACAGAAAGTAAAGCCCAAAACAATTACAAAGGACCAAACAAAAGAAGAAAACAATTTGTTTGGACAATTTGTCCGAAGGAAATGAAAGAGAAACAATTCCTGCGGACAGTTTGTCCGCAAAAAAACTCAACAAACAGGACTGAGCTAGAACTGAAGAAAGACAAACGTAAAAATAGATGCATGAGCAAAGATTAAAGCAAAACTGAACATGGACATAAGCATGAACAACGAATAAAACAAACGTAGAATAAAGACAAAGGCAGGATAAACAAAGATCATGCACAGACTTACGTGAAGTGACTCCAAAGAAGTAAACATGTTTGAAGAAAAAGCAAGTATGCTTCAGTTCTGAAAATAGAGTCGTCTTGCATGATGAACAGGTAAAGCGTTGAACGTTTCAAATAGCAGGAAATTCCATGCACGCACTCTTGCTTATCTTGAAAGCTCGAAACGTTTCGGCGGTTCAAACATAATTTTTAATTTGGCATTTGCATTGATTTCATGCAAAGGAAAGTTGTTAAACGATCAAACGGCTCAAGAGGAAGTCCATATTTGGAGGTGGGCGTAGCATTTTGCATGATAAAAGTTTGACTTTCAACAAACCCACCGTCCATTTCCTCTAATGCCAAGGAGCTTCATGCAAGACAAATAGACTTTTTCTAAAGGCTGAGTTGGATGGATTTAGCCTCCTATTTTTTCAAACGCCAATTCTTGGCTGTTGTAATTTTTTATATAAGTTGGTTTTTCAACCTTGAATTGGATCCCTCTCTTGGTAAGACCAGACTCTACCATTGATGAGTTGTGTAACCTCTTCAATCAATAAAAAAATTGTACTTTCAGATTTCAAGTGCTGGCATAGTGTACATTCATTCAACAATTTGCATACGTGGTAGATTTTTCTCCCTTCCCAAATTTTGATTCGTACCTAATTGCTAGCTCATCATATTATGCAGGTCATGTTCAGTGTTCTATATGTCATTTGCTGAAGCTGTAAGTGGATGTTAGGTGGTTGTAAAATGTCTTGTATCAGACCTCTCTCCATCATTTTCCCTCACGTTTTGGTCATTGGATCGAACCTTCTCATGAAATATTTATGCATAGTGATAAATTGAAATCAAAGGTCTTTTTTCCCTTGTTTGATTCAGTGTTCAAGGTTCCAAGTAGAGTGGATCAACACTTTGGTGTATCATCGTCATTAGGTAGGATTTCCCTTTCAAGTTTCTTTCTCCCTTTTCCATGATAGATTCGCAGCACAGAGTAGAGATCCATTGATACATCTTACAGGAACCAGCCTTCTCTGGAGGTTCTTCTCACCATTGAGGCACCCACCCTTGTGAGAAGATCCCATTGTTTCAACTGGAGAGAGGATTGGTCATTTTAGCATGTCTTTGATTCAAGATGTAACTCCAGGTTGACAACAGTTTTTGGCACGCCCGATGGGACTACGAAAACAAGTTCTTTGCATAGAGTTTACGTAGTAGCGAAGGATATTCATCTACATCCAGTTGTCGAATTCATAGCATCATTCAGGTAATTCATTTATGCCAAAGGTACCACAAGATCAACAAGTAAAGGTATTCCTTTTGAATTTGTAACTTATAAAAGAGCAAGGTCTAAGAAGGCAAATCCATATCCTCAAAGGGAATATTTACCTCCCCCTCATCTTATCGTTCTAAATACTGCAATCCCCACCATCCTGATGGCCGTTAGAAATCAAGTGTTTTCTCCATTCAATAGGGAAAGTCCACTGATTCTAGCACAGTTAGACGACATTCATGTATATGTCCTCAAAAGTATTCCATTCTTCTCAGGAGAAAATCAAACAACTCCTATTGAGCATATCCAGGATGTGGCTAATCTTTGTTCAGTTCATAATGTTGTTGAAGTTAATGTTGCTATCAGATTGCTTACTGCTTCATTCAAAGGAAAAGCATTACAGTGGTATAGAACCCTCCTGCTTAGATCCGTTTCCACTTGGAATGAATTGAGTGCAGCCTTAGTCAAGCAGTTTGAAGACAAATCTGATCACTTATCTTTAGTTGAGCAATTAGCTGCCATACAAAGAGCTCCTCATGAGTTCATGTCTGATTTTAATCTCAGATTCTAGAAGACATGGACCAAGATACCGGTTCTAATTAGGCCATCCCTCGAATATGCATTTCTGTATTTTTTGAAAGCTCTTAATTCTGACATTAGTGTGATGATACAGTCAATGGGTGGTACTACCTTGCCAGATGCTTATGAAGTTGCAATAAGGGCAGAAAATAGTTTGATACAAGCAGATAAGCTTTCTCCAAGACCTCCAATGCCCATTCCAGAAATGAGTTCTGTACCAGCCCCTCAAGTTCCTCAAATTCCATCCTTGGCTCCAATTCCAGCGCCTCAAGTTCCTATTGCAGCCCCTACTAGCCAATCTAGTGAAATAGGAGAGTTGAAAAGTTAGCTACAATCTTTTGGAAATGAAATAGAACATCTCAAAAGACAGTAATTTCAGTCAAATAAGCCCTATCAACAACAAAATTAGAACTATCAACCCTTCAAAGATCAAAGATCTCTTTATTAGGGTTTCAGAGAAAATAAACCACCCTATCAAGCACAAGGAGCCATAACTCCAGCTAAGCCATATGCTGCTCTTGATCTGAATACTCCTTCCACTTCAAAAGCCATTGTTCAACCCCACCTCAAAATAATTTGGTGCAAGTTTCAGGTTGGCAGCCCTCAAATCTCAATGATGTTCAAAACCAAGCCTTGATATCACCAAACATCACCATGCCACAGATGACACAAGAAGAGTTTTATTTTCAAGGAGGTCAATATCAAGATACAGGTTTGACATCACAATGAGTGACTCAAGGGCAGCCTGATGCTATTAATAGAAATTGGCAGTTAGATGATCATGTCACTTTTACTCAAGATGTTAAAACTAACGATTCAAATAGTCAAGTTGCAGCTATATAACTTATCAGAGAACTAAAATAAGAGTTGTTGAGGAAGCCCAAGTGGTAGCAAATACTTCAAGTGCTCCTAGTATTGTTGCTCAAAGTACAAAAGATCATCTTTCTGCTCCCACAGCCCGAAAAAATCAGAATAAAGAGGTTAATAAAGTGTAGCAAATACCTCTAATTCGTGAGCATCAATTACCGCAAAAAGCGCAATCAAGGTTAGTGCATCTCAGTTCAGTATTGTAGATCAAATGAAGAAGTCTAACATCAACATTAGCATGTGGGATTCTCTTTCAATTCCAGGGCAAAATGATAAACTCATTCAAGAACTTTCAACACTTGAATTGTCTCCAAAACCAGTTGAGAAAGGTGTTGTCTTAACAAATTTAGATCAGCCAACTAAGCAACAGGTGCAACAAGGACATAAAATATCAAAGGTGGACAAAATTGAGGTAAAAACGAAGAAAACTCCCCCTTTTAATCTTTCTTTGATAGTGGGTGATACTTTGGTTCATAATTGTATGGTAGATAGTGGAGCTAGCAGTACAGTGATGCCCAAACAGATTGTAGACAAGCTTGGCCTTGTTTATGAGCCAAATTCTAAAGGGGTATTGCAGTTGGATGGTTCACCAGCAAAAACGGTAGGCATTATCAAAGATTTAAAATTGACATTACATGTCTGTCCTAACGTTACTATTCAGCAGGATGTTGTAGTGGTGGACCTGCATCCTTATTTCGTTGTCTTTCAAGGGATTTCACCTCAAAGATTGGGGGATATTTATCAGGTGATTGGACCTATTTGTTGTTCAAGACCAGATATGGCACAAAAGTAACAATTCATTCAGAGCCTATTGCACGTTTTCATATGGAGCCTTATATGCCAAGTGTGGTTAATGCAAATTGTATCATCTCAGATGAAATATTACAAACTAGTGATGTAGAAAAGGATTCGCCTTTGGATGGATTTCCAGATTTGTTTTTTGATGAGTGGGCTTCCACCTTGCATGAGCATGATCCCTACAAGCTGATTGAAAAGGAAGGTCTTGGTGTGTATTGTCTTCATGAGAACGATGCACCAATTCTAGCTATGGTCAAAGAGGATGAATCTAATGAAGGCTTGTGGCAATTATACTTTGATAGATCAAGAAATAAGCATGGGACAGAAGCTGGAATAATGTTAATTTCTCCTACAGAACAAAGGTATTTCTCCTCTATTAAATTCCAATTTGGTTGTTCAAACAACGTTGCTGAATATGAAGCACTAGCTCACAGTTTGCAGTGGGCTAGGAAGATGAAAGCAAATTGTTTGCAAGTGTTTGGAGATAGTGAACTTGTAGTCCACCAAGTAAGAGGTTTGAAAATATGCAAGAATCTGTTGCTTAAATCTTATAGACACAGGGTTTGGGATTTACTTGAATATTTTTAGGATTTTAATATTTAGGGAATACCAAGAGATAAGAATAAACATGCTGATAGGTTGGCTGTTGTTGGGGCACAATTTGATATTCCAGCTGATGTAAAAAGTGACATTTTTTAGTCACATATAAAAGTAGTTGTAAGGCCTTCTATTCCAGATAACCAAGAAAACTGGCAAGTGTTTGAAAATGACAATCAAATTGTGAGATTTTTGCAGGAAGAGGCTGAGTTTTCTTTAAGAAATCAGTTGAAACACTTACAGCAGTATGGTGATCAGATTGTACAACTGAAAACTAATAAGCGACCCAAGGGATTGGTCACTCTTGAAAATATTTTCAGTGAAGATGATGAGCTAAGGAAATAGAAACCATCTTTGTCAACAAAGGAAGAGCACTATGCCAATGTAGAGATTGCAGCTGGTAAAATTTTGAAATCGGGCAAGGTATGTACTCCACAAAAAAAAGCTTTCATTGATTTATGCACAAGTTTTGCTGTCATGTCCCCTTCTCAGTGACATCTCTCAGAGCACAGGATTAGCCTATCATACGACCCTCGTACGCTGATCATTTGGATAGAGGGTCACCTGGGAGCTTGGCACATGCTTCAGATTGGCAGAGTTTGATCAGTTGGCTTTCGTTTGGGCTCGATCGGACACTTTTGGCAGAAGTTACTATTTTTAGCAGTTCTTGGTGGTCAGTGTGGGACCCCTGCTATTTTTGGCAATATGGGTTGACAGCATTCGAAATCACTCCAGTATATGACCGCTTCAGACGGTTCGGTCATCGGGCGAGTAACGAGGGAAATATTAATATTTAATTGCATCAATTAAATATTAATATTACGAGATTATTATATTAAGTTATAATTAAAAATTATAACTTAAGTGTTTTAATGCTAAGGGAGCGCCCATCATCAGGAAGGGGCCAAATTTAATATTATTATAAAATTTGGCCTAAGTTGAAAATATTAAAATAATTAAAGAATTGCGATTTTTAATTAAAAAGTCCTATTAAAGAGGAAATCGCACCTCTTTGGTTATATATACTTCTGCATTGGGAGGAGCGCCATTATGTCATTTGGAGAATTGAAAATTGATCAAATTTGTCTGAGCTAGAAGCTTCAGGGGTTCGAGTTCATTTTCTTTGGAGAACGTGCCATCTCCATTGGAAGCAATTCAGAGGGTGTGAAATAACCCCTGATTTATTGCAGCCGGAGTTTTCTTCATTCAGGAGAAGACATTGATTTTCAGAGGTTATCATCACAGGTTTTCATCAGGGTTATTCAATTTTCAGTCAGGGATCATTTAGGTGCCCATTTTTGGAGGTTGAGATAGCCAGAAGACAGGCCGTACAGCAGCATTAATTGCTGGTCTTAACCCAGCCGTACCTGTACCTAGCCGTACCATCTACAGCAGAGGACAAACATTATAAGAGTAGGACGCAGGTTTTTTTTTGTGCAAAAAACAGCCCGACTGTACCTGTTTGTACCGTACGGACGGCGTCCGTACAGCGCTGTATGGACTGTACCGCCCCTGGTTTTTGCAGCAGTCAGTCAGTTTTTTTGGGCAGCGAACAGTGCAGGTTTTTCTTGGCTCCCAAATCGCAAGTTTTTTGTTAAATTCTTGTAACTAGGGTTTTATTTTAAATAGAAAAATAGCCTTTTCGATATTCAGTAATTTTTTATAGAATTTATTTATCATTTTATGCAAAAAACGCATTTCCTCAAAATACTGGCAAAAATCCAAAAAAACCAAAAAAATCAAAAAAATTCAAAAAACATCAGACAAAAACATATAAACCGTCAGTTGTCACAATCAGAGGGAACTTGGGGTTCCTACAGTGGTATCAGAGCCAAATCCTGCCATCCTACGGGTTTAGCTATCTTATGCAGCCAGATCAGATTGGGTCACCCAGGTATTACACACGCAGGCGAGCCCTGATTGACAGAGAACAGAGTTTGAGCAGGCAGCCGGGCAATATGGCTGACAGAACAGATATACCTAGGCCGGGACATAATGACAGAGATCAGGAGGGTGCAGAGTTCATGCATACACTTCGAGATCTTCGTGCAGGGCAACGGCGATCCGATGAGGTATTGCAGCAGGTGGCAGCGGCACTACAGAGGTTGGGTACTTCGAGGAGACCGTCACCTAACCGTGACGATGACAGGAGTGATGCAGGGTCCCGGAGAGCTACTAGGGTAGCGTCACGGACAGCAGATAGGCCTACTAGGCCCACTTTCACGAGACAGGAGCCCGGCGAGGCTATACCAGATGAGGAGCATGATGAGTTATTTGCTGATACCCTTATGGCAACTCATGAAGAATGGGAGTTGGTACCGCCTGCGGTCAAAGAGATGATCACTTTTGACCGTTTTATTACACAGAGGCGAGAGCATAACAGATCTCGACAGGATAGGAGACCTCGTCAGCAGAATAATGATCTAAAACATGCTACGAACCGGCTCACATTGGCGACGTTCGATGGTAGTGGTAAGATAACTGCCCAAGCTTGGATTAGCAAGCTTGACACATTCCTTACACTGCGCCCGATGGCTGAGAGTGACGCCATTAGATATGCTACTTTGCATCTTGAGGGAGTTGCTTACGACTGGTGGCACCATGGTATGGCGACTTTACAGCATGACAGGATCACTACATACCAGGAGTTTGTGGACAGGTTGGTTGAGCGCTTTGACAAGAAGGATCCAGAAACCTACTTCCGAGACTTAGCACAGTTGAAGCAGAGTGGCAGTGTAGAGACCTACATAGGTGACTTTCAGAAGTTATCCGTTATGGTCCCTAACATCTCCGAGAGGCGCTTGGTAGTACTCTTCATGGAGGGGTTGTCAGAGCCATTGCGAGGTTGGATCAAAGCTTTTGATCCTCCTTCATTACAGGAGGCGATGAAGAAGGCACGAAACATGGAGTTAGCAGCACCATCGAGTAAATTCAGCTCCAGAGGTTCTTCATCATTCAGGGATAACAAGGGCTTTAACAGGAATAAGGATAAGTCTGATGTTAGCAAAGAAAAATCAAACTCTAGGAATGATCCAAAAGGTAAATCAGCAGCCCCACCTTTGGATCATGAGGCCCTTAATGACCTACGCAGGAAGAAGCTTTGCTTCTACTGCAAAGGACCATATGACGCTAATCACGATTGTCCTCTAAGACCTAAGGGCAAGGCAAATCGTATAATGTGGGCGTTCTATGAGGACTCGGAGTCAGAGGATTCGGATCAGCAGGAGAGTTCCGAGGGTTCAGAGCCAGAGGCTCCAGAGCATAGAGTTGAGGCAGAGCCTGAGCTTCAGGTACAGGAGGCCCGTTTATCTAGTATCCAACAGGAGGGTTCTTTCAGAATTCGTGGTGTGTTGGCAGGACAGAGGGTCATTACCCTACTTGATACAGGAGCCACGCATAATTTTATAGATGCTAGATTTGTTGAGAAACGTGGACTTATCACTGAGGAGTTCGAGGGCATAAGAGTCAAAGTGGCCGATGGGTACACTTTGAAATGTGAACGCATGATTAAGGATCTCCCTTTATGCTTGAACAAATATGAGTTCAAGGCAGATTACTATGTTGTTAATATGGGGGACATTGATTTGGTCTTGGGGATGAAGTGGTTACATTCATTGGATGAGGTCACACTTCGTCTCAAGGACATGGAGATCCGTTTTGATGTTAATGGAAAGACACACATACTTAAGGCAATTCGGGACAGCAACATCAAAACAATTTCTTTCCGCCGGATGGAGTGGCTTATGCGTCACAACATGGTAGAGTGGGCTGCCGAGTGTCATTTAGCACCTATACAGGAGGGACAGCAAAAGTTAGACTATCATCCGGATATACAGGAGTTGAGAGTCAGGCATGACAAGGTGTTCAGTGACATTCCGCCGGGTAGACCTCCAGACAGGGGCATAGAGCACATCATTGAGCTCGAGGAGGGTGCGAAACCCGTTATGATAACTCCTTACAGGCATCCAAAAAGATTGAAGGATGAGATAGAAAAGACAATAAAGGAGTTACTTGCTATGGGACACATTCGGCCTAGCAAGTCACCATTTGCTTCTTCGGTTGTTTTGGTGAAGAAGGATGGGACTTTACGCATGTGCATTGATTATAGGGTCCTGAATAAGAGGACAATTAAGAATAGATACCCTATACCGAGGATTGACGAGCTTATTGATGAGCTCCATGGGTCATGTTACTTCTCTAAGATTGATTTACGGTCGGGTTATCATCAAATCAGAGTCAGAGAGCAGGACATAGAGAAGACGGCCTTCCGATGCCATTGTGGGCACTTCGAGTTCGTAGTGATGCCATTTGGACTCACTAACGCACCAGCCACTTTTCAGTTACGATGAACCGGGTTTTTCATTCATTGCTGAGGAGGTTTGTGTTGGTCTTTTTCGATGACATCCTCATATATAGCAGGACTTGGCAGGAGCACTTAGCTCATTTGGAGACAGTGTTGAGTATCTTGGAGAGGGAGTCCTTGTACGCCAAGGAATCCAAGTGCGACATAGAGATGACCGAATTGCTATATCTCGGTCACATCATTAGTGCAGATGGAGTGCGCATGGATCCTGAAAAGATCCGCGCCATTGTTGACTGGCCTACACCGGCGAACCTGACAAGTTGAGAGGGTTTCTCGGTTTATGTGGGTTCTACCGCAGATTCGTGAATGGGTATTCACGACATGCAGCCCCGATGACAGATTTATTGAAGAAGGGGGCTTTTGTTTGGACTTCAGAGGCACAGGAGTGTTTTATGAAATTCAAAGAGTTGATGACTACATGCCCTGTTCTAGCACTACCCGACTTTACGAAGCCGTTCGAGCTTCAATGCGATGCATCAGGTGAGGGCATTGGTGCGGTGCTTATGCAGGACAAGCACTCGATTGTGTATGAGAGCCGCAAACTCAGAGGACCCGAGAGATTGTATAGTATATATGATAAGGAGATGCTTGCAATCATGCATGCCTTAGCAAAATTTCAACAGTATCTTGTCGGCAGCAAATTTTGCATTAAAACTGATCATAATAGCTTGAGACACTTCTTAGGGCAGCGAGATCTCAATGATAGGCAGCAGAAGTGGGTCAGTAAGTTGCAGGCTTATGACTTTGATATCTCATATATCAAAGGTACACAGAACGTAGTGGCTGATGCACTTTCACGTAAGCCGTACTTGAGCACTATGGTTCATATTTCAGAGGATTGGAGGCATCTGATAGTGGCAGAATATGCCAAGGACAGTTGGGCCTCCAGCATTGTTGAGGGATCAGCAGTTGATACCAGGTATACACTTGTGAATGATTTGATCATTTACAAGCACAGGATATATTTGATCCCAGGGTCAGAGGTGAAGGACATTGTTATGCGAGCCTTTCATGACACGCCTACAGCAGGACATCCTGGATATTTCAAAACATACAGGCAGATTCGGGAGAGATTCACTTGGAAAGGACTCAAGACAGATGTTCTTCAGTATGTGCGTGAGTGCCCTGTTTGTCAGCAGAACAAGCAGGATAACACGTACCCGGCAGGTTTGTTGCAGCCACTTCCGATTCCTGACAGGAAGTGGGAATGCCTGTCGATGGATTTTATCACGGGCTTGCCTAAAGCCCAAGGGCGTGATTGCATTTATGTAGTTGTGGATCGGCTTACGAAGTATGCCCACTTCTTTCCGATCACCACGACTTACACAGCTACGCAGGTAGCAGAGGTTTTCTTTCGCGAGGTATTCAGACTTCATGGGTTGCCTCGGAGTATCATGAGTGATAGAGATAGTCGGTTCCTGAGTAACTTCTGGCAGGAGGTTTTTAGACTTTGTGGGACTAAGCTCACTCCGAGCACTAGCTACCACCCGCAGACTGATGGGCAGACAGATTGTGAACAAGTGGGTGGAAGGATACCTCCGAAACTACATAGCAGGGCAGCAGAAGGCATGGGTCAAATGGATATATTTGTGTGAGTATTGCTATAACTCGACATTCCATATGACCATTCAGATGTCACCCTTCATGGCATTGTACGGGTATGAGGCGCCGAGTTTCCTTGATTTGCTACTGAGCAACAGTAGAGTGCCGAGTGCAGGGGGTTGGTTGTAGGAGAGTCAGGACACTATGAGGGCTCTCAAGGAAAATATAGCTAAGGCACAAAATCAGCAGAGACAGTATGCAGATTAGAAGAGGACGGAGAGGCATTTCGAGGTGGGTGACATGGTTTACCTCATGCTGCAGCCCTACCGTCAGTCCACTCTTAGGAAGAGTGGGTCAGAGAAGCTCAAGCCGCGCTATTACGGACCTTTCAGGATCCTGAGGAGAGTTGGCGAGGTGGCTTACGAGTTTGAGCTTCCAGCAGAGAGCAGGGTACACAACGTTTTTCATGTATCACGCCTCAAGAAGGCGTTGGGTCATCGTGTGGTACCGTCTGCAGTTCTACCTCCCTTAGATGACGAGGGAAAGTTGATTTTAGTACCTGAGTCCATCCTGGAGTATAGGGAGAGACAGTTGCGTAGGAGGACTATCAGGGAATATCTGGTGAAATGGAGAGATTTGCCTGTTGAGGATGCGACATGGGAGAGTGAGGATATTCTACAGCATCCAGCATTGAGATTGCTTGAGGACAAGCAATTTCAGGAGGGGCGGACTGTCATGTCCCCTTCTCAGTGACATCTCTCGGAGCACAGGATTAGCCTATCATACGACCCTCGTAGGCTGATCGTTTGGATAGAGGGTCACCTGGGAGCTTGGCACATGCTTCAGATTGGTAGAGTTTGATCAGTTGGCTTTCGTTTGGGCTCGATCGGACACTTTTGGCAGAAGTTACTATTTTTAGCAGTTCTTGGTGGTCAGTGTGGGACCCCTGCTATTTTTGGCAATATGGGTTGACAGCATTCGAAATCACTCCAGTATATGACCGCTTCAGACGGTTCGGTCATCGGGCGAGTAACGAGGGAAATATTAATATTTAATTGCATCAATTAAATATTAATATTACGAGATTATTATATTAAGTTATAATTAAAAATTATAACTTAAGTGTTTTAATGCTGAGGGAGCGCCCATCATCAGGAAGGGGCCAAATTTAATATTATTATAAAATTTGGCCTAAGTTGAAAATATTAAAATAATTAAAGAATTGCGATTTTTAATTAAAAAGTCCTATTAAAGAGGAAATCACACCTCTTTGGTTATATATACTTCTGCATTGGGAGGAGCGCCATTATGTCATTTGGAGAATTGAAAATTGATCAAATTTGTCTGAGCTAGAAGCTTCAGGGGTTCGAGTTCATTTTCCTTGGAGAACGTGCCATCTCCATTGGAAGCAATTCAGAGGGTGTGAAATAACACCTGATTTATTGCAGCCGGGGTTTTCTTCATTCAGGAGAAGACATTGATTTTCAGAGGTTATCATCACAGGTTTTCATCAGGGTTATTCAATTTTCAGTCAGAGATCATTTAGGCGCCCATTTTTGGAGGTTGAGATAGCCAGAAGACAGGCCGTACAGCAGCATTAATTGCTGGTCTTAACCCAGCCGTACCTGTACCTAGCCGTACCATCTACAGCAGAGGACAAACATCATAAGAGCAGGGCGCAGGGTTTTTTCTGTGCAAAAAACAGCCCGACTGTACCTGTCCGTACCATATGGACGGCGTTCGTACGGCGCCGTACGGACTATACCGCGTCTGGTTTCTGCAGCAGTCAGTCAGTTTTTTTGGGCAGCGAACAGTGCAGGTTTTTCTTGGCTCCCAAACCGCAAGTTTTTTGTTAAATTCTTGTAACTAGGGTTTTATTTTAAATAGAAAAATAGCCTTTTCGATATTCAGTAATTTTTTATAGAATTTATTTATCATTTTATGCAAAAAACGCATTTCCTCAAAATACTGGCAAAAATCCAAAAAAATCAAAAAAATTCAAAAAAACATCAGACAAAAACATATAAACCGT
Organism: Torreya grandis; assembly: GCA_037957365.1. Lineage (NCBI taxonomy): Eukaryota > Viridiplantae > Streptophyta > Pinopsida > Cupressales > Taxaceae > Torreya > Torreya grandis. The sequence goes on along the minus strand of JARHVA010000033.1, from coordinate 2,571,935 downwards.
CAGTTGTCAGAATCAGAGGGAACTTGGGGTTCCTACATTTGTTGATATATTCGCATGGCAGTATAGTGATCTCAAAAGGTTTTGATCCAAGTTTGGCTCAACACATTATTGAGTTAGAAGACGAAACTAAACCAATGAGACAAAGACAAAGGCCAATCAATCCAAAGCTTGAGCCTTTGATGAAAGCTGAGCTTCACAAGCTCATAGAATCAACTATCATATTTTCTCAATCAAACACTCAACTTGGGTGGCAAACCTCGTTCCAGTACGAAAAAAGAATGGTGAGATTCATTTGTGTGTTGATTTTTGTGATTTAAACAGGGTTTCGCTTAAAGACCACTATCCATTGCCATCAATGGAACAAATTTTATAGTTTGTTGCAGGTTCAAAGAGGTTTTCCTTGTTGGATGGATATAGTGGTTACAATCAGATTATGGTTAAAGAAGAGGACCAATTCAAGACAGCCTTTACGACTAAGTGGGGGACATTTGCATACAGAAAGATGCCATTCGGTTTGTCTAATGCTGGAGCAAATTTTCAGAGAGCCATGGATATGGCCTTCCAATGCCTTTTTAATAGGTTTGTGCTTGTTTATTTGGATGATATAATAGTATTTTCAAAAGATGTAGAAGATCACATGGTTCATCTCAAGCAAGTTTTTGAAAGATGTAGGCAATTTGGGATATCTCTAAATCCCAAAAAGTGTGTATTTTCAGTGCATGAATGTAAGCTTCTTGGACATGTTGTTTCAAAGCATGGTTTAAACATAGATTCTGAAAGGATTCAATCCATTCTTGCACTCTCCTTGCCTAAGAGCAAAAAGGCTTTGCAAAGTTTCTTTGGAAAAATCAATTTTATAAGAAGATACATTTCAGATTTCGCTATTGTAGCTAAACCACTTACAACCATGTTAAAGAAAAATCATAACTTCAACTGGTCCAAGGAGGGAGTAACAGGGTTTGAAGATGTTAAGAAAGCCATAGCAAGTGCTCCTACGCTTTTAAATCCAAATTTTATGAAAGATTTCATTCTGTATACGTATGCTAATATGGACACCATTTCAAGCATTCTTATGTAGCAGAATCATGAAGATTTGGAGCAACCAATAGCTTTCTACAGCGAAGGCTTGAAGGAGTATGAGACAAGGTATTCTTTTGTTGAAAAACATGTCCTTTCAGTTATAAGATCTCTGAAGAAATTTAGGCACTTGTTGTCTAATAATAAAATACATCTAATGGTTACTCATCCAAGCATCAAAGAATTTTTTCTGAACAAAGACAAATGAGAAGAGGTCTGGTTGGATAACCAAGATAATGGAATATGACGTAGAAATTAAAGTTACAAAGCTGGTTAGAGGCAAAGGACTTTGTGAACATCTAGCTCAAGACCTGCAAGAAACTAATGAAACTGTTTTAGTGTCAAATGATGAAGAGATTGTTGCTGTTCACACCTCACCTTTCAGCTGATTTTGTGATTTGGTAAGCTATCTGCAAGATGGTTGTTACCTTTCTCACCTAAGTGCTTCAAAAAGAAAGTATTTCAGATTGCAATCAATTCCATTCTTGCTCGTTGACGGTGTTTTGTTCAAAAATGATATTAATGGAATGTTACTAAGGTGTGTGGGATCAAGCCAAACTCAAAGATTACTTGAAAAATTCCATGATGGACTTGGTGGAGGACACTTTTCTGCAAGAACTACAGCACTTAAAATCATGAGGTGGGTACTATTGGCCTACTATAATTGGCGATTGCCATACATGGGTTAGGAAGTGCAAACAATGTGCTATGTTTGTAGGAAAAGTTAAACTTGCAGCCCTGCCACTTCAGCCAATTGCAGTGGATCAGCCTTTTGTCCAGTGGGGATTGGACTTTATTGGTCTCATTAATCCTCCTTCGAGTTCAAAGTATAAGTGGATTCTAACAGCTACGGATTACTTCACATGTTGGACGGAAGCAATTGCATTGAAACAGGCAAACGAAACTAGCGTTCTTGATTTCTATGAAGGTTTGCTTACTAGGTTTGGATTTCTTTCAACCATTATTTTTGACAATGCAATGGCTTTTGTGGGATCTAGGATCAGCCAATGGGCTGTCCAACATAGAGTTTATCTCAGCACTTCATCGAACCATTATCCACAAGGAAATGCCCTTGCTGAATCTACAAACAAGAACCTCTTAAGGATCATACGAAGGACTATTGCAGACAATCAGAGGTCATGGCATCTCAAGTTAAAGTCAGCTCTATGGGCTGATAAGATCATCTACAAGAGGTCAATAGCCAACTCTCCCTACAAGCTAGTCTATGGTAAGGAAGCAAGGTTACCTATTTCTCTTGAGTTTTCAGCTTTGGAACTAATGCATCAACTTGAGTTGTTGGAGAATGAGCCTATGGTGATCAGGTATGCAGAGCTTATAGAACTGGAAGAGACAAGAAATCAAGCCATGTTAACCATGGAAAGTCATCAGACACAGGTGAAAAGAACATTTGACCAAGGAGCTTCCTCACGAAGCTTCAATGAAGGAGATTTGATCCTCAAGTGCGATGAGGATCGAGCAAAACCAGGGAGGCACACAAAGTTTGATTCCATTTGGAGTGGCCTGTTGACCAAGAAGAATTCCAAGTGGATCAATCTCCATCCTCCGCCCTTGAAGGAGTTTCTGACCTGCTCTTAGACGAATGGGGAAGTGACAACTTTGAACATGATCCTTACAAGTTCATAGAAGAGGCAGGCCTTGGGATTTATTGCATGCACGAAGAGGGTACTTTTGTACCAAATCTGATGAAACCAAGCCAAGAAAGCTTAGGTTTATGGCAGCTGTTCTTTGATGGCTCAAGAAGTAAGTTGGGAGTTGGTGGAGTGGTGCTAGTTTCTCCTTCAAAGGAGAAATACTTTTTGGCTTTCAGGTTTCAATTTTCTTGCACAAGCAATGTTGCGGAATACGAATCCCTCATCCATGGTTTGGAGTGGGCAAGGAAAAGAGGAATCAAAGAGCTGCAGGTTTTTGGTGACAGTGAGTTGATTGTGAATTAGGTAAGGGGCCAAAATCTGACAAAGAATTCTTTGCTTAAGTCCTACAAACACAGGGTATGGGACTTAGTGGAGAGTTTCCTTGCTTTCAATGTTACCTCCATTCCTAGAGAGCAAAACAAGCAAGCAGATAGACTGGCAGCAGTTGGTGCCCAGTTTGATATCCCTAAGGAGATAGGCCAAGACCGCAGTCCGCGCCATTTGAAGGTAGTAATTCGACCCTCTGTACCTGACAACATCACTAACTGGCAGGTGTTTGACAGCGACCAGCAAATAACACTCTTCTTGCAAGAAGCTAAGTTTGCTGCTAAAAACCAGGCTAAGCTACAGCAGCAATATGGCAACCAAATTGTTCAGCTGAAGAACAATAAACTTCCAAAAGGCTTGGTCACTCTCGAGAGTATCTTCAATGAAGACGACCAGTTGAAAAGCGATAAGGCAAGCATCACAATGAAGGAGAACTATGAGAAGGTTGAAATATTCAAGAATAAGCTGCTTGCACTTGAAAAAGTGTGCACAGACCATGAAAGGCAGGCCTTCACCTTGTTGTGCTAGGAGTTTGCTGATGTCTTCGCCTGGGAGTATAATGATTTGAAGGGTTTCGACCCAAGTTTGACCCAACATACCATTGAGCTGGAGGAAGGCGCCAAGCCGATCAAGCAGAAGCAAAGGCCTGTCAACCCAAAGATTGAGCCTCTCATGTGGAAGGAACTCACCAAGTTGATTGAGTCCAGGATAATATTTCCAATCAAACACTCTTCTTGGCTGGCCAATCTTGTTCCTGTCCGAAAAAAGAATGGGGAGATCAGATTATGTGTAGATTTTAGAGACCTCAATAGAGTCTCTTTGAAAGACCATTATCCTCTCCCAAGCATAGAGCAGATCCTTCAAATGGTGATGGGCAGTGAGCGTTTCTCCCCCCTGGATGGGTATTCAAGATATAATCAGATTTTGGTGCAAGACTGTGACCAGTACAAGACAGCCTTCACTACCAAATGGGGGACGTTTGCTTATAGAAAAATGCCATTTGGACTGTCCAATGCTGGTGCCACTTTTCAGCGAGCCATGTACATGGCCTTTCAGGGCTTGATAAATAACATTGTGCTGGTGTATCTTGACGACATGACAGTTTTCTCTAAGGAGGCGGGCCAACACATGAAACACCTCAAACAAATCTTTGAGAGGTGTAGAGAGTTCGGTATCTCTCTCAACCCGAAGAAATGCGTGTTCGCTGTCCATGAGGGTAAACTCCTTGGCCACGTTGTTTCCAAAGAAGGTTTGACCATTGATCCAGAGAGAGTTCGCTCCATCCTGGAGCTATCCTTGCCTAAACATAAGAAAAGCCTGCAGAGCTTCTTCGAAAAAATAAATTTCATCCAGAGATTTATTCCGAATTTTGCGGAGGTAGTCAAGCCATTGACCTCTATGTTGAAGAAAGATGAGAAGTTCGCGTGGACAGCGCAAAGGAGGGATAGCTTTGAAGAGATCAAGCAGGCTATCGCCTAGGCTCCTACCTTGATCAGTCTTGACTTCACCAAAAATTTCAACCTCTACACCTTCGAAAATGAAGAGGTAATCTTTGCCATGCTTACCCAAGCGAATGGTGATAACTTTGAGCAACCACTTGCGTTTTTTAGCCAAGGCCTAGAGGGTTTTGAGGTCAGGTATACATATGTGAAGAAGCAAGTCCTGCAGTCATACGGAACCTGAAAAAATTCAGACATATGCTGTCCAACAACAAGATTCACCTCATGGCCCCACATCTCGGCATCAAAGATTTCTTGACCAATCGTGATCTGAATGAAAAGAGAGCGGGATGGATCACTGAAGTAATGGAGTATGACGTGAATGTCAAGATCACCAAGCTGGTAAGAGGAAAAGGCCTGTGTGAACACCTTGCTGCAAACCTTAAACAACAAAAAGATGACAGTTTGCTAATTCATGATGCAGCTACAGTAGAAGAACTAGCTGTTATGAAGGATTGGACATCAGACTTGAGGCGTTTTCTTCTCATTGGTGAGTGCCCGCAAGGCCTTAATAGGACCAAGAGGAGATATTTCAGACTCCAATCTCTCCCTTATGTCCTGATTGATGGAGTGTTGTTCAGAAGGGATCTCTCAGGGGTGCTTTTAAGGTGCATAGACCCAAGTCAGGCCGACAGGGTGCTGTCCGAGTTCCATGATGGGCCAGCTGGTGGTCACTTTGCTCCTAGGCCTACAGCTGCAAGAATAATGAGAGCTGGTTACTTCTGGCCTACTCTATTCAGAGACACTCATGCTTGGATATGAAAGTGCCAGAAGTGTGCGCTCTTTGATGGGAAGCAACGGCTGGCTACTATGCCTTTACAGCCTATTCAGGTGGAGCAGCCATTCATGCAATGGGGCCTTGACTTTATAGGGATAATTAACCCTCCCTCCAGTGCTAGACACAAGTGGGTCCTGACCACCACAGACTACTTCATAAAATGGGTAGAGGCTGTCGCTTTGAAGGAAGCCAACGAAAGTCCAGTCCTGGATTTTTATGAGGACCTGGTGGCAAGGTTTGGGGTTCCAGCTACCATCATCTCAGATAATGCTTTAGCTTTTATGGGAACTAAAACGAGTGAATGGGCATTGAGATATGGTATCTATCTTAGCACTTCATCCAACTACTACCCACAGGGGAATGGGTTGGCTGAGTCCACCAATAAGAATTTGATCAGGATTATCAAGAGGACAATGGAGGAGAATCAGAGGACTTGGCATGCCAAATTGAAAACAGCCCTGTGGGCAGATAGGGTCACTCCAAAGAGAGCAATTGGTAATTCACCATACACGCTTGTGTATGGAAGGGAAGCTAGGCTTCCTATTTCACTTGAGTTGTCAGCCTTGGACCTTGCTCACCAGCTGCAGTTAGAAGGCAACAACATGGAGGTTAGACTATGCGAGCTGATAGAGCTTCAAGAGACAAGGGACCAGGCTATGGCTTCTATGGCCAGCCGCCAACAGCAGACGAAGAAATACTTCGACAAGAGATCTTCATCAAAAGGTTTCTCTGAAGGAGACATCATCTTGAAATGGGATGCGGACCGAGCTAAGCCTGGAAAGCACGTGAAGTTGGACGCCCTATGGAGTGGTCCATACGTCATCACTCAGTGCAAATAGCACAATGCGTTCCAACTCTCCAGGTTGGATGGTGAAGGACTGTATATCCCAATAAATGGGATACATCTTAAGCATTATCACTGAGCTCGTCTCCCATCATGTATATATTTTCCTTGTTTTTCCCAGTTTTCCCTAAGTGCTTCTACACATGTTAGTAGTTTTCTTAGTCTTGTGTGTGTTTTCGTTTCCTTTTGGGGGTAAAACTTTCGTGATTGATTCTTGGATATCACACCGCTGTTGCTAACTTTTTCAAAGTTGCATCTCGACTCCGTGCCCAATGGACTTTGAGGCTACTAGTTTCTAAGCATAGCAAGCATGCTTCCCCTGGGAATTGCCATTTTGTTGACCATTTTGGCCCTGCAGGCCAAAATCGGTCTCCTTCTTCCCCTGCTGTTATGAGCCAGTTCAAATTTGATTTGCACAAGTCTTTCGGCAAAAGGAGGAACCAGTTCAGTGGTTCGACATCGGGGTCCAATAGCATGACCTTTCCAAGAACTTTGAACTTGAACTTTGAACCATTGTTGGTTCAACGAGTTGGTTCAATGAGTTGGTTCAGGTTGGAAGGTTCAAAGGGGGTCTTCCAAAGCCCGAAGGACAAGTGCCCTTGCAGAGGGCAGTCCCAGACCCAAAAGTACCCTTGCGGAGGGCAAGGAACCTTTGTGGAGAAATCAAAAGGGTGATTTTCCTTCGGAAATGCTAAGGCAAAGGTTGAATTTCTTCGGGCAAAATGCCCAAAGGAATTCCTTCGGACATTTTGTCCGAAGAAATTCACAAGGTAAAGAGCAAGAATTTTTTTTGGAAAAGTCCCCGCGGCAAAGTGAGCAAAGCGAATTCTTTCGGGCAAAAGGTCCGAAGGAATTCACCCGACAGAAAAGCCCGACAGAAAGCGGTAAGCGGGAAAGACAAAGGAAAGATTTCCTCTGGACATTTTGTTCGAAGGAATTCCTTCGGACATTTTGTCCGAAGGATTTGAAGAGCAAGGCCGCCGAAGGACCCCGAAGGGCAGGTGCCCTTGTGGGGGACTCTCGGCTGCCAAAAGGAGGACCTTTCTCAAGGCCCGAAGGGACACCTTCCCTTCGGGAGGTTCCAAAGACAAAAGCCGAAGGAATTGACCAAGGGGTGATGGGCCCGTGGACGTCAAAGTTGAGCATCATGGACTAGCCATTGGGATCTAGTCGTCCGATGACGTCCCCACAGACGTCAAGTTCAGGACAACAGAATAGCCGTTGGCTTTCGAATGGCGATGGGCGCGCAGACATCAATTTTACGACCATGAAGTAACCGTTGGTCTTATAGCCGTTGGCTTTCAAATGGCGATGGGCGCGCAGACATCAATTTTACGACCATGAAGTAACCGTTGGTCTTTAAATGAAAGGCACGAACCCGAAGGAATTCAAAGGCTTAAGGCCAAAAGGAAGAGACCACCAAGAAGGGAGCCCAAAGAGCCAAAGAATTAGCAGAAGATTGCCCTTGAAGGCCGAAAGAGCCAGATAAGACAAAGCCAGAAAGAGACAAAAGAGCCAGGTGCAGAAACGGACAAAACAATCCAAGTGGCAAAGGCAGGGGTCGACTCAAGGAGTTACTCCAGTGGTTGACACAGTATCTGCCAAGTGGTCATCAAGGAGCGCAAACAGTGAACAGCGTGACCCATTTTTTTTCACTTTGCATTGATGAGCAAACAAACCGCGTGAATGCCTTGAATGAGCGGTCTTGTTTGCATACAAACGGCGCAGCCTATGTTTTCACGCATGACGTTTAATGCATTTAAACACCTAAAGTCAAAATCGGAGCTGACACAACATTCTCTTTCAGCGGCTTCCTCTTCCCAATGCTCTCAGCACACGTAGGCCACTTGTCAAAGGGCGCCAAAGTCTTTTTTTTCCAAAAGGGGCGTCTTTTGCTTTCTTTTTCTCTATATATATTGTAATCTCTCATTTTGAGAAGGGGACATCTCTCTCAGCTTGTAAGGAGGAGCCCTGCCGAAATTTACCTTGAATAAAAAAGAAGCATTTTTGCCTCCATTTGATCTTGCACTTTTGCATATGTTTATGGCTGTCTTGTGTTAAGTCATTTTCCCTTATGCTTTCACAGAATGATTCCAGCATGTCTAGTGTATTGTGAGTTCTTCTTTTGCAGGTTAGCCAGAAGTGTCTACAGCAGAGTATGGGCACATGTGAACAGGTTGCCATAGTGTGTCTTAGAACACCTTTGGTAGTTCTTCTTCCCTATATCTCTAGAGGACCCCTAGCTCACTAATGCAGGAGAATTTCTCATATCAATTGAAGTGTACATCAGCTTGTTCTTGGTGGAAAGTGTATGCTCAAGCTAAGTAGATCGAATTTTTTTTTGGTGCATCACCCTCTTAGTTTAGGTTCTGTTTCAGTATCTTTCTCTCTTTTCAACCCTTTCCCCCATTTTATATATATATATATATATATTAGCAAATGTACTGGAATAAATCAGAAGCTAGCCCTTATCTAGAGACTCTCCTCTCAGTTTTGCTAGACCCACAGGCAAGAGAGGAGTTTCCATTGTGCCGCGTGGAAGACAGGAGCTCAACCTCCTGTCAAGGGTGCAATCCACAGCGTCAACATGGCCCATACACGATCTCCAACTACAAATCCCACAACGCCTTCCAACTTGCCAAGATGGACGGCCAAGAGCTTCCAATCCTAGTCAATGGGATACATCTGAAACATTGCTATTGAAGATCAAAGCTCTATGTACATAGTTGTTTTTGCTTTCCTCCAAGTGTTGTTCAAACACAATAGTCTCCTTTAGTTTTGTTCAATAAGTGCTTATTTGCACATTTGCTTCTTAGTTAGTTTTCCTGCTTTCGTGCTTTCCCTTCCTTTTTGAGGGAGAAAGGTTACTTCAGCCAAGACCAGGAGGAGATTTTTAGTCGGAAATCAGGTTCACCATTTGGGAATTCAAATAGCATTTATATGGCCTTAGTTCTCTAGCATAGCAGGCATGTTTCCCAACAGAATCGCCAAAAATGTTGACATTTTTGCCCCACAGGGCAAAATTGTCACCCCTACACTTCGAAACTTTGCTATGGTGCCAAGTTGGTCTTATGAATCATTTTTGGGGTCCTCAAATGAGTGTTTAGAGCCCACCCAAGTGGCCATCTACAGCCAGGTGAAGTTTAGTCATGCAGAGGTTTCCAAGGAGCTTGCTTGATTACAGCGAAACGTGCAAATACAGCCAAGATATTCAAGCTTAAAAGTTCATTTGTTCATCTTCCCAATGAATTTTTTGGGTATAAGAGGTGGACTATTTCTTCAGACATTTTGTCCAGGAGAAAGAGGTCTCAAAGGACTGACAAAAAGTCCCAAAAAATGACTAAGTGGCAGTCGTTCAAGGCTTTTCTCTTCAGGTTTTTTATTCGAAAGAAAACAGGAAGAGCACAATTGAGAAGGCAAGACAAAAGTCCAAAGGAATAAGGACACTTACAAAAATCTTGGGTGGCTTACAAAAAGCCTGGGTGCCCTATAAAAAGCCTGGGTTCCCTACAAACAGCTTGGGTGCCCTTCAATTCTTTTGAAAATCCAGTTTCGAAGGACACCTGCCCTTGCAGAGGGCACTTGGTCGGTAAAGTGGACCTTTCCAATTTTCCTGAAGGGCACTTGGTCGGTGGCAGAACCCTTCAAAAATTCCAAAAGAATTCAAGGACAGAAGCCCTTGCGGAGGGCACTTGGTCGGTGAAGTGGACCCTTCAAAATTTTCGAAGGGCACAGAGGAGAGACAGAAGCCCTTGCGGAGGGCACTTGGTCGGTGGCAGGACCCTTCAAAAGTTTCGAAGGGCATAGAGGAAGCAAAAAGAGATAATACCCACGGAAAAGACAAGTCCGAAAGAATTTTTTCAGAAGATTTGTCCGAAATAAGACATAAAGCAAAGGAAGATATCCTTTGGACAAAAAGTCCGAAGGAATTCCTTCGGACTTTTTAGTCCGAAGGAATACTTCGGAGAATTTGCAAGACAAAAGTCCGCAGCCTCCAAAAAGTCCGCAGAAAATCCAAAGGAAATGAGAGTAAACATAAAGCCCGCGGGAATTTGGAATCCCGAGGCATATAAAAGGAATTAATTTAGGGAAAAAGAAGGCAACGAATTCCTTAGGACAACAAGTCTGAAGGAATAAGTAAAATCGACAAAAGCCACCGAAAATGAACAGGAATGGTTCAAGGAAAAGCTCCGAAAGAAAAGAACAGACATAATTCCTTCGGACTTTTTCTCCAAAGGAAATGGACAGAAAGTAAAGCCCGAAACAATTACAAAGGACCAAACAAAAGAAGGAAATAATTCCTTCGAACAATTTGTCCGAAGGAAATGAAAGAGAAACAATTCCAGCGGACAATTTGTCCGCAAAAGAACTGCACAAACAGGACTAACCCAAAACTGAAGAAAGACAAACGCAGAAATAGATGCATGAGCAAAGATTAAAGCAAAACTGAACATGGACATAAGCATGAACAACGAATAAAACAAACACAGAATAAAGACAAAGGCAGGATAAACAAAGATCATGCACAGACTTACGTGAAGTGACTCCAACGAAGTAAACACGTTTGAAAAAAAAGCAAGGATGCTTCAGTTTTGAAAATAGAGTCGTCTTGCATGATGAACAAGGAAAGCATTGAATGTTTCAAACAACAAGAAATTCCATGCACGCACTCTTGCTTATCTCGAAAGCTCGAAACATTCTGGCGGTTCAAACGCAATTCTTAATTTGGCATTTGTGTTGATTTCATGCAAAGGAAAGCTGTTAAACGATCAAACGGTTCAAGAGGAAGTCCATATTTGGAGGTGGGCATAGCATTTTGCATGATAAGAGTTTGACTTTCAACAAACCCACCGTCCATTTTCTCTAACGCCAAGGAGCTTCATGCAAAACAAAGAGACTTTTTGTAAAGGCTGAGTTGGACGGATTTAGCCTCTCTTATTTTTTCAAACGTCAACTCTTGGTTGTTGTAATTTGCTATATAAGTTGGCTTTTCAGCCTTGAATTGGATCCCTCTCTTGGTAAGACCAGACTCTGCCATTGGTGAGTTGTGTAACCTTTTCGATCAATAGAAGGATTGTACTTTCAGATTTCAAGTGTTGGCATAGTGTACATTCATTCAGCAATTTGCATACGTGGTAGATTTTTCTCCCTTCCCAAATTCTGATTCGTATCTAGTTGCTAGCTCATCATATTATGTAGGTCATGTTCAGTGTTCTATATGTCTTTCGCTGAAGTTGTAAGTGGATGTTAGGTGGCTGCAAAGTGTCTTGTATCAAACCTCTCTCCATCGTTTTCCCTCACGTTTTGGTCATTGGATCGAACCTTCTCATGAAATATTAATGCATAGTGATAAATTGAAATCAAAGGTCTTCTTTTTCCCTTGTTTGATTCAGTGTTCAAGGTTCCAAGTAGAGTGGATCAACATTTTGGTGTATCACCGTCATTAGGTAGGATTTCTCTTTCAGGTTTCTCTCCCTTTTCCATGGTAGATTCGCAGCATAGAGTAGAGATCCATTGATACATCTTACAGGAACCGGCCTTCTTGGGAGGTTCTTCTCACCATTGAGGCACCCACCCTTGTGAGAAGATCCCATTGTTTCAACCAGAGAGAGGATTGGCCATTTTAGCATGTCTTCGATTCAGGGTGCAACTCCAGGTTGACAACATTTACCTTGGTCTTTTTTATTTCCTCGGACTTCTTGTTCTGTGGATTTTATGTCTGCCAAATTTTCCTGTCTTGGATTTTCTTTCCTTCACTTTTAGCTTAAAAATGGCTGAGTCCTTCAATTTTCTGCGAACTTTGTGTAATCAAAAAATTGTCCGAGGCTTCTCCTTGATCTTTGATTTCCTTGGACTTCTCTTTCCTGCAGATTTTTTGTTGTTGACTCATCTTAGAATTTCCTTCAGACTTTTGCTTGTTGACTTATCTTAGAATTTCCTTCGGACTTTATGTTGTCATCTCCTTGGCTATATCTTTGCCCCTGGCTTATTTGTTTGACTTTATCTTTCCTTCGGCTTTTTTTTTTTTTTGTCAGAATTTCATTGACTTCTCTTTGGTCCTTTTCTGTTGACTTTTATGTTTGCGGATTTCCTTCAAATCTCTGTCTTGCCAATTTTTCCAAATTTTTCCCCTGCAAACTTTATGTTTATTCTCATTTGCTTTGGATTTTATTTTTTTCCCTTGAATTCTTTCGGAATTCTTTGTTTCCTGCCCTTCTTGAATTCTTTCGGAATTCTTCCATTGTTTCTATTTCCCTCGGACTTTTTCTGTTGACTGGCTTTACCTTGGTCTTCCTTCGGAATTTTCGTCTTGGTCTATCTCCTCTTTGGAATTCTTTTGGACTTATGTTTATTTGCCTTCTTTCTGTTGACCCTTGGCTTCACCTTTCGGAATTCTTGTCATGACCATTCTTTCCTTCGGGTTTCTGTCTTCAACTTTTTTGAAGGAATCCTTCGGACAAAAAGGCCGAAGGAATTCCTTTGTACTTTTTGTCCGAAGGATATCCTTCCTTCAATTTTTTCACTTTGCCTTTGTTATATTCCTTTGGGTTTTTTGAATATCTCCTAGGTCTATTCTTTCCTTTGGACTTTTATCTTGCGGAAAACTGTAAGTCTCCTCTGTGTTTGACAATTATTCCGAAGGAATCCTTCGGACTTTTTGTCCGAAGGATTTCCTTAATTTTTCTTTGCTTTGTATTTATATTTTCACAGGCTTTTTTGGAAACGTCCCTTGTTGAGGACTATAATATCCAACTATTTTCCTCCACCTAATATCCAAAAAAAATAAATGTGGATAGGATTTTCTAGCCCGGAAAACTTACTCAGGGGACATGTATCCAAATTTTCCAACTAGAAGTTTAGGCAATGTTGCTGATGCCCTTCCCACTTCCATAAGCTTTGTCAATCCAAAATCTGCAACCTTGCTATGAAAATTTTGTCAATCAAAATATTGGCTGACTTAATATCTCGGTGGATAGAAACCGGAACAGTATGATCATGAATATATTCTAAACCTCTAGCAGAATCAAGTGCAATTTGTACCCTAGCAGGCCATGATAGCGGTTCCATCAACCCTAATCCACGTAAGTGTTGACTTAAGTTTCCATTCTCAATAAATTCATAGACAAGAAACAAAGATTCCTTTATACAGTAACCAATGAATCGCACCAGGTTCAAGTGATGAACATGCGTAAGGACCTTTAGTTCAGCTAATAACTCCTTTGTCGCTTGCATATGCATTTTCTTTATGGCTGCCTGTGCTCACGCTTATGATCGCTTGCTTTCATCTGTAAATGAACCTACAGGCCTGTAGGTTAACTTCAAGGATGGCTGTAGCTATCTTTACCAATTTACATGGCTGTAGGTGTCTATTTAAGGACCCCAAAAAACTGATTTACAAGACAAATTGGTACCATAAGACCATCTTCCGAATAGTAAGGTTGACAATTTTGCCCTGTGGAAGAATTGTCAACAGTAACTCCACCCTCATGACATAAAGTTGCGATACATGACAACAATATTAGTGCCTTGGGGCCTTTTACCACAAGTTCAACTATATATACACATTTGAGGTCAATCCCATGGATCAAGCTCCTTTTATGCCTTAGCTACACTATTCCAATTAATCATGTCCATGCTACAATCCCACCACTAGATCCAAGGAAAACAATATTAATAATGACCACAAAAAATAAACATGGATGTGTGCATAGCATTGATCACAATAATATTTACAATGCGTCAGAATTTAATACCCAAAACAACAATATCCAACAACCATCCCAAAGGTAATAATACTGTAACCATTGTTGTAGGAGGATTGCACTCAAAGTTAGTGCAGATAACAAAATTTACTGCCATAGGGAGAAGAGCTAATGTGACAGGCACAAGCTCTTTTTACTCCTCTCCAATGAAATATGTGTGCAATAATACATACACACATTTTCTCTCGGCCCACATGCATCCATAAAAGGGTAAAGGGCAAAGAGTAAAGGTGTCTTTTTTGGTCTGTGATTATTCAGCTCACATAATCCATGCTTTTGAACCTAAGGCATCAGTAATTTTTCACTCAATATGTATGGTCTTTTTTGGCTAATGACCATGCAAATGATAAACAGATATAGTTATAATATTCCAAAAGTGTGCTACTATTCCTCATCATTGAAACATAAATTGACTTTTAATAGTGCAATTAACATACTTAAGATTATAATTTTATATCTAAGCTTACTATTAATCTCTAATGAAAATGGAGCATGCCCCCCAATCCAAACCAGATCAGCTCTCCTTTCCTTCCCCTTGACCCTTTCTCTCTCAGGACTGCCCAAATTTGAACAGATCCAAAGGCAACTGATTTCACGTCTGCTGTCTCATATGTACCAGCCCATATAGGCAAAGAAGAACTTAGAATCTTCATCCAGTACCATGCATCTAAAATTGGAAATGCCCCTAAGGGTCATCTTCATCGTGGATGAAATTGAACAAAGGAATCCAAGAGAGGAGTTAGTCAAGTTTTAGTATGATAAACCTCAATAAAAACACATAAAGAAATATAACACCTTAAGCCTAGCCACTCAAGGAGCAAGAGAACAATACAAGTAACAAACAAAAGAAGACAAAACAAGCATTCTTCACCTTCCTTGTGAGCAAGAGTTGCATGTTGGCCTTGGAGGAATGTGCTCGGTCATGTGCTCAAAGAGTCTTTAACAATGTTGCTCCTTGCATCATTTCTCTGTCACTTTGGCTTTGGTTGGCTTGGCTTTTGGCAAGATGTAGCAATCTATCAATAATTTTGCATTATAACATTGCACAAGAAACCTTTGTCTCTCAACAATTTAACATTATAACTTTGGCTTGAGAGCTTCTTTTAGAATGGCATTGGCACTTCTATTTATAGGTTCTCCATCTAACTCAAACCCAAGTGCAGTTAGGTTGGATTTAATCACAGTTAGGTTTAGTTTAACCCTAGTTAAGTTAAGGAGGGGATAAACAATTAAATTCTGAGATAGAGATCCCATTTATTAAGCATGATTCCCCATTTCTGAGTTTGAAGTTTTAATGGAGATATTTTCAATTCATTGACTTTGAGGATGATGACATCATCATGACCTCAATTTTATTGAAATTTCTTTTTACAAAATTAATATTCACTAATTGCACATGGAAATTTCACTTAAGCATTTAATTGGATTTGCTTAGTTAATTCATTTTGCTTAGCATTTTTGCATTTTAGGAATTGTTTAAGTGCCCCGCTTAATGGGTCCAAAGGTCAATCTGTCAATTTGCTAAGTCGCAACTTGACTAGAGATGAATCCGTGAGAAGTTACTATTGTGTATAGGATAATATCCCAAATAGGGATTCCTCAACATGATTCTACGTACTAATGTCCAATGTGCAGACGAATTTGGGACATTCAATGATTCCTGGGCTTAGTTTGCACTGTTTGGTAGAAATCAATCTAAAGTCCGGTTGGAACACAATTGCGGCCAAAACGAGATGTATATAGTTCCTTCATCGCATTTTTTGCAACAAAATAGGAGAGTGATGAAATCTTCTCCTCAGTGGACATGTCCTTCCACCCACTACACACGGTACAACACTTGGTGCTCTCAAGAGCATAGTAATATCATGCCCACCCATTTCAATCGATCGAGAAAAAGCACAATTTTCAAGGGTTTCTATTACAATGGGTTTTCTATCAATCTAAAATATTGAAGAGAATGGTACCCATCACCTTCAATTCTATCCATTCTA
Organism: Torreya grandis; assembly: GCA_037957365.1. NCBI lineage: Eukaryota > Viridiplantae > Streptophyta > Pinopsida > Cupressales > Taxaceae > Torreya > Torreya grandis. The sequence continues at coordinate 2,556,004 of JARHVA010000033.1, read as the reverse complement.
AATGGGCACATGTTGCAAGGAATGAGGAGGAAGTCTACATTCTTTTTGTTCACCCTTTTCAACACCACTCTCTCAACATAGAATACTCTGAAAATCAGCCCAATATTTGTGAGACAACCTTAGGAGGCTACAAAATCTAGGGTTATAAACAGTACATGTACAAAGAAGGTTAAGAGAAAGATCTCATACACACTTGAAGTGATTTGTGATCTATGCTGAGAAGATCTTTCGGAACAATCACGTTGCGATGGGAATAAGGAGCATGAGACTGAAAATGAAATCTTTAAACAAGAAGGCTGGTTTTTTTTAATGTGACTGCTATCTGCCAAATATCCATAGTTTGAGAGTATACAAGAAGAGGAACAAAAAATAAAGGAATACTCAGCTTTCTGTAATGGCATCCAATGCCCAGTTCAAAGCATGGAAAGATGAGAGCAAGCTGGTACAAGATTTCAACCTCATTCACATAGATGAGGATGAGTATGTGGGTCATCATTCTCAACTTCCCATAGCTCTTCCACTTTTTCCAGCAGAAAATCAGGCATGTAACACTGGCCTTGCTATGAATCATGTATGTGGGTAATGATTCTCAACTTCCCATGGCTCTTCCACTTTTTCCAGCAGGATATCAGGCGTGTAACACTGGCCTTGGTATGAATCATGAAAATATGTTTCACAAACACATTAATGTATATATTAACCTTAAAAAAAATGGAACATACTTAAGATAGGAACTTCATAGCTAAGCTGAAAGATTCACTCAGTAGAATGAAAAGGTATGGGCTTAGAGGATCATCCTGCCTAAGACCTCTGGAGGCCATGAAGGGGTCCCAATGGTTTCATTGATAGATATGCATAAAGTTGGGGTGGTATACAGTTTTGTATTCATTTGATTACCTGTTCGTGAAAACCAAAAGCCTGTAGAGTTTTATCTATCATGCTCTGGTTGCATCTATCAAATTCCACTCCTTGTGGAATGCATTGTCCGGTTCATTGCTTATGTCAAAAAACAGGATGGATGTATGGACCAACTCAAAAGAATGAACGGATACTTTCATGTTAGTCTTCAAAATCTGGAACAAACACTGATTTATGATCCAATAAAGCATCCTGTTCAAGAAATTAACCAAGAACAAGCTGCTCACAATCACCCAAATAAATGCCATTCAGCAAGTTCTAGTTCAGCACATGCTCAAGCCACTGATTGGGCTGTGCCAGTTTTCAAGTAACTATGCAGAATGTGGATACTCCAATGGATACTCGTGAGGGACCTGACAATAGGAACAAGGACCCTGTTAAAGACTAGGTTTAATACTCGAGGACAAAGCCAGGGGGATTTATTTCATTGCAATATCATTCTATCTCTGACTCTCAAATTTCTGTTGGTCTATTTTGCTAAATATCATCTGTAGTATTCATATTGCATGTACATGTTGATAGTTTATTCTGTGTTATGCTGTTCCTATCTTGGTTGGGGTAGAAGCTCATCACATGTTTTATTTGAGCTCCTAGGATTTACTTCCTTTGGTTCTACTTGTCAGTGATCGTCTTTTTCTTTTCTATGGGAATGTTGAGTGGCTTAAAAGTTCATTTTGTACCCTTCCCCATTGGCTCTCTGGCATTCAGCATTTTGGCTTAGTTGTCTTCCCCCTGATGTAATTTCCATCCACTTCAATACAATTTAAACTTTTTTTTAAAAAAAAAGAAAAAAAGAAAATCCATCGTAATGATCAAAGTATGGTATCCATATTACCAGAAAAATTGATGAGCTGAGAAGAAACAACAAACGTTATATCCAGAAGAGTTGCTCATAATACAACAGTATTTGGAATAGCAACACTCACGTGCTTTCTTCCTCTTCTTTGTTTTGGCTACTAGTTCTTTCTCTTATTCCTTGCTCTTCTAAGAAAGTGTTCCTGTATGTTATAACAATTACATCAAAGTCTTTCAAGAATATCAATTCTTTATATTCTGGGGTTAATATGAGCTTATCTGTGTGGTTCTGCATTGGTCAAATAGGAATCTATTTTAATAAAATATATTGGCTTTTGTGTGTTGGTTTGCTTTTCATGGGTTGTACAAGAACCTTTATTGAAGGAGTATCACATGGACAGTAATATGGCGAGGAAAAGTCTATTGAATGGTAGTTCCTTCCAATTCATTAGTGGTACTGGCTTAGTCAGTCGTTTCTCCTATGATGCATTACTGGCATCATTCCATCTTGCTTGCATCGACAGAGAAAAGTAAGGGCTCAATAGGAAGAGAATTGTACTGAGAGAAAGTGGGCTCGTCCACCTGCATGAATCAAATAACCTTATAACATTTGAGATATTTATGCATGCATAAACTCCCCCACTAAAACTAGCATGATATTGTCTAGAAAAAAATATAATATTATATAATGTCCGGATGACCCAAATAGGTCAATGGTAGTCAAAAGTACCATCTATATAAATAACTTGGAGGAGCAAAAAAGAGCTCCAAAAAGAGGCTACAAGATAAGACTACGCTAAAAAAACACACCAATAAAAGAGTCTAGGTAATAAGAGGAGTGAATCCAAAACAAATTATATATATATATATATAACCTTGTTGCAAGAAACGCACCATTGTCTCTGCGTTTCACATTAAAACATGTTGAAATGGGCACACGATGGGTACAACGTTCTGAATGGTCTTTTACCTGTCGTGTGGGTGTCAGGGCATTGTTTCCCCTATCACGCAGCTAGAAACACTGCATCGCAATGACAGATATGGGAAAAAATGAAATGAAAGGTATAAACGGCAGTTTTATAAGTTGGGCAACATGGCTTTTCCATTATCCATTTGTAGAAAATGGATAATGAGAGATTTCTCTATGTTTATTGCTTCTCTCAAGTCTTCCAAGTCCACCACTTCACAACAAATGGATAATGCCACTTGAGAAAGTTGGAGATGTTACACTCTCAAGTCCGCCACTTCTCTCACTTCACATGAGTCTACTAATTTGCATGCTAAGAAAGACAACATGCAAAAAATAAAAACAGCAACATGCTAAAAAGGAACAACACTTCATTTTTATTTCATTGCATGTATAAAAGAGTAAACTTCAAAAATGGATGGATTGATTATAATTTCATTACTTGCTCAAAAAACAGCTCCTCTAAAATATTTTTTTGGATTTGTTGAAAATACCTTTAATATTAAAAATTTGCATGATAAGCTTTCCTCATATTCATTATTAAAATAAATAAATAAATATATCTATTCTTTTAAATTTAAATATATTGCATGCTTTCAATCGAAAAAATAATTTAAACTATTAAAACATGAGATGAAATATTAAAATATTAAACATCTTAAATTTAAGATAAAACCAAGAAAAAAATCAAATAGAAAAAACTTAAATTCCAAATCTAAATCCTTATAAAATATAACTCTCTACTAATTTATTTATATTTAATATTAAATCATATTTAGAGGTTAGAGTAAAAGAGAATTAGGTGATTTGTAAGGAGACTACACATTAAAGATGTATAGTTACATATTCAAGAAGATTCTTGCAGGTATTTTTCAATCCCCCTATTCCACGGTCTAGTAGACATAAGAAACCAAATCCTCTAGAATATAGTGCAACTAAAAATGAATTTAAGAAGAAATTTTGGAAGTGTGTGACGATAATTAGTCGGTTTTCATGGGGACACTATAGTAGTTCTGGAAGCAATACATGGAAGTGCACTTATTGCCTCACAGAGAAAAGCAGTTCAGTTGCAAGATTGAAGTACCACTTGCTTGGGATGGGGAAAAGGGAACAGATATTGATTTGCAAAAAAAATCCTAATACTAAAAGGGATGAATTAATTAGGGAGTATACGTATATGGAGTCTTTGAAATCGCAGCTGGCATTGCAAGCACATCTCCATACTCAAAATCTTTCCATTAATGAGTCTTAAATTGGAAAGATGTATGATGCTTTAGATAGGAAAAATATTGGTGCAATTATTGGGAGACTATTTTTTGGTTGTGGGATGCCTTTTAATATTGCAAGGTCCCCTTGTGGAAAGATGCAGTAAGAACATAGTAGCAGAACATGTGATTTAAACATGATTAATCATTGTACTTGGCCCAAAACATTTTTTTCAACCGATTTTTTGGTGTTTTTTCAGAAAATCAATCCACAAAGCCTCATATGATGCGGTGATTTGAAATGTTGTCTACAATTTAAAAAAATTAAATTCACCTAAAACTTAAACCTAACCCTAACTCTCCTCTATAGTAGGTGTTATATTTGACGTTCATTTGAAAATATTTAATATTTTTAGTCGTGAAATATGGTGAAAATATTTTTCATTATAACTCCCTAATAATCTACCCTTGGATTAGTACTTCGTGAGCCAAACATAAGCAGATGAAACATTCATGCCTTCTTTAGCCCTTACACTACACATGGAGCGCAAACCATGCTAGAGAGTACAAAATGGAAATACACTATTCTAAAGCAGGTAAAGAAGGCAATCTCCAACTTTTGGTACTACTCTAGTTTGTTGTTTAATGTGGCCAGATCTCCATACTTGCAAAGTATGGTGGATGCAATTGCAGTTGCAGGTTTTGGGTTCATTGCGTGTAATATCCTCAACACTCTAAACTATAGATCGCAGGCTTACCACAAGTAGCGTAGGTTCTAAAACAAGGTTGCAGTCTACAAGGGAAATTGTGGAGATTGCAGACTTCCAAGAAGAGTGCCACAATCAACAAAGGGTATTCCAATTGCCAAGGATCCATCGTTGCAGTCAAAGAAATCGCAGCAGTCAACAAAATGGTAGCAATTAATAAAATCACAGTCTATGGAGTGCCATAATCCAATAGTCTAACATAGCAGTCTTAGTCATTAATTAATCATTTTCTTAGTCATTAATTAATCATTTTATTAATTAATTCATTGTTATTAGCATTCATTTAAATAAAGGGATACCACCTTTGGAAGAGTCATATCTTCCAATAGAAAGTTGAATGTATAAATAATCCATCATGGGAATGGAAGAATGCATCTAAGAATGTATTCAAATATTTAATCATGTATAAACATCACGCTTTACAAATTCTCTTAAGGACGTAACCCCTTAATTGCGTAACTTGATCTCAAAGATGAAAACCCTTGTTATCAAATAACCCAAGGATGAAACCCCTTGAGGATTAATACTCTATTATTCAAAATTCTGAATTAAAATTCATTTTATTATATAAATTATTATTTCAAGTTTAAAATCAATAATTCTTTTATAAGAGATTTCCAAGGAATCCAAATTCTTGTATCATATTCCGATTTGAGATATTACAGTGGTATCAGAGCTTTCCATCCTACTAGCCTATCAAGATAACAATAAAAATATTCTATATTACGAAAGGATAAATAAAACTAAGGAGGCAAGCCAGCCAAAAAGAGACATGGAAGATGATAGAAATATTGAGAGGGTAGATAAACTTATCCAAGGCCAAGAACAACTAGCAAATACAGTGGCACAAATGGCCCATACCATGGAAATGATGATGAATTTCAATACACAAAAGGCAGAAACTAGTTCGTCCATCTTTGAGCTCAAATGTAAAATAGACACTCCATATCAGCATTGCCAACCAACATTCATTTCGAGAGAAGAACCAGACAAAAAAATTTCAAAATCATTTAATGATGATCTTATAACTTGCTTCGAAGCATATCAATCACTTCTGGAGGGAATCCAAAAGGGAATTACCCTACAAACTTATATGGCAATGAAAAAAAATGGAGGTGCATCTCGGCCATAATATAAACTCCAAAATAAACAAAGGAATATGCAACATGCATTAGACAAAATGTCACTATCACCTTTTGATGGTACAAACAAATGTATGGCTAAGGCATGGATACAAAAGTTGGACACGTATCTTTTATTACGTCCAATGATGGAAGAAGAAGGCATAAAATTTGTGACTCTCCATTTGGAAGGTATAGCTCATGAATGGTGGTTCCATGGATGGGTCACCCAAGGACATAGCCATATCAATTCATATGACGAATTTGCCAAACAATTGATCAAAAGGTTTGATAGGGCAGATCCCGATTTAAGTGCATGGGCAGAAAAAAGGAAAACAAAAAAATCAAGGACTGAATTCCCAAACCCTACCAAAGAGCAAAAGAATAAGGAAACCAAGGTTGAAACTTTGAAAGACAGAAAACTATTAAATGTACCTCCCTTGTTGAAGGATACCAAAGTGACTTTCAATGGTATTAGGGATAACAAACAAAACACTGCATGTGCACCTTTAGATTTGCCTGGCTATCCTAGAGAAATAAGAAGTTTGCATGTTGTTTATGTAGAGTTTTATGAATATGAAAAGAAATCAAATTTACAAGAGGTTTATAAGGGGAATTCAGATTCCATGTGTCAAAAGTTAGAAAAGTCAAAATTGACGGTGCTTCTTCTGCAAGTATTGCCTTTGTTTAGACAAGTTGATAAGAAAAAATTTAAATCGGGAATTGGTCAAGCTGCCTCTGGTAACCATGTCATGGATCCATTGGATAACACCAAAATTTATCCGGAATCATACGAGCTAGCCAAAAAAATGTCCAAGAATGTCTATTGTGAAGATGTGGGGCACGATTTAGATGATAGGGATAACGAACAACAAGAGATGGCAATTGAACATGTCAAAATTCATCCACATTTGCTAAAGGTCTTTGATATTGATGAATATACTATAAGGATGGAACAACAATCAGACAATAAAACATATGAAACCGTTGATGACAAATATTGAATTGGTGCATGGAATTCAAGATTACTGACCACCATATAGAAAGCCAAACCAAGATGAGGAATTTCTTTTGCTTAAAAGAGAAAACAAAGAGACATTTGTAGAGGGGACGTGTATACACATAATATTTTCAAACTTTACCACTTACTAACACTTTCTATCTTGCAGGGACCCATCAAGTCTCAATCTCTTTCGCTACTTGTTATCTACACACTTGTCTCCTAAAAACCTTTCTCTTAAGCTTTGCCTCCTATTTTGCACCCTCCTCTAGTCATTTACCATATTCATTACTCATTTCCCTAACCTAAACCCCTTTTTGACAATTTACATGACTATGTCGGCCACATCGACCCTGTATTGTTATTTACAACTTACTAAGAACTAAGTCGGCCATGGCCGACATAGTTCATTAACTAGTATGTTTTTTGTCAATTTCAATACTAGGTCGACCGAGTTGACTTTGTTGGCCAAATTTTTTGAAAGGGTTTAGGGTTAAATCCACCTATATAAACACATTCATTTTGCCCTTTCTATAAGAAGAGAAGAAGTGAGATATATTGTGCATCTGCTTATACACCATTCTATTTGAGGAGCAAGCTTAGGGTTTCATACTTTCTTTGGAGATACGGATCTTGACTGGTGAAGAAGTCTTTTGGATGCATTGATAGGTTGTTTAGCTTAGCGCTGATTTATCCTTGTCATCCTTACATACCACAACAATCTCTTGCGAAGCACCTTGGCCAAAAGAGAGATTGAGGCTCGGCAGGTTCGTCTTCAAAAGTAAGTATTCCTAACTTTGTTCTTCCTTTGTAAGAGTAGATAGATATGCATTTGCACTTCTTTTCTATGCATTAAGATTCTGTATACATTGACGTGAGTATATCTTCTATGCATGTTTACTTTTTATGTTTATTACCCCCACTTTGTACTACAAGCTTTGGTGAGCACTAGATTAGATTTTTATTTTACTTGTTATTAGTATAGTAAATATGAAAACATAGGATCTAGTAAGGGTTATTGCATAGTTTTGATTGACTGGAGGCTTTGGAACCCTCCCTAGTGATATTATTGTGGTAAAAGATCCCTTGGCTAGGTCTAGCAGATCCATATTGGTCATGACCTTGATTATCTGATGTATCCTCAATCGAAAGTGTAAGTAGGATCTATATTCTCCGAGCTAGGATTGATTTTTAGATCTATTGCATTTTCCATTGCATACATTCTGATGAACCTGACGTGAATCTAATCCAAACAGGTTTTCTTTTATGTTTTTCTTTCTATCTTTGTTTTATTTTTCTATATTTGCGATACTATGTCGACCAGGATGGTATAGTTCTAACTTTTGTGCGCAGGTTTAACACAGTCATATCAAAATGACTCCATTCTTTCTGTGCAGGTCTTCATCAAATACAAGTTACTAGATCAGACAGGTCAACATAGTAATCTTCTTCCATCCCAGATAACAAACTAAGTTAGACAGGTTGACTTAGTCTTTCAGTCGACATCTAGAACAACAAACTAGGTCGGGCAGGTCAACTTAATCTTTCAGTCAACATCCAGATAACAAACTAAGTCAAGCAGGTCAACTTATTCTTCCAGTTAGCGTCCAGATCAACAAACTAAGTTGGACAGGTCGATTTAGTCTCTCAATCAGCATCTAGATCAACAAACGAAGTCGAACCAGTCGACTTAGTTTGTATAACTTGAAAACAATATTCAAGACACTACAATAGAAAATTTGCAATCTTCATCACTCTCCAACCCACCAAGGTTCCTTTGTTTCTCTCTCTGTCAATTCAGTACTTCATTAAAATTATGTTTTGTGTAGGTTTGCAGTCTTCAACACTGCAATCCTACAACAAACTAAGTCGCCCTGGTCGACATAGTTCTGTAGCCTATCTTCTGTTTAAAAGACTAAGTTGACCTGGTCGACTTTGTTCTTAAAGACTCTTGCTTCCACAGAACAATAGCGACCCAGTCGACTCTATTATGTACTGTTTGCATACAATGTCGTCTGAACCGACTCTGTACCATTCTTAATTTGAGAATTAACTATTTGTTAGTAATTAATTCACACTTTTACTTTTAGTTGTTTGCATGCTTAGAGTAGCTCAAATAGTCTAATTAGGTGGTTTTTTTCAAATTGTCGATTAGTTGCACTATTTTGCTCTTTTTGCACACACTACTTAATCACACAATATTTAAAACACATTTAACATTTGTCTTTCCAAGGCCTACCTACTTGGATTTCATCACCAAGGGGGAAACCAACTTGATTTTTTGACCAAGTATAAACACGTGGTTAATGGTATACATTGGCAAAGCACCCAACACCCTTATCGCTGCGAGATTGTGAAATGAGGGGGTAGGCCTCAATACCAAGCTAGTACCATTTTCAATACAGATCCCGTTTAGCTTAAACATCCTGAAACTATTCATAAATTGTTTTCTAGTTGCCCATTTTCAGCCAACTTCCCTATCAAACTTAAAATAACACTTTATAATAATCTAACACTCAAGATGAACACTTAGTTAGCATTTATTTTTCAGTTGACTGCTTGCTCTCTCTGATCATTGTGTGTTGTATTGCAAAAAATTTCATTGGCCAGCGTTAGTGCAAGGGTTTTGCGCTGTGTGCCCCAATTGGATCATTCCCATTGATCCATTTTTTTGTGTTTGCTTCCATTTCTTGCTTCAAATTACATCACAGAAACTTTCCTTGTTTCTAGCACACTGTCATTCTGTTTGACACAGTCTCTTACAGATTGTCTTTTTTCTTGCTTGTAGTACTGAGTCGACCTGGTCGACCCTGTACTCTTTTTTGTCAGTTAGATTACAGTACTAAGTTGACTTGGTTGACTCTATATCCTTATCAGACTGTATTTTTCCCTGTTTGCAGTACTAAGTCGACCTGGGCGACTCTGTATTCTTATCAGACTATATTTTTTTCTATCTGGAGTATTAAGTCGACCTAGTCGACCCTGTACTCTTTTATGTCAGTCAAGTTATAGTACTAAGTCGACTTGGTCGACTATGTATCCTTATCAGACTGAGTTTTTCCCTGTTTGCAGTACTAAGTCAGCCACTTACTACTAAGTCAGCCCACTAGTTTTTTCACCTAACCAACTAAGTCGGCTACTTACTACTAAGTCGGCACACTAGTTTTTCACCTAACCAACTAAGCTAGCCACTTACTACTAAGTTAACCCACTAATTATTTTACCTAACCAAGTCGACCACTTACTACTAAGTCAGCCCACTAGTTTTTTTTATCTTTTGCCAACTACGTCGATCTGGTCAACCCTGTACTCTTTTCTACTAGTCAGATTACAGTACTATGTCGATCTGGTTGAACTTGTTCTATGTTTGGCCGATTCTGTTTTCATTTTGTGTCCTTCTGTCTAAACAGTACACAATCAACCCTATCAACTCTGTACACCTTGGTTGATACTATTATGTGTGTGGTTATCTAGTCTTATTTCATAATGATGTCATCTTTTCAACCTCCACTTAGTCAAGAACATTGCATAATTAAGAATTTAGATCATAACCTCACTTATTTTATTATTTTAGATGAAACTATTCACTTTCTTCCTTCATTTGTTCCTAATCCAAAATCAATCACTACACAATGTAATGCAATTGAAGTCCTTCATCCTAGTCCTCCTAATACCAATGTTGGGAATCCTCCACTCAATACCCTTCCTCCCACCAAAACTATAGTCCGCCTCCTAACAACACTAATACCCCACCTTCAAATACTAATGCACAAATCGACACAACTCAAATTCTTTCTCAAATAATTCAACAAATGAACATCATGCAAACAACTAATCATTTCCAAATAATGCAAATGCAACAACATTTATTACACATGACTAGTCAAACACCTCAAGTCGTCATGTCTCAACCAAATCAAAATTTTGTCCCTCCTCTTGGAGATGCCAATGGGACTATCATCCCTCAACCTCCAATGAATCACAAAATGCTTCAACATATTCAAAATAAATCTTTAGCCCCATTCATTGCCTCCATAGATATTGGAAATATTTATCCAACTATCACATATGATGGAACTAAGGACCCTACTATCTTTCTTAAGTCTTTTGGTAATCTCTATAAGGAATGGGTCCAAACTATCACCTTTGCTACCACCATGCTCTTAGCCAAAAATTTTGTTGATGATGCATTTGAATGGCACAACCAACTTCCTAGACATTTCATCTCACAACTAGAGGATTTAGTCAATGCTCCAATGAAGAAATTCCAACATGATGACCTTCCTGAAAATTACCTTAGCCATTTCATCAATGCCAAGCAACTTCATAATGAAACTACTCTCACTTTTATCAAACGATGGAAGTCTAGCTCACAAAGTGGACCATAGCATGAATGATGATACTCTCTTAAAACTATTTGTTACTGCTCTTAAATCTCCCCTTCAATACAAAGTTCGAATCTTTTCCCCTAAAACTTTAGAAGAAGCCTTAAATCAAGCAAAAAGGCAAGACTTTCTTATGACTCAATTTGAAACACTGCAAACTATTAAAGAACCTTTCCAATCATTTTCTCATAACATTGATTCATCTAAGCCTCCCCAACCTCAAAATGGAGCATCCAATTCAACCAATTTTTAACCCAACCCACCCTCTTTTGAGTCTAGAACAACTTAAGAAGAAATTGCCACACTCTAAACCCATGAGCTTTGATCCTTCCAAACCTCCTCCAAAATGGTACACTCCTGATAAGTTTTGTTGGTGGCATGCTACTATAGGTCATTCTCATGAGTCTTGTCGTGATTTTCACCGATTTTTTCTTGCTTCCTTGCTTGGTCCACATTTCAATCTTGATACTCTAACAAAACAACACCATCAAAACTATCTTCAAGCCTCAAAACTCCAACAACAAAACTCATCCCATACCTACACCTCATCCGCTAATGTTCAAACCATAATTGATCCTTCTTCCTACATCAATAAGGAAATGGTAGATAACATGAACCACTTTAAACATATCGTTGCATCCATTGAACCTCAACTTCTTAGGTCACATGAACCAAAGGAGTACCTAGTTCAAATGCATACTCCAAAGCATATCATACATGGTCCTTTACCTTGTTTACCTATTCATACCTCTCCTACACATCCTATGTCACATTCAACATCTAACAAACCAACACATTTACCTATCTCCAAATGCACCTACCAACCCAATGCAAATCATTTTAATGGTTCAATGTTACCTCACTCCACCTCACATGTTGGGGCATCTTGTGATGCCCATCCACATGTCCCTTCATGACCTTGGGGCATCTTGCAATGCCCATCTCTACATCCACTTACCCATTGGAGCATCTTGCAATGCCCACTCTTATTATACAATACATTAGAACAAACAAATTCAACTTCAAGAAACCTTCCGAGACTTATAGACATGCATTTCACATGCTCATCTTTGATAAAGACATTAGCATAGGTCTTGTTGGCCATTTTTTGGCCTACATACCAAAATTTTGCCTAAGTGTGAGAGGGTGAGCATTCAAGCAAGACTTTGGGTTTTACACAACATAAGACTTCGGATTTTTTGGAAGGAGAAGTCTTTGGGTTTTACAAGAGACAACTTATTTCACTTTATGAGTAATCAGCAGTTGAAACCCCTCAGCAAAAGTAATCCGGATTGGAAAACCCAAATTACTCTTGACAGTGCAAATCGGGTTTTGAGAAGTGCTTTGCTTATGAAAGTTTTATCAGCAGAAGTACTCCGGGTTGGAAAACCCGAATTACTCTAGACAGTGCAAATCGGGTTTTGAGAAGTGATTTGCTTATGAAAGTTTTATCAGTAGAAGTAATTCAGGTTTAGAAACCCGAATTACTCAAGATAGTGCATTTCGGGTTTCCTAGGGTGAATGTCTTATTTCTTTTTATAAGTAACAAGCAATGAAGAATCCGAAATAGGTGTCAGTGAAGAGTCCGAAGGATTCATTCGAAATAATTGTCAAACAGAGGAGACTGACATTTTTTCCACAAGATAAAAGTCCAAAGGAAAGAATAAACCAAGGGTCAACATAATTCCAAAGGAATGGACCAAACAAATCCCGCAGGAAATCAAAGTGAAAAAACCCGAGGGAATAAAGAAGGAAAAGAAAAATTTAGAAGGAAAGATATCCTTCAGACAAAAAATACAAAGGAATTCCTTTGGACTTTTTGTCCGAAGGATTGCTTCGGGAAAAATGCAAACAAATCAACGAAAAGGGGTAGAAAATAATAAAGCCAAGGAGATAATAAAAGTTCGCAAGAAAACCAAAGGTAAATCCAGGGGGCAAGACATAAGAGCCAAAGATAATAAAATCGGAAAAATTGGCAAGAAAGAAATCTGAAGGAATATAAGACGAAGGAGATAGCCAAAAAACCCAAAGATAATATATACAGGGAAAGCAAAATGTCCAAAGAAAATCCGAGACCAAAGGAAATGTTGACCAATGTTTGGTCCTGCAGGCCAAAAATTGGGCACCCCTCTCCTTTAAATTGCAAGTCATTCATCCAGGTTCTAGCTAGTTCATCCCTTAGCTACCTCATGCAAAATTTTCTTTGTCAGGCCATTTCCCATGAAAAAACCAAGTGTTTTCCTCTTTGCTTGCTAAGTGCATTTCGGGTTTGACGGGTGACTTGTAAAAAATTCATAAGTAAAGCCACTTGCAAACCTCGATTTTGGTCTTGGATGCTCCGAAAGACAAGTGAATTACTTCGGAGGGATTTTCGTCAACAAGATGGACCAAGTGGAAAAGCCGAAGGGTCGTTTGCAGGATTCCCAAAGGGTATGTACCCTTGCGGAGGGCACTTAGGCGGCAAACGAGATCTTTACAATTCTTCCGAAAGGCAACTTTGGAGGCCAAGGAGCCCTTGCAGGGGCAAGCGACGAACAAAGTGGATCTTTTCCAAAAGTCCGAAGGGTAACTTTGGGCTCGAATTGCCCTTGCAGAGGGCAGTCGGTTGGAGCAAAGGGGCAAGACAGAAAGCTCGAAAAGAACTTGCCCTTCAGAAAAAGTGACAAGCCAAAAGAGAATTCCTTCGAACTTTTTGTCCGAAGGAAAACCAAAAGAGAAAAATCAAGGGAGAATTCCTTCGGACGAAATGTCCGAATGAATTCCTTAGGACATTTTGTCCGAAGAAATTCGACAATCACAAAAGGTCCAAAAAAATTCAAAGACAAAAAGTCCGAAGGGTAGGTGTCTTTGCGGGGGGCACTTGGCTTTGAAAGAGGACCATTTCAATCTTTCCGAAGGGTCATTTTCCTTCAAAAAAGTTTGTTTGCAAAAATGCCGAAGGAATTGTCCTAATGGGTGACGGGCCCGTGAACGTCAATTTCAGGGCAATAAGCTAGCCGTTGGGATTCAAATGTCTGATGACGGGCCCGTGAACATCAAATTCAAGGCAGTAAGCTAGCTGTTGGAAAAAATCAAACCAGAATTCCTTTGGACATTTTGTCCGAAGGAACTCAGAAAAGGAAGCCCAAAGGCCCGCCAAAGTTAAGTCAAAAGTGCAAGCCCAAAGGAGAATTCCTTCAGACATTTTGTCCAAAAGAATAATAAGCTTGAGAGCCCGAAGGACGAATGAGCGAACAAGCAAAGGAAGGAGCCCGGGAGAGAATAATAAGTGTCGAGAGCCCGAATTGTCAGGGCAAGAGGGAAATAGAAAAGTAAGGGAAAGGGGCTGGTAATCCAAAACGCGGCCACATGCACATAAAACAAAAGCTCAAAATGCTCCAGGTGGCGTAGCAAGTCAAAGTGTAGACCCAATGATGAACCAGACCAAGGCAGGTGACACAGGGGTCGTCAGCAAGAAGAGTAAATGCACTTAGGTGAAATAGTCTCCACCGAAAACCAATAAAAGGATTGGTTGCGAACATTGAAGAGAGTGGTTTGTGTTTTCTTGTTTTGCCATTAATGAAAACCCAGTTGCGCTCAGCATTGAAGAGAGCATGGCCCAATCAACACATGGGGATGGCCTTGTCAGTTACTAGAAGAAATATCCCATGCTTCTGTAGGCCCAAGATAGCATGGGCAGCGACTTGGACACCTACAACATGGCTCTCCCATACGTAATTGGAAGGATACAGCAGCAGCATGGGCTTGTAGTCACTGCAGAAGTGTTTAATATAGCATGGGTTCCCATCCCTTGACTAGTCAATTGTCTATTTCTAAGCTTTCTATATATGTTTGTAATTTTTTCATTTTGAGGGATCTCTCAGCTTTGTATGGCGAAGCCCTGAAGAATTTATCTTGAATCCAAAGAAGCATTTTACCTCCATTTGAGCTTGCACTTTTGCATGTCTATGGTCTTATCTTATGTTCAGTCATTTCCTTTAATGCTTTCATAAGTTTATACCAGCATATCTAGTGTATTGTGAATTCTTCTCTGCAGGTCAACAAGACGTGTCCAACTCAGAGTATAGGCGCAGGTTAATAGACTGTCCAATAGTGTGTCTTAGAACACTTCTGGTAGTTTCTTCCTCCCTGTATCTCCATAGGATCTCCTGTTGAAACACTGATGCAGGAAAGGTTCTCATTCGAACGAAGTGTATGTTTGCTTCTCTCTAGTGTAAAGTGTAAGTCAAGGCTGAGTAGACCAACTAGTTTGGTGCATCACCACATTAGTTAGGTTTTGTTTTCAGTATCTCTCTCTCTTTTCACCCCCCCCATTGTTAGCAGTAGGAAATCTAGGGCCTCAAGGTGCATCAAGGGGAGCTAGCCCCTAATCTAGAAATTCATCCCTCAAGTTTGCCACCCACAACAAGAGGAATATCTCCATTGTGCCGCGTGGAGGAAGAGAGCTGAGACTCCTTTCAGAGGGTGAAATCCACAGCGTTAACAGAAAATCCACACATAAAAAAGAATATCCGAAAGAATTAGGCTAAGGGAATAGGCAGGAAATCTGAGGAAATATAGACAAAATAATCCAAAAATAGAATCCTGCCAAAAATAGACACGAACAGGCAGACCAAAATAAGAGAAAAAACATGCGAACAAGGGCTATTTTTGGCAGATTTCTAACTTTTTGTTGACCCACAATTTGACTAGTCGAAGTCACGCTTCTCCAAACGTTCCAGCAGTTTGAGTAGAGCTCATCTATTGAATCTTAACGTGGATTTCCATGCAAACAGAGGAGGGCGTTTTAACAACCTTAGCTATCCACTTTCAAACGCCAAAGAGCTAGTCTCTAATTTTAGACATGGCTCAGCCGATCATGCATAAGCAAAGTCAAACGTTTGAGCTCACCGTCCACTTTTCAACGCAAAAAATTTTCATGCAAGACAAAATAGACTTTTGTAAAGGTTGAGGTGGTTTGAGTTTACTCCCTTTGTATTTTCCAACGCCAATCTCTTGGCTCTTTGTAATTTTTTATATTAATAGCTTTTTAGCCTTGTAAAATCTATCCATCTTGGTAAGACCAGACTCTGTCATTGGTGAGTTGTGTAACCTCTTTAATCAATAGGACTGTATTTTTAGATTTCAAATGCTAGCATAGTGTACATTCATTTATCAATTTGCATACATGGTAGATTTCTCTCTCTTCCCAAATTCTGATTCATACCTAGTTGCTAGCTTATTATGTTATGCAGATCATGTTTAGTGTTTTATAGGTCTTTTGCTGAAGCTGTAAGTGGATGTTAGGTGGCTGCATAGTGTCTTGTATCAGACCTCTCTCCATCGTTTTCCCTCATGTTTTGTCATTGGATCAAACCTTCTCATGAAATACTTATGCATAGTGATCAATTGAAATCAAAAGTCTTCATTTTCCCTTGTTTGTTCAGTGTTCAAGGTTCTGTTGATGCTGTGGATTGCACCCTTGAGAGAAGGCTGGGCTTCTCTCTTCCACGCGGCACAATGGAGACTCCTCTTTGCCTGTGGGTCTGGCAAAACTGAGAGGAGAATCTCTAGATAAGGGCTAGCTCCCTTTGATGCATCTCTGATTTATTCCAGTACATTTGCTAATATATATATAATGGGGGGGTTGAAAAGAGAGAAAGATACTGAAACAGTACCTAAACTAAAAGGGTGATGCACCAAAAAAGTTTGATCTACTTAGCTTGAGCATACACTTTCCACCAAGAACAAGCTGATGTACACTTCATTTGATATGAGAAATTCTCTGGCATCAGTGAGCTAGGGGTCCTCTGGAGATACAGGGAGGAAGAACTACCAGAGGTGTTCTAAGACACACTATGGCAGCCTGTTCACATGCGTCTATACTCTGTTGTAGACACTTCTGACTAACCTGCAAAAGAACTCACAATACACTAGACATGCTGGAATCATTCTGTGAAAGCATAAGGGAAAATGACTTAACACAAGACAAAGCCATAGACATATGCAAAAGTGCAAGCTCAAATGGAGGCAAAAATGCTTCTTTTTTATTCAAGGTAAATTTCGGCAGGGCTCCGCCTTACAAGTTGAGAGATCTTTTCTCAAATGAGAAGTTACAATATATATAGAAGAAGTAAAGGCGCCCCTTTGGAAAAGACTTTGGCACTTTTTTACAAGTTGGCCCATGTGCATTGAAAGCGTTGGGAAGAGGAAGCTGCTGAAAAAGGATGTTGTGTCGGCTGCCTAGAGGAAGCTGCTGAAAAAGGATGTTGTGTCGGCTGCCTGTTTTGACCTTGGCGTTCAAACATTAATGTGAAAGCATGGGCCGCGCCTCTTTTTCTGCAAACAAGACCGCTCTTTCAAGATATTTCCGCGGTTTGTCTGCTCATCAATGCAAAGTGTGGAAAAATAGGCCGCATTTTCATTGTTCGTGCTCTTTGATGACCACTTGGCAGAGACTGTGTGAACTGCTGGAATAACTCGCCTCCCCTTTGCCACCTGGGCTGTTTTGTCCATATTCATTTTGTCTTTTCCTGGCTATGTCTTTTCCTGGAATTTGAGCTCTCGGGGCTATCTTATCGTCCTTTGCTGGCTCCTTGGGCTCTTTCATCAGCAAGTCACTGAATTCATTCTTAACTTGTCTTTTCCCAGCTTTGTCTCTTCCTGGTTTTGTCTTTTCCTCTCTTGACTCTTTCCGGCAATCTGAGCCCTCGCGGCTATCTTCTATCAATCTTTGGCTTTTTGGGCTCCCTTCTCGACGGTCTCTTCCTTTTGGCCTTAAGGCCTTTGAATTCCTTCAAGTTGGCGCTCAAGCATTTAAAGATCAACGGCTATTTCATTGGCTTGAATTTGACGTCTTCGGGGACGTCATTTGTCGTCCGGATTCCAACGGCTAGTTCATGATGCCCAATTTGACGTCTGCGGGCCCGTCACCCCTTTGAATTCCTTCGGCTTTCTTTTCTTCGGCATTTCTCCCGAAGTGATATCTCTCTCTTCTTTTCTTTTGTCTGGGCCTTTGTCGTTGAAACCTTTTGAAGGGAAGGTGTCCCTTCGGGGCTTGGGGAAAGGCCCCTTCATTTTTGGCCGAGAGTCCCCCGCAAGGGCACCTGCCCTTCGGGATCCTTCGGGCTCCTTTTGGTATTCACATCTTTCGGGCAAAATGTCCAAAGGAATTCCTTCAAACATTTTGTCCAAAGGAATCTTTCCTTCAATCCTTAGCGTTTGTTTTCCTTCGGTTGGGCTTTTTCCGTTGGGTGAATTCCTTCAGACAAAAAAGTCCAAAGGAATTCCTTCGGACTTTTGTCCAAAAGAATTCGCTTGTTCACTTTGCCGTGGGAACTTCTCCCGAAAGAATTTCTTGTTTGTTTCCTTGTTTCTTTCGGTCAGCTCTTTTCCTCGGGCAAATTCCTTTGAACAAAAGTCCGAAGGAATTCTTTCGAGCTTTTTGTCCGAAAGATTTGCCTTGTGAATTTTTTCCAAGAAATTTCCCTTCTGAAAGAGTCTTTGCCTTGTGAATTTCTTCGGACAAAATGTCCGAAGGAATTCCTTCGAGCATTTTGCCCGAAGAAAATCAACTTTTGTCTTTGGCTATCTTCCTTTTGCCTTGTTCACTTCATGGATTTTCTTCGGACATTTGTCTGAAGAAATCCTTTGTTATTTCCTTACGAATTTCCTTCGAATAGAAACTCCGAAGGAATTCTTTGCCTTGGTCTTTCTTCTCGAAGGAACTCACCTTTCGGCCTTTTGACCAGCTACCCTCCACAAGGGTAAATCAAGTCCAAAGTTACCCTTCAGTTCTTTTGCAATGGCTCATCTTGCTCATCATCTGCCCTCCGCAAGGGTTGTTTAACCTTCGGAGCTTTGTAAGAGACTCTTATTTGTCTAAGGCATTTGCTCAAAGCGAAAAGCTCCATACTGAACCAAACCCTACAGGGCCATAGATTTTTCAATGTTCTATAAGAACAGGGCTTATTGCAAAGAAAAGGAGATTTTGCAGAAGGTGGGTGCATGACTAGACTGAGGTTCAAAGTGGTAGGGAAGGAAGGAGACTGATTTTGGCCTGCAGGACCAAAATGGTCAACAGGTTCCAAGTAGGGTGGATCAACATTCTAGTGTATCACTATCATTAGGTAGGATTTTCCCTTTAAGTTTCTTTCTCTCTTTTCCACGGTAGTTCGCAGCATAGAGTAGAGATCCTCATTGATACATCTTACAAGAACCAGCCTTCTCTGGAGGTTCTTCTCACCATTGAGGCATCCACCCTCGTGAGAAGATCCCATTGTTTCAACTAGAGAGAGGATTAGCTATTTCAGCATGTATTCGTTTCATGATGCAACTCCAGGTTGACAACAGTTTTTGGCACACACGGTGGGACCCGTTTGTAGCTGGTCTTATTGAAATCGCAGTTGCAACAATGTTCTTCAAGAAGTATTTGGTGATTCCAAGCTCAGGTGGTTGCTTCTAATAATCCAGTCACACTTTCCATGTAAGTATTGCATTATCATGAATGAGTTTTGATGGCTGTATATGAAGAGAATTCCTATGCTATGTTTCCTTATCAGCCCAATGATGGATCATACCAGCCTTATCATGATGCCTACGAGCCTTTTTATGAACCTAATCAGCCTTATCAGGAGTATTATCAAAGCTACGTTGAGCCATACCAGTCATATGAGCAACCTTGGCTCCAATAAAGAATGGATGAGATAGAGCTCAAAATACTAGCATATGCGAGGAAAGTTTGTTCAAACTCTCAGTATGAAGAAGTGAATGGTCTATTCCAAAATATGTCCAATGATCCAAAAGAGATAAATGAGCTATGTATTTTTGTATTAGAGAAGATGGAGGCTTGGGATAGGCAGAAAATCGAGTTGAGTCACTTGTCTACAAAGGGTTCTTGTACTCTTTATTCTGATGAAGTTCTTAATTATGCCCAGTGTGTGTCGAGGGAGCTTCTTAGTTGGATTCAAGAGCCTATTCAAGTGAGTATTCATGAGACTAAACCTTCCTATAGTCCCCTTTCCTCACCAATCATCCCTCAAGCTCAAGTTGTCCAGGAAGACAAGCAGGTTTCAGACTTTGATGAGGTAATGGCCAAGTGGAAGGAACAGAATGCAGAGGTCTTTAAGAGTTTCTCTTTCCCTCCTCTCCAAAACTCCCTAGATAATTCCATTGCCCTCAAGATTCCAAATGCTGATCATGATCAACCTCCCATGCTTCATTTTTCCTCTCAAACAAATGAATTTCATCACCCACCATCTCCCTTCTTCAGGAGGAACCTATTCTTTGGAGGATTGAGAAAAAGGTTGCAACTACAGGTCAAGTTCTTGCACAGTGTGTGGAGGATGCTTCAGATGCGTTTAAGGAAGAATTTTCTATTGATACTTCACTTAAGGTTGTAGTTGAGCATCCAATTATATTTAAGAATGAGAACGTTGATCTTGATGTAGAGGAACTCCAAGAGGAGTTGGTGCAAATTGAAGTCATAAATGAGTTACAGGTATCTCCTATTGAGAAGGATCCAGATAGCTTTCAGGTTGATTCAGTTCAAATAGATCAAAATGAGGAACAAAAAGTTGATTGACAGTTGTGCCTTGAATCTCTACAAGAGATTGAAGAGCTTTGTATGGATATGTTGGCTATTGAAGAGCATGTTTATGAGAAATCTGATCAAGAATCACCTATTCAAGATCATAATAAAGATTGGGTTGCCTATTCAAAGCTCCTTGAAGAGCTGGATGAACTTGCAGCAGTCGATAAAAAGGGTGTGGCCATTCAAGAACAATGCATAGATGAGATATCACTTGACAAGGTGGTAGATAATAAGCAGTGTGAAAAATATCAGGAAGTACTTGATGAGTTTGTCTTTGTTGGTGATTGGTTTGCTGTTGATGACTCATTTGAGAAGATGTTAATACAGTTGGTGGACAATAAAAATGCCTTATCAAAGGTTATGATTGATAAACATCCTGACTTGCAACTAGTACCATCTCTTGGAGTGACTGAGTAGAAGAATTTCCCTTTTGATCCAGGTGGATCGTGCTTTGTCATGGTTAGTTAGGTTCTTTGTTAGTTTGTTTTCCTCCAAGTCTTGTTCCAGCACATTGATTTCGTTCAGTCATGTTCCAATAAGTGCTTGTTTGCACAGTTGTTTCTTAGTTAGTTTTCCGGCTTTCGTGTGTTTTCCTTCTTATTTTGAAGGAGAAAGGTTACTTCAACCATGATTAGAGGAGATTTTCAGTCAGAAATCAGGTTTATCATTGTTTTGAAAGTTCAAATAGCATCTATATAGTCTGAGTTCTCAAGCATAGCAGGTATGCTTCCCTGCGAGTCGCCAGAAATGTTGGCCATTTTTTAGTCTACATACCAAAATTTTGCCTAAGTGTGAGAGGGTGGTGGGCATTCAAGCAAGACTTCGGAGTTTACATAGCAGAAGACTTCGGATTTTTTGGAAGGAGAAGACAACTTATTTCACTTTATGAGTAATCAGCAGTTGAAACCCCTTAGCAGAGGTAATCTGGGTTGGAAAACCCGAATTACTCTTGACAGTGCAAATCGGGTTTTGAGAAGTGCTTTGCTTATGAAAGTTTTATCAACAGAAGTAATCCGGGTTGAAAAACCCAAATTACTCTTGACAGTGCAAATCAAGTTTTGAGAAGTGCTTTGCTTATGAAAGTTTTATCAGTAGAAGTAATTCGGGTTTAGAAACCCAAATTACTTAGGATAGTGAATTTTGGGTTTCCCAAGGTGAATGACTTATCTCTTTTTATAAATAACAAGCAATGAAGAATCTGAAGTAGGTGCTAGTGAAGAGTCCGAAGGATTCATTCAAAATAATTGTCAAACACAGAGGAGACTGACATTTTTTTCACAAGATAAAAGTCCAAAGGAAAGAATAAACCTAGGGTCAACAGAATTCCAAAGGAAATGAACCAAACAAAGCTTGCAGGAAGTCAAAGCGAAAAAACCCGAGAGAATAAAGAAGGAAAAGAAAAATTTAGAAGGAAAGATATCCTTCGGACAAAAGTCCGAAGGAATTCCTTCGGTCTTTTTGTCCGAAGGATTGCTTTGGGAAAAATGCAAACAAATCAATGAAAAGGGGCAAAAAATAATAAAGCCTAGGAGATAATAAAAGTCCGCAAGAAAACCAAAGGTAAATCTAGGGGGAAAGACATAAGAGCCAAAGAGAATAAAATCGGAAAAATTGGCAAGAAAGAAATTCGAAGGAATATAAGACCAAGGAGATAGCCAAAAAACCTGAAGATAATTAATACAGGCAAAGCAGAATATCCGAAGAAAATCCGAGACCAAAGGAAATCTGTAGATAAAAAAGAATATCCGAAAGAATTAAGCTAAGGGAATAGCGAGGAAATATAGACAAAATAATCTAAAAATAGAATCCTGCAAAAAATAGACACGAACAAGGAGACCAAAATAAGCAAAAATACATGCGAACAAGGGCTATTTTTGGCAGATTTTTAGGTTTTAATTGACCCACAGTTTGACTAGTCAAAGTCACGCTTCTCCAAACGTTCCAGTAGTCTGAGTAGAGCTCATCTATTGAATCTTAACGTGGATTTTCATGCAAAGAGAGGTGGGTGTTTTAACAAGCCCAGTTGTCCACTTCCAAATGCCAAAGAGCTAGTCTTTAATTTTAGACATGGCTCAGACGATCATGCATAAGCAAAGTCAAACGTTTGAGCCCACTATCCACTTTTCAATGCAAAGAATTTTCATGCAAGCCAAAATAGACTTTTGTAAAGACTGAGTTGGTTTGAGTTTACTCCCTCTCTATTTTCCAACGTCAATCTCTTGGCTCTTTGTAATTTTCTATATTAATGGCTTTTCAGCCTTGTAAAATCTATCACTCTCTTGGTAAGACCAAACTCTGTCATTGGTGAGTTGTGTAACCTCTTTAATCAATAGGACTGTATTTTCATATTTCAAGTGCTGGCATAGTGTACATTCATTCAACAATTTGCATACGTGGTAGATTTCTCTCGCTTCCCAAATTGGAATTCGTACCTAATTGCTAGCTTATCATGCTATGTAGATCATGTTTAGTGTTTTATAGGTCTTTTGCTGAAGTTATAAGTGGATGTTAGGTGGTTGCATAGTGTCTTGTATCAGACCTTTCTTCATCGTTTTCCCTCAAGTTTTGTCATTGGATCGAAGCTTCTCATGAAATATTATGCATAGTGATCAATTGAAATCAAAGGTCTTCCTTTTCCTTTGTTCAGTGTTCAAGGTTCCAAGTAGGGTGGATCAACATTCTGGTGTATCACCGTCATTATGTAGGATTTCCCATTCAAGCTTTTTTCTCCCTTTTCCATGGTAGTCTGCAGCGCAGAGTAGAGATCCCCATTGATACATCTTACAGAAACCAGCCTTCTCTAGAGGTTCTTCTCACCATCGAGGCACCAACCCTCGTGAGAAGATCCCATTGTTTCAACTGGAGAGAGGATTAGCCATTTCAGTGCGTCTTCGTTTCAAGGTGCAACTTTAAGTTGACAACAAGTCTTACTCGCTATTT
The DNA here is from genome assembly GCA_037957365.1 of Torreya grandis. NCBI lineage: Eukaryota > Viridiplantae > Streptophyta > Pinopsida > Cupressales > Taxaceae > Torreya > Torreya grandis. The sequence continues at coordinate 2,532,335 of JARHVA010000033.1, read as the reverse complement.
TTTGTCTCATGTTTTTTTATTTTTGTGCACTTTACTTCTTTTAGTCACTTTACTAGCATCATTGTCGCCTTTGGGTTCTTTGGTTTTCTTACACATTATATTTGGCTTTTGTTTTCATTTTGGTTCTTATATATCTTTTCATTTTGTCTTTTTATGTCATTCTTTGCCGTAGTAGCTTTATGATTAATATTTCTCCTTATTTAACATTTACCTCATTGGTGTTCACCTTGTGAGTTGTAGTGTAAGACCATGGATAGGACCAGGCTCTCCTCACAAATTATCACATTAAAACATCTTTAAACCACTTTTTGGGGTGGGTACTACTTTCATTGGTGCTTGTGCCAGATCCATTGTAGATTAACATGGCTTCTCTAGTGCCATGACTATCATAGCATAGCCCCATCCCTTTCATAACATTATTTTACCTCCTTGTGATCAGCTACAAGCATATTCATTATTGTATCACTTATTACATAGACGGATCTCTTATGATCCCCATATTTCCCTTATCTCCTTTCATTTAAGGCTCACATCGATCAGTTTTGAGATTGCAAACTTACTTTTGGGCAAGTCTAGCAGTCTTTAGGCACCTTGGTGTTTAGGTGATTTTTTCTAGTGACCAAGTGTAAGCTCTCTTGTGTTTGTCACCTATTTCACTCATGTTTGGTTCTCTGAATCCATATGGAGGAGGAATAGAAAAAGCCAAAACAAGTTAAAAGCCAAATCATAAAATACAAACAAAAGGCAATGATTCAAAGGCAAAAACAATCTTAAAAGTTAGATCGCATCAAAAGACGTGATCTATATTTGGCACATCTCCAATTTTAGTCGAAACTCAAACTCCACAGTTGGCCTCATGATAGAGCCGAGGTCCATTGAGGTGTGGTAGGCCAATAGACTGGAGTGGGAGGTCTCATTATAACATATATTATCTAGTGCCATCTATTTTCTCACGCAAGTACCCAATCTTCACAATAGAACAATGACTCTGTAAGGGGTCCTAAGGAACGGGAAACACGTTGTGGGAAGGTAGGTCCATTTTTTTTTCCATGCATATAGCCTTCATGGGTTGATCTATGTACTTCACTTGTTAGCCCAAGCTTTGTGTTCATTAGTCAAAATGTCCTAAGTCCTTGGTGTTGATAGTTCTTAGCCTTTCTCACTTGCTTAGTGTGTCTCATTCTTGTTAAAGATGTTCACATCACCCATGTGGCACCTCATGTTCCTTATTTACATCACATTTTCCTTATATTCCCCTTGTTGGATATTGCTTTTAGCTGATCACATCCTTAATCACCTCTACCTACTTACGCTTCTTGGTTTATCGTTTTTGAATTGCATTGTAAGACCTTGGATAGAACCAGGTCTTCCTCACAAAAACCTTTACACCATTTACTTACCACACCATCTCATTGTCATACCAGTCATGTCATTAGGTGGTTGTGTTTTCTTACATTGCATCTTAGAACAAGCACTAAGTTTGAGTTTTCATCCTTTAGAGCTATTGATTTTCATTCATCCATCATGTTCTTGTTTGATTTTTGTGGACTTCACTTATCTTACATATGACATTTGGCATTCTTACATGTTTCTCTTTATGTATGATTTCTTCATGTTTGTCTTACATATTGACTTACATTTCATTTTCAGTTATTTATGTTTTTCTTTATATTTGATTCGACATGCTTATCTTACATGGGGTTACTTGTCACTACATATCTTTGTTAAATTTTTCTTGCATTGATATTTCATTTGTCATTTATGTCTTACATACTTCCCAATGTGACTTAGTATGTTCTACGTTCCTTTTTGCCATTTATGTTTTACATACTTTCCAATGTGATTTAGTGTGTTCTACAATCAGTTGTCATTTATTTGTCATCATTTTGTCATTCATTTGCCTTCAATATTCTGCCCTTGCCTTAACAATCCTACTTTGCCAATTTTCCTAAGTAATTCATTGCTACTTTAAGCATTCTATGCATGCACACATTGCTTCTATTGTTAGTCTTGTATCCCTAGGGTTTCTCAAATGCAAGTATTGCACCCTCCACGATCAAGAATAGGATGTTTGCATACAATCATTTAGCGGAAAGGTAAATCAAGGTATGTATATGGTATTTTCAGTTACTCTCATTTCATTTTAGCATTACTTTACGTATGTCATTTTTAGCTATCTCGATTTCGTGTGTTTCTATGTTCTTTCTCGAAGCACCATCCCCTGTTACACTCACATGACACATGATGAGCTTCAAATGGAGCATATGTATACACATAATATTTTCAAACTTTACCACTTACTAACACTTTCTATCTTGCAGGGACCCGTCGAGTATCAATCTCTCTAAGTGCATGCCCTAAGGGGTGCATCAAGAAAGGGGTGGGTGGACCATTGATGCTTCGCAGGATTGTTGTCTCTTTTGCCACTTGCTATCTACACATTGGTCTTCTAAAAACCATTCCCCTAAACTTTGCCTCCTATTTTGCACCCTCTAGTCATTTACCATATTCATTAGCCATTTCCATAACAAAAACCCCTTTTTGCAACTTACATGACTATGTCGGCCACAGCGACCCTGTATTGTTATTTACAACAGCGTACTAAGAACTAAGTCAACCATGGCCGACATAGTTTCATTATGTATGTTTTTTGTCAATTTCAATACTACATCGACCGGGTCGACCTTGTCGGTCGAAACTTTCAGAAGGGTTTAGGGTTAGATCCGCCTATATAAACACATTCATTTCGCCATTTTGAAGAAAATAGAAGTAAGATATATTGTGCATCTTGCTTATTCACCATTCTACTTGAGGAGCAAGCTTAGGGTTTCATACTTTCTTTGGAGATACGGATCTTGTCTTGTGGAAAAGTCTTTTGGATGCATTGATAGGTTGTGTAGCCTAGAGCTGATTTATCCTTGTCATCCTTACATACCATAACAACTTCTTGCGAAGCACCTTGGCCAAGGGAGAGATTGAGGCTCGGCGGATTCATCTTCAAAGGTAAGTATTCCTAGCTTTGTTTCTCCTTTATAAGAGTAGATATGCATTTACATTTCTCTTCCATGCATTTGGATTCTGTATACATTGACATGAGTATATGTCTTCTATGTATGTTTACTTTTTATGTTTATTACCCACACTTTGTGCCACAAGCTTTGGTGAGCACTAGATTAAATTTTTACTTGTTATTAGTATAGTGAATATGAAAACATAGGACCTAATTAGGGTTATTGCATAGTTTTGCTTGACTGGAGGCTTTGAAAACCTCCCTAGTGATATTATTTTGGTAAGAGATCCCTTGGCTAGGTTTAGCGGATCCATATTGGTCATGACTCCGATTATCTAATGTATCCTCAATGGAAAGTGTAAGTAGTAGTTATCTTCTGCAAGCTAGGATAGATTTGTAGCTATGTTGCATTCTCCATTGCATACAAGAGGTTTGTGCAAGCTTTCCAAGGGACAAATATTCATGTGAGTCGTGTATTAGTTGGAGATGAATACTCAGCTGCACTTGTTTCCAATGGATATGTTTATACATGGGGAAAAGGGCACTATGGAGCATTGGGGCATGGTAATAAAATCAATAAAACTATTCCAGAATTAGTGACTATTGTCAAGGAGCATCGGATAATGCAAGTTTGTGCAAGGAAGAGGAAGACTTTGGTTCTTACAGACCATAGATTTGTATTTGCTTTTGGATGGATGGGTCTCGGAAGCTTGAAATGTATGGGACCGAGATATCTCTGATAAAGTTGTATGTCCGCTAGTGCTCAAAATTCTCAAAGGAATTCAAAGAGAACTCTCAGTATATGGCAATATTCAGTCAATGGATATTTACGTTGATGCTTCAATCATCACAAATGATCTTGGGAAAGCATTTTCTATAGGAAATCGATCTCATTCTCATAAATTCAATACCAAATGCACTGGTGTTGTGGGAAGCTTCAAGTCAACAAATCCATTGCAGACTATATTTGCAATGCACAAATTGCAACTGAAGGTTCAAAAATCCAGCAAGTTTAGGGAATGCAAGATACCCAAATCCTTCTTATTGGGGAAGGGTTTGCTTCATTTCAACCCTCGATAGTGAGAATTGTGGACTAGTAAAGACCTTGGCTGTAACATGCCTTGTAAGCTTGCATTTATCTCAAGATCCTATTCTTGATATATTGAATCAAGATGGAATTACACCAATCAATCAAAAATCACCATCAAATTCAAATGGCACAGCATTAGTTGTGAAGTTGGGTATATCATACAAAGGGATTGTAAATCTGATAATATCAATGAAGGGTGTCTTTAAGACTTTGTAAATTTCTATGACTTTGAGAAAGAGAAAAATTTAGATCAATGCAAGGTCACTACAGGATTTGTGTTTGCATTCTGTGGAAGTTCTACATGTATTTGGTACTTTATCATAAGGAATGGCTTAAAAAGTTTGAGTAAGACAAAATACATGTTTGTTGGAAATATACATGGCGATGGCATCTACCTCTCGATTGACATGAGCTATTTATATTTTTATTGCTATCTTATGTTGTTGAGTGAAAATGAGAAAAGTAAAGATTACCAAGTTTTGGTTATTTGTAAGATCTTTTCATGGAAAAAGTATACAAAACCTCTTAATATTTTGGTGGTTCTCACTAAGACTTGTTGTCTTACAGTATTTGGTCGTATTTGTGAGATTGCCAATAAAAGATATAACGTGGGAAGGAGCATCAATTTTTGAAGATCCCAATTTACAATTGCTTGAGAACAAGCAATTTGAGGAAGGGAGGTCTGTAATATCCTCAACACTCCAAACTACAGATCGCATGCTTACCACAAGCAGCACAAGTTCTAAAACAACATTGCAGTCTACAAGGGAAATTGTGGAGATCGCAGACTTCCAAGAAGAGTGCCACAATCAACAAAGGGTATTCCCATTGCCAAGGATCCATTGCTGCAATCAAAGAAATCGCAATAGTTAACAAAATGGCAACAATTAATAAAATTGTAAGTCTATAGAGCGCCCTAATCCAACAGTCTAACATAGCAGTCTTAGTCATTAATTAATAATTTATTAATTAATTCATTGTTATTAGCATTCATTTAAATAAAGGGACGCCACCTTTGGAAGAGTCATATCTTTCAATAGAAAGTTGAATGTATAAATAATCCATCATGGGAATGGAAGAAGGCATCTAAGAATGTATTCAAATACTTAATCATGTATAAGCATCACACTTTACAAATGCTCTTAAGGACACAACCTCTTAATTGCGTAACTTGATTTCAATGACAAAAACCCTTGTTATCAAATAACCCAAGGACGAAACCCCTTGAGGATTAATCATAGTTGGCATAACCGGTTGGGGCCCAAAATGGGTAACCGACGGTTATTTGACCCGCTCGGTCGAATAATTGACAGAGGCAAAAAATAATTGAAATTCATCCGAAGCAAACAATATATAAATAAAATAAACATTTAAGTATAAGTTTACATTCTTATACTTTAAGTTATATTTTATTTATATACCTTCAGGATGTTTGAGAGTGGTTTCGGACCTCTAGGAGCTATAATGCAAATTCTAGGTTTTGGAGGATTCTATCATATTTTAGACTTAGTAAGATTTCAGGGTTTTAGGGTTTCAAACTTAGCCATATTTCAGTGTTTCAAAATTTCAAGGAGACATCATAGGAGGGATGAAGGCTGCATGAAGGGATGTAGGTATGATAGAATAGCATGAGAACATCTTTTGCAAAGTGCCACAAGTCGATCCCATCCCATTCCCTGTGCATAGATTACTAGACTTTCTTAGTCTCCCTTAGTTTTCTAGAGAGCAGGGAAGAGAAAAATATAGATTCTTGTATAAGTATCATTGTATCAGTTTTAATCTATGCACAGGGAATGGGGTGGGGTCGACTTGTGGCACTTTGCGAGAGATGTTTTCATACTATTTCATCATACCTACATCCCTTCATGTAGCCTTTATTCCTCCTACGATGTCTCCTTGTATTTATGAAACCCTGAAATATGGCTAAGTTTGAAACCTTGAAATCTGACTAAGTCTGAAATATGATAGGATCCTCCAAAACCTAGAATTTGCATTAGAGCTCCTAGAGGTCTAAAACCACTCTCAAACACCCTGAAAGTATATAAATAAAATATAACTTAAAGTATAAGTTTTCATTTAGATAAGCAGAACATCGCTCACATCCTTTAACAAATTAGTTTGCAAAGCCTCGTATGATGGCGCAGTGTAATATCCCAAATCGGAATATTATGCAAGAATTTGGATTCCTTGGAAATCCCTTATCCCAAATCGGAATATTATGCAAGAATTTGGATTCCTTGGAAATCCCTTTTAAAATAAATATTGATTTTATACTTGAAATAATAATTTATATAAGAAAATGTATTTTAATTCAAAATCTTGAATGATAGAGTATTAATGAATAGATGGAATAACTGGCAAGTAACCGCCGGTTGGTCGGTTACACACTAGGAATTGCATCAGGGAAATACTCACCACTCAAAACTGCCAGCACTAGAAAAACTGCAATTTGTTTTTAACCATGAGTACTCTCCGATTACTAGACAGTATATAAATAAAATAAACATTTAAGTATAATCTTACATTTAGATAAGGACTTCTAGTTTCTTATGTCCTTATCTAAATGTAAACTTATACTTAAATGTTTATTTATTTACTATCTGGTAACTGGAGAGTGCTCGTGTTTAAAAAAATATTTGCAGTTTTTCTAGTGCTGGCAGTTTTGAGTGGCGAGTATTCGCCCGATGAAATTTTTGGCGTGTAACCGACCAACCGACGATTACTCGTCAGTTATTCCATCTATTCATTAATACTCTATCATTCATGATTATGAATTAAAATTTATTTTATTATATAAATTATTATTTCAAGTTTAAAATCAATATTTATTTTAAAAGAGATTTTCAAGGAATCCAAATTCTTGCATAATATTTCGATTTGGGATATTACATTGCGCCATTATACGAGGCTTTGCAAACTAATTTGTTAAAGGATGTTGTATAGGATGTGAGCGATGTTTTTGCAAAACATTGCAAGGAATGACAAAAATTATGATGCACTATCATTTCAAATGGATGGGTAGGTGGAGCCACACACTTATCAACTTCCTTGTGTCATGTGATATTGGCACAATTTTTTTGAAGAGTGTCGATGCATCTGAGATAATAAAATCGGGCAAGACACTATTTCATCTATTTGATGAAGTTGTGATTGAGTTGGGGCCATAAAATATGATCCAATTCATTACAGATACTGTTGTTACTTGTGTGGCCATTGGGAGGCTTCTTGTGGACAAATATGAAACTAGGTTTTGGACTCCATGTATGACATTATTTTTTGCCCTTGGATGACATAAAAAAAATTTCATGGGTGAAAGAGGTTTTGCAAAAAGATCGCACAATCACCAAGTTTATATACAATCACACAAGGGAGCTCAGTATAATGCATGCCTTCATAGATGGCAAAGAACTTCTTCGGCCAAGGGTGACAAGGTTTATAACCCACTTCCTTAAATTTAAAACTCTTTGCCAACAACAAATGAACTTAGTACAAATGTTCGTTTCAACTAAGTGGGTGGAATCTTCCTTTGTGAAACATATGGAGAGAAAAATGGTGGTTGAGTATGTTTTCTCACCGTCTTTTTGGAAAGAGGTAGAGAAAATTGTGTTATTTTTTGAGCCTCTAGTTTGAGTTTTGAGACCCGTCGATGGGGATAAATCTCCTATGGGTTATCTATATGAACCAATTGATAGGGCCAAAGATGTTATTAGGAGTAGATTGGAGAATAAAAGGGCCAAACACATGTTATGGGAGATAATTGATAAAATATGGGATCAACAAATGCATTCTCTCTTCCATATAGTTGGATATTTCTTGAATCCAACATTGTTCTTTAGCAGCTTATTTTGAGATGATGCAGAAGTCACAAAGGACCTATTTAAGTGCATGGAGAGAATGTTTCCTATGGATCTTGAGACAACTATGAGAGAGTTTCTGATGCACAAGCAAGCAAGGGGTTTCTTTGTTAGTAGAGCAACCATTATAGGAAGACTTTCAAACGAGGTAAACAATTTTTCTACATATGTATGGTAAAAGCATTAAATTTTGACTTAATTGTGCATGTTACAATATCGACAAAATTTGTTTTTGTAGCACAATGGTGGAATTTCTTTGGCAAAAAAACCAAACACCTTTGATAACAACAATGTGCATTTTGAGCCAGCCATGCAGTACATCTGTTTGCAAGCATAGTTGGAGTGTGTTCAAGTATATACTTCCAAAAAATGCAATCGACTCATGAACAGATGAATAATTTAGTGTTTGTCCACCACAATCTTTGCTTGAAGATGAATAAAGCTCAAGGTTAAGAAATGTTGAATTTTTAATTCTCAATTCATATGAAAAGTTGTTTTATATTCTTGTAAAGTATTATTCACCAAAGTAACTAATATATGCATTCTATTTGATAATGTTAGGTACCGTTGAGGAAGATCAGTAGATTAACCTTGATGAAATCGACCCAGAATCTAAATGGCTCAAAAATAATAATGAGCCTATTTATGACGAAATTGACTTCGACTTGTTGGAAAAGGTTGGATATGACATTGAGGTCATCTCTTAAATTAAGAGAGGCTTTAACCCTAGAGCTCCAACATCTAGACCTATTGATCCCTAAGTCTACCTCATTGCCATTGGCTCCCTCCCCATTTTTGTTCCTTTGTAAATAACAATAGTATGCATTTTAAAATGCAAATGTAATGAAATTTGAAAAGAATGAAAATTAATGAAAGAAAACAATTGGTTGATTTTGATGACATACAATTATATCTATCTTCCTCCCATAGTTTGTATCTATTCTCTATGCAATTGAAAGGTTTAATATGTATCTCTATGCAATGGAAATGCCTTTAAATTTTTTAAAAAAATAGTTTTTCTCCTTTTTCCACATTTTTTGGCAGTTTGATGTTTTTCCAAAATTTTCTCGATTAATCATGATTTTTTGAATGAAAATCACTTACACTTCTAAAAAAATGATTTTTTCCCCAAACAATTTATGCAAGTATGAGTAAGAATGATAAATAATGGTCCTAGAGGTTATATTCCTCCAAGTTATAAAAATATTCACACAGTAATTTTGAGTGAGGAGAAGGCTCACATACAGGGGAGATTGCAGGATGTCAAGGATAGTTGGTCATATACAGGGGTTTCTATTGTTTCGGAGGGTGGACAAACATTGCACATAGACCTCTCATTAACATTCTAGTTTCCTCTCCTAAGGGAACATTGTTTTTTAAATCACACGACACTTCAGGTCATGTGAGATGTAAATTTATTGATGGATTTGTCTTGATAGGCAATAGAGCAAGTGGGGACACATAATGTAGTGCAAGTCATAATAGATAGTGCCGCAAATAATTTTTTAGTTGGAGGCATGCTTGAGGATGAGTACCTAGAGATCTTTGGGATATTGTGTGGGGTTCATTGCATAAACTTATTACTCAAGGATTTACATGGTGCACTTCCGTGGATTAGTCAGTTAGTGAGAAATGCAAAGAAAATTCAACAATTTATAGTCAACTATTCTATGTCCCAAGCTATATACATGATATATTCTTCCTTGCAGCTTCTTCGGTGTGGTGATACACGATTTGATTCACAATTCATCATGATTGAACGTATGGTGAAAGTGAAGCAATCACTCAATGAGATGGTGGTGTCAATAGAGTGGGATAGATGGAGAAGTCACCCTAGCACTGGCACCATTGCATGCGATGAGATTTTTGATCTCGTTATTGGCTCTACATTATTTTGGCAGCAAGCTAATGACTTATTGACACTTTTTTGGCCCATTTTTGAGGTACTTAGACTATTTGATATTAGTAAACCATGCATGGGGGATGTTTTTGAGAGCCTTGACTAGATGAGGGAGAGATTAGAGGTCATATTGAGGGATGGAGTTCCTACGTTTGATCAAATGACAAACAAATTGGTTTGGGTATGTAGTGAGAGGAAGTGGAAGATGCTTCATAGTCCTCTTCATTTTGTTGAATTTGCACTTAATCCTAGGTGGTTTCATAAGAAACCATGGTTAAATGATGAGGTCTGTCAGGGATGGAAAGTACATTTTAATAGATTTTACGCCATGAGAGAGGAGCATGCTCAGATTGAGGAATTCTCGCAATATATTAATGCAAAGGGAATTTTTTCTCATCATGATGTTGCATATGATCATGCCAACTAAAAAATCATAACGTTTTGGAAGACATATGGGATAGCAACACCCCTGCTTCAAACCACAACCATTTGTGTCCTTTCTCAAGTTTCTAATTTTTTTAATCTATTTATTATCACTTAATAGTTGAATTCAATACTCCAATTAATTTTGAAACTATAAATTTGGTGGTGGTGAAATTTTATTTAAAAGTTAAATTAATCTTGAATTAATTTAAATTTATTTTGCTTCACAAGGTGTCTAGTGCTTTTGCATATGAGCGGAATTGGAGTGAGAATGCCTTCATCCATTCGGTGAAGCGTAATAGGCTTGTAAACAAAAAGGTGGAGAATCTTGTTTATGTACATTCCAACCTTCACCTTTTGTCTCATGCTTCCCCTGATTACTTGTAAGTCCCTCATAGAACATGGGATTATGTTTTGGCTCTATGGATGATGATGATGATGAGTTGTCAATTGAGATGTTAGAAGATAATGCAAAGGTCCTATTCTCTATCCCTGGATTCCAATCATCTAGAGAGGAGGGTCAAGGAAATAGAAGCACTCGTAATCCTTCAACTTTGATTGTTGCAGAGCCTATGGAGTAACAACTAGGCTATTTCAATGAAATTTGATTTTATACAAGACATATTATATACGTTTTTATTTTAAACACTATTGCAATCATAAGATCATAAGTAAGAATTAAAATATTTGATGTAGATTTATGTTTCCTAAATTATATAAACTATCTATTGTTTTTTGTGCAAATTTAAAATGTTTTAGCTATGTTTATAGCTGAATTTTACTGATTTTATAAATAAAGATTATATATATCAAAATCCGTTTCTTATGTGCAACCTCTCCCAATCCTGTTTCTCGTCACACTTTCATTTCTGTCACGTTTGTTTGTTTCTCATTTTTTGCAACATAGAATATACATATAGCTTTGATGAACACAATCTAGGAACATAAGAAGAGATAAATTTGTAGAGCATATTAAGAAAATAAAAGAAACTCATATTCTATACCAATTTAAGCTTTAAGTTTCCCTTTTTAAGGTTGTCAATTAGAAGAAAAAGATATGGTATTGCACATTTGGTGCAATTGGGAAACTATCTGGTGGTTAATGCATTTTGTATTTAAAGAAATTAAAATGAGATATATACATCTGATTTAATTTTATCGGTGCTATCTTCAGACAACAGGTTTGAGTAAGTGCCCACTATGTCTCAGTCCCCGCCAAAATCTAACAGCTACACCTTGTGGTCACATATTTTGCTGGTATGCAATCCGCAATTACTGAAATTTATTTATTGAATAATTATGTTTTCTAATTTTGTCGACAATAATGGCACAAACCATATTTTTTATTTTGATGATAAACCACAGTATGTGACTCAATATGTCGATTAAAAACAATATTGTATGTAATTTTTCTGGAAACTTTTCTCTTTAACACTATGGATTGCAGAAGCTTGAAGTCTTTAATAATAAAATACTTTAAAATTATATCGTATTTCCTCCATGTGCTTTGACAGGAATTGCGTTACTGAATGGTGCAATGAGAAGCCAGAGTGCCCTCTCTGTCGTTCTCCTGTATCACATTCTGATTTGGTGTGCATATATCATGCAGAATTTTAGATCTTTAGGACAGTAGATAAGATAAGATAAATATATTAGTGTCCAACGAATGACCACAAAGGTAGGTCAAAGGGACTGCAGATTACAAGCGAGAAACCGAAAAGGGTCTCCAAAATTATCTCAAGTTGTCAGTGGAGTTAAAATATCTCCAATCTGAAGTTGTCAATGTTGGTATTGGATATACTTTGTGGGTCTTTTCTTCCCCTCTCCATTTCTTTATATATACTTTTACATTTTTCCATGGCATTTTTCAGATGTACGAAATCAATTCCTCTCCTAACAGAATTTCTATTGTTAAACATAGGTATCTCTTTCAAGAAGACTCATATTCCTTTGCATGACTCTGAGTTGGGAAGATAGTCCTGATATCTAGCGGGGGTTGTGGATTTGTAATATATAAGGAAACTGAACCAGTATCGTGCCGTTGTCACTTTTTCAAAATTATTTAAGTTAATGAAGACATTGAAGATGAATAAAAACTTAAACCATAAAATCTTGTCAGAAAATGAGAGCTGTGAAACATAATTATTGGGGAAGCAAAGCTCAAAGGGAGACATTGATCTATGCGATATGCCGTCTGGTACCTTTTAATTTTAGGTGAGCAATTTGATTGAATGCAAAGATATGTTTGGAATATTGGTCAGAAGCAAACGTTTCATGTTTTTTGCAAGAGTTTGGCATAAAGTCCACAAGATTCACATCCATGAATCACTTTAGGTATGGAAAATTTGGGTTCGTGATCTTTAACGGAGATGGTGTCATTTGGACCCGCATAAACAAACCCAGACAACGCTTTTTATGAGGAGATAAATTTTGGATTGTGAGTTATTTCAATAAGAACCCCTGTGATAAGGAAATGAAGTGGGGTTTATTTCAGTAACATGGATAGCAAAGGATTTGAAATTTTAAACTTACCAATATTGATGAAGGTAAAGGACAGAAGTGGGGAAACTAATGTTGTTATACAACAGCATGATATCTACCAAGTAAGAGCCACGTACTAATATAACTACAAAAGCAACGAGGCTAAAAGCTTGCATTTTTTATTCTTAAACCATATTATCAAATTGAGTGTAAGGCAACTTGAGTTTACTGTGTGGATTTAGGATTTATTAAGTGACACCAATATTTCATATTAATTGTCAATGATAATTGCCATTAATGGAAATATAGATCCTTAGTAAAAACAAGTTGTTATTGGCGATAGGATTTATTAAGTGACACCAATATTTCATATTAATTGTCAATGATAATTGCCATTAATGGAAATATAGATCCTTAGTAAAAACAAGTTGTTATTGTTCGCCAACTGTATTGTAGGATAATCTATAGATGAGAATCAAAAACAAAACTCCGTTGTTTAAGATTCAAAGCTAATTATTCTTTAAATTTATTTTCAATTTGAAAAAAAATGATTGCAAGTAATGTTGAACTTACATTATTACAAGGAAGGTTTAAGTTGAGTTGAGTTTATTGAGTGGATGACAACATTTTCACATTAATGATCATTGAGGACTGCCATTAGTGGAAAACAAGATTTTTTTTAAAAAAGGCCTTAAGATAGGTATTTTAGACTTACACAATCCATAAATTAGTAGAAAATGATTGTGGGAAAAACATGGGTTAAAACTTTATCATTGGATTTTCCAAAAACATTTTGTAATAAATATCCTTAAAAAAAACTAAAATTTATTTCCCCGCCTTGTCAATTGTATTGTCCCCAAAGAAAAAATTTGCAAATTCAAGAAGTTATGGTAAAGATGTAATAGAAATAGTGGGGGGGTGGAGGCCCGGGGGCTTGCACAACTAAGAATGGATTCATACCTACAAATCCAATTGGTAGGAAGCACAAGAGGTCAAGATACAACACAATGCATTATATTTACTAGCAGCTGTCCTAAAGGTGCAAGTTACATCAGAGGGAATGTAATTTTTTGTATTGGTAAATTGGGGTTTTGTAAAGTGAAGGAGTTTAAATTTGCAATTATACCTCACTCGAAACCCATGACTGTTGACCTCCTCTCACCTTTTGTGCACAAAGAGTTAAGTAACAATACTCTTATATTTCGGGTGGAGGTGATGGTAGAAAATGAGGTTGTGTGTTTCTTCATACATCATGGCAATATGTTGCGCAAGGAGGAGACGTTCTCTTTTGCAATAAGCTTGAGCAATGATGGAGTAGTGGGGAAGGGTAAGGCCATACAAAACTGAAAGTGGTGAACGAGTTTAACGTGAGACGAGCCATGATGGTGAGGGGAAATGATAGGGTATTCCAAGTGATATCGTACCCTAAAGAGCCCATATTGTACAACAGATCAGATTCAAGGCAGCGAATGGATTTACATGGCCTACACCCATTGCAATGGGGTCTACAACTTGTAGGGTGGTGGCATCTTTGATTGACCATTTTTTATTATCAAGGGTGGATGGGGACGTCATGAGAGTTGATTGATTGCAGCAGGGTTGCACATCCGATGTGTGGCTCGAATAAGCTTTGCAATGCCTCTAATGCGGAAACAAAACAATGAGGCTTCAGATTCCATATTAATATATACTAGTTATAAAAATATTATATTATAATAGTCTATAGTATATTATATTTCTATAATTGTAAATATTATTGTAATAGATAAATTATTGTTAATATATATAACAAGTATTTGTTAGTATAGGGGATGAACAGTGGGTTACATTGTTTTTGGCTTCTAAACTTCGAACCTCTTTCACGTTGTAGTACATGTGTCGATATTATCGAATTTAAATTCAAAACCATCTATAAATTGACAAGTGTTGTACTTCATTTGATCATAATTGCACAAACATTATTAATTACATATGTAACATTGAACATATTGTTATTGACTCCGATTGAAAAAATTCCAATACAAAGCTTGGGTAAATATTGTTGTAACTTTTTCTACCTTGTATCCTACAGGGTCTGCCATGGAAATAAATAGAAAAAAAATCTATTAGCTAATTGTAATTTATCTTTATATTGATAAGATAAAACAACTAACAATACAACGAACTACACCACTAAAATTGAACATATTCTATGTTCTTCCATGCTGACCAAGTTTTAAAGCCTCAAAATTGCATGTTTAACGTAAATTGTAGTGTCCTTTTTTGGATAATTTATCAACTTCAAAGTTTTATGTAATTCTTTTCAATATTGGATATCAAACAAATACTAAAACATCCACATGTAATATTGATATTGAAAACCAAATTTAAACTTCACTAAAACTCTTATTGTGTTGAGATGAAAGCATACAAAATGTTGATAATTAAACGATCTAAACAATAATACAATGTTGTAATAAAATACTTACATTTATTTTGCATCACAAGGCCAAAAGACAAAACTCTTACTTGAATAAACTTTTGAAAAATGATTACATGCTTCAATGAGAAACAAACAACAAACATAGGGATTATACTCTGAAAGAAGCTTGAAGTAAGGTTACAGCTGGAAGTAAAGGCCACAACAATGACATCAATTTGTACAAATTAGACTTAACTGGTCACATAAACCCCAATGCAATAACTCTAGTTGTACATGAAATCCCAACAAATCAATCTGAAGTCAGTTCCTGACTGGTATGACAACAAATAAAGTTAAAACAATCATGGAGTATTATGGCAGTCTTGGACATTGAAATTAATCCCACGTGGGTAGTTCTTGATGTACTCCACTCCAACGCAACAGTCTTTGATGGGGAGAAGCCCTAATGTGTAGTTCAGTTGGAAGGGAAGACCACGCAACACAATTATAGATGAGCAATCTGTAATGTCCCCAATTTAGCCCTATGCTCTTCTTTTGGATTTAGCCTATTTTTGGGAACTCGTAGGTTAAGCAAAAGCTCGAATCAGGGTTTCCAAACTTTTTGGAGGATGTTTTCATCTTTTTGCGGAGCTTGCACTTGGAAATGTTGAACTTGGATTGCAGATTCCTTCTGGGTTTTCTGAAAGTTTCGCGGTGATATGTTTTACTTGGCACACAGAGCACTTTCAGGGACTTTATTTTTAGTAAGTTCAGGATTGGCACCGGAACGAGATTTTTAGAGTGGGGTTGGATTCGTCTTGTCAAGACCTTTCCAACGAGCTATAGATCATTGGTTTCCGACATCATCTTGGTCTCCGTTTTAAAGTCCGTAAATTAAACATTATTATTTAATTTTGGACCTTGGTGCCTAGGCTCAACGACTTAATGTTGAGATTGAAAAAAAAAAAGAATTAAAGAGGATTATATTATTTTCCCTCTCATGTTTTATCCCATATACAAGAGGATTTTAGAGACTCCCAGTTGGAAAAGTATAAAAAGAGGAAGAGTGCTCTCATTTCATCATCTTTGGTCTACAGAAATGTTTTGCTGCCAGATTGGCTTTGGGATCGCTTCGAGGAATGAAGGCCTCCTAGCTCGAGCATCGCTTTTTGTTTGAGAGACAACAACTAGTGGTGATTTAATTTAGTTTTGTGAGTTCATTGGGTTTTGTGCATTGTAATCTGCATTGTGTCTAATTAGTATTCTGATTTTGCATATTAGAGGTTTCCAGATCTTACATTTTAGCTACAGCAGATTCGAATTTTAATTTGTAAATCCAAAAATACCAAAAAAATTGTTCTGGGTATTGTGTCATTGCATCTTATTGGTAAGGGCGCCCCTTCATGAATATTTGCAGATTTTAATACGAAGCTTATGATTTTATAATGCAAATCCGTCATTCCTTGAAGGCTTTACTTTCTAGAGTGCATTGGGATTTGTGTCAGTAATTAATAACCATTTTTAGATGTCATTTCTTATTACTAAGTTAGGCGCCATCATTTTGAGGGTCTATTGCATCAGATTTGAGATCATTAGGGTGAGAAATGAGAGAATTATGAGCATATGAGTAAATTCATAAGTTGTTGGGCTGTACTGTTTCAGATTTGCATTGGGTTGCGTGCATCAAATAAATAGTATCTTTTGAGTGAGTTTCAGTGTTCTGATTTGGTCGCCATCATACTAGAGTCATTGTGCAATTCATTTCATGAAAATTGATGAAGTTTTAAGCAAGTTGTGAGTGAAATTGTGAAGTACAGGGCTGTTGTTCGTGCACATGAAAATCTGGACTGTCATAAATCAGAATGTGAGGTTAGTCTGCTTGTTGTAGTTTCAGATCTAATCCTTGTTATTCAGTGAAGGAAGTTCAATACATATTATTGCAGCTTGATTTATATGTTGATCCACATTCAAAGCAAGATCTTATCATTCATATTGTAAACTGGCAGTATTACTGACAGTATAGTTATTCTTGCTCATCATAGTTTGTAATGTTCAGCTTCTCGTTCAGTAATTGTTTGTAATTGATAAATCTCCACCCTATGGTAGCTACTCTCCCACTCTGGGTTAACAAACACATTCTGGGTGTTGAGTATTTCCAGCTTTCAGCATTTTCTTTCAAACACTGTTATTTGTAATCACTCCGTCATATGGTCGCCCCTCACTCCGCATTGGATTGGGTAGCACATACTTGACGTTGAGTTCCCTTTCAGCATTTCTCTTTCAAGCAATTTTATTGTAATCACTCTGTCATATGGTCGCCCCTCACTCCGCATTGGATTGGGTAGCACATACTTGACGTCGAGTTCTTTTTTCGGCTTTTAGAATAGCATATCCTTTGACCAATGCTCGCCATCATCGGCGCCATTCTGGTTAGAGTTACAGCATAAGCAGTTTGTTTTAGATCCTCTGACCAATGCTCGCCATCATCGGCGCCATTCTGGTTAGAGTTGTTTCAGTGCGTTTGGGTTTATCTTCTAACCTTAACGGGTACTTGCTTGTAATGTTGAAATTTGTTAATTAAAAAAATCAAAAAAATTGGCTTGGGATATTTCAGTGGTATCAAAGCCAAGATCCTGCCATCCTGTGCCCAACAAGGTTTAGTTGATAGTTGAATGATAGAGAAATCAGTGTCTACACCAGAGGTCAGAACAGAGTTCAGCTCAGTTTAGAAGTGGCAGTTAAACATGGCTAACAGAGAAGAGATAAAGCTGGAACAAACACTTTTTGAGATCGGAAAAAGACTTGGCAAAGAATGCAAGTCAAGGGAAGATGAAAAGAATAATCTTCAAATATTGGAACAATGTTTGAGACAGGTGGAGCAGTCACCTTCTGAATGGATGCAATTGGCATTGTCACTTGCAGTTCACCTTTTAGTTCAGCCCTATTGGCTAGAACATCCAAATGAAGAAATCACGCTGCTAATTTCTTCTTGCTTCATGGAGTTGATGAGAATGATGGCCCCCATGACACCCTATGATGATGAAACCATGAAAATCATTCTGAATATGATTGTAGAAAGTTTCCAAAATCTTGATGAAATGGGAAGCAATCTATTTGCTTGAAGGGTTGCTATCTTAAAGACATTTTCAGATCTCTCGGTAAGTAACTTGCTATTCGCCTTGGAAATGCATGATCAGATTTATCACTTGTTCCATTACCTCTTCATATCCACTTGGAACGAACAAGAAGAGGATGTTATTGCAGCTGTGAAGAAAATCCTTATTCTCATCATTAATGAGTCAGATGAAATTCCACCAAATGTCCAATCTCTCCTCTTGGACACATATGAGTGTGAAGAAAAGGATTCTCCTATTACTTCTATGTTGATCAAGGAATTGTTTAATCAATGTGAGGAAAAATTGAAGCCACTTTTGAAGAAGTTAGAGCGTGATGAAGAAAAGATTAGTGGACATGATGTTGGAGATGATTTCAAAGAGCTCATACAAGGTCATGCTGAAGATTTGGTAATGAAGGATTTTCCTCTTATTGCTGTCCCAACTTCCCAAGAAGTTCCACATGAAGAAATCAATGACACACTTCCTCTTGATGGAGATAAAGATGTCGAAGTTTACAAAATATCAAGCATTGAAGATTCTTCAATTCATTATAATGGCGACATTGGGTCCGACCAGCAAACCAAATCTTTAGAAAGAAATGTTTTTGAAAATATCAGCTTAAGTGATTTGGGAGTTGACTTGTTCAAAGAGTCATCACTACGAGAAGAGCATGATAAGAATCTTTCACCTGACCATTTCAATCAAACTGTTAGCATGTGGGATCTAGGTGTGTTGGCTTCAAGATATGACAAAGAACCTGTGTGGGATAAGTTTCCCTTCGATCCCAATGAAGACCAAAATATTGTTTGCATTGCAAGCTATGTGGAGGCAGAAGGAGAAGTTTTTGATGAAGAATCTTACTCTGAAAAGCTCCATGGTGATCCCTTCAAGTTGGTTCCAGCCACCAAGGGGGATGTTGTTACTTCCGAAATGTTCAGAATGACATTCAATGATTCTTCATTCAAATTAGGGGCTGCCATAGCCTTTGAACAGGAAGACGGTGAGCTGGATGAAGAGCTAGAAGACCTCATGGCTCTTGAAGAAGAAAGGTTTAAAGTGGTTTTAGAACACACGGCTGATTCACCAATTCAATAAGTTGATGGCAAGCTTAAAGTCGAAGAAAATGTGGAGTATGTTCCTCTCCATGACACTGAACATTCTCCGTTAGTTGAGGATGAAAGACAAGAAGGTTGGAGCAACTTTGAGGGCAGCAAAGGCAAGAAACAAAGTTCTGATTTTCAGTTGCAACCTATCAGCAATTCACCATCTTCACATTCTTATGAGTGGGAAGATCAATTCAAGGTGTCCGTTAACAAGGAAGTGCAAGCTCTATCCCTGTTTGATGGCACACATAGCTTGGTTGAAGAGCTTTACTGGAAGGCTCAGCTTGAAGAGAGACAAAGAGGAGTGAAAGATGAAGTTGCTCTTCCCAATTTGCAACTTATCAGAGACTCATTGGAGACATTGAAGTCTGAGTACATGCACTTGATTGGAGATAGAGATCATGCCTTTGAAGTTGTAAAGAAGACCATTTGTGCTTTCCAAGAAAAGGAGAGTGTAGTTGATGAGCTCACTCTGGAGCTCAAATCAACAAGGGACAAGTTGAAAGAAACTCAGTTGGCTCTAACGGAGGTTGAAGACCAATTTGCTGATTTCAAACTTTCCAAGGAGCAAGAGAATGCATATAATGCCAAAGAAATCAAGCAAGTAATAGGTGAACTTGATAGTCCTCGAGAGGAGTTTGACCTCGAAGGTTTCACAAGAAAGATTGAAGTTGCAAGTTCATATTTGGATCAGCAAGACGGAAAGGAGGACTTCCAAGTTTATGACAATCTTTTTTTTTATTTGCAAAAAGAGTCATGTAGGGAAGAAACCAAGCAAGAGGTCGAGTATAAACCTCCGGCTAATGGTGCTTTGTTATCACTCCACGAGAATATGCCAAGTTTGTTGATTAGTAATGAATGCATGAGTGGGTTTGAGGATGAAGAGTCCATATGGGAAGTGTCGAAGCAAGGTATTTTCAACATCTATGACATCAAGGTGTTGATGAGACAAGTTGTGATAGCTGCTGGTAACTTCATTACAGCAGCAAGGAGTGAAGATTTCAGACCTACTAATCATAAGCAATTGGAAAAAGGTCGACCTGAGCTTGGTGTTTGCACTATAGACGATCCATCCCTTGGGTGGAATGATGTTTGGGCTCATACTAGTCAGCTTTGGGAGTTGAATTTGAAGTCATTCTATGTTTCATACTCCAATGTTGTTGAAGCTTTCATGTTTAAGCTTCAAAGATTCACTAGAGGGGACACCAGTTTCATGAAAATGCACTTGGTACTCACTAGCACTTGGGTATGCATTGAGCTTTATTTGCATTGTGTTGAAAATCAAATTCAATTGGGTATCCATGCTTGGGATTCTCAATTTGGGTTGATGGAATTCATGGATTGTGGAAAGAATAATTTTTGGTGGGACAGTGATCAAATTTTCAGACCTTTGGGTAATGTTCTTTTCTTTACCAACCACTTGATGGACCCATTTGTTCATCAACCAATCGATTGGAGAGAAATTTGAGTATAGGTTGGAGAGATAAATGGATGGTTGCTCATGGGAGTGATTATCGGCTTAGACAAAGGCAGATTTTGAGATATGAGTTTGTTGGTTGGAGACAGACCAGCCACCTTACATGGGGAGTTACTCTCATTCAGGAGAACTGGTTCTTCACTTCTTGCCAAAAAGGTGGTAATTTTCGATTGGACATTGCTCCAGTTTGTTTTCCAGCCACCTTGGAGGTGTCAACTTGCAACTCGATGCTCATCTCACAAGCTCACATTTGGGAATTTGATTGGTGTTGCTGTTTTTCCTTGTGTAGGACTCTAGAATCATATTGCACTATGTTGGTCCCAACCTTGATCAACAACAATTATTTGTTCCTTCACACCTTTCCTACTCTCCAAATTCATCTTTTGAAAGTTTGTGATGTAAACTTTGACAGTTTACTCTCAGTGTGGGTTTCGGACAACGATTTTTCACATGCCTTGGTTCACCATTTTGAGGCTCTTGGAGTGGGAACTGTAAGAGTTTTCAGAAATCCTCATGGTTGCATCAGAAAAATTCAAGGGAGGCATAGTACATTCATGTGGAGTCATGAGTTTGAGTTTGATGAGCTCTTGCAAAGGATTACTTTCCTCTTTGCAAGAAGATTTGGAGAGGTCACATTTGCAGTTTTGGCTGTGTTGGATACCTTGGGGAGATATGCCAAGGATTACAATTTTGAGTTGAGTAGACTATCTTTTCCAATGCCTAGGTTTATGATAGATAATGGCATTGATGATTTTGCTGACTCAGAGCATTTTGGCCACTATGGTTTCACTATTGTGATCAGAGTAGTGCAACATCAGGGTGGTGGGTCCTCCTTTAGACGGATATGGGACCCTGGGATTGTACTTGGTTTGGTTGGATGCAGTTTGAGTTTTTCTAGAGTTGTGGTGGCATTGCTTGAGGACAAGTAATTTTGGGAAGGGTGGACTGTAATGTCCCCAATTTAGCCCTATGCTCTTCTTTTGGATTTAGCCTATTTTTGGGAACTCATACGTTAAGCAGAAGCTTGAATCAAGGTTTCCAAATTTCTTGGAGGATGTTTTCATCTTTTTGCGGAGCTTGCACTTGGAAATGTTGAACTTGGATTGCAGATTCCTTCTGGGTTTTTTGAAAGCTTCACGGTGATATGTTTTACTTGGCACACAGAGCACTTTCAGGGACTTTCTATTTTTAGTAAGTTCAAGATTGGCACCGGAACGAGATTTTTAGAGTGGGGTTGGATTCGTCTTGTCAAGACCTTTCTAACGAGCTATAGATCATTGGTTTCCGACATCATCTTGGTCTCCGTTTTAAAGTCCGTAAATTAAACATTATTATTTAATTTTGGACCTTGGTGCCTAGGCGCAACGACTTAATGTTGAGGTTGAAAAAAAAAAGAATTAAAGAGGATTATATTATTTTCCCTCTCATGTTTTATCCCATATACAAGAGGATTTTAGAGACTCCCAGTTGGAAAAGTATAAAAGGATGAAGAGTGCTTTCATTTCATCATCTTTGGTCTACAGGAATGTTTTGCTGCCAGATTGGCTTTGGGATCGCTTCGAGGAATGAAGGCCTCCTAGC
Source organism: Torreya grandis (assembly GCA_037957365.1). Classification (NCBI taxonomy): domain Eukaryota; kingdom Viridiplantae; phylum Streptophyta; class Pinopsida; order Cupressales; family Taxaceae; genus Torreya; species Torreya grandis. Next base: position 2,509,899 of record JARHVA010000033.1, on the reverse strand, counting down.
TCGGGCATCGCTTCTTGTTTGAGAGACAACAACTAGTGGTGATTTAGTTTAGTTTTGTGAGTTCATTGGGTTTTGTGCATTGTAATCTGCATTGTGTCTAATTAGTATTCTGATTTTGCATATTAGAGGTTTCCAGATCTTACATTTTAACTACAGCAGATTCAAATTTTAATTTGTAAATCCAAAAATACCAAAAAGATTGTTTTGGGTATTGTGTCATTGCATCTTATTGGTAAGGGCGCCCCTTCATGAATATTTGCAGATTTTAATACGAAGCTTATGATTTTATAATGCAAATCCGTCATTCCTTGAAGGCTCTACTTTCTAGAGTGCATTGGAATTTGTGTCAATAATTAATAACCATCTTTAGATGCCATTTCTTATTACTAAGTTAGGCGCCATCATTTTGAGGGTCTATTGCATCAGATTTGAGATCATTAGGGTGAGAAATGAGAGAGTTATGAGCATATGAGTAAATTCATAAGTTGTTGGGCCGTAGTGTTCCAGATCTACATTGGGTTGCATGCATCAAATAAATAGTATCTTTTGAGTGAGTTTCAGTGTTCTGATTTGGTCGCCATCATACTAGAGTCATTGTGCAATTCATTTCATGAAAATTGATGAAGTTTTGAGCAAGTTGTGAGTGAAAATGTGAAGTACAGCACTGCTGTTCATGCACACCGAAATTTGGACTGTCATAAATCAGAGTGTGAGGTTGGTCTGCTTGTAGTTTCAGATCTAATCCTTGTTATTCAGTGAAGGAAGTTCAATACATATTATTGCAGCTTGATTTATATGTTGATCCACATTCAAAGCAAGATCTTATCATTCATATTGTAAACTGGCAGTAGTACTGACAGTATAGTTATTCTTGCTCATCATAGTTTGTAATGTTCAACTTTTCATTCAGTAATTGTTTGTAATTGATAAATCTCCGCCCTATGGTAGCTACTCTCCCACTCTGGGTTAGCAAGCACATTCTGGGTGTTGAGTATTTCCAGCTTTCAGCATTTTCTTTCAAACACTGTTATTTGTAATCACTCCGTCATATGGTCGCCTCTCACTCCGCATTGGATTGGGTAGCACATACTTGACGTTGAGTTCCCTTTCAGCATTTCCATTTCAAGCAATTTTATTGTAATCACTCTGTCATATGGTCGCCCCTCACTCTGCATTGGATTGGGTAGCACATACTTGACGTCGAGTTCCCTTTTCAGCTTTTAGAATAGCAGATCCTCTGACCAATGCTCGCCATCATCGGCGCCATTCTGGTTAGAGTTGTTTCAGTACGTTTGGGTTTATCTTCTAACCTTAACGGGTACTTGCTTGTAATGTTGAAATCTGTTAATTAAAAAAATCAAAAAATTTGGCTCAGGATATTTCACAATCATTTATCATTGAAATAGAATTTGATGGTGATTTGTCCAGCACAAATATGATTCCTAAATGAAATCATCTCAATGGGTTAGAGGGTTTTTGTCCTTCAAACCTGTATATCTAAGAGTTTTCATCTTCACATGAAAAAATTGAACACAATGGCTCAAGTTCTGGATTAGGGTTTGATTGTCAAATATGAATAATGAATAACAACTCTTTTGAGCTCAACTCCTCATTTTACAACTTCCATTTTTCAATTTTATCTTCAAAGTATTTAAAAATACTTGTAATAAAATATTATTTTTCATCCACTTAATAATAATTATTTTTTGGCCCTATTTAATAATAATAATGTGTCATTTTTTTGTTAAAAAATATTTTTATTAATTTATTTCCCTAACTTTATCATTTAGCCTACGAGAAATAAGGAATAGGCTATGGGTCTTCTGATTGGCTTAATCTTGAAAAGGGGATATGACAGTCTGCTTTTTTTAGAATTACTTGCCCTCAAGCATTTGCAAGCTCTACTGCTCTGGCTTACCCCAACTGAACAACTATGTAATACTTGGATACCAATTCATCATTGGGGATTTACAATTCTAAATCTGATTTCTTATGTCCTTTCATGATTCTAGGAGCAAATGTCTAAACACCACAATACAATTATTCTAAAAAAAATGAATATCAAGATGATGTTTACCTTGATCACAAAGTGAGGGTATGAACACCTCTCAATAACAAGAATCTGGTTGCTTGGGCAATCCGTGCCTAATGAGAAATTTTCTTAATTGTGACTACTTTTATTTTTCTAGGCATCACAAACCATGTTTTTTCTTTATCATATTTGTCCAACAGAAACAAATGATCTTCTACAATTTTTAAGAGCAGACCACAAAATGGATGTTGCATTCTTTTCTACATGCTTCTTAGTTTTGGTATGTTTTCCTCCAAATGTCATCCCAACAAACTTCACAATGCACTTGAAAACAAGCATATGTGATGGGCCAAATTTAGTTGTGTTGTATACTAGAAAAGGTTTCCCTTCTTTCTACATTTTTTTATTGTGACAAATTCTTGTACGTTGATGACCCATCCAAACAACCACCTTTCTTTAACAATGACTTGAGCACTATTGTTGCAGTTGCATGTTCAACGTGTTGCAATGTATTATAAAATCTTGTTCTCTCAAACATTTCACCATTAAATTTAATTGCTGCCTTGAAATGAGGTGCATGAGGAAGACCCTCTCAGATCAAGTAACAAGGTAAATCAAAACCACCCCTTATGGCAAAATCTTGCAACTGATTTTGATATTTTCCCTTCTTATTGCTTGGTAACCACCTCCTCCCATTGCCTCTCTCCTAGCATTCTTGCAACCATATTACATGCTTTGTTCTTTGTTTATTTTATTCCCTGAAGTTTTGGGCATTGAACTGATGTGGTTTGTACCTTTCCCTAAATTTTTAGATATTGAGAATCCTTGAAGAAGTACAACATGAATCCTTGAGCTAGGAAATGACAAAGGAGGAGCTTGTGCTATTTGTGATGTCTCAGCTTTTAGTTCACTATCTGGCAGCACATTCACCATTACATCTTTTGGTGGTTGTAATGTTTCCTCTTTCTTATCATCTTCCTGTGCTTTGTTTGATTCTTTTTGCAAATTTGATAGTACTTCAACTGGCCCCATTCATACTTCCCCCTTGACGTTGTTAAGCAATCTTTTCCTTAATGTGATATTATTTACACACATACAATGCATTACATATAGAGGATATCATGTCAGTGGTGGATGGTAAACTAGCAACTAAATCAAAACTAATATAAGAAGAGAAAACTATTGCTACCCTATTAGCATACCCTAGACTTTGCATAGAAGAAATGTTAAACCATAGCAATGGCAAAGATTAATTGTATTTTTTGCATTTCCGACTTCTTGGGCCAAAGAAACCAGGTTTGCAACAAGTATGTGGTCTTCGGTGGTCATTGACTCTGCAACATCCCAATATTTTTTTTCGATGAGCTTTCCAAGGTACTTTCACTATATTGATATGAATCAAAGAATTTTTTATACAAGTTATAATTTTCTACAATTTTATAAGCTTCCTTGAACATATCCATCTTCGTGTAGTGCCGCACAAGAGAGCGGATCATATGCTTTCCCATGTACTATGCCCATTCTTCTGATGCGTCAAATTGATTATCACCAACAAGTTTCTCAACTCGAATATATTTATTGAAAGAAGCATAAAGTTTCTTGCAGTGCTTGACATCAAGTTGAAGATCATAAAATGACTCTTCGTTAGTGAATTTATAATTCACATCAATGCAATCTATGTAATTTGTTAAGTGGCATTCATAGAACTTTTGAAGAGGCTCTTTTGTTGTCTCTTCTAGCTTATTATGCAATATTGTGTTGAACTCTTGCACAACATGCTGCTAATGGGATTCATATGTGGTCCAACCAAATAATTCTATAACTTCTTTTATGGTTACACTATCATTGCTACTTTGCATATTATAAAACAGGGTCTACAAAGTATAACTATGGAAAACAGGATTTGATTCAAAGCCCCCATAATATGGGAGCAAGTTACTATTGACCAAATTTCACTTTAGTACAATTTGTTCAACCATTTTCAAGGAGAGTCAAACATCAGTTGCAAGAATAGGTCATTTCAAAGGTCCAAAGTTACAAGTCAAGGAGGCTAAAGTGTTTTGGCTCCATTGTAGTATAAGTCGGGTTCTCCATAAGTCAAGTCTTGGCCCCTCATAAACCCAAGTTACTCCTCAAGACCAAGTTGGGTTCTCTAAATGACTCGACTTATAAAAATTTCATAAGTAGAAGTAATCTGGGTTTACGAACCCGAATTACTTCTTCCAATGCTTTGTGGGCTTTCAACGATGCATGACTTTGGGTTTTCTAAGGAGCAAGTCTGAAATTGCTTTATAAGTAGTGACTAATGAGAGGTCTGAAGTGAGTAAGTAATAGGGCTTAGAAAATTCGAAATGGTCTTGATAATGCCTCTCGAATTTCTTAGGGTAAAAGTCTTAAACATTTTTGAAGGGCACATTCCCTTCAGGAAGGCCCGTTTCAAGAAGTCTGAAGGTTTCAACATTTTCGAATGAACACTTCAAAGTTTCTGAAGGGCACTCCATTCTTCTGAAGGGTAGCTCAATTCTTCCGAAGGACGGTTCAACTCTTTCGAAGGGCAGTTCAACTCTTTCGAAGGGCAATTTAACTATTCTGAATGGCAGTTCAACTTTTTTGAAGGGCAACTCCATTCTTCCGAAGGGTACATTTCCAAAGTTTCGAAGGTCTCTTACCCTTCGAAAGGGGCATTTTCACAAATCTGAAGGGTCTTTCTCGGCAAAAGTGTCCTTCAAAAAGTTTTTGAAGGGACACTTAGTGAAAACCCGAAAGAATTATTTCAAACATTTTCTCTGAAACAATCTTTCTGAAAAGACAAAGACAATGAGAAGTGGTGGACAAAGTTCTGAAGGAATTCCTTCAGACAAATTGTTCGAAAGAATTCCTTCGAGAGAAATGCTACCGAAGGAAAATGTCCTAAGCAAAAGCCGAAGGAAATGCCCTTAAGGGAATTGTCCCAGTGGAGTGACAAGTAGATAGATGTCAACTTCAATTTGATAGACTAGCCATTGGGAAGTAATTGAGTTCCAAAAGCCCGAAGTCTCAAGGATCCAAGAGTCTGAAGTTAAGTAAAACAAAGAACCTGAATAGGTCTGCAAAGAGTAAATCGAGATTTTGCAAAGACAACTTATAAACTTTATAAGTTAAGTAGCCTAGAAAACTCAATTTACACTGCGAAGAGTAAATCAGGTTTCCAAGGCTATTTAACTTAATAAGCTTGGTCCAACGACATGGTTCACCATCATGTTCAGACAAATGAGAAGCTGTCACATGGCATGCGCTAGAGCAGAGTCAGTTTGTCAAAGATAGATGGAGGACGATCCATAGACATCCGTGCCCAACAGATCAACGACTCAAAATCACCAATCTGAGTCATTCCTTAAGGACCAATCAAAAATAAAAGACAAAGCCAAACAGAATAAAAACAACTTCTCTCCATGCCATTGTGCATCACGACAAGCCAAGGAGAAGCAGTTGGGCACCGAAACAAATCTCCAACAGGGGGCTCTATTAGCAGTAATCATTTTTGGTGCCATCTCCACATAGCTCTATTATGTTAAGCAGTCGTTGAAAAAGCATCTCCACGAGGGCAAGCCAAGGGCATTTGGGAGGGTGACATAGATCGATTAGAATGCCCTAATGAGCATCATTGGCAAAGACAATTGTAGCTAAAGACAACAATTTCCAATAGAATTGATTCCTCTCCTTAGCGCTAAAAGACTTTCCTCTCTCTCTTCCTTCTTGTTATATATACAACCCCTTGGCTAGTGAAAAAGAGAACACACAGTGTATGGCAAAGCCCTGCTGGAATGATTCAAGTTTTGCCTTTAAGCATTTAGCATAAATATGTTTCCTTAAAGTTTTTTCTAGGTTTTTGGTTTGAGTGTGCAAGAGACGTATAGTGGCAGCATGTGATGATTTTTCATCCTTCTGCCCACTTTATCCTTCATACCTGAACAAGAGTTCTTAGTCTAACTGGTCACACAATGTGTATCCAAGTGTATTGAATTTCGACATGTGTATTATTGTCTTGAATGTGCAAAGTTTTCCTTTCAGCTCATTTACCTTATGCCATTTTTTACATATCTCACCTCTACGTTGAAATAATTTTCTTAGAATCTTTAGAGTTTAGGAATGGTTTGTGTTTCTGCTATATTGTGCACTAGAATTTGACATTCATGTGGAAAATAGTTTTGGTGTATCACCACTCTTAGAATAGGATTTCCTTTTCTGTAAATTTCTAACTCTTTTCCCTTTAAACAAGTTGGTTTAGCAGAGATTGTCTTACAGAGACATATACAAGGAGCTAGCCCTTTCAATCTAGAGGTCCATTTCTTCCATAGGCATACCCATAGGTCTGAAAATGTTTCAACGTTTCCCAAATCTGGGAGAGGACTGAACACTCTCTTCTAGAGTGCAAGATTTGGAGACAACAATTACCACACATATTTTCAAAGTGGTTATCTTGGGAGAGAGAAAGTTGGTCCTCAATAATAGAACAATCAACTTTACAATGGTGGCATAACATACTAACGTTCTGAATCTTTATGCTCACTTCCACATGATCTGATAGCAATTGCTGAAGTCTCTCCACCTCATTTATGAGCTCCAAATTCTTTTATTCTACACAAGCAAATTATTTTTCCACTATCTTTTTCAACAAATCCCCTTCATATGGCATAAACTCAATCTTTGGGATATTGATGGATGCTTCTTGAACATGCACATCTTTTTCAACTTCCTCTTGTATGGTGGATTCCTCCATACGCTGCTTCTTCTCAATTTCTTGCAGTGCTAATTGTTCTAATTTTGCATTCCATTTTATTGTTGACCAAATTTGACCTCACAGGTCAAATTGGGACCCCTGTATGTAAAAACATGATCTTTAGATATTTTTAGGGGCCTAGTATAATGTCATGAAGTATGTCATAGCTCATTTGGTGTGATTTTATGTGTATCTAGCCTTGGTCATAATCTTTTTAGTCCTAAGAGTCATTTTGGGGGTCAATATAGAGCATTAAATGAGTTGTATGTCCTTGAGAAATGTGAAGGTTTCAAAGGTGATATCTTAAGTAATTGTTTCTAACTGAAAAGTGGGAGGTTCTTCAGAAGAAAGACCAATTTTATTGGAAAAAGGAGTTTGGCACTTGTACAGTTCATTAGGGAGTGTGACACATGGGATAAAGTTGTGAGCTGACTCTTTAGCTTCCTCAAACTCATTTCCATGCTTGACATACTCTGAAAGTGCCAAATTTGAGCTAAAACCGTTATGCTCCATCTCCTTTCTAGACATGCAGAACCAGTTAGCAGGTTTGTGCTTAGTACGGACAGTTGGAGAACTTCCAGATCAAACACATTTGCGAGGTGAAATTACATTTAGATAGATTCATTTCCATAACAATTGTTCAAGGATTGGTCAACTGTGCTTTATGAATCATCCTTAACAAGTGATTGTGTTTTTCTGCTCACTGTTTCCTGCACCCTATAGGTTTTGCTCTAATTTGGAGAAGCTCGTAAAATATAGTTGGTGATGTTTATTCCAGAGGACATGGACATCTCCACCTCATATGCTCCATGCTTGGTTTAGTGTTTCGAGGTGTTTGGATAATCCAAGTATCTCAGGTTGCAAGTGAAGACACTTTTTTATGTTGCAAGTAAGTTTCCACTACATAATATTCATGCTTTGGTAGTGACTTTAGAGGCTTGTGATAAGTTCATTACCATGTTTCCAATGCCCTCTTGGTTCCCTCACCTTTCAATCTATTTCCCCAAATCAATCTTCATGGAATTGCAGTCATAAGCACCATTTAGTCAGTTGGCTCCATGACTATCATACACAGTCAATTGAGTGAATTGGGTTAAGGATTTTAATATGTCCATGGAGTTATGAATATGGTATTGAAAGGTTGAATACATTCTCATGTTAGGAACAATAAAGTAAAGCTTTTCACTTGTTAGAAGAGGGACTGTGATAGTCAACACAGTCGCTCACACAGTCTCTTGCCATTAACATACACCTATAGTTATATCATGAGGACCAATCATGTTGAAAAGGAAGCATTGACACTTGTTTTAGATCCTTTAAAATGTCAAAAATACATTTGGAGATTTTGAGATAGACATGGAACCCATTGAAGGTCAAATATATACACATTGTCCATCTTCATACTCATTGCCTGCATGTGAAAGTGACTGTACTCAGAGGTTGGGAACATGGTCATAGAGAAGTATAACATACTTAGAGGCTCCGATAGCGTTGGAAAGGGATTTTAATGCCTTGACATCCGTGAGCAAAACATTAATTAGTCTCAAGAGGAGTGAGGAACCATTCAAACATCCAACGACTGTGTTTAGTGATCAAATCCCCAAAAGCACAAAACAGAGGCTTGAGCCATTTTGGTAAGGTCATATAACAAGGATATCAAGAGATTTGAAACATCTAAATGTGTATGCCTTATAGGCTCTATGAAAGAGAAGACCTATGAAAAATATGGAGTCAAGAGGATTAGTGGAGGGTGGTTGTTGGAAGGCTCAAAGTTGCCCATTTGAGCAATGAGTTTCTCTATTATCATCTATAGGGTTTGAATTCAAAGTGACCTTAATATCCTAAAGTGAAAACAAGGCATATTCCCATGTTTGGAAGACCTTATTGGGTGAAGGGAATACCAATGGACATAGAGACCATCAAGAAGAGTTAATTGGTGGTGTTTTAAGGCCTAATCTACACCTACAGGTGTCCCATCATGCAAGAATACTCGCCTACAACTGACTGTAGGAGCACACAGTCCATGATAGAAGCTTGAACATGGAATCATCAAGGTTGGATTATGGGAGATGATCCCAAATGGATCATGAGTTCCAAGGGTGATGTGTAGCCTATTCTAAGAGGAATCTTCACCTACAGGATGCCACTCTTTCCAACACAATTGACTGTGACAGAGAGTGAGCAAGTTTGAAGTTGTGAGTGTGGGTATAGCATAAGGGTGATTCCAAATGGGCCCAAACAAGTATAGAATGATCATAATGAACTTTAAGGTGATATGTAGACATTTTCTCAAGCTTAAAATAGGCAAAGCAACCTACAGGTACTCCAAAGCAAGGTAGCAGTCAAGAAGTGCATACATTCTTGTGAGTTCAAGGTATAGGTGAGAGGTATGTAGTAGGTTAGATTAATGAACAAGCTTAGAACATCTCCACCATGATGTTTATGCCCCAAAATTCTCTCGCCAATGGAAATCATGCATAAAAGAGACTCTATGGTGCCACATACAACTCACATGTGTTAACTCTGCATATAGGTTGCCCTTTCATAGTCTGTTTTGGAACTTGGGAGAGTTGGAAGGTCAAATGAGATGACCAAGGGATAAATTTTTGTGTAAAAGGTCCTCACTACTTATGGAATCTCCTCCAGCATTTGGTTTGTCTAAGAAAATAGGTGCCCTCTGTTTTGTCTCAGACAATGGGCACTCCCTTTGTGAACAAAACCTATATTTTTGGAGAAGGAAGGTGAAAAGGGTGGACTAGAAGCTAACAAAACCTTATGAAAAGGTGTGGAAAGTTGGATAACACCTGGAAAAACATGATATACCTTACACAAAGGGATGAAACTAAACAAGGTGCTTTAAACCCTCAAGGTTGTAGTCAAGACTATTAGGCAGGGTTTAAGCCTAGTACCCAAATGCGAGGTCAATGTCATTTCTAACCTTTGGTGATAATTCTAATGGATTGAAGCATGTTTTTAAGGTCATGAAAAATGTTTACAAACTTCCACTTTGCAGAGAAATCTATGAAAAGCCATTTTTGGGCTTTAATATAACTCAGACCTATGCAAAGTGGATAAACAAGCTCGATAAGAGAGGTTTGGTTGCTTATATCTTCTTGGACACCTAGCATGGAGATTCAAGGAGTTCAGGGAGGTTGATAGGGATCTTGAAAACCACTTTTGTGGAATTTGTTTGTAGTTCCAACGTCAAATCTTCATGAACAATCCTTAAGGGCTTAAAGGATCTAAAACCCTTGCAAACCCTTGGAAATGACCCGATGAAGGAAATGAAGATGGAGAGCTATCCAAATGGACCAGAATGACCATGAAATTGGATGGAAGTTATAGAAGACTCTTCAGGACTACTCCCCATTCTTTTGGACTGTATGGAATTGTACGGATGGAGTACAAAACAAGGTATTTTTGACAGTTTTGTGTGTTTTACAGGTTCTAGGAGTCTAAATATGCCAATCACATGGGAATAAAGCTTGAGACTTAAGCTAAATCTCCATGTCCATTTCATGCTTTAGAACAACTCTTAGGTGCCTTATCAAAAGCTTTCATCTTAGCCAATCAAAACTAGCATAGTGAACATGATAGTGAAAATGGTGAAAAAATTCAAGTTGATTTTAAGATGTGTATGATGCCTCTAAGGCCATGAATGGCCTTGACACATTCATTCACCCCTTTTTATAGATTTTCATGAGAAACTGAATCCATTTTGGAAGTAAAGTGCACAAGATGTGTGAAAATGGGAGTTTCTTTGACTGCAGGTAGTGATAGCTCACTTTCAAAGGAATCCGAGTGATTAGGAATGCAACCAATGCATGGAAGAAAATGTCTACAACCCTTCCCTCTCAGTCCAATCATGAGATCTGTCTCTCTCTAGTTTTGGGATGTTCAAATAGGGGTGAATGATGAAGGCAATTTTCTTGTGCAAAATGAGAACTCCTACACCACATTTCATGAGTTGCATAGTTTGGAGAGCCATTTGTCATATCTGATCTTGCATGGTCTATCTCCTACTTCAGTCATATGCACATGTAACTCCTTCATTTAGCATGACAAGTGTCCTTGTGACTTTTAGACTTATTTTTTCTCTTCTCTCTCTCAACTTTTATAAGAACTAGTCATTTTGTCTACTGTAAGCATGCTCCCCCTGAGTATGATGAAGCCCTGCTCATTTACATACCATAGATCAATAAAGACTATTGATTTTACCTCTTCTATGATTGTTCATAGTGTGTTCACTTGAATGATTGATCTTGCTTAATGATGACTGTTATTTCTTTAACATTGTTGTCTCATTCTCTCACCTATTTACAGCTTAAAAGCTTCTTCTTGCAGGTCATGTGAAGTGTTCTATGAAGTGTCAAGGTTGAGTGAGTTAGTCTATTTGATAGTGCCATTATAGACCTCTTGTCTAGTCCTCCTTAGCCTAAACATTCATCATAACCTCATAATGAAATACTAATGTGAGAAGATTCAGATTAGAAAAGTGTATGCTTAGTTAGTCTCTTGGTCTCATGTGTGACATGCAACCAGTTGGTAGTTATCAATTAATTTGGTGTATCACTACCTCAAAGTAGTGATCTAAAAGTGGTACATCAAGGGATCTATCCCTATCTAGAGATTCACCTCATCCAATACTAATATGAGAAGATTCAGATTAGAAAATTGTATGCCTAGTTAGTCTCTTTGTCTCATGTGTGACATGCAACTGGGTGGTAGTTATCAATTAATTTGGTGTATCACTGCCTTTAGGATAGTTTACTTTCAGTTTTCTCTCTCTTTTCCTTGTAAGCATAGGCATAGTAGTGATCTAAAAGTGGTACATCAAGGGAGCTATCCCTATATAGAGATTCACCTCATCCTTAGGCTACCCACAACCTACAAGTGTTTCAATTGTGCCACTTGGATAAGGAGAGTTGAGACATCTCCTCAAAGGGTGTAAATTCAAGTGACAACAATTTTTGGTATGCTCGATGGGACTCATTGTCCAAGAAGTTGAAAGATTTTTGGTGTTGTCTTTCAACACATCAACCTTTGGAGGCATCTATCCAAGCATCAATGGTGACTTTGAAGTTACATCAGCTAGTCAAGTAGACCAAGTTTTATTTTTGAAGATTGTTGGTAATTTTTTCTTTGTGTTCTTGCTTCCCAATGAAGTTTGATAGCTAGTTTTGGTGTTGAGTATTGTTTTACACAAGTTGATGAGATATCTCAAGCTTATGGCATTCCATATCAGCCTTTGTATGATCCTTATCAACCTTTTTATGATCCTTACCAGCTCCAATATGACCCTTATCAACCTTGTTATGAATTGTATAAGTGTTATAACCAGCCTTCTCAATATATTGCTCCTCCTAGTCAACCTAGTCACTTCTCAAATCAATCCATTTCATCTTTCAAGCAAACTCTATTGGGCTATGAGAGGTCTATGATCGAGTTTGACACACAAAGGGGACATGGTCGAGATGTTCCTAGTCATCTCACTCATAATGTGAGAGATGCATTAGAGTTGGTTAAAAGAGAGTGGGCACCTATTGAGAAAGCAAATTGGCAAAGGATCACAAGTGAGATGTTAGATGTGAGTGGTCTAGTTTTATCCTTAGAAGATAAGCTAAGAATTCATGAGGAACAACCTCACCAAATCTATCACCCCTCATTTCCCTCTCCCATTACATCCCCACCTCAAGAAGAGACTTCTAGATGTGAATCCCAATTTGGAGACAAGGTCGAGAATCCAAACCTAAGGAGATTCCAAGTTTCTTGAACACTTCATCCACCCCTTAAATTGCATCACTACCTCAAGAAGAGACTCTTAATCCTAACATCTTAAGTTGGAATAAGGTAGTAGAATCATGGGAAAAGAAAGGGGATAAAAGCCTAGATAAAGAGTGTGAAGTTGAGAAAGAGCTTGATCTTATGCAAACCCCTCCCACCCTTCCTCAAGAGACCTCTTGTTTTCCATATCAGCCCTCTTGTACTCCTTATCCTCATGAAGATGCCTATCAACTTTAAGAGAGACTTTTCCAAGAGAACCCAACCAAAAAAATTGAGAGTTAGTGTCAAGAATGAAATTGTTGAGTCAAGGTGTGATGGAAGGTTTAGAGCCAAAAGAAGATCTCATGCCTAAACACACCCCATCTAACCTTTCTCAAGAGACTGCTCAAGATGAATCAGATTTCAATGAAGTGATTTTCAAATAGAAGGAAGAAAACCAAGATATTTTAGCCCAAGTTTTTCCTCCCCTTCCTCAAGAACTCCCAAAAGGATCCCCTACAATTCATTTTCAATCTAATGTTGAGTTTTATGTTCCACCTCCACCAACTAGTTCATCTTGTCCTCACCCTATCAACCTTTGCCTTGTGGACCTATGGTGTGGGAATCTAAACAAGATCATTTTGTTGATAAAAATTTAGAACTCTTGCTTGAAGAAAACATAGCTCCTTAGCAGCCTCATTGGGCTAAGTCACCTGATTACAAAATGCCTAGTATTGGCATCACCAAGAAAGAGAAAGAAATTGAGGATCTTGCAGTCCTTGAGAAGCAAAGTTAGGTTATAACAATTGAGATACAACTTGATATCCCTCAAGAGGTTCTAAATGCTGAAGAAGAGGTGATTTGATGTGTTGAATTTTTTGATTGTGTTGATATTGAAGAATGTCTTCCTTGTGTCAAAGAAGAGGAAATCATCATTGGTTCTTCCATCACTATCCAAGATATCATAGATGGGCAAGAACAAGTCTTTAATTAGCCTTGGGATGACTTGTTTGCAATCATTGGAGCAGGTTATACTCCTCTTAAAGGAGGCTATGATCTAGTCAAAAATGGAGAAGGTAGCCTTGACACTCAAGTGGGTATGCAAAGAAAAAGAAACTTTTCAAATTTGTCCTTTCAAGAGGCATATGCATCCCATGATGATATGTTTGAAATCATCAAAATGGGTTATCATCCTCTCAACCAGTTGGGAGAAACACATCAACTTTTGAAGGATAGAACAAGCTTTTATTGGCCTCAATCTTTCAAGGAACAAGAAACTACTCCTCTTGAAGCCATGCCTACCAAGATGATATAAGTTGATCATGAGATGAAGAGTGTGCAACAATATGAGGTATGTGTACAAATTCAAGAGGAATACAGTTTTATTGGAGACCTATTTAAAGATGATCTACTTGAGAGCAGATCAAGTGAATTTCTAAGAAATATGTATGATCTACCAAGCATCCAATCTAAGGAGCAACATGATTGGCACTATGATTCATCTCATGAAGAAGAAGATTCAAGGAACTTTCCTTTTGATCCTGGAAAAGAAGTATGTTTAATTGTTAGTTGTGCATAGTTGTTTATTTTATGTTTTCCCTAAGTGCTTTGAACACATGTGTGTGTCTTGTTAGTGTGTTTGATTTGCTTTATGTGTTTCCTTTATTTTGTGTGGTTGGGGTAATTAGTTGTCTTGTCTTGGTCAAATCCTTATTTTAAAGTGTCAGGTCTTCTTGTTTTGTTTTAGACTTTAGATGACTCCCTAAGCCCATGGATAGGATAAGGCTACTGATATTTAGTATAGAATGCATACTACCCTTATGAGTCACCACTTTGTTCACCATATTTGACTTTGTAGGTCAAATTGGGACCCCTATAAGTAAAAAATTGATCTTTATATATTTTTAGGGGCCTAGTATAATGTCATGAAGTATGCCATAGCTCATTTGGTCTGATTTTATTTGTATCTAGCCTTGGTCATAATCTTTTTAGTCCTTGGAGTCATTTTGGGGGTCAATATAGAGCATTAAATGAGTTGTATGGCCTCCTTGGAAAATATGAAGGTTTCAAAAGTGATGTCATGTCCCATGTGTCCTTAAAAGTCTTAAGTAATTATTTTTAACTAAAAAGTGGTAGGTTCTTCAAAAGAAAAAGTAGTTTTCTTTGAAAAAGGAGGAGTTTGGCACTTATATGACCCATAAGGGAGTGTGACACATGGAACAATGTTGTGAGATGACTCTTCAGCTTCTTCATACTCATTTACATGCTTGACATACTTTGAAAGTGCCAAATTTGAGCTAAAACTATTCTGCTCCATCTTCTTTCTAGACATGCATAACTAGTTAGTAGGTTTATGCTTAGTACATATAGTTGGATAAATTATAGAGAAAACACCTTTGGGAGGTGAAATTAAACTCAGAGAGCTTCATTTTCATAACAATTGTTCAAGGATTGGTCAATTTTGCTTTATGAATCATCCCTAATAAGTTGACTGTGTTTTTCTACTCACTATTTCCTGCACCCTATAGATTTTTCTCTAATTTGGAGAAGTCCGTACAATCCAATCGATGATGTTGATTCCAGAGGACATGGACATCTACACCTCATGTGATCCATGCTTGGTTTAATATGTCAAGGTGTTTGGATAAGCCAAGTATCTCAAGTTGCAAGTGAAGACACTTTTCTGTGTTGCAAACAAGTTTCTACTATTTGTAGAATCTTCATGCTTTGTTAGTGACTTTAGAGGGTTGTGATATTTTCATTACCATGTTTATAATGCCCTATTATCCCCCTTTCCTTTAAAACTCTTTCCCCAAAGCAATCTTCATGAAATTATAGTCATAAGCACCATGCAGTTAGTTGGCTCCATGACTGTCATGCACAGTCAACTGAGTGAGCTAGGTTAAGGATTTTAACATGTTAATGGAGTTATGAATATGGTATTGAAATTTTAAATACATTATTGTATTAGTAACAATCAAGTAAATATTTTAACTTGTAATAAGAGGGACTGTGATAGTCAACACAGTCACTCACACAATCTCCTACGATTAACATACACCTACAGGTATATCATGAAGACCAATCATGTTGAAAAGGAAGCATTGGCACTTGTTTCAGATCCTTTAAAGTGTGAACAATACATTTGGAGATTTTGAGATAGACATGGAACCCATTGAAGGTCAAATGTATACACACTGTCCATCCTCATATGCACTGCCTGCACGTGAAAGTGACTGTACTTAGAGGTTGGGAACATGGTCATAGAGAAGTATAGCATACTTGGACGCTCCCATAGCATTGGAAATGGGTTTTGGTGCCTTGCAATTCATGAGAAAAAAATTAAACATTCTGAAAAGGAGTGAAAAACCATCCAAAGATCCAACGACTGTGTTCAGGAATCAAATCCCTAAAAGCACAAAATAGAGGTCTGAGCCATTTTATTAAGGTCATATAACAAGGATATCAAGATATTTGAAACATATAAATGTGTATGCCTTATAGCCTCCATGAAAGAGAAGACCTATGCAAAATATGGAGTCAAGAGGATTAGTGGAGGGTGGTTGTTGGAAGGCTCAAAGTTGCCCATTTGAGCAGTGAGTTTCTCTATTATCATCTACAGGTTTTGAATTCAAAGTGACCTTGATATCCTAAAGTACAAACAAGGCATATTCCCATGTTTGGAAGACCTTATTGGGTGAATGGAATACCAATGGGCATAGAGACCATCAAGAAGAGTTAATCGGTGGTGTTTCAAGGTCTAATCTACACCTACAGGTGTCCCATCATGAAAGAATACTCACCTACAGCTGATTGTAGGAGCACATAGTCCATGATAGAAGCTTGAAAATGGAATTATCAAGGTTGGCTGATGGGAGATGATCCAAAATGGATAATGAGACCAAAGGGTGATGTGTATCCTATTCCAAAAGGAATCTTCACCTATAAGATGTCACTCTTTCCAACACAATTGACTGTGTTTGACTGCGATAGACAGTGAGCAAGTTTGAAGTTGAGTGTGGGTATAGCATAAGGATGATTCCAAATGGGCCAAAAAAAGTATAAAATGATCCTAAGGGACTCTAATGTGATCTGCAGACATTGTCTCAAGCTTAAAATAGACAAAGCAACCTACATGTACTCCTCCAAAGCAAGGTTGCAGTCAAGAAGTGCATACAATCTTGTGAGTTCAAGGTATAGGTGAGAGGTATGTAGTAGGTTAGAGTAATAAACAAGATTAAAACATCTCCACCATGATGTTTATGCCCCAAAATTCTCTCACCAATGGAAATCATGCAGAAAAGAGACTCTATGGTGCAACATACAACTCACATGTGTTAACCCTGCATACAGGTTGCCCTTTCACAGTGTATTTTGGAACTTGAGAGAGTTGGAAGGTCAAATGAGATGACCAAGGGATAAATTTTTGTGTAGAAGGTCCTCACCACTTGGGGAATCTCTTCCACCATTTGGTTTGTCTGAGAAAATAGTTGAAGTGACTATTTTGTCTCAGATAGAGGGCACTCCCTTTGTGAACAAAACCTACTTTTTTGGAGAAGGAAGGTGAAAAGGGTGGACCAGAAGCTAAATAAACCTTATAAAAAGGTGTGAAAAGTTGGATAACACATGGACAAACATGATATACCTTACAGAAAGGGATGAAACTAAATAGGGTGCTTTAAACCCTCTAGGTTGCAATCAGGACTATTAGGCAGGGTTTAAGCCTAGTACCCAAATGGGAGGTCAATGTCATTTCTAAACCTTTGGTGATCATTCTAATGGATTGTAGAATGTTTTTAGGGTCATGATAGATGTTTTAAAACTTCCACCTTGTAGATAAATCCATGAGAATCCATTTTTGGGATTTAAGATAACTCAGACCTATGCAAAGTGGAGAAACAAGCTCAATAAGAGAGGTTTGGTTGCTCATAACTTCTTGGACACCTAGCATGGAGATTCTTGGAGTTTAGGGAGGTTGATAGGGATATTGAACATCACTTTGGTGGAATTTTTTTGCTGTTCCAATGTCAAATCTTCATGAACAATCCTTAAGGGCTTAAAGGACCTAAAATCCTTGCAAACCCTTGAAAATGACCCGATGAAGGAAATGAAGATGGAGAGCTATCCAAATGGACCAGAATGACCATGAAAGTGGATGGAAGTTGCAAAATACTCTTCAAGGCTACTCCCCATCCTTTTGGATTGTATGAAATTGTATAAATGGAGTATAAAACATGGTATTTTTGACAATTTTGTGTGTTTTACAGGTTTCAGGAGTCTGAAGATGTCAATCACATGTGAAGAAAGCTTGAGACTTAAGATAACTCCCCGTGTTAGTTTCATGCTTTAGAACAACCCCTAGGTGCCTTATCAAAAGCTTTCATATCAACTAGTCAAAACTAACATAGTAAAGATGATAGTGAGAAGGGTGAAAAACTTCAAGTAAGCTAATTTTAAGGTGTGATTGATGCCTTTAAGGCCATGAATGGCCTTGACACATGTTGATCACCCCATTGTATGTATTTTCATGAGAAACTAAAGCGATTAAAGCCAAGTGTGCAAGGTGTGTGAAAATGGAGTTTCTTTGACTACAGGCAGTGATGGCTCACTTTGAGGGGAATATGGGTGATTAGGAATGCATCCAATGCAGAGAGAAGCATGTCTACAACCCCTTCCTCTTATTCCAATCATGAGATCTATCCCTAGTTAGTTTTAGAATGTTCAAATAGGGGTGAATGATGAAGACAATTTTTTTGTGCAAAATGAGAACTCCTATGCCACATTTCATGAGTTGCATAGTTTGGAGAGCATTTGTCCTATCAGACCTTGCATGGTCTATCTTCTACTTCATTCTTCTACACATGTAACTCCTCTCAGCATGACATGTGTCCTTATGACCTTTGGACTTATTTCTTCTCTTCTCTCTCTCAAGTTCTATAAGAACTAGCCATTTTGGCTATTATAAGTATGTTCCACTGTAATTTACCTAGAGAGGGGTAGAATAGTAGAATATTGTATAGTGGTTTAGTAATACATGCATAAGAATAATGATTTGGGTAGATTAATATAATATAAATAAAGTGGTAAAGGCCATTGTAATGCATCAAAGAAGTTAATTTGTAATTGAGCATTGCTCTTAAGGAAGTATCCCTCTCAAAGTGGTAAGTGATTCAGAGTGATTCCTTTCATAAAAGGAATACATATTTAATATATGCAATATTTGTGTATTTTTTTAATGTGAGAGAAGAGGTTCTTCTCATCTAATATCAGAGCGCTTTCTAAGACCATTTTCGTGATTGTGATCCTTGTTGCAGACATATTTTAGAGAGGTATATTTGGGAGATTTATATTATCTTGAAGATTTTTGGAGGTTTTTAAAAGTAAGATACATATTTCTTTCTTGTTCCGATTTGAATATGAAGTTAAAAATTGTCATTTATAAGTGTAGATTTTTTTTACCTTTCAAAATCATGATTAGTTTTATTTAAACTACTCTTAAAATGTAATGAATCACATCTAACCATTTCTGAGTTTTGTACTTCTCTTTCCCATCTTTTTAGAATAATTTACGGTTTGATTTTTATTTATTATTTTAAAAGTTATCACAGTTTTTGTGACTGCTCTTTTTGTAAAATAAAAAATGATTATTTATGCATTCTTCTCTTAGACTGTAGTAAATCACATCAAACCATTTTTGGGTTTTGTGCATCTCATTTCCAAATTTCTAGAACATTTTGAAATTTAATTTTTTTTTGGTATTTTGAAAGTTATTATAGTTTCAGTGACTGCTTATATTGTAAAAAAATTAAAAAAAAATCAAAAAAATTGATCATGTTGTAATGGATGCATTTTAGGTTGAAGTTGATCTCCCTATATGTTTAACCTCTAGTTGTCATGGGGTTTTCCACCAATGCATTGACTAAGCTTTAATAAACCGACACAGTTCAAGAATATTAGACTGAGTTCGAGACATTAACCAATGACACTTCTACTACATTCTTCGTTTGTTGCTTCATCAATGGAATTCAAGAGGAGATTCGAGTGGAGGTCCAAATATGGCAACCTCGGATAATGATGGAGGAGGTGGGCTTAGCCAAGCTCACTAAATACCACATCCACTAGTAACATCTCCAAACAACAAAAGCACCAGAAGTGCCTGAGCACTCCTCCAATGAGTCCATTCAGACAACCACTATGCTTGAGCAAACTCCAGATGAGCCCAAATTGACAATCATAGATCCCAAGTAGGGAATCGAGGCTTCACTTCCCTCAGGAAACAATTCTAAGGGGGATGGCATGTACCCTCAGTTAGTTTACAAGGACAACTATTTTGTGCACCCCTGTTTTAGATTTGAGGTGATCATCATCGAGATTCAAATTTCATTGCTTGATTCTCACTACCAAACTATAGTTGTGGTTAGTCTACCCATTCATCTTTATGCACATCCACCTCCTATTTCAGTGCTTATGTTCACTTTATTATTGTACATGCTCTTATCACATCACAAACAAAAGAAGTAGAAGCAGAAACAAACACATGGTAGAGCTTCCATCTGGTCTTAACCTTATTTTTGGTTTGGATTTCATTTTATCCTCCTATTTTTTATCATGTTTCGAGGGCAAAACATATTTAAGGAGGATGAAATGTAATGTACCTAGAGGGGTATAATAGAATAGAGAATAATCTCACATGCATTAACATATGGAGAGAGATAAGTAAGAAATATTATAAGTATAGGGTTATATGGTGTTATAGAGTATTCAAGATTAATTGTAATAGAGAATTGCTATAAGGAGGCTACCTCCTTGAAGTGGCCCATGATTCAATAATATACTCAGTATTTTTTTGTATTTTTCATATTGTTGCATACGGGGTCTTATCATCATGTAATGTACCTAGAGAGGGGTAGAATATTAGAATAATGAATAGTGGTTCAGTACCACATGCATAAGAATAAGGATTTGGATAGACTAAAATAGTATAAATAAAGTGGCAAAGGCCATTGTAATGTATCAAAGAAGTTATTTTGTAATTGAGCATTGCTCTTAAGGAGGTAGCCCCTTCGAAGTGGTAAGTGATTCAGATTTGTTCTTTCCACAAAAGAAATACATATTTAATATATGCAGTATTTGTCAGATTTTTCTTATTATAGCATTTGATTTCTACTCATTTAGTATCAAATCACTTTCTAGGGCCGTTTTCATGATCGTGATTTCTATTTCAAGTATATTTGGGAGCTTCATGGAACAAGTCTAAGAAGTGTAGATTTTTATTTTTTATCCTCAAAAACCCTGACTTTCTTCAAATTGCTCACAAATGATAATAAATCAAGACATAATTTTTTTAGGTTTTGTGCATCTTTGTCTTAGCTTTCCAGAAATTTTTGAATTTTATTTAGTATTTTAAAAATTATCATAGTTTTATTGACTGCTAGTTTGTAAAAAAATAAAAAATAAAAAAATTGAGAATGTGTTTTTAATTTTTGAATCCATCTTTTAGTTGTCATGGATATTTATAATTTATGTAGAGCATTGAGTATACTTCATCAAACTGGCATGATTTGAGAATATCAAACATCATTTGAACACATCACCAATCAGACTATAGGTTTATCTAAGGATTTCCTCATAACTTGCTTCATTAATGGACTCAATAAGGAACTTTAAGAAGAGGTTCAAATATTACAACCTCAATCCATGATGGAAGCACGAGGCTTAGCCAAGCTTATTGAAGATCGTATCAATTGGGAACTCAAGACATCTTCATTCCAGCATCCTAGTATAACACCACCTCTCGAGGCAATCAAATGTCTCTCCACAGATGTCATTGATTCACTTTTTGATGCACCTCAGCAGGTTCCAAAAGATCCCATTTAAAAAATTATCATGCTCAAGCAGGTCCCTGATGAGCCCAAGCTGGCATTCATAGATTATAAGTAGAGAACAGAGTCTTCAAATTCCTCAGAGAAAAATGCTAAGGGCGATGGCACGTATCCTCTATTGGATTATCAAGCTGACTATTTTGAGTACCCTTACTTTCATTTTGAGAATATGATCGCCATGCTTCAAATTGCACTTCAACCTTTAGTTATAGTGCTCATGTTCGCCTTGCTGATGTACAAGTTCATATTTGAGCATAGACAAAAGAAATGGAAGCAAAAAAAAACACATAGATGTGCCTCTATTTGGTCTTCATCCTATTTTCATATGTATGGTCTAAACTTCATTTTGTCCTCCTCTTATTTCTTATCATGTTTCTAAGGTGAAACATATTTGAGGGGGATGAAATGTAATGTACCTAGAGAGGGGTAGAATAGTAGAATAATGAATAGTGGTTTAGTACCATATGCACACGAATAAGGATTTGGGTAGATTAAGATAGTATAAATAAAGTGACAAAGGTCATTGTAATGCATCAAAGAATTTAATTTGTAATTGAGCATTGCTCTTAAGGAGGTAGGCCCCTCAAAGTGGAAAGTATTTGGAGTGATTCCTTCCATAAAAAGAATGCATATTTAATATATGCAGTTTTTGTGTATTTTTTTGTATGTGAGAGAATAGGTTATTCTCATCCACCTGAGTATGACGAAGCCCTACTCATTTGCATCCCATAGATCAATAAAGACTATTAATTTTACCTCTTCTATGATTGTTCATAGTTTGTTCACTTGAATAATTGATCTTGCTTAATGATGACTATTGTTTCCTTAGCATTGTTGTATCATTTTCTCACCTATTTGTAGCTTGAAAGTTTCTTCTTGCAGGTCATGTGAAGTGTTCTATGAAATGTCAAGGTTGAGTGAGTTAGTATATTCAATAGTGTCATTCTAGACCTCTTGTATAGTCTTCCTAACCTAAACATTCATCACAACCTCATAATGAAATACTAATGTGAGAAGATTCAGATTAGAAAAGTGTATGCCTAGTTAGTCTCTTGGTCTCATGTGTGACATGCAGTTGGTTGGTAGTCATCAATTAATTTGGTGTATCACCACCTTTATGATAGTTTACTTTTAATTTTCTGTCCCTTTTTCTTGCAAGCATATGTGTAGTAATGATCTAAAAATGGTACATCAAGGGAGTCACCCCTATCTAAAGATTCACTTCATCCTTAGGATACCCATAACCTATAGGTGTTTCAATTATGCCACTTGGATGAGGAGCATTGAGACATCTCCTCAAAGGGTGAAAATTCAAGTGACAACATTTATTATATTTGAATATTTTCAAGAATTCTTCAAATGTGATATAAGATTTGTAAATGTCAGACTTCTTGTCATGTTCATCAAAGACAAGAGGTTTGCATTCATCTTTGTCACATTGCTCTTTTTACCATGCCACCTGAAGAAGATCTTTCTTTTGTGCTCTTCTAAATGAAGCTAAAGCTTTGAATCTAATATAAAACTACTCTAATAGCTGATCCTTAACACTTGGGTTCTTCATGTGTGCTTATTCTCTTTGAAAAAATGTTGCTCAAAAAGTTTTAGAAGGTGGGTTGACTAAGATCCTCTCATTAGTTGAAGATCTTACTTCTCCTTGATTCATCTTATTCTGATTTATACCCTGCAAGGCTTAGAGTAACTTTGATATTGATTCTTTCAATATCCTCTATACTATTCTTTCCATATCTCTCTAACCCTCATTGATTATTTCTTGCAAAAAACTCATCTCATCTCATCTATAGGAACCCTCTTTTCTCTATCCCCCATGATTTCCTATCTGATCCACATGCTGACAAGATCAATGCTCATACCACTATAGTGTCTCTTTCTAGATAATCTATCAACTCTAAAGTTTTCTGTTATTCTTTTTCAATATTAGATATAAAATAAATACTAAAACATCACACATGCAATATTGATATTGAAACCCTAATTGAAACTTCACTGAAACCCTTATTGTATTGAGATGAAAACATACAAAACTCTGACAATGACACAATCTAAGTAATAATTAAATGTTGTAATAGAATTCTTACATTTATTTTGTCTCACAAGGGCAAAAGATAAAACTCTTACTTGAATAAATCTCCATAAAATAATTACATGCATCAATGAACAACAAACAATAAATATAAGGGTCACGATCTGAATGAAGTTTGAAATAAGGTTACAATTGGAAGTAAAAGCCACAACAACTATTTTGATTTGCACAAATTAGACTCAGCTGATCACATAAGCTTTAATGCAATAACCCTAGTTGTAAATGAAACCTTAGTGCAACAATATAAATTTGGTTCATGACTAGTACAATAACAAATAAAGGCAAAGCAACCATGAAGGAGTATTACGATAGTCTTGGAAATTGAAATAATCCCATGAAGTAGTCCTTGATTACTAACTCCAACACAATAATCCTTAATGGAGATAAACCCCAACATAGTAGGGAATATTAATAGAAACCCCAATACAAAAATCCAACTGGAAGGGAAGACCATGCAACACAACTATAGATGAAAGGGATATATCAAACTCACAAATTTTAATAATTTATATCAATCTTTAATCACATTGAAACTAAAATTTGATCATGCTCTATCAACACAAATATGATGCCTAAATAGAATCACCTCAATGGGTTAGAGGGTTTTCGTTCCCCAAACTAGTATATCAGAGAATTTTTGTTCTCAGATGAAAAGATTGAACATAATGGCCTGGGCTCTGGATTAAGGTTTAATTGTTAAAGATGAATAATAAATAATAACTCTTTTGAGCCCAACTCCTTTTATGACTTCAAAATCCAATTTTACCTTAAAAGTATTTAATAATATTTTTTAATAAAATATTAATTTTCACTCAATAATAATTACTTTTTGACCCTCTTTAATAATAATAATACATACGTGTCCTTTCTATGTTAAAAAATAAAAGTGATTTAAGATAACTTAAGTATTATTATTAATTTATTTCTCTAACTTTATATCTTAGCATACGAGAAATAAGAAATAAGCTATAGGTCTTTTGATTAACTTAATTCTAAAAAAGGGACACGACATAAACAAATCATAGAGTTGACTCTTACCACACACTTGGACCAAATTCTAAGTTGAAAACATGTACATTAAATTCTGTAAGAAGTTGGCTTCAAGGACAAAAATGATGCTTCCACTCTCATTTGACATGTATTCCATTACTCTTGTTTCCATCAAGAGTAAATCTTTTGGAGGTTTCCATATAGAATATCACAAAATTAGTCTCTTTTGGAGGAACCACTTAAGCCACAATTTTTTTCTCTACTTGAAAATTTCCATGTGACATTATAAGCATTGATTTCCTAGAAATAGGTAAATGCCAATTGGCAAACCATAAACACATGTTGGGTTGCCTAGATAAAAAATCTTAGGCTATTTAGATTGACATATATTGCAAGAAAGCCAAGGTAAACGATAAAGAAGATCAACAATAGCCGTAACAGATATCCAGAGTTCAAACCTATAACCCTCAGTTCTCCTCTTCCTCTTCGAGAAAAAATAATAGCTAAAATTTGAATACCAAGTGGTTGGGAGCGATGGTTAGACTCAAAACAATACATCTCGTTCAGTCATTTGGTTAAACACCCTCTGACTTGTGATAGAAATCATGTAGAGGTCAAGTATATAGGTCCATCTCTATTCATGTGACATGTTATGAACTGTAAAAAGTAACTTTAAGGAATGTGGTATTATCCAACACAGGGGTCCATGTGTTAAATATCCAATAGAGAAGTGAGAAGAAGATTAGTGATAAAATGGATTAGACACCTCTGGTATAACTAGAGTATGTGGACCTCTTATGTGTAATATGTATGGGTAGTGCTCAATCTATATTGATGACGGGTTTGAAGTGTGTTGGTACAACTCAAATCGATGAGGTAGCTTGTACATCTTTGAACTATCCTAGTAGTGTCTCTACCATTTATAGAATAATTTTTTCATCTCTTAGTTTTTCTATCACTAGAAAGAGAATTATGCAGATGCTTACATTCTCATATCTGGAAATGAAACATTGAAGATCCAACCCAGTATCCTTGTTTGACTTGTGTTTTTCATTAGAGATTCATTTTTCAATTGTTAAAGCTGACAAGGCTAGTCTTGATTGATAGATGGGCACCAAAAATGAAAGATAAGAGCCCCAAATCATATGGTTAAAATGCATATTTGCACATCCATTGTCCATCAAGGTCATATAATCTACTAAAGCAGTTTCATGCAATAGGTGCCCTCTAGAAAAGTTGTGTTTGCGCACTCAAGTTGTAGCTCATTAATTTTGAGATCTTGCTTTTAATGATGAAAATTTCCATTGTCATTTCGTGTAAGGCTCTCCTCAAACCTCGCCTATGCTAAAAACACATAAAGCTCTCCTGTTGTACTTGACCATTGCAAGGCTCTCATGATGCTTGAACTTTTACCCTTGTTATATCACCAATAATCACCATAGGAGCAATGTCCATTATTGAAATGATGGAGATGGCTTGAATCATGCACTATGATTTTTCACTCAATAATCTTAGAAATGAATTTGGTGGTAGTCACCACACACTCGAAGGTTCTTGATTATTCGGATTGGTGTCTTAGGATATGTATTGATAATCCCAAACACAATTGATAACTTCTTACTATGATAGTCAAAGATAATGTTCTTTTTGTTCTTCCTCCATATCACTCAAGGAAAATCTCTTGTCATTAGACATATACAGTATTGACTTCATTAGTCCAGGCAATCACTCCCACTCTGCATTAATTTTATCTATTTGTGGAAGCACATTGTCTCCTATGGGAAAAAATTATACTTGTTTATTAACTTCAATCTAGTTGCATCTTGGCTTTTTTTATTGCCTTATCTTTCATCATTTTTCAGACCTTTTCAATGTCATCACATTTTCCAGCCACTACATAAATATTTTAAA
The DNA here is from genome assembly GCA_037957365.1 of Torreya grandis. Lineage (NCBI taxonomy): Eukaryota > Viridiplantae > Streptophyta > Pinopsida > Cupressales > Taxaceae > Torreya > Torreya grandis. The sequence goes on along the minus strand of JARHVA010000033.1, from coordinate 2,483,461 downwards.
GCAACACATAAGTTGCAACTTTTTTTTGGTTGCAATTCAAAAACAAGTTCTGTTACATGTTCTCCTAGCTCAACATTATTATAAATTCTACAACCATCAAGCAAATATAGCCATATAGTAACATCAGATTCCACTGGGATTTTGTTCATCAAATCTAATGCTTCTTTCAGGTTCCTAGCTCGGTCAAGAAGGTCTACCATGCATTGGTAGTGCTCTCTTATTGGCATGATTTGATAATCTCTACTCATGGAATCAAAATATCACCACCCATCATCCACTAGTCCTGTATGGCCACATGTAGATAAAACACCAATAAAGGGAACCCCATCTGGGATTGTACTAGAAAGTTCTATTTTTCCAAAGAGTTACAAGGCCTCTTTCTCATATCCACGAATGACATAATCCATGATTATTAGCGTCCATGCAAACAAGTTTTTTTTAGCCATTTTGTCAAATACTATATATGCATCTTCTATGCTATCACATTTTACATACAACCGAGTCTCTCCGAGACAATGCCCACAATGGAAAGAGCTACTAGCTTGTACCTATGAAGGTTTATAAGGCCTTCTCGACATAACCCTACCTGAAATAAAACCCTATCATGACAGTGTATGTGACCACATTTCTTTTGGGTGTTGAATCTAATATATTGTGAGCATTCTCTAGGCTTCCACACTTGGCATAAGCATTGACAAGGGTGTTTTGTAAAATGATGTTTGGTTTCTTGAATCTCTCGGTCATATGAAGATGAATTGATTTTTCTTTTATTAGAGATTTTTTGTCAGCACAGGCTCATAACATAAGACGTAAATAAAGGATAGAACGTAAATAATCTTGGTGGATTTTTTACCTCTTCATGAGGTTTTCCCACAATATATCTTTGTTATGGTGTGTTCAACTTTGCTCTTATTGTTTCATGGTGAATGTCTTTGTTATTGATCTCACATCTAGATCTAGCTAGTGTTGCAATCATATTGCTTATTTCATCATGGTATCAGAGCTAGTTGATGCGTGATCAAGTGACAAGATTATAGATCAAAGTTTTTAGCTTGTGTTCAAGCCTAGATTCATCTATTTTTAAATCCATGGTATGTTCATGAAATTTTTAAAGCTTATCCTTTTGTAGGAAGTAAGTTATTCTATTTTTTTCTCTCTTAAAATCTTAGAGATCTTAGATCTGTGCAATTTTTCAAATTTTAAGCCTATTTTCATGTCATAAATCTAACTAAAAATCTTAAAATCAGCTGAAAAATATTTTTTTAAGCATTAAAAATCTTATGATTTGTTTGTTTTTTAGATTTTTAATCCGTATGAAGGTGTTTGAAGCTCTCTAATTTCAGATCTGAGTAACTAAAAACAATTTCAAGGCAAAATCAGCATTGAGAATCATTTTTGGGTCTGTTGAAGGCTTAAAATCTCATGAAACTTTGGTAAAAATTTCACTTTTATTATTTTTACAGCTTGAAATTCATTACTAAAAGCCAAATCTCTATTTTTTGGCCTGCTAATACTCCTACAGAAACCTCTAAAGTTATTAGTTGAAGATTTGGAAGTTTAAGTCAGTATGGGATGCCATTTTTTAGCATAAAAAAACTAAAAATGAGTAAAAAAATTATATTTTGGGATTAAATCCTTTTTTTAGTCACTCTAATTGCTTAATTTGACAATTTTTAAGCATTTTTGACCTTTAATTCCCATGATTTAGATCCTTTTAGGTGATTTCAAAATTTCTCTATCCTTCCAAACATCTGTGTATGCCCTGTGAGGTAGGAACAAAAAAAAATCTCTGCATATTTTTGATCTCTTTATGGTTTGGAAGGAAGAAATCAGATAGATAAAGTGTTCAAATGTCTCTACAGATCGTGAGGACTATATAACCCTAGTTTAATTTTTATTTTTCCCCATAAGCACCATTTTATGGCCATGGAAGAAGGAAAAATCTGAAATCTTGAATTCTTAGTCATTTTTTGAGATTTAAACGCTGATTTCCTATTTTTTTCAATTTATAAACCTGTTGGAGCCCTTTCCAGACGCTAAAGAGCAACAAAAATAAGTTTTTTAATTTTTTCTCTCTAGAGCTCCTGCAATCCTTCCCTGATGTCGACCTGCACCATGCTTAAGCCATTAATTGCTTGCTAAAGATTTTAACATATATGTTTTTGTTCTAATGTTTTAAATGTAAGTATTTATTTAATTGTTCATTTTCCACATAAGCTTGGGCCCAACCTAACTTTTAATATTATTTACTTTGCCCAAATTAAAATATAATTGTTATAAATCCATGTACATATTTATTATTATTTTTATTTAAAAAAATAAAAATAAAAATGAGGTTTAAAACAGTTAATGTATAAATTTGTGCATATATGTTATTGACAAGTTTAGTGGGTGAGTCGGCTTGCATGATTTTGCTAGATCACTTGTATAAGAGAGGTCTTGTGTTGAAATCCCTTTGTTTCTTCTTTTTGATCAAAATTCATTTTTATTAAAATATAATATTTTTAAATTTATGTGTTCATTCACATGGAAACATGTGCCATGTGCGATAATTTATTCACCTTGTGACATTATCAATTATTTGTAGACCATATTCATCCACCCAATTAATTTATAGGTTTTGATACATTCCAAACACATTGAGAAGGTACTTAAGTTGATTTTAAACCTTTTTATATTGTTTTTACAACAATTTAATCAAATAATGCTCTTGTGACACTATTTATGACACTTACAACTAATTTTTGTGACACAACTTTTGCTCTTGTTACAATTGTTTGTGTTTTTGAATTGTTCTATAATAAACTAAAGTGTCTAATGTTATTTAATCACTAAAATATGTGTTTTTTATTTCAAAATCAATTATAAAGTATAAAATAAGCTAAAAGTTTTGCTTTCTAAACTTTTTTTTTCAGTTTAGTATAAAACGCAAACTTGTAGTGTTGACTTTAAAAAGAAGAAAAAATATTCATGACTCAAATTATAATATGAAATATTTTTAATAAGATATGTAATGTGTGGTTAACTTAGTATCAAATTATTAGTGAATTTATTGTATGTGCATTGCATAACCTATTTGTTATATTTAACATGCTTGATTACAAGTTTACATAAACTTCTATTGAAAGTTGTGTTAAAACTTGATTTAAAAATTGTGCGCAATAAAGCTAACCCTTATTTAAAAATATCTTATTAGTATTTTGATTTATCTAACCATTACTAGGATAGATATTTCATAAGATGTGGGTGTTGCTTCTAGATTCATGTAAAATCCATTATTGGATTATTGAAAATTAGCAAAGTGAATACTTCGGTATATAAAAGGAATTGTAAACTTTTGTTTAAATCATTTTTCCTTTGATTATGCTAATTTATTTGGTTATTATAATGCTAACCATACTATAATGAGTCTACTTCTGGATACGTGTTTGTGTTTGGTATAGGTGCTATCACTTAGATCACTTCATGTGAAAGTTGTTAAAGAAGCCTTGTGACTATGAAAGATGCTATAAAAACATCGTGTGGAAGTTCCTCATTACACCAACCTTCTTGGTTATAGTCAAAATTATATTAAAAAGTCTAATGTAGCACCAACAAACTAAAGCTTATAGAAGTTCATTCAATGTTGGGCCTATCAAAGTTTTCATTGAGGGGGAATGCGCATGACAATGTTACTTCTTAATAGCTATGTGGGTTGTGTCTTTCTTTCTATTTCTCTATACTTCTTCTCATTGTAAAGCATTGTAATATATCACTTTATGTGATTTTGGTAAACTTCATATGAAAGTTTACATTGTACCTAACACATAGTAGCATGGAGGTCTTTATGTTATAAAAGACTTTGATATGTTTGGTTGATTATTCATGATAAATTATGAGATGTATTCTCACTGTGAGATGTAGTCTCATGATCATGTTAGCCTAAATTCATTTTAAATAGTTTAGGATAACATAGTGTAATTTCTTTATAGGTGACTATGGGGACATAATGTAAAACCTTTAGGTATTTATGGGTGTATAGTGTAATTATTTTAAAGGTGACTATATGATTGCAGTTATATAGTGTAATACCTTTGGATATCTATAGTTTTATAGTGTAATTCATTTAAAGGTGACTATGTGATTGTGGTTACATAGTGTAATACCTTTGGGTGTCTATAGTTAAATAGTGTAATACCTTTGGATGACTATGTTTACATAGCATAATTTCTTTAAAGGTGACTATGGCATGATGAAAGATGTTTCTTTCAATTATTACCTCCTAAAACTCATCATGTGAATGGTTCATGGAGTGTAAGTTCGTTATGTTTTTACCTCCTAAAAATCACTATGTATCCCCACTTAACATTAAGGGGGAGTATTAGAATAATTGATGGTTAAGTGGTGTTATTTATGTACCTTTATATATTAAGTTACATTGGTTAAATAATAATATATTTTATTATTTATCATGAGTTTATTCTCGTGTAAATAAATAATAATATATATTAAATGACCTTTGGAGAGGTTGGACCCCTTAATGTGGTGGTTGAAAAAGGTCATTTATAATGGGCATATTACCTTGCATATATAATAAAAAATTTATATTATAAGATATAATGAAAAAAGAGAGAAGATAAAGAAGAGAAAATCTTGTATTGGACATATTTTTTATTTCTCAAATAATGAATAATCTTAGTGGGTTTTTTACCTCTTCATGAGGTTTTCACATAGTATATCTATGTTATGGTGTGTTCAACTTTGCTCTCATTATTTCATGGTGAATGTCTTTGCTATTGGTCTCATATCTAGATCTGGCTAGTGTTGCAATCGTATTACTTGCTCTGTCAGATGGCCTCTTGAGAACATTTCAATACAAAATTTGGCACCATAGATTTTAATACATGTAAAATATGGAGGAGGATGAAATTCAAGACCATAACATCACAAAAAAAAACCCTTACCAATTTAACCTATATTATTGAACAAAATCCATGAATGAAAAGGGGTTTTATTTTTTTATTTCCTCAATCCCCCTTATATTTAAGGCCTAAAAGAATGTGCAAATTTATAAGGTTTGTATGACTTTTCAATAAATGATAATTCTCGAGCTTTCCATCCTCGTTCAACAACTTTTTCACTTCCTTTGCTAGTATTCCCTCAAGATCAATTACAACTTTCCCTTCATCGTATGTAACATGCATTTTTGTTTGTGGGATATGTATTCCTACCTTTTTATTTACGCATCACACATGGAACACATCTTGGATCTTACCTTTATTATTTGGGACGTTTAGTACATATGCCACCTCTCCAACCCTTTTTCACACTTTGTATAAGTCATAGTACCTAGGTTGTAATTATAGCTTTGGATTCTCCTTTAGGGTATGTTGTTTGTATGGTTGAAGGCAAAAAAATACCATATCCCCAACTGCAAGTTACCTCTCTCTACATTTTTGGTCAACATGTTACTTCATTCGGTTTGTACATAATGTCAAATTTTCTTCCAATAGATAGACAATACTCTAACATGTCTTGCAAGGATTTAAATATTATTAGAACCTTGTTGCACTACCCAATCCATTGGTGATTAGGGTAAATACCCATAATATACCTTAAAAGGGCTCATCTTGATGGTTAAGTGGTATGCATTATCTAACTAGTACTCTATTAAATACCACCATTCCACTCACTAATATTTTTTTTGTCCCCTATGTGCATTTGGTGTAGTCACGATTAGGAAGTGCAATGAAGGACAACCTTAGACGATGCAACATATGGATTTCACACTCAACAAATGGACCTATACGCACTCATGCAAAATAAAACTAAATATATTTTATCTTTATTATCTTTCAATGGAGAATTACAAAAACACAAAACACACATTTCCAGCTTTATTTAGACCACAAATATATGCAAAGTTACAATCTCAATCCACTCTTGAACATGGTTCATTCCTAACTTTTACTACTTAGACTTGCATGCTACAAGAAGTTTGCTTACAAATATCTAATAAATTCCCAAAAAATAACACCACCTTCCATTTTCTAACCATGATTTACTCTAAATCAACCCTCTCAAACCCAACTGAACAAACACCTTTTGCAAAGAGTTCATCTCCTTATATAGGTACTCATCGAAGAACAAATACAGAAGTCTACTTATTTCAATTTCCCTCTGTGTCATATTTCACCTTTTTGTTTTGACTCTTCAACTCTCTTTTGTTACACATATCTAGTTACCTATGCATGAATGTCTAGGAAAATACACACACTTCACACCCACACACAAATCACATGCACAAAATAAAAATTGCACACAAGATTCATGCCCACAAAAACTTATGCATGAAAAATCCACTCACACAAAATATTGTGCATAATAAATACTCACATGCACAAAATTAATGTACAAAATTCATGTGCATAAAACATCCATGTGCAAGAATAATGCACAAAAACTCATGTGCACGAGTTATTTTTTGAAAATTATGCACGTACTTTGCAAACCTTTGTCATTACCAGAGGTCATAAATTTTGAATATAAATTTGAAATGAAATTTCTTTTTTAAGTGCATGTTTTTAGGAGAATCCAAATATGCAACCACATTCTTGTTTGGAGGTGTTCTTTTTGCCCTTTTTTCATATACCCCAAAACATGTCACTTTTAGGCCTTCAAACAGATGCAACCACTTCCCAAATTATATTGATTGTTGAGAACTCAAGCCACTTAGAACCATGTTGCTTCATTAAACTGATCCTTTTGATATACTTTTATGCCCTTAAATTATTTGAGTGTTGATTCTTCCCTTGGATCAACTTTTACCATGTCAAAATGACAAACATACTGACTAGTTTACATAAAGACACCTTTACATATATTTGGTTGATGCAAGATTGGTTGTACCCCTTAGATGCTCATGTATCACACCCATTTTAGAAACTTTTTGGATCTCTAGATCACAAATGTAGGTTAAATGGTATAATTATTATTTTATCCAATTGAGTTAACCACGGTGTCCCCCTCCACCTTGTTTGGTACCTCTATTGTTCATAATTTTGTTTCTTACTCCTTTTCCAAACACCTATTGAACTATAGTCTATCCTCATCTATCTAGCACTAATCATCCTTCTCTTTATGTGGCCCATTAATTTGGTATAGTCCATCCACATCCCCCAATTAGTACTCTCTCCAATTCCATCCTTTTGTGGGGTTTGACTGACCTCTATCTGTCCACCTTTACTAAATGTCTTCAACACTATTGTAGTTTCAACCTTCATTGTTTTGTATCAACCACCTCTGTCGAAGCTTAGCATCTCTCTTATATTTTCTATCATATGAATAGAGTTATGAAACTCATGCTTTAATTTTTGCTTCCTAACTCTTTTGTCAAAGAACTCAACATAACTTTGGGTATCAAAATCATTATCCATATCCTCCAATGTTATCTCTAAGATAGTCTTCATGATCTCCTCTTCCTACCCTCACTATAATGTCAAACAACTCTACTACATCTACTGTAACAATATATTCTTATCCAATTTAAATATTCAAGATGTCTTACAAAATACCATCCATCTCCTTTTGTAATTTTGTTCCAACCAATCATTCCAACATATTTTCACCACCTTCACCACCTATTTTGCTATCATCCTCATCTACACTTGTTTGAGTTAATAACACCATCAACTACTCCATCCCATTCTTCTCTTCTTCTCTTTTCATCCTTGTTACATCAGATCTAGGCTGATTACAACCTCCTTCCTTCACCTTCCTTGACATCCCATGTATTCCATGTGCAAATAGCCTTGCACTTACTTCACCCATATGAAAATAAGTCAATCCTTGACTCATGAAAGTCTCCTCTTCAATTCCTATGTGTGTTTCTCCCACATACACAACACTTTGTGCATCCTTCACCCATCTTGGTAGAGACATATCCACCATATTTAACTCATTATTTTCCTCTATACCACAGGAGTGGCATTCTTTCTCTTCCCTTGTCTAAATGTTCTTTGGATCAACCAATAATTTCTAAACTTTGTCTTCTACCATTTCTCTTTCTTCATGTCTCTAATGCATGTAGAAAAATGTCTTCAATCTCCCTTGCCACATTCTTCTTTTTTGGAATGCACATGGAACAACCATATTATGGGAATCAAGAAAACTAAAAAAAAATCTTTCCACCTCTTCACAATGACTCATAGGCATGTTTTGCAACTCTTCATCATTGTTTGCATTCTCATCACTTATGGTCACATGATGGGCTATCAAAGGTCTGTTCTCATCAACCTCCATTACTTCCCTACCATTATTATTCACTTTTTTATATCTCTAATTAATATAGATGGTCTTGAACTCTACTCTCATCATGTGCATTCACTTGCACTACATTCACCTTCATTGATTCCTTTATGGAAACCTACAATTTTCCTTGGTTGTCCTCAATCTTCCTTCCTTGAAAATGTAGAAATATAAACTCATCCCATTCCTTTCAAATGGGATTTATACCTCTTCCCACCTAGGGAATACCAAAAATTCTCCCCTTCCTCTATCTCTATCATATTTTATGAGGATTACTTCCTCTACAAATTGCTCATCTCTTTCATTCTCTTTGCTATTTGTAAAAATGAAAATGAGTTGTTCACATTGAAACTTTATTTTATCATTGCCTCTCAATAAAATATTCTTCACTTCATTCTCAAGCCTCAAGATCTAAAGTTTCCTCAACCACTCTACTTGCATTCTTGGGTGCACAATTCTCCCCATCAACTTAGAAATAATATGCTCCCAACTCTTTATCCTCTTCTTTCCTTTCTCTTGTCTCCTCTCTTGGAGAAATCTCCAATACATGACTACACTACCACACAATATTATTATTGCAACCTCTACCCTCTTGGGGTTTTCAATACATTTTTTTTAAATAATACATTTTAGCTCTAGGATCTAGCTCATTATCTCTTTAGGGTTCTCTCTACCTGAAAATAAATGGATATTGTTAGTCAGCTTAACTTCTTATAGGTTATCCTCCTCTTTTATTGATGGGTTTCTTCTTCACATCTCTTCTATGATTTTTACTTGTTGGGTTTCTCTCCAAGGCATCCATATTTGTTGGAATGGATATCGACATCTCCATTATTGTTGCATTTTATCACAATAATAGACATTGTAATGTCCCATTTTTTGAGATTATTATTAAAATAAAAAATAATTTTAAATACTTAAATTAAAATAATAATAAGTCTTATTTGCCAAAAAGTGATTTATGTCAACTTGATTCTAATTTGTTTTTTACTTAAAGAGGGAACTTTTTTGGTCATGGGCAAATCAACCCTTAAATGAAACTATAATGGAATTTGATTTTTAATTTAAAATTACCTCCACAAGTGGAGTGTATCTTTTTTGAATTTATTTTGGGTGGAAAAGGTTATAAAATAAGGATATGAGGCTCATTTATGATTTTATGTCATTTTATCAATAAATATTTTTGAGTTTGAGCAGCTTGCTTGACTTTCACCCATAGAAGATGAAAACCTTATTTGGGAAACTGAAGTTGAGGATGAAAACCTTCAACATTTAGCTAGGTGACTTTATTTCAAGGGTTATAGTGGGCATATTTGATTAGTTTAGGGTATCAAATCACCATTTTAGTATAATGTATCATTAAGGGAATCTAAGAGGAGTGACACATCAGTTTTGAGGCAACAACTTGTGTTGGAATCCTTAGAAGGGTGAAAAATAATTTTGGGAGCACAACAAACCCCCCTTGGGATTTGTAAGTACCTTTTTCTATGCTAATTCAAGCCTAAATTTCTATTTGAAGGCATAAACACCTAGCTGGTATTTTTTAATATTTTCTAGCTATTGACATGATAAAAATATCAGATTTGAAGGTAATATATTTGGTTGTAATATTTCTAGTTTTTGGAAAGTATGTTTGAGAATAAAATATTGCATTTGTGCCCTAAAATTGGTATCTAAAAAAGTTTGAATTTTTATTTTCTTAAGGTTAGAGAGGAGAAATAAAAAAAATGTAATTTTTAATTTTAGTTCGCTGGAAAACCCAAGTTGTTTTAAATTTGTCTAAAAGGGGACATTACAATGGTATCAGAGTTATGATCTTGCTAACCTATTAATAGTGAGGACAATAAAATAATCCATGTTAGAGTTGTTGCAAGCTATGCAAGAACATTCAAATGAGATAAGGGCATGGGAAGAAGAAAAGAAAATAAAAAAGTCATGGTCTGAATTCCAAAACCCTACAAATAGCAAACGAATGAGGAAGCCAAAGAAGAAATATTGAAAAAGGAAATGCCATTGGTTGATTGCCCAAAGAGTTCATTAGAAAATAATGGTATGAATTACATATGTAAGGTAGAATTTAATGATCTACCATCAACAACAAAAGTGGATCCTAAGGTTGAAAGGAAACATGCTACCTTGTAAGCAAGCATGAAATATGTGATAATGACCTAAAAGAGGTGTGATGATTGGCTAAGAAGAGTGAAAGAGGAAATTTGATATCCATTCAAGAAAGACAACACCTAAAACAATTTAAAGAGAAGGGTAAGCAATTTGATTATCTTCATAGCAAGGATTTATTATATCACCATCATACTATGTCCTTATAATATTTTGATCACCATGATCATTATAATAATGAGGATAAAATGAAAGGCACCAAATGGAAAGATGATATTTTATAAGAAGCCCCTATCCATTTTCTAAGCATTCCAAGGATTGAGCCATTGCCATATGAGATGGATTTTCAGGACAACTTTGGGAAGGGACTTGTCAAGATTAATAGTGTGGAGGAAAATCTATCAAAGGATCCTAATTCAGCCAAAGGAGATGAACATTCTAATTTCAGCCTGAGGAATGATGGTCATGCCCCATATTAAGTGTTTCATACTAAGGTAATACCAAATTGTTGTCAAGAGGGTCAACACCCTTATAATTTCAGTTCTGGTTATGGTGGGGACAACAATGATCTATTCTAGCTTTACCATCATTTGATGAATGGTAAAGGGATGAAGGTATAACCTTGGGTTATAAATTGTCTTACAAAGCTACAATGGGATGTACAAGGAATCAAAGAGAGAAGAAATGAAACAATTTATAAATCAACTGATAAACATGCATTTAAGGAGGTAATTTTGAATCCCAAGGTGGGAGTTGTTAAAGACATCCCAACCAATCTTCTTTCAAGAAAGGTGGATGAACACTTTGATCACAAGCTAAGGTATACAAATATTTCATATTTTTTGCTTCCTGGTATGCCATTTCAAGATTCATGTTAACATGGAAATCATGCTAAGAAGGGTGATAGGGTGAAGGATGCAACTTGCAACATAGGGCATATATATTTTGTGATTCAAGCACAAAATTATTGTTGTATATTGGATTTGGGTGATATATTGGAATCTATAAATGGTAGATTTTATAATTCCAATATAATTATTGTTGATAAGTTCACCATCCATTGCATGAGGATCACTCCAATGTTTGGGCAACGGGGCATTGAGATTTTAAGACAAAATTCAGGGAAGGGAATGAATATGAACTTGTTAACATTGATCCATGGGTGTTTAGCAAGATGATCATGGATGAAAGGTCAAATATAGTAAAGCTATCATTAAGGAACTGAGATGAGGTATGAAGTGATGGAAACCCTTTAAAATCCATTTTGTTCAGCAACATCTTAAGAGATCTTAACTTCAACAAAACAAGGGAACAAATTAGTGAGGTGGAAGTAGTAAAAATCAGACCTACATATGAGAAAATTGCTTTGAGAACCTTACAATCACAAGCTAAACTTTCTTAGAAATATGTTCTCATGTGCACCTAAGACCTTGGGCTCAATTTTTGCATTCCTTTCATGTTGACCATTTTGGTCCAGCAGGCTAAAATCGGTCTCGTTCTTCCCCTACTATTCTGAGCCAGTTCAAAATTTGATTTTGCACAAGTCTTGTTCCTACAGACTCTGAAGGCTGATTTCTACGGACTCTGTAGGCTGATTTCTATAGACTCTACAGGCTGATTTCTATGGACTCTGCAGGCTTATTTCTACAGACTCTGCAGGCTTGTTTTTACGGACTTTGCAGGCTTGTTTCTATAGACTCTACAAGAAAGAAACAAGTTCCCAACACTTAGGCGATAAAAGGACCTTTGAAATTTTTTTGAAAGGCAATTTTAAAGGCCAAATAGCCCTTGCAGAGGGCAATCAAGCATAAAATGGACCATTCCAAGTGCCCTTGCGGAGGGCAGGGAACACTTGCAAAGGGATCAAAGAGAAGGCCAAAAAGGTAAGTTTTTCTTTGGAGAAGTGAACAAGGCAGAAAAGTTGGAATTCCTTTGGATTTGTTCAAGGCAAAAAGCAAAGGCAGAATTTCTTCAGACAAAATGTCCGAAGGAATTCCTTCAGACATTTTGTTTGAATAAATCCTTCGAAAGAAAATCCCACGACAATAAAAAGACTAAGGAAAAATCTTTGGACAAAATTCTGAAGGAATTCCTTCAGACTTTTTGTCTGAATAAATTCACCCGACAGAAAGTCTGAAGGGAGAAACCCGAAGGAATTCACAGGGGGAAAAAACCGACGGAAGGGTAAGTGGAAAAAGCATAAAGGAAACATATCCTTCGGACAAAATATTCGAAGGAATTCTTTCAAACATTTTGTCTGAAGGATGTGACTACCAAAAGGAGCTCGAAGGACCTCGAAGGGTAGGTACCCTTGCGTGGGACTCCTGGCTACCGAAAGAAGGACCTTCCCCAAGCCCCGAAGGGACACCTTCCCTTTGGAAAGATTCAAAGACTAAGCTCGATCAAAGGAAATATGAAGGAAATACGAAGGAAATAAAGTCGAAAGAATTAACAAAGAAGAGACGATGCTGGGAAAAGACAAAGTTAAGAATGAACTCAGGGACCTGATGATGAAAGATCCCAAAGAGCCAAAGAAGTAGCAAAAGATAGCCCTCAAGGGCCGAAAGAGATAGAAAAGACAAAGCCAAGAAGAGATAAAAGAGCCAAGTGCATAAATGGACAAAACAACCCAGGTGGTAAAGGGGAAGGAGTTACTCCAGTGGTTGGAATAGTGCCTACCAAGTCGTAATCAAGGGGCATGAGCAGTGAATGGCTCAACCCATTTTTCTCCATTTTGCATTGATGAACAGAAAAATTGCGTAAATGCCTTTAAGGAACGGTCTTGTTTGTAGACAAATGGTGCAGCCTATATGTTTTAAATCCCTGAAGTCAAAATCAAAGTTGACACAACATTATCTTTCAATGGCTTCCTCTTCCCAATGCTCTCAGTACACGTGGGTAACTTGTCAAAGGGTGCCAAAGTCTTTTCCAAAAAGGGCACTTTTGTTTTCCTCTTTTCTATATATATTGTAACTTCTCATTTGAGAAAGATCATCTCTCACATTGTAAAGTGAAGCCCTGCCATTTTTCACCTAGAATAAATAGAATACACATTTTTTACCTCTATTCTGGTTGGATATATCTGAGTGTGTTTGAGTGTTAGTCTTGTGTTCAGTCATTGCTTCCTAATGCTTTCATAGGGTTGACACCAACGCACCTAGTATATATAAAGCACCATTCCTGCAGGTGACAAGAAGAGTTGTACTTGGAGCATAAAAATAGAAAGAGGTTACTAGACAGCGTGCTTTTCCTATAGCACCTATGGTAAGTTCTTTTTCTATGTGGTTCCATTAAAGCCTCCCTATCAAGCTCCATGTAGTTTGGTCCTTTTACCAATTTAAGTGTATGTATGTGTTCTTATAGTTTAGAGTGTGAGTGTGAGTAGATCAAACTTGTTTGGTGCATCACCCTCTTAGGTTAGGTTCTATTTTTCAGTAATCCTTCTCCCTTTTCACCCCCTTCCATTATATGTATATGTATTAGCAACTTACTAGAAGAACTCAGATGCATCAAAGGGAGCTAGCCCTTATCTAGAGACTCTCCCCCTAGTTTTGCCAGACCCACAGGCAAGAGGAAAGTTTCCATTTTGACGCGTGGAAGATAGGAGCTCAACCTCTTATCAAGGGTGTAATCCACTATGTCAATAGTTTTTGGCATGCCTAATGGGACAAATTTTTTACACTTAGTAAAGTTTTAGGATTGATGCTGGTCTTGTTACAGAAAAATCAACCATTTTCAGCATCTGGCGACTCCACTATTAAGAACATCAGTCTCTGATCAAAGACGAGTCTCACCTCTTATGCCTAAAATCACCACACGATCTGCTGCTAAGGGTGTCCCTTTCAAATTCATTGAATTGTCTTTGAACTCAACAAAGTGACTGAGGTTTGAGAGGACTCATCCTTATTCAGCAAATCGCTTTCCCAGACCTACCATAAAATACACCTACGCAAGAAGGCCTCGGTTGCATCCTATCATAGCTATGGCATTACCGTTTGTGGCCTTTTATGGTTAGAGTCCTTTGAATCTCCAGCATTATGACATAATTCCACGAGCAGTCCTTAAAAGTGTGCCTCCATCTAATGGAGAGGGGCCTATTATCGCTATTGAATACATCAAAAATATTGATAACCTCTGTAATATTCACAATATCACTGAGGAAAACATTGCGATCAGATTGCTGGCATTGTCTTTCAAGGAAAAAGTTTTGGATTGGTATGGGACTTTGCCCATGAATTCAATCGATTCTTGGAATGAATTGGGCACCCTTTTAATGAACTGATTTGGAGAGAAGAGAGACCACCTCCCACTCACTGAGCAGTTGACCATAATGAAAAGAGCTCCACATGAATTCATGCAGGATTTCAACACTCAATTTTAGAAGACATGAGATAGAATCCCCATTTTGGTAAGGCCAACTCTAAGTTACACTTTCCTCTATTACTTAAAAGTGTTGAATAGTGACATCACTGTTATGATACAGTTTATGGGAGGACATGTGCTACTTGCCACCTATGACATAACTATAACAGATGAGAATTCCCTGGTGCAGGTTGAAAAAATATCTCCTAGGCCTCATATGCCGCTCTTTCCTGAAATGTTGCCTCCAATCCAGACTGCTTCTCCCACCTTATCTCTTCTACTTGGTATAGAAAATCTATCTACTACTTCATCAAATGACCTCCATTAAGTCAAAAGTCTGTTACAAAGTGTAACAAATAAACTAGTGGCTATTAAAAGGTAACAAGCTCAAAACAATTGACCAAATCAAGGATATCAGTAGTATGGTCAAGTAAATAGACCCCTTTTTCAGAATTACAATCAAGGGTAGGGTCAATTTACATAGGCCAGACCTTTTCAAGGCTACAATCTAGGCACCCCTTCATCATCCAAGGCCATGGTACCTGTTTAAAATAATTTGGTACAAGAACAACCCAGTTGCTCAACCATGAGTGTTTCTACCTCAAATTTGCTTTTAAGACTATAAAGAAAGAAACTAGAAGAAAGTGAAGGACAAGGCTTGAAAGTACCTGGACTATAGATTGCGCACCGTAAATCCAGACGTTTGTGGGCACTCCTCTTTGGCTGTGGAGGAATGACACCTGCAAAAGAAAGGAAAACTTGGACAAGGGGATGTTAGATAAATAGACGGTGGGTTGCCAAGCGAAAGCTTGTCCCCGGAAGTGTAAAAACTTTCTCAAAGGGAGGTCAACCCACAGATGAAAGACAAATGAAAGACTGAGAAAGTATAAGATGCCAGAATACAGGAATGATGAATAGATTAGAAATGAAAGAAAACACCAAATGGTTACCTGGAGGAAGCAGCCGGGCTGAAGACAGTCGCCGATGTCGGAAGTGCTGCCGGTGTCGGTTAGGAGGTCTGCCGACGTCGGTTATTCTGCCGACGTCGGTTGGGGAAGTGACCGGCATCGGTCGGGGTAATGGCCTGTGGTCGGGTCTGGGACGTGTTCTAGACTGTGGACAGGTCCGGGATGCTGAGGATGTCGAGACAGAGTCTGGGGACGGGTCAGAATGGCCTGTGGGATAATCTTGCCCTGTACAGGGTCTTTTGTGGACAAAAAGGGGACGGGGGAATTGTCTGGAACTGGGATGAAGAGTGGGACAATGTGAGAGGAGGATGGACAGGGGACAGGTCCTGAGAAGGCCTTGCAGCCTCTCAGGGGGGAAGGGTAGAAGGAAGGCAAGAAACAATAGATAACTGAAAGCTCAAATAACAGAATCAAATAATAGACTTGCTTACCTCTTTGCCTGCTGAATGAAGAATTGAAGGAGCTGTTGTTGGAGCCAGGGAGGATTCTGCAAGAAGAGAATTCTGATGAAGAGCCTTTGCACCTGCTACTGTTGTTGCACGAGGTTCAAAACGAAGACAAGACGAATGCCAAACGCCAGGAGAGTTCTGTTTGCGAGCTCAGGAGTCCAGGGGTTGCAACGGATACAGAACGGGGTCTTGAAGGCTGCCGACGCCGGCAGTCTCGCCGACGTCAGCCGCAGGGTCGCCGACGTCGGCAGAGTCAGAATGGAGACAGAGGCTAAAAATAGCCTCTGCCCATTCTTGCACGCCGCCGGGTGGGGGATTGTGGGAAGAACGGTTATGAGCATGCTAAAATGGACGCGGGAGGAATATAATGGGGGGATTTTGGACAATAAATGCTAAGGGGTAGGTGGAGGGATCCAAGGAAGGATCCAAGGTGGCAAGGGTGAGGTGGAAAAGGGGGCCAAGGAAGACTAGGAGGGAGAAAGGACCAAGGGGGAGAACCAAGGTGCAGACACGTTTGCGGTGTCTACATTTGCCCCTTTTTGTCTTGTTGGTTTTTCTAGACGAACTGCAAGACAAAAACAGGAGTTGGTTGCCCCAGAAAAAGGATGAGATGTTCCCCCCTCAAAGCGATAGTCGAGAGAAGGGAACCGAAGATCGAGTGTCGATTTGACAAAGAAATGGATAGAAAAGAGTGAGTGAAAACGCTGCCATAGTCATGATTGCGCGTAGTCCACTTCACGAGAGGGTCAGGTCAAATTGTCGCATGGTCAAGGGTCAAGGAGTGCCAAAATTGAAGTAACCGGGCCCCAGCATTTAGTCATCTGCTGATCGGGTCACTCAATCTAAGCTGAAGCTCCAAATGGTCATCGTGTCCCAGGTATCCAGGGCTCAGGAAGTGCTCCCAGAAACACGAAAAAGGCCACAAGTAGTAGGGATCAACTGGCTCGTGATCCTACACTTGTGAAGGGTCAAAAATAGTCTGCGAACAATTCTGCTAACCAGCCGTGGAATAGCATACACGCAAAAACAACCAAGGCAACATTGTCTTGGAAGAAGGTCAAAGAAGAAGGAGATAGGCATGGTCGCCAATGGTCATTGGTCAAGAGGATGGATGGACGAAAGGATGCGACCGAGCTAACCCCAGAAGACCCCATGTCAACTGAGTGCTGCCTACATAGCCCCGATGATAGGGCCTCAGGCCGATGTAGTTCTCCCTTAAAGGGAGGGAGGGTCAGAGGGATTGATTGGTCTTGGTCAAAGTCGAATGAGTGGTCGTGGACAAAGGTCTTGGTCAAAGGGTCTTGGTCAAAGGTGACGAAGTTGGGTGTGATAAGAGTCGAAGAAGAGAAGGTTTGTCCATCATAGAGATGAACAAACGGGGGTGGTCGAGCTAACCTCAGAAGATGTGGTATCTGAGTGCTGCCTACATAGCCCTTGTCCTAGGGCCTCAGACCAATGTAGTTCAGACAAATTGAAAAGATTGGTCGATGATGAGATTGGATGTGGTCAAAGTTGTCGATAGACTGGTCGTGGTCAAGGTCAAGGTCGCAAAAGGGAAGGTTTGTCCATCAACGAGACGAACAAACGGGGGTGGTCGAGCTAACCTCAGAAGATGTGTTATCTGAGTGCTGCCTACATAGCCCTGGTCGTAGGGCCTCAGACCAATGTAGTTCGGACAAAGAGGGTCAAAATGGTCAATGATGAGATTGGTCATGTGTCGAAATGATGAGGCTAAGATGAGGATAAAAGGATGCTACAGATGGTGTATTCTGTAGAAGTGGTCGAGAGTCTTTCATCTCTAGCAAGTTTCCATAGTCGCGATGGATGTATGCTAAAAATGAATAAAAGGTCTATTTATGCTTCAGCAAGTATTGGTTTATGCTTAACATAAATTGGGTCTGGTCGATAGTTTCCACGTGTATTGGTGTCCATGGGAACTATGCGAAATGGACAAGGATGATGCCTGATGTCATGTTGAAAATGTCGATGATGGAGTGAAAAAGTGTTGAAGTTGGCTTGGTTTAAGGATGAGTCGACAAGAGACGAAGCGTGACCAAAGTGTAGAGAAAAGGTGAAAGGCAAATCGCTCTTTCATTGACAAGGACCAGAAAGGAAGCATAGATAGGGGTGATTAGAACCAAAGCCCCGTTCATGCATTACGTCGTTGACCAGTGTTGAGTCAGAACGGTAATCGAATCACTTTGACATTAAAGTGAGCTCGAAGTCCCTTGAGCCGGTGATAGAAGGGGGATAGGGTAACCCAGTTTAAGAGCAGGAATAACCTTGCCCCCTTTTGTAGGAGACCCTGAGACAACTACAAGTCAATGTCCGTGACTCGTTTTTTTTTTTTTTTTTTTTTTTTTTTTTTTTTTTTTTTTTGCGCAGGCTGATTGATGCGGGAAGCCTACATAGAAATGTCTTTTGATGTAATGGTCATGTTGCGAAGCTGATCGATGCGGGAAGCTTCTAAGAAAAGTGTTGTTTATTGCCAGAGTAGTCATAGCCATCCTTCGAGGGAGTGGTCTATATTTTTGCTTAATAATGTTTGAAAAGTTGGCCTAGCTGTCCTTCGAGGGATCAGTCTAGTAATACAGCAATGATAGTACAGCTGTCCTTCGAGGGATCAGTCTGTCTTTTTGATTTGACTTGACTTGATGACCATGGATATGTTTTGACATCTTGATTTGGATTTATTGATAGGAATGAGAGTCACGGACAAGACTGTAGAAGCTCAAGGACGCCCCTTTTTATTAGGACAAAGCATCACTGCATCCTAAAAGGGTTGTAGAGGACTTGTTAAAGGGGAATAGGGTTGAAAGGGATGAGGATTAAGGGGACGAAGATTGCTCAAGGGACGAGCTCAAGTTACGTGTCAAGTAGACGAGTACTCGACTAGCAGAAGAAAGGTCGAAGATGCAAGATAGAAAGGGGGGCTCAAGGTCTGATAAGTCCCTGGGCCATGCTAGTGAGTTAAGGTCTGAGTCAATTAGAAGCGGACTTGCCCCATTTGGCTCTTTTCAGATTGGTCAGATGTTGATGGTGGATGAGAAGTTGACTGATATGGTTGTTGATTGGTCGAGACTTGGTTGAAGATTGGTTGAATGATATTTGGTTGTTGATTGGTCGAGGATTGGTTGAAGTGTGGTAAAATGTTTGGTCAAAGTTTGTTGAAGGTTTGGATCCCCCCAGTCGCTTAGGGAGAATGTTGGATAGATTAGTCAAGATTGACTGAGGCTTGGTGATTAAATGGACTGTGTTAATGTCAAATAATGGGGTCAAAGGCGGTAAAGAGACCATAGTCTGCCGTGGAGATCTCGATTTAGGCGATGAGGTTGGAGAGGCACGGGTCGGGGTTGATGTTTTGTCGAAGAGGTGGTTAAGAGGGTCCTTGGTGAGAAGGAAAGGATTTCTCTGTTGTTGACGAATGACAGCTTTGAGAGCACAACAATGCTCAGTGTCATGTCCCGGAGTATGATGATAGTTGCAAAATTTAGAGTTGTCGAACCAAGATGGCCTTGATCCGAGAGTTGATGAATGGGGCGGTGTTGAAGGTTTGTTGATGACGTGGTCGAGAAGAGAGGTGTCATTCGCCAGACATTGGCGAATGGCAACCTTGAGGGCATGACAATGCTCCGTGTCGTGCCCGAGCGTGCGATGATACGCACAAATGCGAGTGTCATCGAACCAAGGTGGTTTAGGTCCGAGAGATTGATATTGTCTGAGAGGCGGGAGGTCGAGGCGAGATGACTGCAATAGGTGCCGTAAAAGAAAGGTATAAGAACCTGCTAATGGGTCTAGATGTTTTATTGCAGTGAGGGTTGATGATGTTGGTTTAATAGGCATAAGAAGCGTTGGTCGATGGTTTGAGGGAGATATATGTTTGATGGGTTGAGGGAGTAATGGAGGCGACGTGCCTCTGTGAAGGATGGGAGTAGGCAGTACTCCTATTAAAGTGGATGGATGCGGGCCTAAGATTGAAGGCAATGATGAAGGTGGGGGAGAAATTCTCTGATGTGGTCTAGTAGCTTTCGTTAGTTTGGGTCGAGGGCCACTATTATGTGAGGCAAGGTTGGATGTGGGTTTGGGTTTGGATGTGGACGAAGGTGAGTGAGATGTAACAATCTCAGGCAAAGGGCAAGGGAAACCGTGACTGGGTCTTCCTCGGTTGAAATGGGTAAAGAGACTGGTTCTTCTCTTGGTGGAGAAGAAATAGGAGAGGGTGGCTCCTCCAGATGGCAAGAGGCAGGGATGATTATGCCTTCCGCTTGTGCTTGAGGAGTAGGCAAGGTATGGTCATTGGATGAAGGTACGGCTAATGGTATAGGTGTGGTCAAGGCGTCCCCCAATATAGGAGAAATAGATGGAGGACTAACAGGAGAAGAGGGTTCTTCATCTTGTGATAGATGAATAGGAGAAAACTCTTCTGCCTGTGAAAGAGATTGGTCAGAGATAAGAGGTAAGATAGTGTTAATCGTGTGAATGTCATGGTCATGAGGATCTTGGGTTATGGTTTGGACGTTGTTTTGAGTAGGCGGATGATTTGGAAAAGGGTGTTTGAAGATGTCGATATGTTGATTAGGTGGGGCGTTCGGGTTATCTAAAATAAGATCCCCCTTGTCGATCATGTCCTGGATGATGTTTTTGAAAGTTTGGCAGTTGTCAATGTCATGGCCTTGGACGCGGTGAAAGTGGCAGAAGTCAGCCTCTCTATACCATGTAGGGAGGGCTTTAGAGGGGTCAAATTGAGGTGGTCAGATTGGAGGGAGATTGAGGACCCCCTGCTTGAGAAGTTTTTCCAAAACGGAAGCGTATGGTTCTCCAAGTGGAGTGTAAGAACGCTGGATATACCGTTGTTGGAATTGTTTGGTAATGCTGGAAGATGTCGAAGGTTGGGAATAATTCATCGTTGTTGAGGATGGTGATCTAACGACCACAATGTTGGCCACTCCTTTGGATTTGGAGTTGGCAGAAGAAGAAGGTCTGAAAGAAGAATGGTCAGTAGATTTTGCGTTGGTATTACGCAATTTGACCTTGTCTTCTTCAAGGGCACGGAGTTCGAGCTTTCGCGCCATGATGAAAGCTTCGTCAAAAGTGCGAAATGTCTGAATCCGCAAGGTAGAGGAGATGTGGTTGGCACATGCTCGAGAAAAGAGCTCGATGAGCTCGGGTTGAGGCAAGGAGAAGGAGAGCTGGTTAATCGAGCCTCTCCAACGAGCGACAAAATCGATCACAGATTCATCGTCAAATTGTCTGATGGAGTAGAGGTCTGTGATAGAGACTTGTTTAGTGATGTTGATTGAGAAATGGTCGAGAAATAATTGAGCGAGTTGGATGAATGAAAAGATAGAGTGTCTGGCAAGAGAACTATACCAGTCAAGGGCAGGGCCAGAAAGAGACATAGGGAACGTGCGTAGAAGTAACGCATCGTCGTGGGCGATAAGATAACAGGCATGTCTAAATGCCCGTAGATGTTGTTGTGGGTCTTCCTTGCTGTGAAAGCGAGAGAATTTAGGAAGCTCCCAATGGTTAGGATATGGTCGAATAGGGACAGAAGGATGAATAGGCTCGTTGCAAATTTGCTCATATGACAAAGTATTGCTTGAATCGGAAATGGAGGCCTCGAGACTGGATATTTTATCCATTAGCATTTTGATAAGATTTGCTGACGGATTGGCGGGCTGAGCGCCCCCTAGGTTGTAAGGCGCTTGGAAGAGGTTAGAGGAGGTGTGCGACATAGTCGGTTGTACAATGTACGGATGACTAGTCGCAGGGGCGGAAGTGGAGGCTAGAGGTGGTTGCGTTATGAAGGTTGAAGGCATAAGTTGACTGGGCACCGCCAAAGGTGGTTGAATGGCGGCACTGGTAGCAAGCGAGGTGGGCACTCCTACATTTGTGGGCGCAAGAGTGTAAGGGGTCGAGGTAATCAAGTTCTGATATGATGTAGAACTTGGTTGAATTGCAGGTGGTTGAGGGGGTAATGGAACCCCGATGGAGGTCGGTCTAAAAATAGACGGGGAGGCCAAACTTTGCGTATTGGCCATGGTTGGGTTAATAGTTGAGGCGAAAGGCTGAGTCAAAAAGGGTTGGGTGGCGAATGGTGTGGATGTTGTCGCTACGTCACCCGAAAGGTCTCGCGTTGGGTTTCTCGCGAGATAGTTTTGGAGGGCTGCGGTATTGAGGTCCAAGAATCTCTCGAAATCTTGGTCCCCTTCAGGAATGATGGGAATTTGAGTCGGGGTCGGGGTCGGGGTCGGTCCTGTAGGAGTTCTTCCAGTCTCCGAGTGGAACTCCATGATAGGACTGGTTAGAGACAGGATAGACTGGAGCGGCTGTTGGTTAAAGTGGTTAAGAAGAGAGTCCTGGTTCCAGAAACTGTGTTTTGGGCAGTCTCAGAAAACCAGAATGGAGTTTTTGACAGAGAAGGGATAGGTTTCAGGCTGCTGGTTTTGAAGAAAAAGGACAATGACAGAGACCGACGTCGGTTAAAAAACCGATGTCGGTAGGAAATGAGGCCGGCGTCGGTCACATAACCGATGCCGGTAACATATGAAGCCGACGTCGGTAGAATAACCGATGCCGATGACAGGGAAAGCCGACGTCGGTGGCAGAACCGATGTCGGTGACTGTGTTTTCCAGAGAGCCAAAAGGTTCTTGGAAAAACAAAGAAGAAAGCGCCCTCACACACTCAAACAATCAGATGAGAAGAGGAAAACAGAGAAAGACAGACAAGCCTAAGCGATAAATCCTAGGAATTAACCTTAGAAATTTGTGGCTTATGCCTTAGATGAATGTTTGGGGAGATTGGCTGAAAAATGGGTCCTAGAAGAAGGCAGTCTAAAGATAGTTTCAGGTGTTGTTTTAGGTGCTCAAAGATCTGTGTTAGGGTCTGGTACGTGGCCTGGTGCTAAGGAGCAAGCTCCCCTCACTTCACGATTCCAGTGGTTAGCTGGTCTCGCTTAGCCAAGATATACCTCGCCTAGAGTTTAGACTCTGCCAGAGAACGGAGTGGGCTTCCCCCTTGGTGATGAAATCCAAGTAGGGTCACCGGGACGGGTAAGGTATCCGCTGGGTGATGAAATCCCAGTCGGGCCTTGTCTCAGGTATGTTATATGTGTGTTTTAGTGCATGTGATTCGGTAGTGTAACATCAAGTGTCTAGATTTATTCAATATGCGCCTAAGTTACTAGATGTGGACTACGAAGATGCAAGCACAAGCAGAGATGAAAGTGCAATATGTTTTAACGCTCAAAGTCGAAATGTGATATTGTTATGAAGACAATAAGGAGAAAGGGATGAGAGTATGAGATTAAGACTAGTCTAGAATGCAAGGAAGAAAGGTTCGTTTTAGACCCGCTTATAGTGACATTTGGAATAGAAGAAAGAGACAAAAAGGAAGGAGCCTAAATGCACCTAAATGAATGAAAAAGAGAAAGGAACCCAGGAGGAACCTAAGGTCCCACCGGGCGTGCCAGAGATGTTTCTACCTCAAATTTGCTTTTAAGACTATAAAGAAAGAAACTAGAAGAAAGTGAAGGACAAGGCTTGAAAGTACCTGGACTATAGATTGCGCACCGTAAATCCAGACGTTCGTGGGCACTCTTCTTTGGCTGTGGAGGAATGACACCTGCAAAAGAAAGGAAAACTTGGACAAGGGGATGTTAGATAAATAGACGGTGGGTTGCCAAGCGAAAGCTTGTCCTCGGAAGTGTAAAAACTTCCTCAAAGGGAGGTCAACCCACAGATGAAAGACAGATGAAAGACTGAGAAAGTATAAGATGCCAGAATACAGGAATGATGAATAGATTAGAAATGAAAGAAAACACCAAATGGTTACCTGGAGGAAGCAGCCGGGCTGAAGACAGTCGCCGATGTCGGAAGTGCTGCCGGTGTCGGTTAGGAGGTCTGCCGACGTCAGTTATTCTGCCGACGTCGGTTGGGGAAGTGACCGGCGTCGGTCGGGGTAATGGCCTGTGGTCGGGTCTGGGACGTGTTCTGGACTGTGGACAGGTCTGGGATGCTGAGGATGTCGAGACAGAGTCTGGGGACGGGTCAGAATGGCCTGTGGGATAATCTTGCCCTGTACAGGGTCTTTTGTGGACAAAAAGGGGATGGGGGAATTGTCTGGAACTGGGATGAAGAGTGGGACAATGTGAGAGGAGGATGGACAGGGGACAGGTCCTGAGAAGGCCTTGCAGCCTCTCAGGGGGGAAGGGTAGAAGGAAGGCAAGAAACAATAGATAACTGAAAGCTCAAATAACAGAATCAAATAATAGACTTGCTTACCTCTTTGCCTGCTGAATGAAGAATTGAAGGAGCTGTTGTTGGAGCCAGGGAGGATTCTGCAAGAAGAGAATTCTGATGAAGAGCCTTTGCACTTGCTGCTGTTGTTGCACGAGGTTCAAAACGAAGACAAGACGAATGCCAAACGCCAGGAGAGTTCTGTTTGCGAGCTCAGGAGTCTAGGGGTTGCAACGGATACAGAACGGGGTCCTGAAGGCTGCCGACGCCGGCAGTCTCGCCGACGTCGGCCGCAGGGTCGCCGACGTCGGCAGAGTCAGAATGGAGACAGAGGCTAAAAATAGCCTCTGCCCATTCTTGCACGCCGCCGGGTGGGGGATTGTGGGAAGAACGGTTATGAGCATGCTAAAATGGATGCTGGAGGAATATAATGGGGGGATTTTGGACAATAAATGCTAAGGGGTAGGTGGAGGGATCCAAGGAAGGATCCAAGGTGGCAAGGGTGAGGTGGAAAAGGGGGCCAAGGAAGACTAGGAGGGAGAAAGGACCAAGGGGGAGAACCAAGGTGCAGACACGTTTGCGGTGTCTACAATGAGATATGGTCAAGATCAGGCTATTTATACAAATGAAATGCTGAGTCACTACACAAATGTACAAGATAATCAGTCAGCCACCTAATTCCCAAGATTTGAGGCTTCAATACAACCTGACATGGGCAATAGTTAGACTCAACCTGATTCTACTCTCATGAATCACCTAGAGGGTGAGTTCTATGTAGTCAATTACGTGGGTAGTGCTGACAATCAGGGTGACTATGTCACAACCAACACAAGGTCAAAAAAGAGAGCAATGGAAGAAGCTCAAGTAGCTACCCAAATGTCAGCAACACCTTCTTCATCACATGTAAACCAAAGGGTTCCAAACTTTAGACTGTTGATTGTACCTTCAGCGCCTCGACCTGCGCCTCAGGCTATAAGTAATCTCAAAGAAAATTTGAAATAAGGCAACCCTCGAGTCAATGTGGTAGACCAGATGAAAAAAATACACATGAATATCTCCTTGTGGGATTCATTGTCAATATCAGAGCAAAAAGACATGCTGTAAAAGGAATTGCATGAGCTGAATGAAAAAGTTATCCTAGCAAAAGCTGATAACATTCTGATGATGAATGGGTAGCCTTCCACTTCAGGATAAGTTAAGAAAGAGGAAAAAGTTCCCCCCTTTTATTTGTCCTTGGTCATAGGAGATTTCTTGGTGCACAATTGCGTCATTGACAGTGGATCAAGCTCCTCAGTAATGCCCAAATGCATAGCTGACAACTTGGAGTTAAAATATGAAGAAATAACTAAGGGAGTCCAGCAGCTAGATGGAACACCAGCAAAGACAATTGGAGTGGGGAAGGCTTTGAGCTTGATGCTACACACTTGCCTGACCTTCTTAGTTCCTCACGATGTGGTAGTGGTGGATGTCCCTCTTTACTTTGCTATTTGCTTGTCCAAGGATTTCACATCCAAGATAGGCGGCTACCTAGTAGCAAACTGGTCTTATCTAGTTTTTAGAACCAAGTATGGGACTAAGGTTAAGATTGAATTGGAGCCACTCCACAGAGATCATCTAGAACTATACTCACTCAAGGCAACAAATGTCATCTATGCCATTGTTGACCAAGAAGAGTTTCAAGTGGATCAATCTCCATCCTCTTCCCTTGAAGGAGTTGCTGACTTGCTCTTAGACGAATGGAGAAGTGACAACTTCGAGCATGATCCTTACAAATTCATAGAAGAGGCAGGCTTTGGAATTTATTTCATGCATGAAGATGGCACTTTTGTACCAAATCTAATGAAAGCAAGCCAGGAAAGCTTAGGTTTATGGTAGCTATTCTTTGATGGCTCTAGAAGTAAGTTGGGAGTTGGTGGTGGAGTGGTGTTAGTTTCTCCTGTAAAAGAGAGATAATTTTTGGCTTTCAGGTTTCAATTTTCTTGCATGAGCAATGTTTTAGAGTATGAATCCCTCATTCATAGTTTGGAGTGGGCAAGGAAAAAAGGAATCAAAGAGCTGCAAGTTTTTGGTGACAATGAGTTGATTGTCAATCAGGTAAGAGGCCAAAATTTGATAAAGAATTCTTTATTGAAGTCCTATAGACATAGGGTGTGGGACTTAGTGGAAAATTTCTTTGCTTTCAATGTTACCTCTATTCTTAGAGAGCATAACAAACAAGCAGATATGTTGGTAGCAGTTGGTGCCCAGTTTGATATCCCTAGGGAAATAGGCTGAGACCGTAGTTCACACCACTTGAAGGTAGTAATCTGACCCTCTGTGCTTGACAACATCACTAACTAACAAGTATTTGACAATGACCAACAAATAACACTCTTTTTGTAAGAAGAAGTTGAGTGCACTGCTAAAAACTAGGCTAAGCTACAGTAGCAGTATGGTAGCCAAATTGTTCAGCTGAAGAACAATAAACTCCCCAAAGGCTTGGTCACTCTAGAGAGTATCTTCAATGAAGATGACCAATTGAAAAGTGATAAGGCAAGAATCACAACAAAGGAGGAGAATTATGAGAAGGTTGAAATATTCAAAGATAAGCTACTTACACTTGGGAAAGTGTGCACAGACTGTGAAAGGTAGGCCTTCATCTTGTTGTGCCAAGAGTTTGCCGATGTCTTTGCTTGGGAATATAGTGATTTGAAGGGTTTTGACCCAAGTTTGGCCCAACATACCATTGAGCTAGAAGAAGGTGCTAGGCTGATCAAGCAAAACCAAAGGCCTGTCAACCCAAAGATTGAGCCTCTCATGCAGAAGGAACTAACCAAGTTGATTGAGTCTAGGATAATATTTCCAATCAAACACTCTTCTTGGTTGGCCAATCTTATTCCTATCCAAAAAGAGAATGGGGAGATCAGATTATGCATTGATTTTAGAGACCTTAATAGAGTCTCTTTGAAAGACCATTATCCTCTCCCAAGCATGGAGCAAATCCTTCAAATGGTGACAGGCAGTGAGCGTTTCTCCCTCCTAGATAGGTATTCAGGATATAAGCAAATTTTGGTGCAAGATTGTGACCAGTACAAGACAGCGTTCACTACCAACTGGGGGATGTTTGCTTACAGGAAAATGCCATTTGGACTGTCCAATGCTTGTGCCACCTTTTAGCGAGCCATGGACATGGCCTTTTGAAGCCTGATAAATAACACTATGCTGATATATTTTGATGACATGACATTATTCTCTAAGGAGGTGGGCCAACACATGAAACACCTCAAAAAAATCTTTGAGAGGTGTAGAGAGTTCAGTATCTCTCTTAACCCAAAGAAATGTGTGTTCGCTATCCATGAGGGTAAACTCCTTGGCCATGTTAATTCCAAGGAAGGCTTGACCATTGATCCATAGAGAGTTCACTCCATCATGGAGCTGTCTTTGCCTAAACACAAGAAGGGCCTATAGAGCTTCTTTGACAAAATAAATTTCATCTAGAGATTTATTCTAAATTTTGCAAATGTAGTCAAGCCATTGACCTCTATGCTAAAGAAGGATGAAAAGTTCACATGGACAGTGCAAAGAAAGGACAGTTTGAAGAGATCAAGTAGGCTATAGCCCAGGCTCCTACTTTGATCATCCCTAACTTCACCAAAGATTTCAACCTCTACACCTTCAAAAATGAAGAGGTAATCTCCACCATGCTTACCCAAGCAAATGGTGATAACCTTGAACAACCACTTGCATTTTTTAGCCAAGGCCTATAAGGTTTTGAGGTCAGGTATACATATGTGGAGAAGCAAGTCCTTGCAGTCATATGGAGTCTAAAGAAATTCAGGCATATGTTATCTAATAGTAGAATTCACCTCATGGTTCCACATCTTGGCATCAAGGATTTCTTGATCAACCATGACCTAAATGAAAAGAGAGTGGGGTGGATCACTAAGGTATTAGAATACGACATGGATATCAAGATCACCAAGTTGTTAGGAGGGAGAGGCCTATGTGAACACCTTACTACAGACTTTAAACAACAAAAAGAGGATAGTCTGCTAATTCATGATGCAACTACAATAAAAGAGCCAGCTGTTATGAAAGATTGGACATCAGACTTGAGGCATTTTCTTTTCACTGGTGAGTGCCCACATGGCCTTGATAGGACAAAGAGGAGATATTTTAGACTCCAGTCTCTCCCTTATGTCCTAATTGATGGAGTGCTATTTAGAAGGGATCTCTCAGGAGTCCTTTTAAGGTGCATAGACCCAAGTCAGGCTGACAGGGTGCTGTTCGAGTTCCATGATGGGCCAACTAGTGGTCACTTTGCTCCTAAGCCTACAACTGCAAGAATAATGAGAGCTGGTTACTTCTGGCCTACTCTATTCAAGGACACCCATGTCTAGGTATGAAAGTGCCAAAAATGTGCACTTTTTGATGGGAAGCAATGGTTGGCTACAATGCCTTTACAACCTATTCAAATGGAGTAGCCATTCATGCAATGGGGCCCTGACTTTATAGGGATGATTAACCCTCCCTCTAGTGCTAGACACAAGTGGGTCCTAACCACCACAGACTACTTCACAAGATGGGTAGAGGCTATCATTTTGAAGGAAGCCAATGAAAGTGCAGTCCTAGATTTTTATGAAGACCTGGTGGCAAGGTTTGGGGTTCCAGCTACCATCATCTTAGATAACACTTTAGCTTTTCTGGGAATTAAAAAAAGTGAATGGGAGTTGAGATATGGTATCTATCTTAGCACTTCATCCAACTACTACCCATAGGGGAATAGGTTGGCTGAGTCCACCAATAATAATATGATCAAGGTTATCAAGAGGACAATGGAGGAGAATCAGAGGACTTGACATGTCAAGCTAAAAATAACCCTATGGGTAGATAGGGTCACTCCAAAGAGGGAAATTGGTAACTCGTTGTACATGCTCATATATGTAAGGGAAGTTAGGCTTCCCATTTCACTTGAGTTGCCAGCCTTGGACCTCGCTCACCAGCTATAGTTATAAGAAGGAAACAACATGGAGGTTAGGCTATGTGAGTTGATGGAGCTCCAAGAGACAAGGGACCAGGCTATGGCTTTTATGACTAGTCGCCAACATCAGATGAAGAAACACTTTGACAAGAAATATTCATCAAAAGGTTTCTCTGAAGGAGACATCATCTTGAAATGGGATGTAGATTGAGCTAAGCCTGGAAAACACGTAAAGTTTGATGCCCTATGGAGTAGTCCATACGTCATCACTTAGTGTCAGCAGCACAATGCATTCCAACTCTCCACGTTGGATGGTGAAGAACTGTATATCCTAGTTAATGGGATACATCTTAATCATTATCACTGAGCCCTTCTCCCATCATGTATATATTTTTTTTACTTTTTCCCTATTTTCCCTACGTGTTTTTGCACATGTTAGTAGTTTTCTTAGTCTTGCGAGTGTTTTCATTTCCTTTGGGGGGTAAAACCTTTGTGATTAATTCTTGGACATCTCAAAGTGGTTGCTAACTCTTTCAAAGCTGCATCTCAACTCTGTGCCCAATGGACTTTGAGGCTACTGGTTTCTAAGCATAGTAGGCATGCTTCCCCTAGGAATCACCAAATTGTTGACCATTTTGGTCTAGTAGGCCAAAATCGGTCTCTTTCTTCCCTTGCTATTCTAAGCCAATTCAAAATTTGATTTTTCACAAGTCTTGTTCCTACAGACTCTGCAGACTGATTTCTATGGACTATGCAGGCTGATTTCTATGGACTCTGCAGGTTGATTTCTATGGACTCTGTAGGCTTATTTCTACATATTATATAGGCTTGTTTCTATAGACTATGTAGGCTTGTTTCTATGGACTCTGTAGGAAAGAAATAAGTTTCCAACACTTAGGCGACAAAAGGACCTTTGCAACTTTTTTGAAAGGCAATTTTAGAGGCCAAACAACCCTTATGGAGGGAAGTCAAGCATAAAATGGACCATTCCAAGTGCCCTTGCAGAGGGCAGGGAACACTTGCAAAGGGATCAAAGAAAAGGTCGCAAAGGTAAGTTTTTCTTTAGAGAAATGAACAAGGTAGAAAAGTTGGAATTCCTTCAGATTTGTTCAAGGCAAAAGCAAAGGCATACTTTCTTCAAACAAAATGTCCGAAGGAATTCCTTTAGACATTTTGTCTGAAGAAATCCTTCGAAAGAAAATCCCGTGGCAATAAAAAAACTAAGGCAAAATCTTTAGACAAAATTTTGAAGGAATTCCTTCAGACTTTTTGTTTGAATAAATTTGCTTGATAGAAAGTCTGAAGGGAGAAACTCGAAGGAATTCACCCGAGGAAAAAGCCGACGGAAGGGTAAACAGAAAAAACATAAAGAAAACATATCCTTCAAACAAAATGTCTGAAGGATGTGACTACCAAAAGGAGCCTGAAGGACCCCAAAGGGTAGGTACCCTTGCGATGGACTCCCGGCTATCGAAAGAAGGACCTTCCCCAAGCCCTGAAGGGACACCTTCCCTTTGGAAGGATTCAAAGACTAAGCTCGATCAAAGGAAATCTAAAGGAAATAAAGCTGAAGGAATTAACCAAGAAGAGATGACACTGGGAAAAGACAAAGTTAAGAATGAACTCAGTGACCTGATGATGAAAGAGCCCAAAGAGCCAAAGAAGTAGTAGAAGATAGCCCTCGAGGGCCGAAGGAGACAAAAAGACAAAACTAGGAAGAGACAAAAGAGCCAAGGGCAGAAATGGACAAAACAACCCAGGTGGCAAAGGGGAAGGAGTTACTCTAGTGGTTGGAATAATGCCTACCAAGTGGTCATCAAGGGTGTGAACAGTGAATGATGCAACCCATTTTTCTCCATTTTGCATTGATGAGTAGACAAACTGTGTAAATGCCTTTAAGGAGCGGTCTTGTTTGTAGACAAATGACACAGCCTATTGT
Source organism: Torreya grandis (assembly GCA_037957365.1). Lineage (NCBI taxonomy): Eukaryota > Viridiplantae > Streptophyta > Pinopsida > Cupressales > Taxaceae > Torreya > Torreya grandis. Next base: position 2,452,141 of record JARHVA010000033.1, on the reverse strand, counting down.
TTTAAATGCCTAAAGCCAAAATCAATGCTGACACAGAATTATCTTTCAGTGGCTTCCTCTTCCCAACTCTCTTAGCACATGTGGGCAACTTATCAAAGGGTGCCAAAGCCTTTTCCAAAAAGGGTGCTTTTGTTTTCCTCTTCTCTATATATATTGTAACTTCTCATTTGAGAAAGATCATATCTCACATTGTAAGGTGAAGCCCTGCCATTTTTCACCTGGAATCAATAGAATACACATTTTTTACCTCTATTCTAGTTGGATATATCTATGAGTGTGTCTGAGTGTTAGTCTTGTGTTCAGTCATTACTTCTAATGATTTCATAGGGTTGACACCAACACACCTGGTATATACAAATCACCATTCCTGTAGGTGACAAGAAGAGTTGTACCTAGAGCACCGAAGCAGAAGGATGTTACTAGATAGTGTGCTTTTTCTACAGTGCCTATGGTAAGTTCTTTTTCTGTGAGTTTCCATTAAAGCCTCCCTGTCAAGGTCCCTGCAGTCTGGTCCTTTTACTAGTTAAAGTGTATGTATGTGTTCTTATGGTTCAGAGTGTGTGTGTGGGTAGATCAAACTTGTTTGGTGCATCACACTCTTAGGTTAGGTTCTATTTTTTAGTAATCCTTCTCCCTTTTCACCCCCCCTCCATTATATGTATATGTATTAGCAACTTACTGGAATAACTTCAGATGCATCAAAGGGAGTTAGCTCTTATCTAGAAACTCTTCCCCCAGTTTTGCCAGACCCATAGGCAAGAGGGGAGTTTCCATTTTGAGGTGTGGAAGATAGGAGCTCAGCCTCCTGTCAAGGGTGCAATCCACTACGTCAACATTTCCTTAAATAGATTGTTGAAAATCAGTCAACATTTGATATTTTCTAGCCCTTACAATTTTGATGATGTATAAAGGAAATTTGATTTGTAGCCAATGTAATATATTCCTGCCCATCATTTTGGTAAATTCATGCTTCAGAATGATGACATCTTTCATGAGTAGCTATAATATTGTATTCAGGGGGAAAATACCTTAGATAGATGAGGCATGTAAGAAGGAATTTTAGTTGTGAAGCTATTGTACCACATTCACATTGATGGACTTGATAAATTTAGATCAAGTAATGTTGCTATCAGGCAAGAACATTGGTAAGTTTGAGAAGGTTTCATCATTGAATGATATGAGTAGAGGGTTCCATTTGGATGAAATAAATAATTTTACACATATAATCCTAATTTAGATGAGAACACAGGTGGTTTATGGCTATTACAACTTGTTTATAGCTAACTCATAGGATGATTTGTGCCCTATATTAAAAGGTATAGGTTTTCATAACATTAGGACAATTAGAAATTAAATCTTTGGAATGGTTTTTAAGGAACTTGATTTCACTAACCATATCATTAATAATCATGAATTAAAGGAGATTGTGAATGCTTGCCTTAAATCAGAAAATGGATTAAATCAAGATCATTTCATGGAATCTTTCCTTGAGAGGTTATTTACATTAGTTTTCACACCCCGAAATGGAACAACAACAAATTTATCAATTATTTTAGGTCTAACATTTGAAAGTACAACCATGAACACTTCAAAGTAGTGTTTAGGGTTACAACTAAAACTATCTCTTTATCAGGGATTGTACATCCAATTATGATCATAATGGAAGAGATGATTAAATTAGAGTTGCAAAATGAAATATGGATAACAATGGAGTGTATAGGGTTCATGACAACAGTGGAGAAACATCAAGATGTAGAAATAAGTTTATAAGACCTTGTCTACAAGATAAACTATAGTGGAAAGATTGGAAAACTAGTTGAGATTGATTTCTCAGCTAAGGGTACAACATAAATGAGGACTTTAGCAATAATAAAAATCAATTATAAGATTGATTATAATGATAGGTCTGAAGGTATAATGAAGGCTAACCTTGCTCTTGATGACTTGGCAATTGGTTGGCAAAGTGTAGATGTGTACCCAACTGACGATCTTTGTTTAGGAGATGAAAGGACAAAAAAGGGTGAGGTATTTTTGGATGTTACAGTTGTGATTAAGTCACTATTGCTTGTGAACAAGCAATCTTTGGAATTCATGTCTAAATTTTTAGTTGCAGGCATAGTCATAAATGTTTTAGGAGTTATTAAGGAAGACAAAATTAATGCTTTAGTAATAAGAGGGGAGGAAGTAGCAGTAAAAGGTGCATTCATTAAAAGGGCAGTTAGTTTATCAACTAATACAAAGTCTAATTTTGAAAATAAAGTAGTAAAATTAGTTAACATAGAGACTAATTTTGGAGAGACAGTTGTGAAATTAGTCAATGCAAGGTCTGATTTTGAGGAGATAGTGATAATAGTAGTCAACACAAGGTCTAAAGTTGAAAATACAACTCAATTTATATCAGCCACACTCAATAGAAGTTAATAAAGGTGGAGGTACAACTGAGTTAAATGTTGAAGAAAAGTTTATGATGGATAGTGAGCAACAATTGCTTAGGGACTTGAAATGGCTATAATAGCTTGCAACACAACAATCCAATTTTTTAGGAAGGTGAAATTGGAGGGACCGACCCACCATAACATTATGGGACCTAGTGGAGCTCAAGGCTATGTTCCTAAAGTAAGTGTTTATAATTATGCATCCTTAAGGATGAAGTAGGATCTAGGTATTGCATTGATGGCCATTTGGGTGGGCTTGCTTTTATTTGAAGGTAAGCAAGTTTAGGTAGGGTGGACTGTAATGTCCCCTTTTTTGATATTAGAATAATATTATTATTAAAATAAAAAGTATTTTTAAATAATTAAAGTAAAATAATAAGTCTTAGTTGCCACAAAGTGACTTATGTCATAAACTTGATTCTAATTTTTTTTGACTTAAAGAGGGGACTGTTTTGGTCATGGGTAAGTCAACCCTTAAGTGAAATTATAATGGAAGTTGATTTTTTATTTAAAATTCCATCCCCAAGTGGAGCATCCTTTTTTGGGAATGATTTTGGAGGGAAAAGTTATAAAAGAAGGAGATGAGTCTCATTTGTGATTTTATGTCATTTTATCAATAAAAATTTATGAGTTTGAGTAGCTTGTTTAACTTTCACCTATATAATATGAAAACCTTCAATGGGAAACTGAAGTTGAGAATGAAAACCTTCAACCTTTCACTGGGTGACTCTATTTTAAGGGTTATAGTGGGTAGATTTGATCAGTTTGGAGTGTCAAAACATCATTTTAAGTACAACACAATAGGAAGGGCATCTAGGAGGAGTGACACAACAATTTTGAGGCAATGAATTGTTTTGGAAGCCATAAAAGGGTGGCAAACAACTTTAGGAGGGTAGAAAACCCCCTTGGGATTTGGAAGTACCTTTTTCTAGGCTAATTCAAACCTAAATTTCTATTTTAAGGCATAAACGCCTAGCTAGTATTTTGTTATATTTTCCAATTATTGATTTGATTAAAACACTAGATTTGAAGGTACTATATTTGGATGTAATATTTCTAATTTTTGGAAATTATTTTTTAGAATCAAAATTACATTTATGCCCTAAAATTGGTATCTACATAATTTTGAATTTTTATTTGCTTAGGGTTTGAGAGGAAAGAAAATGTAATTTGTAGTTAGGGTTTGTTGGAAAACCCAAGTTGTTTTAAATTTTCCCAAAATGGGACATTATAGACATTTAATCTAGCAACTTCCCAACACTCTTTGTTGTAAGATATGTCAACACTCTCAACAATGACAACAATCCATGATTCTCTTTCATAACCTATAACTAACTCAAGTATAGATTCATACACCCAACCCAAAAATGAAAAACCTTGCTCTGATACCACTTAACGTAGTCAAGTTTAGGGGGTACAAATAAGGACAACCTTAGATCATACAACCTAGGGATCAACACTTAAAAAATGGATCTATTTATAGTCCTTATACATAATAGAATAAAATAGAATCTATCTTTATTTTATTTCAATGGATAATTAAAAAAACACACAACACACACTTCTTGAATTATTTAGACTATAAAGATATGTAGAGTTACACTATTAGTATGTTGATGGATGTAGTTCATTCCTAAAAATCACTACTCAAACCTCTATGCTATAATAAGTCTTTGATTGTAGCTCTCTGATTGCTTCCAAAAATGTTTGTGCCATCTTCCAATCTTTAGCTATTGATTTAATCTAAATAGAGACTTCAAAAAATAGCTAAACCCATTCTCCAAAGGTCTCATCTCCTTGTATAGGCACTCATCCAATATTTCTTATTAATTTCTAACCATTTTAGCTTCCCTTTGCATGAAATTTCATATTCCTATTGGGACTCTTCAACTTCCTGTCATTACAAATCTTTAACTACCTATGTGTGAATGTTTGGGTAGTTATGCACTATTTACACACCCTTGTAAAAAACATGATCACACAAGTTATTATATGAAACAAAACTCATGTACACATCAAAACTCACACACATAAAAAACTATCGTGTGTAAAACTCACATGTTTAAAAACTCTTGTGCACAAAACTTAAGCACACAAACTTATGTGCACAAGAAGGAATCATGCACACAAAACTCTTGTGTGAAATGTGCACTCACAAATATTCCTAAGTATAAAACCCATGCATAATAAATATGTGCACAAAAAATCATGTGCATATTTTTTTTCACACATACTTTAAAATCTTGTAACCTCTAGAGGACATAAATTTTGCATACGAACTCAAAATGAGATGCCATTTTTTTAAAGTACATAATTTTTGTAGGAGAATCAACAATCCAATTCTGGTTTAGATGTGTTATTCATGCCCTTTTTGCCTTTGCCCCAAAACCTATTAGTTTTAGGCCTTCAACGAATGCAACAACTACCTAGATTGTATTAATTATTGAAAAACTCAATAGAATCACTTGGAACCATGTTTATACCTTAAAATAATCCTCTATAATATATTTGTATATCTTTGAATCATCATATTTTTGATGTTTTCTTTGTATCAACTTCTACCATTCTAAAATGAAAAATGTACCTAATAGTCTACATGAAAACACCCTTACCTATTTTTGGTTGATGGAAGATTTCTTGCACCCCTTGGATGCTCCTTCATAAAAATCCTTAAACACCATTACAAACATTTTTTGACTACTTTTGTCTACCCATTAATTTGAGGATGTTTTCTGGTACTCATGTTGAATGTCACCCTTGTGAGCATAAGTAATTCTTCCAAAACATGACTCTTGAATATTTGGTTCTATAACAAATGATATAATGGGGGATCCCTGACAACTTAATTTTTTTTTAAAATATAGCTTCACAACCTTAGGATAATTGAATTCATCCTTCATCATGGGAATGAAATGAACATAATTTATTAACTAATTCACATCCACAAATATTTGATCATTACCTTTTGACTATTGAGAGCTTGTGGTGAAGTCTATGGATAAGATTTCCCACTACTGATTAATGAAAGAATATAGTTGAATATGTATTATAGATGAGATACTTTCCCCTTTACTTCATTTTCATATGTGGTACTTAACCACAAACTTTAACATATCAAATTTCATGTTCTTTAACTAGAAGGACCTTATGTTCATGTATGTTTTTTGAAACCCAATGTTTTGTGTTGAAAGAGATATGTGACCATGCACCAAGGTAATCTGAATGACTGGTGAACCATTCATTCAATGCATGTGGTATGTGAATAATATAAATCCATTTATAACTATCCATTTCCTTCCATTATTGACATCAATGATATATTTTTTGAGTTGCATAGTAATATGGTGTGTAATTTAGTCTTTCAAAAGATCATATATTTAAGCAGGTTGGCTAATGGAATAACATGGACCAATGACTCAAATTAGTAGGATAATACACTAGTTACTACATATTATTTTCCCTTATACATAATATCAAAATCATATGGTTGGGGTTGATAAATCCATTTTTGTTGTTCAAATGTGAGTGACATTTTAATCAATTATTTTTTTAGGCTGAGGAAATTAATCATGATGAGAAATTTACTTCCTAGGAAAAAATGATGCCACTTGGCCACTTTATGTAGAATGGCTAATGTTTATTTACTGTAGGTGGACATTATGCATTCCCTATCATTTATTTATCTATTATCGAAGGCAATGGGCTAGTGTGTTTGGGAAATCACTACACAAGTCCAAATCAATAGGCACCACACTCAATTATAAAAGGTTTAGTTAAATTAGGCACAACAAACATTGGGGATAATAAAATAGATTTCTGAGGCCTTAGAAAGATTCATGTTCCTTAGGAACCAAAAAAAAAATCATTTTTATAAGGTATGTCAAAGGGCAGGTTATTTTAAAAAATTGTTGAAAAACATGTGGTATAAACCAGGTAGTCCTAAGAAACCATGAAGATTATTAAAAGTTATGAAGGGAGACCAATCACATACAAAATTTATCTTTTTGGGATATATATAGACACATTTTAGAGAAACAAATACTCTACATATTCTTGGAAAATTCACACTTAGATTCATTTGCATGCAACGTTTCATTGAATAGTATATGGAGTACAATATCCAAATGTTATAAATGTTGTTATTATGTTTTGATGTAAGTCAAAATATTATCAAAGAAAAGGAAGACCAAATTACGAATTATTTTGTTAAATAACTTATTCATCAAAACTTGAAATGCGGTAGGGACATTACATAACCCAAATAGCATGACTCTTAATTGATAATGTCCCAAATGAATGTGAAAGGTTGTCTTTATAATTACAAAAGGCATGTAGAAATCAGACATAGCCAACACTAGTGTTAATACAAGACCTTTCTTGAGACCATAAAAATATTCATGTTCCTTAGGGGGCCAATAAAAAGCATCCCTTTTTGTGAGGTCTGTCAAAGGGTAGGGTTATTATATAAAAAATCTTGATGAATCTATGGAATAAATTTTCTAGTGCTAAGAAACCACAAAGCTTATTAAGAGTTACAGGGAGATGCCAATAACATACAACCTTTAATTTTTGGGGTTTTTTTAATATAAACCTTATGAATAAATTATGTGGCCAAGGTACTCCATAGATTTCTTATAAATTTCACACTTTGATTCATTTGCATAGAGGTTTCCATTAGATAACATTTGAAGTACAATTTCTAAATGTCATGAATGTTCTTCTAATGTTTTGTTGTAAACTAGGATATCATAAAAAAAAGAACAAATTTGCAAAATAATTTGTTAAAAATCTTATTTATCAATGCTTGAAATGTATCAAGGGCATTACACATTCTGAATGGCATGAATTTGAATTGATAGAGTCCTTGGTGAGTGTGAAAGGTTATCTTTTGGTCTTGTAAGAGTATTATAATATAATAGTACACTAACTATATATCAATCTTGGAAAAGTATTTAGCCTCATGGAACTCAGCCAATAGAGCATTAATTTTAGGCATTGTGAATTTATTCTTAATAGTTATGTGATTTAAAGCTCTATAATCGATATGAAAGTGGTAAGACCCATTCTTATTCATACCCAAAACAACATGTTTAACATAAGGCCTTTTACTAAGAACAATGATCCCTATCTCCAATAGTTCTTGTACCAACCGTTAATATTTGATTTTTTAAAGTGCCCATACTTATAGGGATAAACCATTATAGGGCCCTTTATAGGATATAACTCAATGATATGTTCCAATCCCCTATATATTGGAATAATATTTGGTAGATTTTATAAAACTATTTGATATTTATGCCAAAAAAATTAAATTCATAAGATTTGAGATTGTTGATCAAATAAGATGGCATCTATCTAATAAAGATGATCCATAAATCCAAAATATTGATTCTTCAAAATATTATCCATCTAACTAGAATCAACTACCTTTTATTTTATCTAGTTTTGATTATGTGATCCTAATAAGCATAAAACTATTGAATAAATTAGAATGTTAATGATATATATTTTACCAATAATTATGATTGCAACTTGATAAATATAGTAATATGTTAATTTTATAAAACATTAGGAAGAAAATAACTTAGCTTAGATTTTGATATTCTACTAGTCTGAGATTAGATATAATCATATAAAATGCATAAATATAGGTTTTTGATCATTCAATTTTATGGATAAAGTTCATGCATGTGCCTAGATAGGTCCATGCTCCTTGGACAATGATGCATGCTAGTCTTTTTTTTTATTGTAGACTTATTCATGTTAACTGTGACAAAAATATGATTATTCTACCATCTGCACCTATGTTCACTGAGACTATTGAGTTACTACTATACCTTAGGAGTTCAAAGAGTAAACACTATGTAGATTAGTCTCTTGTTAGTCCAAAATAAAAAATATCAAGAATAATAATTTACTAAGACTAAACACTCTTTCCTAAGAACTTAGGGGAGTATAACACAATAAACAAGATCACAAAATAGAGATGGAGATAATAAAATTTTCTTATCTCCTCTATCGTATTTGATACTTACTTGTTGGCATAATGATGTTCATTCTTGACCTATGATGATTGTAGTCTTATAACAATGATCTTCCATGGTGGTAGCATCTCTTCAATAGTCACTTGTGACTTGGTGTGAAGCTTGGCATAAATTGGGCATTATAACATTACTCTCAAAGGCTTCAAGAATGTATTCCATCAGAATAACCTTACACACAAAATATTTTTAAATAATGGTGTGGACACTTGTATTTACATCTCAAAGAACTAATTCTAACCAAGTTAGGTTAAATTCTAACTTGGATAGAGTTTAAATTAACCTAGGTTGAGTCAGTCTAACTCTAGATGGGTTTAAGGCACTTATGAAATATTGACACCTCAGTTTTAGATATTTTTGAGGCATGATAACTCACTTTAGATATTTGTGCAGTGTGAGTCATATTTTTGAATATTTAAGAGATAATAAATCACTTTATTAGCTCATTTGACTCTTGACTTCATTTTTGAAAAAATATTCTTTTTTAGTAAATGAAATTCATAAATTTGATTTGGAATTTTTGTTTAGACAAGTTAATTAGGATTTAAAATATAATTAGTCTTAGTACTTTTTAGCTTTTGAAAATTGTTTTAAATGTCATGAATTAATAGCTTGACATACCAAAAGTTTCAAATTACTAGGTCATAATTTGACTAGGGTTAGAACTGAACTAGGTTAGTGATGCATACATGATATTACACCAAATAAGCTAGCCTTGTCACATGTATAGGTAATAAAATCTCTTATGCATATTAATTTGGTCAATTCAGGTAATTTTTAGGTTTAAAATGTGTTGTTTACTAAAAATTAAACTAAATATCAATTTAGGCACAAAAGTGGCCAAAACCAAGTGTCTATAGTTTGCCCCTATTTGAGAAAGCATTGTGAGACATAGTCATAGTAACATATTTTCAAAGAATGAAAAAATTGTTAATCTAAATGGTTCATGACCTAAATTGCGATGGATAAGCCATTGATTCCTTCTTGAGGAAGTGATGTTAAAAATAAAACTGTCGAACATTCCCTTTAAATGAAGAAAATGACACGATCTAGATGGTAACGAGGGTGGGATTATTGAATTACCCAAGGGAAATTATAAAGAGTAATAGTGGTGGAGTCACTAATTTATCAAAATGTGGTTATAGTCAGTAACAAAGGTGTGACACTCATTTTCCCAAAGGTGGTTATAAGCAGTGGTACATATGGATGCCCCAATAAGGTGGTAGAATGGAAATTGATTTTTCCAAAGGTAGTTATAATCAATAACCAAACAAAAAACCACCAATTTTATCAAAGGTAGTTATAATCAATAACAAATGGTGTGACACTGGTTTACCCAAAGGTGGTTATAAGTAGTAGCACAGATAGATACCCTAGTAGGGTGGTAGGATAGATATTGATTTTCTCGAAGGTGGTTATAATCAGTAACCAAATGGAAAGAAAAACACACTGATTTTTCTAAAGGTGATTATATTCAAGGAAATATATATTTTCCCTAGAAGGGTGGGTGGAGTGGTAAAAAATAATGATTTACCCATAAGTAGTTATAATCATTAAATTGGTCAAAAATAAAATTTATCACAATGGAGAAAATTGGCAAGGGTAGTTTATGTGAAAAATTTGTGAAACATATTTACGATGAGTTGGCAAAGTATAAAAACACATTTATAGCTTAAATGCAAGTTTAAAGATGCACATTCAAACAAACACGAGATATAGGTTGAAAATTCATGTTAAATGGGTCTTAGGGGGAGGCCCAAAATGATGGAGCTAGAAAAGGATAACAACATATTTATATCCAAATTTTGAGTTCAAAGATGCATGTTTGAATAAACACATGATATAGGTTGAGATATCATGTTGTTAAATGGGTCTCATGGGGAACCTCAAAAATATGGTTAAGGTTAGGAGATGTTATTTGGATATTATAATTTTATTATGTTGTATGACTCATATGGATACTTATACAGAGATGCTTATATAAACACATAATAAATCATTTGTTACACTTCTTTATTACTCATGGAGTCAGGTATGTGTTTGGGTAGTTGGCTAGGTTTTTGATATATAGGAGAGATGTTGTCATTGCTAGAAGACTTTGTGAGCATGGTTTTGCTGCATCTTTTGATATTATGCATGATAGTTATGGATAACTAAAATGATAATTCATATCTTAAGCATGAAAAACTTAATTTAAATATAAATATAAACTTAAGAATAAGGTAAGAATAAGCAAAACCCAAGTGTAAATAAAACAAATAAATCAAGTGTAAGACTAAATACAAAAAGTCATAACCAAAGTACATTATATGTATAATGAGGACTTAAGTTTAAACAAATTATAATAATCTTATGGTAATTAAGAAGTAAAAAATAAACAAACAACAAAAGGATAAAAACAAACAAATAAAAACACAATAAAACACCAATAAACACAAAACACTAATAAACAAATAAAACACACAAATAAACAAAGTGAACAAAATAATACAAAATAACTAAACAATTTAAAGTAAAGAAAAGTGTAGTAAACAAACTACTCTAAACATATAAAAATAAACAAACTAAGTTAAACAAAAAACAATATACAAACAATGATTAATCACAATGTTAGTGCAAATAAAAAATAAATTATTCGTACTTGTGTAATGGATGTGTTACTCTCAATAACAGGGTGACCCCTAAACTAGGTAGCAATGACACAAGTAAAACACAAGAATAACTGGCATAATGTTTCCCTTAAACTATAGGGAATCAATGACATAAAAAATATGATAACATTGTCCTTAGACTATAGGAGATAATGACATAAATAAGACAAACAAAATGGGGGAGGAGTGGAAGAAAAGGAAGGGGTAGCCAAGCTGACTCGAGATGCACTAGGCAAGTAGATGATAACTACATAGTTCCATGGATACAAAATCTAATGTGAATTTCATGCCAAATTTAGTTCTCCCATGATATGGGATAGAAGAAAATGGATGATAAGAAAACATGATTAACATGTAAATAAAAATAGAAATGATCTCATAAAATGACAAGTGTATGAGAGAAGAGGGGATGACATTTTGCAATCATAAAAACATCAACACAAACAAATCAAGTGAGTGTGAGAGTATGATTAAAGTTAAAACCACATTAAAAGTTAAGAGATGATTATCCATAGATGAATGAAATTGGTAATTCATAGTGTCTACTACATCTATGGCTTAGAATGAGAATGAGCTCACAAAATGATGAGAGAGTTGAAAGGGAGATTACTTGTAAAATGACGAGAGCGTGAAATGAATCCAAGTGGTCATTAGTGTATCAAATTTGAATACATAATGCTCACAACATGAACTCACAAAATGGCAAGAGCATAAGGCTTAAGGCTAATAAGGATGGGAAAACTAAATGACAAGTGGTTACTCGTGAAATAGTTAGGGGTCCTAGGATCCTTAAGATAAAGAAGTGGTTGAAATAGAAAGGAAGGTATGATCAAGCTAATTTGAGATACCCCATGTGTCCAGATGCTACTTACATAGTTTGTGTGGACCTTAGGTCGATGTAATTCTCTAAAAAATTAGAGGAAAAAGACCAAGGTGGTCTACAAATAAACTAAAATAGATAAGATGGCCCAGCCCAGAAAAAATTGATGGATTTATTTCTTGAATGGAAATTTTAAGCCAATTTTCATGATTTTATGATTTTTATGATTTTATATATCTTTATGAATGTTTAAGGGTTTTGAAACCATTTCAAATGTTTTTGTAATTTTTTAGGCATCTCAACTCAATCAATAATTATGAGACATAAAATAGTCTAACTCATAAAATGGTGAGAGCATGGCAAAGGGTGACTGAGTTGAACTCAATGTGAATCGATCACTACCTATATAGTCCCATAGGACCTCAAATCACTGTAGTTTTACTTACACAGAAGGTGATGAAATGTTTCCAATTTTTTTAGTGTTATTGGTATCTCCACTCAATTGAGAATTATGAGATACAACATAGTTCAATCTCACAAAACAATGAGAGCATGGCAAAAATGTGACTGAGATGACCTCAACATTAATCAAGCACTACTTACATAGTCTCACTAGGACCTCAAATCACTATAGTTTTTCCTTTGATGAGGCCACCAATTGATTTATTTTATTGCCTCATCCATCTCTAGTATATATCTTTTTCTATGTAAATACCCATTACCATCCATGACTCATGAAAATGAATGAATAAATTTATGATTTTATGTATGCATCGATATATATATATATATATATATATATATATATATATATATATATATATATATATATATATATGCTATGTTATGAATTAATTATGATTTTTTTGATTAGATTATACTTGTGTAACCTTATTTAAAAAACATTTGAAGGGTGACATAAGACTGCAGGAATCTTATTTAGGCACAAAAATTATAGAGGAGCCCGTAGCAAAAAGGGTTTTCACCTATAGGTTGTCTGCAACAACTATTGGCTCATACCTACAGGTTACCCATAAAAAATATTGGCTTCCACCTACAAGGTGCCCATAGAAACTATTGGCTTCCACCTACAAGGTGAAAGTAGCAAAAGTTGGCTTCCACCTATAGCTTACATGTAGTAATTGCTAGTTTCCACCTGTAGGTTGCCTGCAACAAAGGCTTTCACCTATAGGATCCTATAACCACTAGACATAGTAGAACTATTAATGTAATTAGATTTGATTAGCTCTTAAGGACACATCAACTATCTTATAAATTGAGTGGATGATTGAAGAGGATCCTCCATAGCTATTGTATAGACTCTTCACATGTAAATAATCTTGGTTGTGCTACCAAAGATGAGTAAGTTAAAGATAATAGAAAAGAGATAAAAAGAAGTAAAATTAAAAAATAATATATATTATATTTAACCTAATCAAACCTAAAATAAGTAAATTTAGTTACTAATCACTTGAAGGTTGACTGGGGCAGTTCCCAAAGTATTTGTATTTTTCTTAGTTTAATATTTTTGATTAAAGCTAATAAAACTGTCTTATATATTTAATGGTAGAACCTAGATTAGATTAAGGGTTGAATAGATAATAATAGAGTAGTATAATTGTAGAAGTCATTGCATTCTAAATATTGTAATCCTTTGTAGCAATATTTAATTGCTATAGATATGAGTAATGAGAAGGTTGATTATGTAAGAAGCTTTTGTAAGTCTCTCAGAGAAGGATTGGAACTCAGTTCTAAATGAGGAAGGGTCCCCTCAGAAAGAGTTGTAGAAAGATATTTTTGAGGGAGATTCCAACCAAACAAGCCACAAGTTGATACTTGAAAAGAACCACAAGCTATAGCAACTAAGAATCCTATTGAAAAATATACCATAAGCTGAAAGGCTCTTGAAGAAGGGAACACTACAAACTAAAAGAGGCAGCTTGTATAAAGAGTACTATTGGATTTGAAAAAGGAAATAGAAGTGGAAGAAGCATTAGTTGAGTTGGTAAGAAGAAATGAGGGAGACAAACTTCATGAACCAAACACTCCAAAAAGTAACATCAGAACAACATTCTAATAAGGCTTTCTTGAACAAATCAAAGAAAGCTCAAGAGAATTTTTAGATTTTTCATCTGGTAAAAAGATTATGGATCAATAGATAAACATTTACTATCATACTGATGAAGGGACTAATATAGAATTTGAAGATGTGATCTTGAGTACCTTTGGTATCCATATCAAAAGAAAAGCCATCATGAGTGGAGGAGACTTTATGAATGACAATAGGACTCCAGACATAGTTACTTTTGAATTTCCTATTCCAGATACAACAAGTATAACATAAATAAAAAATATCTTGCCCTCAGCCTTGCCCAATTGTATAGGTACATTATCATAAGAGCTAGACAAATTTTTATTTGAATTTGATATCCTCTGTAGAAGCTATGACTACAGGTAGGATGCATAGAAATTGAAATTTTTTCCGGCCACCCTCAAAGACTCAACACTTTATTGGTTCATGGGGCTGGTTAGTAATTCAGTCCACACTTGGGAGGACATGAAAAAGAAATTTTTGGATAAGTATCAGGAATATGGATGAGGAAAAAATTATAGAATAAATTACATCTTTAGGATGACTCAAGAAGGGGATGAATCTTTGGAAGACTATGTTGAATGGTTCATGTTCAGTGTACAAAAATTCAAGCAAAGTGTGCTAGGAGAAGAGCTTCTAAAACTCATCTTCCAAAAAGGAGTCAAAGAGGATTGTTTGGAAGCCTTAGACCTAATGAGTGGGGAGGATATCTCCCACCTACCATTCCCAAACATCAAGAAGTTGAGCAAGAATTATTCCAGATCTGCCATAAATAAAGTTAGGGGCAACAAGCTTCACTGGTAGTTGTAAGTGGGCTATCAAAATTTGAAGTTAGTAACCTATTACAAGACATAAAATAAGATATCATTAGTCACTTGACCACCCAATTGGATAGCCTTCACTCAAGGTAAAATAAAGAAACCTTGGATCAAGCTTTGACCATCTATTATTTGAATTATAAGAAGAAGATAGCTTATAGGTGTCACGAGGTTCAGGCTAAAGTAGTTAACATCATAGCTGAAGAAATAGAAACAATAGAACTACACACTATAGGAGAAGATGGAGACCATGTTTTCTATGTTGCATAAATAAAGTCATGGGTTTAATGACCATCTTATCTAGGTATGAGATAAAATCCACCTTTTACAAATTCTACCTCTTTTAATTCACAATTTGTAAATACTACTCCCAATTGGACTAGTCCATGGATGAATGTCCCACCTCCTAATTCCAACTAGCAACCACCTCAGACAAGTTATCCCACCACCTCCTGACAACCTCCACAAAATCTATCTCCACCTTGAATATAAGCTTGGCAACCACCCCAAAACCCACCCTTCACAAACCAGTGGTGGCAGCCCTAAGGAAACCATCAAGAAGGATTCACTCCACAATATAAAAAACAACCTCCTACTCTTATGCCCAATACACAAGATGCATCTAAGCCTAACCATCTCTCTGCCCAACTTGTATAGAATTCTACAAATAAGTTAGTGCAACTGACATCTAGTATTGAACTTGTTTAATACCCAACATATGTGGTGAACATCCATAAGGTTCACCTATGTTTATAAAAATTTATACCACCCCCAGCTCCACCCATAATAATGGAATCAAATCAAGAAATTCTAAAAGATCATGTTAACCCACCTTCACCACCACAATAACTCTTTGAACTAGAAAATAAACCTATTGATGAAATAACCTCACCATTTCCAGAATGTCTTAGCCTTCAACACCATGTAATTGAGTCTAAATTTTATTTCATAAGATAACTCAAGAATCCCTATGTTAAAATTCCTCTCTTCTAGGCCATCAATGATGTGCCCATAGATTCTAAAACTGTTAGAGACCTATGTCTACGTAAACCTAGAAAGAAAAAGAAGCATCCCAATATAGTGCATGTGATTGGATAGCTGGTAGAAATTATTTTGGAAAACACCCTATCAAATAAATATTCAAATCGAGGATGCCCAATAGTAACAGTTCATATCCATGACCAACAGTTGCCCAATACATTAATAGACATAGGGGCTACAATAAATGTAATGACAATAAAACCATGAACAAGTTATAGTAAAATAATATTTGTCTCAAATATATAATGCTATAAATAGTTGATAGGTCTATAGTCTAAATAGAAGGAGTCATTGAAGATCTTTTCATTATTATAGATTCTTAGGAGTATCCTATAGATTTCATTATGGTACAACTAAAGTCTAATCTGGGTGGTTGCCCTATTACCGTAGGATGACCTTAGATTTCCATAGTTGATGCCATCATTAGCTATAGATCAAGTAACATGTTGATATCCAATGGTAACCACACTAAGAAGTTGGTCCTCTATCCTCTAACACAGTCGACCTTGTCACCAAAACATACATTATGGGTTGAAGAAGATGAGGTAGACTAGCCTCCCTAGATTCATGTATTCACCACAGACCATACATGCACCTTGGTTGATTAAGAGGAAGATAAAATTCTCTCCAATGTTCTCTAGAATAATTACTCATCATTCTACAGATCTCAACCACTTGCAATGTGTTGAGTGCCTATTTTCCAACCTATAGGGAGAAGATAATTTTGATGCATCTATATAGGAAATATTCCATCCATTTCTACATCACAGCTGCATCCAAACTAGATTCATTATCAATATAGAAATGATGAAATCACTGTCACAATAAAGTGAAATATCTTCAAGAAAAATATTGTTTATTAATAACAAGTTGGAGTCAAATGAAGAAAATTGCCTAGTTAGCATGTTGTATGCAAACCAATGCACTTTTGTATGAGATTATAAGGATGTTCAAGAAATCAGCTCAGAAACATGCACATATCATATCTATATTAAAGAAGAGTGCCAACTAATCAGACAACCACAATGTAGAATGAATCTAGCTCGTAGAAAAATAGTCAAAGTAGAATTGCAAAAAATCTTGATCACTAGATTTATATATCCCATCTCAAATAGTGAATGGGTTTCACCATTGGTAATTATACCAAAGAAAAATAGAGAATGATGTGTATGCATAGATTATAGGGAACTTAATACAAAAATTAGAAAGGATCACTTTCGTCTACCCTTCATTGATCAGGTGTTGGATGCACTAGTAGGAAAGAAATATTTTACCTTTTTGGATGGATTCAATGGTTATAACTAGCTTATAATTTATCCTAAGGACTAGGAGAAGACCACATTCACTTGTCCTTCAAGTACTTATGCTTATGCTATACTACCATTTGGGCTATGTAACACTTCTATAACATTTTAGAGGGGTGTTCTGAGTATCTTTGCAAATATGATCAATGAATATGTAGAAATCTATATGAATGACTTCACTATTTATGGATAAATATTTGATGAGTGCCTAAAAAACCTAGATAAAGTGTTGTAACGCTGTCAGGAGCACCATTTATCTTTAAGATACAAAAAATGCTACATGCTTATGACATAAGGCATTTTCGTAGGCCACCATGTATCTACTGAAGGAATTAATATTGACCTAGCAAAAAATAGTATCATAAAAAATATATATGTTCCTCATAAACAAAAAGATGTCAAGAGTTTTTTAAGATATGTTGGTTACTACAAAATATTAATCAATAATTTAAGCAAAGTAGTAGCACCATTATTCACTCTCTTGACTAAAGATACTAAATTCATATGGATTCCTACCTGTGATACAACCTTTAAATAATTAAAAGAATTATTGACCACCACCCTTATTTTGTGTGGCCTTAATTGGTACATTCCCTTCCATATTCACACAGATGCTTTAGATACTATTCTAAGAGCTATGCCAGGCCAAAAATAAGAAGCACTCAATTATACCATGTATTTTGTAAGTAAAAGCCTACAAACAATAAAATTAAATTACACGATCATCAAAAATGATTTCTTGGTAGTAGTCTATGCTATCAACAAGTTTTGTCACTATATAACAAGGTATCAAGTCTTTATTCATACATACCATACAATGATTAGGTACCTTATGAACAAATCAACTATCCCAAATAGAGTGATAAGATGGTTGTTCTTATTACAATAATTTGATCTAACTATTATAGATAATCCTAGTAAGGACAATGTCATGGTTGAATTCTTATCACGACTACAATACCTTCAAGAAGATACCATAGTGGATGACTCCTATCAAAATGAGCACTTGTTCTCCCTCACCCTTAACACACATTGGTATATTGATATTACTAACTACCTTGTAATAGGGTTAATTCTACAACACTTCCTCCCTAAACAAAAAAGAGCTTTGACTCAAAAAAGTGGCAGGTATTCATGGTTGTCCAAATTCCTTTTCTATATTGGGCTTGACTCCATCATCATAAGATGTCTCAAAGAAGATGAAGTTATAGATATCCTAAAACCCTATCATGATGAACCTTATAGAGGGCACTTTACAACCAAATATACAATAGTAAAAATCTGGAATACAAGATATTATTGGCTCTCACTCCATAAATATGTAATAAGGTATACTATTTATTGTGATAGATGTCATTATATGAGGAGACCCACATGTTCAAATGAGATGCCTTTGTAGCCTCAAATAGTGCTTGAATCATTTTAAAAATGGGACCTAGACTTTATAGAACCTTTCGATTCAAAACCCAATAAAAAAAATACATCTTTGTATGTATTGACTATGTCACTAAATGGGTGGAAGTAAAGGCTCTTAGACATGCTAGAGATGAGAAGGTGGTAGCTTTCCTCTATGAATAAATATTCACAAGATATGGTGTGCCATGAAAAATAGTCATTGATCAAGGACCCTAATTCACTGCTAGTTTAATTATTGTCTTGGTCCAACAATATAAGATTAGGCATAAGAAATCAACTCCATATCATCCATAATTTAATGGATAGATGGAAGTAACTAGCAAGGAGTTAGAAAATACTTTAAACAAGAATGTTAGTATGTCTCATAAGTATTAGGAGGCCAAACTTCCTAAAACTATTTGGCCTTACAAAATCATGTAGAAGACCACTATAGACTTCACCCCATATGATTTGGTCTATGGGAAGAAACCTATCTTTCCAATTGAATTTGAATACAAAACCTTAAAGATAGAACTATAACTTGGGATGGATATATCTAAAGCATAGAAATAAAGGCTTATGCAATTGACTGCCTTAGATGAATACATACAACATGCATTAAGAACATAGAACTTATACATTAGTAGTGGATTGGATGGCATGATAGGTACATTAAGATCAGACAATTCAATGCAAGAAATTGGTCCCTTTTTTTAATTCAAGATACAAGGATCACAAGGGCAAACTCCATACCATATGGCTTGGTCCATTTAAGATTGAACATGTTTATGATAATAGAATAGTACAACTCCAAACCATTGATCTGGTAAGATTTTGTCTACTAGTTAGTGGCCACAGACTAAAGTTGTACAAAAATTCACTCATTTAGGAGGATTTTACCAGGCACATATGCAAGTAATTACAAAATGGATACAATGATGTACTAGATCAACATGATGTTTCACCAAACAAAGGGATAACTAGCCAACACATAGATGAAAAAGGAGAGGAGGACATCTTAGCCCTCTTTTGGCATGAAGGATGAGACCTTCAAATGGTCCTTGACCAGTCACCATTATAGCTGACTTGACAAGGACCTAGAATAAACATTCTACTATAGGCAACAGTTAAAGTCAAAAAAAATAATGAAAACCTTTTTTGGGCATTGTTGGTAATTTCTAGGTAGAAAACTAGCTTGTTGGCTACCCAAAACTATAAAATGGGCTTAAATAGAAAACCAAGTTATTGGCTATTTAAGGGTAAAAATCAAAAAATAAAATAAACAATTATTCTAAGTAAAACTATTCATCTTCCTCCAGTTACCATGAGCTATTCTATTGCTGTTACACTCACCTCTCTCACCATTACTATAAGTACCTTTGTCAACAAAGGTATTCCTTCAATTGCTATGCGCTTTTCTCTAGGTTCTATAGGCACCTTGCCCATAGTTGTGCACAAATTTTTAGTTGCTATGGTCTCCACCTATAGTTGCTACAGGTACATCCTCACACCTATATACACCTCTCTAGTACATGCAAGTTAGTTCTTCACAAAATCTAAGCTATGATTGGCTATGGATTTGTGAGCAATACATGGAAGACACTAGACAAGCTAGAGGAAGAATGAAGGAGGATTAGATCGACAAATTCAAAACATTACTAAGGAATACCATTGAATAACAAGGTGAGAGCCACAACAAAGGCATACACTTCTGATTTCCATTTGGAGTGTTATAGACCAAAATTTATGGCCACAGGGACACACATGAACCACTTTCAGCTTTTGACCATTTCATGTATATGATTTCACTATTTCAAATAGTGAGATCTATGATTTTTTTGGAGCACAGGTCCCAAGTTTAAAATTCCCTGCTAGTTGCTAAAGGAAAAGTTCACTAGGCACAAAATTCATAGGGAGTAAGACAACATAAAGAAAAATCATCAATAGGCTCATGCAGAGGAAGATCACAAAGTAGAAAAACCCTCATCTACCCTCTTCCATTTTCATACAACACCTAACTTGAATAACACAAAGATTCATAATGACCACCTTGTGATAGGAGGGCAATAATCTATCATCCCACTACAAGACTCCTGCTCTAGTTATATGCATGCTATCATGATTGCATGTAAGTTGCTAAGGGCATCATGGAAGGCTAAAGTCTTGTGATCTCATGATTATTCAAGGGGCCCACTTCAGTCAAGTTATAACTACCAAGATAATCATTGTATTCTGGAAAACACTCACATGTAAATTTCCTTTGTGTAATCCTAGACAAATCATTAAAAAGGTACAACATATCTTTTGGTCATAGAAAAGCATTTTTTTATTCTTAATATAACAAGTATTATATTTAAAAACATATTTAATCATTAACATATCATTCATTAAGTTTTGTCTCTACTCAAACTCATACCCTCATCATGACCCCATCCTCTCTCTTTTCATCCTACTCATTCCACGTCACTTGGAGATAAGTGACACCTCATGTGGGAGGGAGAGAATGATATAGGCAATCAATTCCATGCAATCTGGGATAGTCCATACATACAGATTGAAAACCCATACTGACACCATATAATCAATAATAAAAATAATCACTTTTATTGTTTTCACTTGCGAGTACAACCCATTCAAACAAAGTCGAAGCTCGACATTACCTGTAACTTACAACCACAAACCACAATTATTGAAAAAATGTACTTTTATATAGGCAAAACTCTAGAAACTAAATTGAGTGTGTTGATAATTATCAATATAAAGAGTTGTCAAAAAGGTAAATCTAGCTAGAATGGGAAGATCAACTGTGAGATGGGATCCCATTGATCACATACAACTTCAAGGAGACCTAGTCAGGTAGGCTATCTTCAAAAAAGTTGGATGGACCACTTATTTTGATAAATTGCAGCATTTCTAAGGACCCCTTTCTAATAAATTCATAGGTTCTTTCACAGGAGAGCAAGCTATTGTATATGACATTACATTTCTAGTCACTAAAGAACTGATAAGTCAGGTTATTGAGCTGTCAAGTATAAAAGAAAATTGGGAGGACAAACCCAATGGTCAAGAAGTCAGATAACAATTATGTCAAGGAGATGAAAGGCTAGTGTTAAATAAAGGTGGCATGGACAGACTCATCCTACCTGTAGCCTAGAGGGAAGTAACCTCATACATCATCAGATATATGACTTGTGAAGGAAGATACTCTTTAATTTATACTCTCCAATTTAAATTTTTGAATCACTTAAGGCATGATAAGACCATTAATATTTCAAATCACCTATGAAATATTCTAAAAAATATGTTCAAAGAATACCAAAAGGGAGTTGAGAAAGCCCTACTCATCATTGCCTGATATGGTTGATAAATAAACATGGAATAAACACTATTAGACCTGATCTTAGCTGGGAACAATTTCTAACCGTAGAGTTGGTGAACCTTAGCAAGAAGAGGGAAATAATTAGGAGGAATATCTTGAAGAGAAGTCCCAACATAATACATAAGAAGGTACTGAGGGCACTAGTGCTACGAGACAACCCATAGCCACTAAAGGTTCATTTAAAACTTCTACGGGCAAAAGAAGGAGAAGGAAACTAGTTCTACCTCTTTATGATATAGAGGAGAAAAATTCACCCATATAAATTGGGAAGAATATTTCTTCTCACACTATTCCAATTATCTCCTCACCAAGGATTGATTCTTCTACCATATCTCCTTTAAGGGAAGAAGAAGTTCTTCCATCAACTACTACACAAGAAGAATAGGTTCGAACAACCACCCCTCCTAAAAAGAAGAAAATTAAAGAAAAGAAACCCCTTGTATCAAGACGAAGACCTCCTCCTAGGAGATCTCAAAAAATTAAAAAATAGAAGACAAATCTAGCCTCCTCACCCATAGGCATTAGTGAGGATGAAAAGGAAAAGAAAGAGTCTAGGATTCGAAAGACCTCTAATGGGTTCGAGATTGCAGATTAGTCTACCCAAGAAGAATTTGCTAAGGAAGAAGTATAGTCATCTAAGCCACCCAGATTCACTGAGGAAGACATGGATCTCATCAGACATATTGGGTACACAAAAGAAGAGCTGATAATGATAGATCAACCTATAGAAGAAGAAGAATTGATTGAAGAAAAGACTATGCAAGAAGAAGCATAACAAGAGGTAGTTCATCATGACCAGGGGTTCCAAACCTTAGAACAAGTCATGAAATAAATATATAGGTTGAGGAATGAGATAAAAACATTGAAAGGTAAGAGAGGCCTAAAAACACTTCTAAGGGCAACATAGTTTATAGAACCATCTATAGAAAAAGAAAGGTTATTGGAGGAACTTGCAGCAACTTCCTTGGAGGAACTTGCAACAATTTCATCTACCTTGCCCAGAGATATCATTCATGTTCCTTTAAAAGCACTTGAAAAATATAATGCTCTATCTTTGGTACCTTTCTACAATATATTTTTTCCTCGATTGACCACTTCAAAAATACCTACAATAGAGGAAGTAATTGATGTGGATCTTTCAGCTGCTACACTAGTAGAAACTGATGACCTCCTGAATTTTCTTAAAAAAAAATTCAATGATGATGAAAATTACCACAAAGAGTTGGTACAAAGATTTAAGGTATATGTTGAAACAAGAGAGCAACAAGATGACTTAAAATAAAGCCTAGAAAAGGCTAAAACTAGGATCAAATATTTGAAAGGAAAGATTACTAAAATGCATGAAACCACTAAATTGTTAATGGATACAAATCAACTTCTAGGATGTATGCTATCTAATTATAAGAAAGATGTCTTAAATTCAAATATGATAAGATCTATAATGATCAGTCCTACGTAGTTTATGGCCCTAAATATTTCTTTGAAGTTTATAGACATGCTAACCCTGATCTCTAAGCACAGTTGAGTGAGTTTTACATACACCAGTATGTTTTACCCCATGATACAAATTGAAATCCAAATATATACTTGGGGGATGTCCAACTGAATGCATTTACTTCATATGTCCTTAATGAAACATGAATAAAAAAATAGGTGGAGTATCAAGAAAAATAAAAAGAAGTTACCCTAATGATTAGGGGTGAATTAGGTAATCTAGAAGCTGTAATAGAAGAATGGATCTCCTTCATGAACTCAAGTACTCCACAAGCATGGGTCATAAAGAAATAAGTAAAGGTTTATAATCACTACTTGAGCCTTATGAAGGGAGAAAGAAAGAAAATTTTTGTTTCTTGTTCTCACAGATGGGTAGAACTCTCTAATGATTTGAAAAGAAAGGAACCTTATTACCCTCAAAACCTTAGGGAGGCCATACACAAGGTATACATGTATATTGATATTTTTAGGAGGAGAAAGATAAAATGGTTGGGGTTGATGTTTCAACCACCTACGTTTTGGTTCCCCATTCCTGACTGGGTAGGAGAGGTCCTAGCTGATAGAGAGGCAAAGAATAAAAGATGAAAGAACATTGATGATGCTAAAGGTTTCTATATCTTTGAAGGGATGGGTTGCACTGAGCCCCTATATTTTAAAAAAATTTCTAGTTTCAAAATATATCCAAGGCTTGATCGAGGTTGAGCAAGAGGTTAAGTAGGGGGTGTGATGAGGCCACCAATTGCTTTATTTTATAGCCTCATCCATACCTAGTATATATCTTTTTCTAGGTAAATCCCCATAACCATCCATGAATCATGCAAATTAATGAATACATTTATGATTTTGTGTGTGTGTGTGTGTGTGTGTGTGTGTGTGTGTGCGCGTGTGTGTGTTATGAATTAATGATACTTTTTATTTGATTAGATTATACTTGTGTAACCTTATTTAACAAACATTTGAAGGGTAACATAAGACTACAAGAATCTTGTTTGGGCATAACATTTATAGAGGAGCCCATAGTAAAAGGGGTATTCACCTATAGGTTTCCTGTAACAACTACTGGCTCCTACCAACAGGTTACCTATAATAACTACTAGCTTCCACCTGCAAGGTACCCATAACAATCGCTAGCTTCTACCTGAAGGGTGCCCATAGTAACTACTAGTTTTCACCTACAAGTTGCTCATAACAACTGCTAATTTCCACCTGTAGGTTTCCCACAACAACTACAAGATTTCACATATAAAAGCTGGTAACCACTATGCAAAGTAGAACTATTATTGTAATCAGATGTGATTAGCTCTTAAGTACACATCTAGCTATCTTAGGAATTGAGTGGATGATTGAAGAGGATCCTCCATAGCTATTTTATGGACTCCTCACATGTGAATAATCTTTGATGTGATGTCAAAGATGAGTAAGACATAGATAATAGAAAGGAAAAAAAAATAAGTAAAACAAAAAAATAGTATATATTATCCTTAACCCAATCAAGTCTAAAATAGGCAACTTCAATTACTAACCACCTGAAGGTTTACTAGGGTAGTTCTCAAAGTATTTGTACCTTTCATAGTTTAGTGTTTTTGGTTAAAGCTAAAAAAAATACCTTATGTATTTAATGGCAGAACCTAGATTAGATTAAGGGTTAAATAGATAATAATAGAGTACTAGAATTTTAGAAGTCATTGAATTTTGAATATTATAATATTTTGTAGCAATTTTTAATTTCTACAGATCTGAGTAATGAGAAGGTTGATTCTATAAGAAGCTTTGGTAAGTCTCTTAAAGAAGGATTGGAACTTAGTTCTGAATGAGGAAGGGCCCCCTTAGAAGGAGTTTCAGTGAAGATCCTGACCCTCTTTAGTTTAAGTGTGTTGCGTAAGTTGATTTCATTACTAGTTTGATTATATAAAATGTGATGCATGTGTGATTCATAAGTGTCAAGTAATTATGTAATTCTATATTTATATTATAATAGTTTCATAATATAGCTATTTGATGAATTCAAGATAAGTTCATTGTACTAAAACTCGTAAGCAAGATAATCTATGGATCAATAATGCATATATAGTGCTAACATCCTTAAAAATTCTACATACCTTAGATTGATAATTAATGTTAATCAAACTCAAAAATCTGGTATTAACTAGGTAATAAGTCTACACAATAACCTTCACAAAAGGTGTCTAATGAAGTACCATCAAGTTTAGCTAAAAGGCAAATGGCAAGGCGATGTGACAATTACATGGTAAAAGGTGTTGATTCTAATTTACCCATAGGTGGTTATACTTAAGAGACAACAACAAAAGGTCAGTGGTATTATTTTTTCCATAAGAGGTTATAATTAATAACACAAGGTAGAACATTGATTTACCCAAAGGTGGTTATAATAAGTGGCACTATTAAAAAATAAAAATGAAGGATGCAATTTATAGGACCACTTTCATATTGCTTTCATATATTACCATTTGAACATGTAATTCTAAAACAACTGTTGGAATCAAATCTGTCATCAACCACTAAAACATGTCTAAAATACAAATGAATTAGAACTAAGACCAAACATGATAGGCAAGTTTAGGTAAAAATAACTAGTTGAAAAGGGTTAAGATTATGGTAAAATGGTAAGGTGAGATAAAAAGCAAAGGAAATTGTAAGGCAAAGGGTAAGACACAATAAATAATATTATTGTTCTTACTGATGTGGAGATGAACATCCTAATCAACATATGATACAACCAAAATGGATAATGGGTTGTAATGGTAATAGGGTTTCCCTCAAGTGATAAAATATGGTAAATAGTAGGGTATAAAATAACTACAAGGATAAAGAAAATTAAATGATTATATTGTTCCTACTGATGTGGAGATGCTCTTCTTGATCATCATATGATACCACCAGAATAGTCAATCATGTAAATTTCTAGCCCACACCTCTTATGAATATCTTCTTTATCAAGAACCTAATTCTGATTTGGAGTCCAATACTACTATTGTGATCTACATTGGTCATTGATTCTGTTTCCCCCAAACTTTGAGATAAGATGTCTTCATAGCCTCTATAAAGGAAAGTATGCTCAAGGATGGTAAATATGGATAAACATTGGTTAAAAGGTATGATTTGGAAATATAATATAGGTCTTGAATGAATAAATGGATTATAATGGAATGTATGATGGTTGGAAAATAAATGAATATTAGGATTTTTAGGCACACACAATATTGTTGATTCTAGATTCAGCATAGCTTTGTTTGTGGTGGGGTCAAAGACTTATGAATATGCTCTTGATAGAACCACCAAATTATTTTATTGTTTGGGATTGAGAGATGCTACAATTTGATTATATTGTAGAATGGAATTTATACTAATGTTATCTTTGATAATGTCTTCATCAAGAAAGGAAGAACTATTGTGCTCAACGATTGGCACCTCGAAGAGGTTTTTACCAATAAAGTTATCTTGATTGTCCCATAGTGCTTTTGAGAAGGTTTCACTAAGGAATGTTGACATTTGACTTTGATTGTCTTCTAGCACCTCAAATAAGGTTTTAGTAGAATATGTTGAGTTTAAAATTTGATTGACCCTTAGTGCCTCCAAAAAGGTTTCACTAGGAGATTATTTTTATTCTGAATGAATGTGGTCTTGGTCCCCATGATATTTTGTAACTGATATGTCACCATGGATGTAATTTAATAATGTGAAATTATGTTAGTCCCAATTGACACCTGTGGGAGGTGGAATGTTAATGTAATGGCTAGGTTGGTTGGTGTTAATGACATGTGGATAGTAATGGAATGGTAAGATGCAACATAATCCTCATCGAAGACACTAGGAGAACTTATGTTAATGCTGAAGTAATCATCCTTAAAAATCATGGAAAGATCACAAATATATTAAAATTAATTTGTAAGGCATGTGTAACCAATGGTGTAATAACTATGAATGTATTCTGATTCTGACGTTGAGTTTGACTCAAGGGACTCTAAATCTGATATTGAGATTGATGTTGATTCTAGTTGTAATGCTAAATATGATACCAATTTAAATTAGAACCTAACTATAATGTTGATTTCTCTTTTGGTGTTATGGCAAATATTTTATGTTGAATGTTTGATATTGGAAAAGTAATGGCCTGTGGTTGAATAATGGGTTCTTCAAAAATAGGCTCAGCTAAGGACTCCACAAAGAATGGCTTGTCAAAGTGAGGCTTCTCAACAAAAGGTAAATGGTCAATAGATAACTCCACAGAGACTGGCTTGTCAAAGTGAGGCTCCTTAAAAATAGGGAAATGGTCAAAATAATGATTTTGCTAAAGGTGATTATAATAATTAGGGGTAACTCAATAAAGACTAGTTTGTGAAAGTGAGACTCTTCAACTAAAGGGAAAGGGTTAATAGGCAACTCCAAAAAGATTGATTATCAAAGTGAAGCTCCTCAAAGAAAGGGAAATGGTAATTCAAATATGTTAACTTGTCACAAATAGGTGGTTCAATAAAAACATCATAGATTGGTTGGTTCTCTTGGCCTTAGCTTATATTTGGTTGTAAAACCTCAGATTTGGACACATCTTGTTCTTTCAACGATGGCTCTTAGAGAGATAATGATTAGCTCTATTGTGATTCAAAGAATGGCTTGGATTTTTTAAAGTGGGGGAAGGTTGAAAATTAATAAAGAATGATCAAGGGTTCAATAATGGTCTCTTTGTAAATAGGCTCATCTAATATGGGCTTAACAAAGTCTAAATGCGGGTATAGGATGGTAGTTGTGCTCTGTCTAGTCATAATTTTACAACCTTATTGGTATAATGAGATACCATATTTGGAAGGGAATGGAATAGTAATGAATGGGCACTACAGAGCTTGGTTGCTAACACAGAATGAAGGATGAGGGCCTAAAATAGTAATTTTTGGGCATTGTGGAGCTTGGTTGTTAACATAGACTAAAGGATGAGAACCTAAATAAGAAGGCAATGTCACCAAATACTATGCTAAAGAGTTATACCTTTGTTTAATGTATGGAAAGTTATAAGATAGATCAAGATCTATCTCATAAGCTACATCGTTATATGAATCTTGAGTAAAAGGGTCATGCCTTTGTTCAATGTATGGAATGTTATAAGATAAATCAAGATCCATCTCATAAGTTATGTCTTCATATGACTCTTTAAAAAAAGGGTCATTGGTCACAAAGTTCTCATAGCCCAAATTATACATAGTCTCACTATGTGTGTAATGAGGCATATTCAGATATATATATATATATATATATATATATATATATATATATATATATATATATATATATATATATATATATATATATATATATATATATATGTTTCATGAAAAACAAAGGGTCCAAAAGGTAATAAATAACCATGGTCCAAAAACAAAGGACCTTTGGATCTATAAAAGAGGCAAAAAGGGAATAATAAGTAAACTATGAAAAGGTTGAACAAAACAAACATGAGACTAGTCTAACAAAATGATACTAATTTGTCCAAAGGCAGTTATAATCAACATCAAAAGTAACACAAAGTATCAAAATCATTTATGGATACAATACTGATTTATCTAAAGGTGGTTATAATTATTCACAAGATTTATTAAACAAAGTAGAATGATTGTGAATTAGGATCAAGAGATAAAAATGATTTGCTTAAAGATAGTTATAATCATGCTAGACTCAAAAACACAAAACTCAAACAAGAACTCAAAAGAAAACTAGACTAAGGTAATTGGCTCATATGACACTTGGTAATTGTCTCACTTAAGACTCAAAGTTTGACTCACAAAAACTATTAGAATAATGAAACTAAGACACTCAAAAATTTGGCACAACACACTTCAAACAAAGTATATGGCAACAAATTGGCTCAAAAGGATGCTATAAACAAGATATAAAGTAAATAACAAACACTATGTCTAGGAAAGGGGTCTTTTAGATCCAATAAGAAATCAATCCAAGTAACACAATCCAAACATGAAAGGTAGACAACCTAAGCCCAAATTAGATGAGGCTTCAATTTGAACCTGATTAGTTAAGGATTTACACTTTGAAAGGTTGAGTTTCAGATTTAATGTAAAAATAATTGAATGTTCTAAAGAAAAAGAGCTAGACCAAAATGGGTAGCATAATCATGTCTTTGAAATAATAGAGGTATAATAATAATTTGGAACTTCATTTCAAAAGTGATTAGAGATTGGAATGATTTAAGTAGTGTAATAACACTCCTTCAAACAAATGTCATGGCAAATGGTTTTGGACTAAAATATCCAAAGCAAAAGTTTGGAATAAGATGGGCAACATAATGACATCTTGTTTAAATAAGAGACACATAAATGGTTTTGGAACAAATGTTCAAGGTAAAAAGTGCAACACAAATAGACAGAGTAACACCTCTAAGGCTAAAGGGGTGTAAAAACAACATGAATGTTTTGGACTTGTTTTAACATGATAATATACATAAATAGTTTTAGTCTAAAAACACACATATAAATGAAAAAAATAGAAGTAGCACTAATGACTCATCTTATATCTAAAATCTAAAATGGGTGTGTGTAGCTTCTATCAAAGTTTTCATCGATATACCAATACTTTTGAGGAATTAAGTAATAATCCAAAAATTAAAGAACAGATGTAGGTAGAATTTTTATGCCCTCTCTATCTCTCAAACATTGATACGTAGCATGAACTTAGAGTGAAGAACACTCAGCATTTGGTAAAAAATTTCATGGTAAGTGGGGTTTTGACTAAAATCTATAAATATTTCAAGCACTATATGGTCCCAAGTGTGGATAACAAAAGGTCACAATCACATCAAATGAATCCAAACCACCTAGATTACAATGCAAGGGTATATTCCTTTGAATACTGAATCTAGCCATGTACTGCTTAATGGAGTTTGATGTCTAGCTATTACATGGTTTAGGTACCTATTGGGATGGTCAAGCTAACCCCTCACCACTATCCCATCCAATAGTTTTCTCAATTTGTATACCCCATCATGGAGTGGGGTTGGTACAATGCTAAGAGATAAAACTCCAGGTCAACTCACCTCTAAAGAACTCATGGGAGATGATGAACTCTTACCCACAAGCCAAATGCATAAAAGAAATGAATGTAAAAATAAAGACTTTAGAGGTCATTATTAGGTCACCAAAATCACTTGAAGCTTGGGGAGAGCATACACAACATTCTTTCTAACACAATTTTTCAAACAAAAGCAATAATTTAAGCACTTTTGGTCACTCAAGTTCCTTAAAGGGGATAAGAGGAGAGCATATACACAATAGTTTATAGTTTTCCTTAAACAAAGAAATTTGTCTAACAACTTTTAATTTAGCTAATAATGAAAACAAATATAACGTGAAAAATCTCTTAAGATCTATAACTAAGATGTATTTTATTTTTAATAGGACTAAATCAAAGTGTGATTGAAATTTTGGCCCGTTGGCCTTGTTTGCACTTTTAAAAATTTCAAAAATAGCTAAGACAAATACAACTAAGTGGGTGTCAAGCCCCAAACAAAATGTTTATGATATTTGAACAATGTTTAAAATTTTCCTATCCACTTTAGGTCCTATAAATTGTTAGAGGGTTTGCCTACTTAGAATCCCAAAAGTAAGTGAGAAAATAACAATTTAATTTGAGCTCTCGAGTTTTTATTTTTTTGTCTCAAATAAAATTGACAACGATCACATAAAGATTGTTGCCGATTCCTAAAATTGACATTGATTCAGTCAGATCATCAAAATTTCCTAAAAACACACATAAGTAACTCTATTTTGAAATAAAAATGGCTAATAAACAAGTTTAAGGTATAAAATTCTCATGGTTTTTTCAAGAAAAATATTACACAAACAATAAATAGATCATTAAACATAAAATGAATGTAAGGAAAATCAAGAAAAATCAATTTAATCATCTTCCTAATTTGTTTTGTTCTTTATGCAAATATCATGGTCAATTCCTACAATCGATGTTGATCTAAAAAATCATCATTGATCCCTGCAACCTTGTTAAAAAAAGATGTAAAATTCAAAGCTAAAACTCTAAATTTAAATATTAAATACATCCATTAGAAAAACTAAAGCTAGCATATCAATCTCTTTAGATATACGAGATGTTTGGTCCCACTGGGCATGACATTATGTACCTTAGGATTTCGAAGAGTAAAAAATATGTATATTGGTCTCTTGTTAGTTAAAATGAAAAACATCAAGAACAAAAATTCACTAAGACTAAACAATCTTGCCTAAGAACTAGGGGAGCATAACACAATAAGCAAGAGCATAAAATAGAGATGAAGACAATACAATTTTATTACCTCCTTTGTCACATTTGATGCTTACTTGTTGGCATAAGGATGTTTATGCTTAACCTATGATGATTTTAGTCTTCTAACAATGCTCTTCCATGGTGGTAACATCTCTCCAATAGTCACTTGTGGCTTGGTTTAAAGTTTGGCATAAATTGGGCATTATAACACTACTCTTAAAGGCTTCAAGAAGGTATTTCAGTAGAATAACCTTACACAAAAAATCTTATTAAACAATGGTGTGGTCACTTATATTTATAATTCAAAGAACTAACTCTAATCTTAGGAAAGTTGGGTTAAATTCTAACTTGGGTTGAGTCTAAATTAACCTAGGTTGAGCCAGTCTAACTTTGGGTAGGTTTAAGGTACTCATGAAATCTTGACACCTCAATTTTAGATATTTATGAGGCATGACAAGTCACTTTAGATATTTGTGAGGTGTGAGTAATATTTTTGAATATTTATGAGATAATAAATCACTTTATTAACTCATTTGACTCTTGACTTCATTTTTGATAGTTTTTTTAGCAAATTAAATTCACTAATTTGATTTAAATTTTTTGTTTAGGCATGTTAATTAGGATTTTTAATATAATTAGTATTGCTTACTAATTTTTAGCTTCTATTAATTTTTTTAAATGTCAGAATTAATAGCTTGACATGCCAAAAATTTCAAATTATTAGGTTATAATTTAACTAGGGTTAGAACTGAATTAGGTTAGTGATGCATATGGGATAATACACTAAATAATCTAGTCTCATCACGTTTCTACAAAAATAAATCTCTTATGTAGACAAATTTGAAAAATTTAGTTTATTTTTAGGATTAAAATGTGTCATTTGCTAGAAATTGAACTGAATGTTGATTTAGGCATGAAAGTGGATAAAACCAAGCATCTACAACTACCACAATCAAAATATCATATAGAGATACTTATAATATGAAACTCAAGTTCTTAAAAAAATTGATATAATATCAAATAGGGGGTGTCAGATGAAAGGGATTGGGTTGGATAAAATTTGGTCAACCTTTGTTAATTGAACAAGTGTTGCACTACATTATAATTAATTCAAAGAGGGCTCAAACTTGAATGTAGTTCTTTTGATAATATGTATGTGTGAAATTGTGAATGTAAATCTAGATGTTCTTTATCTTATTTTAACCTTGGCACAAACATGCAAATATATTTAACCTAAATGTAACTATTAAATTTAGCTTCAATAATTGTATAGATAAAACATGTAATATTTGTATAGATCTTGATATTCTAGAGTGTCATCCTTGATTGCCTCATAGTAGCTTTATATCTATAGAGATTTCAATTTCAAATTAGGATAACTATTGGCATGCAAAATCTAACTCAATGTGATCCAATGGAAAAGATAAATAACCCAAATAAAACATGACCCAAAATATCTCCATAAGGTATGCCTAGATACGTCTGTATTTCATAGAGAATTTTGTGGGCCTAGACCTATCTAGAAGCTAAAAAATTATCCAAAAAACACACAAAAAGAATAAAAGAAAATAAAAAAGTATCCCCTTGAAAATATTTATAGGATGAGAAAAATGTGGAAAAGTGACCATATGAATAAATGAATGAAAGAGAGAAGACCCTAAAAAATGTGCCATTAGATATTTCATTCTTCATCAATAGTATATATGTTCTAAGTTACATAGAAAGGTATAAAAAATGGGCTTGTACCAAAGTTGGGTGTCTACATCCTCCCTCGCTCCCTTTGGCCCCCACCACTGCTCCCCTTTATTTTAGAAATGAAATTTATCAAATAAAGGAGAGATGTATACCTAAGTGTGTATGCCACACTTTGTTTTTAACATGAAATTCTAGTTGTGTAGGATACTTAATAGAAAAAAATACAATAACACATGTAGTGTTCAATGTCCATAGTAGTCTTAAATCGATATTGAAAGGTAAAGAATGAAGGAGTTTGTTGTTCACTCCAATATCTTCTTCTCCCAAATACATCTATTGAGTTAGATGTACTGATCGAGCTCAGGGAATAACTGAGGGACTTGCATCCTCTCATTTTAGGTTTTCTAATAAAATAATCTAAAGCATAGACTATTAATATTGGGCTCCATTAAATATCCTAATTGTAATATAACTCCAAGAGATGCAAATATACTAATAGAGATCCAATTATTACTTTCTCACTAACACAAAACTTCTTTACCATTAACTAGACCAATTACAATAGATTTTACAAATCATGTCCTACTTTGTTTCACTTCACAATTTATAAATAGAGGGGAAGGATCATTTGATAACAAACAAACATAAAAAGGGGGAGAAAATAGTATGGCATAAAGGATTATTTTTGAATAAATGATGACACAAATGCCTTGAAGAACTAGAATCATGCCCAGCTACAATTATACCACTATATGCTAAGTTTTACAAAGGCTTGAGCTCCAGTCACATAAGGAAATAGTCTAGGGAGAAGGGTGAGTGCTTGGTTCGGGGATCCATTTTATGAGTAATTTCATACAGACCTATAGTTAATTACACACAGACCTCCATAGGTTATGATAAAGTGAAAATAATCAAAGAAATTAACTAGAATAATAAAAATCTCATCCTTATTAATGCATAAAATTTGTATAAAGGCACAAATTAAAA
Source organism: Torreya grandis (assembly GCA_037957365.1). NCBI lineage: Eukaryota > Viridiplantae > Streptophyta > Pinopsida > Cupressales > Taxaceae > Torreya > Torreya grandis. The sequence continues at coordinate 2,417,709 of JARHVA010000033.1, read as the reverse complement.
TCTAATAACATTGATGTCTATCCATTAAAGTATAAATAGTGTGAAAGACATCCTTAGAAACTAACACACATTTGAAAAGAGAAACCAAATTAGCATTAATCTAAAAATGTTTGCTTACAATAGAGTAACAATTTTCAAAATAATACACAACAATACTTATAAGGGATGGGATCCACCTATTAATAGCATGATATATCATCCTTGGCCATCATGGATTAAATTGGTTACAACATAATTATATCAAAATATTCTCCATCACCAATAAAATAGAACAAAATTTTCTAAGGCCTACTTTAGTCATATAAAATATCACTTGAGTGTAATGAGTGTTACTTAAGACCACCCATCTCTAGATAATCCATAAACCTAGCTTAGGGCCTCTTTCAACACTTATCCAGCCTTCATACAGACCTTTGACATATCCCTATAAATCCTAAAATTAGTCTCAGACCCTCCACCAGGAATCTAGGCCCCTAGTGCCTCAGTTTATATGACCTAGACACTAGTGATGTACTTTGGACACTATCATCCTACACTAGTGTCCCACTTTAATCACTAATTTCCCTAATTTTAACACCAACAGATATATTTTCAATTCTAAGACACCTAGGGCTAGCCTAGACCTATTGCAATCCCCGTACAAGCACCATATCAATAATATACATGAATTTTAGCCCTTTATCCACTATATAAAAGTAAGATGTAAATTAAACAAACAAGCTTAGAACAAGTTGTGCACAATCAAGGTTATTTATCCCCATTCTACAATACTTCTACATGTAATCATCTATAACCATCCCAAGTCTATAATATATAAATTTACAGTCTTAAGTTTATCATTCAAAGCACTTAGGTCAACACTCATACTAACATTGACATGCACTTGCACTAAACATTTAGGCGAGAGAACTACATCAGTCTTGGTCCCTCCTAAAAGTATTGGTGTGTAGGAAACTCTCAACATAATGAGGTGTTGAGGATGTCCAACCTACTCAACTAACATCACATTTTTACTACTTGTGCCAATCAAATACCTAAACAATACAAAGGTCTAGGGTTTACTCCTAAATAAATAAAAAATAGTACACATATAATGAATTAGAGCTCATCCACATAGGTATAGGTAGGTCAAGCCTAATTGAAGGTTTACCTAGAAGATTAGACAATTCATGCATAAAGGAATTTAGTGCTAAAAGTAAGACACTAGTGCCCCAGTGATACTATCTAAGGTACAATTCTATTGTCTAGGATAATTTGTGACACATAGACCCTATTTTTGACACTCACATCTACTTTCATACTAGTTTTTAGCCTCCAAATCATCCATCTTAGTCAGTTTTTAGTGTATGCATCTAAATTTTCTTGCCTTTGCCAACTTGATAATTTTAACACTAATATCACTAATTTCATCTAATGATCACTAAGCCCATCTAATGTTATCTAATCCATCCTTACTAATACTCCTACTCTTTTGTCTAACACCCCTTTCCATTATTTTTCATCTACTAACCTTATTCACATCCCAAAAAATATTAATCCTTTTATTCAACTTATTAATATCCTATTTAATTAAATAACTCTTCCTACACCCACTTATCATTTTTAAATTCCATATAATCCCTACTTGTCCACTTGCTAATTTTGAATTCCTAAAAACCTGCCCACCTATCCCCTAGGCTCTCCTACATGCCTAGTGCCTAGTCTCCACCACCCTTCTCCTTTTCTAGAGAGTTCTCTCTTTAGAGAATTCTAAAGAATTTATTTTTTTAGAATTCCTTCCTTCCTCTCTAGAGTCTTCTTCTCTAGAGGCTTCCAATGAATTTTTAATTCATTGAAAAATCTCCCTCCCTTGCCTATTTAAACCAAGCTCACCCTCCATTAAACCAACTAAAAAATCCATGAGCCTTCATGTTAAAATATTCTATCAACTAAATCTATCAAACTATCAATTTAGTCTATTATCAAGCTAATTACATGATGTTATAATAATTCGAGTCTTCCAAGTGTATCCATTAAATCAAGAGCAAGTGATCAAGCATAATCAAATTGGAGCAAGTTTGGGTCTAAGAGGTCATGATGTTGGTATAATTTTGTTTTGAATTCGTTTTTGTTTGCATTATGATCTTGCTTGTTTCAAATTTTAAATATTGGCATTTTGAGTAAATTTTGATATAATTTACATATTATATTTTATTGCTCAAAATTTTCATCTTACATTTGGTGACCACAGTGGGAGCCCTTCATTTGATTTGACCTAGTGTGTTTGAAGTGTGATTAATTTAGCTTGCACGTCAGATTAAAGAAGAATTTGGGGCTCAAATTTTCACAAATTTCATATTCTAAGTGAATAGTTATCTTGACAAATTGAGTAGCGACTGTGTTTTTCAAGTCATGATTTTGACCTCAATAGTCATAGTTTTGAGTAAACCACTAGCTTAGCCACTAACCATCAACCTTCTCCATTATCTAATAGGTCTGTGTAAAATCGTAACTAGAAATAAGTGATTTTGATTTTGTAGTTATGATATTAATTTTGACCTATGATATTGTTATTTTGACTTGGGATATTGATTTGTGATATTGGTTATCTTACTTGTAGTTTTGATTTTCACTATTGATATTCACTTATATAAGGATTTTAAAAATCAAAGTAATCTTTCCACTCTCTGTGATTTTATTACTTTTGTCAGAACTAACTTTTATGTAGGCTCTTCAGGAGATTTTTCATGCCTATTAGTCATTTTTCTTGGCCTATTATAGTTTTGAATGATGTTGAAATTTATTAAAATTATGTGCTAAAACATATTATAATTTGTTTCTAAAATCTTATGATAGCACATACTGGTCTAATTAGTCCTTGGAAAAAATAACTTAGTAGTTTTTGTAAGAACTTTTAATATTGCAACTATGAGGCTTCTTCTTATCAGCAACCTGACATAAAAAATCTATTATTGAGCATGTATAGTCACAATTATGTTTATTTGTATAAATTTGTTTAATAAATAATCATTATAACAATTTCTTATTGTCTATAAAACTTATCGATATACTTGTCATATCGTTAAAACTTTGATCTATTTTGTGTAATATCATAATTATCAAAGTACCCTGATCCGTGCTTTTGATAAATAACCATTTTTTAGTAACATTTTTAATATCACCTATATAAATTTATGATTATGATTGTAATTTTTGATTTTGAAATTCATTATAAGATTTTACCTACCATTTCAAAATCACAACTGTTGAAGTGACTTAATTTGAGATTTTGATTGATTAATCTGTGATCTTGCAATTGATAACCATGACTTTACTTTGACCGTGACATTAACTACTAACAATTTTCTCACTCTTTGACTATTTTCAAAATATAATACCCCCATGTTGAACCACTATTAAAACAATCATATATGTCACATTATCTTAGGTGGTGACCCTATTAGGTGTGTGTAAATCTCAGTGAGAGATGCCTAGTGTTGTCTTGATTATATCTGAGTCTGATAGTATGTGTTGTTCTATGTTGTGGACTTAATTATTTTGTGATTGACAGGTGATTTTATTAGCTAATCTAGGATTAGTATTTGGGTTATGATATGCTTGTATTAATCGATACATATATATCTACTTTTGTTCATGTTACTAGTTATTGATCATTGATTGGATGTTTTTCTGCACAATAATTGTATGAGATGTCCATGATTGCCTGAGTGTGATAATCCTAGACCTCAAATATGAACATATTTTTATGCGTATTATAATTATATATCTATTAATAGCAGAGTACTAAGTGTAGGTAAATTTCTCTATGCTTGTGTGTTGTATGATTGAACAGAGGAGAGATGGTTGGGTTCTTTGGACAAATGGCATCTGAGATGAATAATTTATGGTCGTAACTATTTAGTTGTTACCATAAATAACTATTGGTTTATTTGAGTTTATAATAAGTAAATAAATAAGAAAATATTTATTAACACACTTAGCAATAAAATATGATATTTTATTATCTAATAAGTAGGAAAATAATATTTAATAGTTACATACTTTATCAACTAAATATTATTTATTGTATTAATAAATTTCTTTAGTGGAGGCTAAAATAAGTGAGGTCATAACTAGACCCACTTAGTGGGTGACCAAATATGTGGTGGGAGTAGTTAGGGTTTTAAAGATAAAAACAATAAAATAAAACAAGAAGTGGGGAAAAAGTCATAACCAATTTAGGGTTTTGAAGTTTTATTTTCTCTTCTAAGCTCTTGCCTCCATAGGTGTTATTATTAAAAGAGAGCCAAACAAGGAAGGAATAATGAAGTAGGTGGATGGAACACAGCTGGAAGAGCCAGATTCAAGTGTATCAAAGCAAGTAAATTTTCTCTCATAGATTTATCTGTTCTTTTTTCTCAAATCTACAAATAGGTCTATGTGTCTATTGAGTTGATTTATATCCTAAAATTTTAGAAAAACCTCTTTTTAGGTTGTCAATTGGATTGAGCTCAAATAATCAAATAATCAAGTATACTTATTATTTATACTTCTTGTTACATGTTTAGGGTATTGAATACACACACACACACTCACACACACACACACACACACACACACGCACACACACACACACACACACGCACACACACACACATATTGATTGTACAGAGTTTTAAGGAAAATAATAATAATAAATAAATAAAAATAAAATATAAAATATAGGCCGCTATATAATTTTCTACAACATTTTTTTATATTGTAAATAAATATAAAAATAAAAATTATGTATTATATTTTTTGTTTGGAGAGGGGGGCGGGCCAGTGCAGTTGGGCCGACCCCTGCTCCCTTCCCATAATAGGGAGGGAGGAGGGGTTTTAACCAGCTAACCCTCCTCATCCCTAGGCCTAGCCACCATTGTCATGGCCAGGCCACATGGCCTAGCCATCGGCCATTGACCATGGTGGCTAGGGTTTGGGTATTTTAAAAGAAAACAAATATTATATATTTGTTTTGATAAATAAACAAAAAAAACTTGGTTTAATATAATATTATATATATATATATTCATATTTTAAAATATGAGTTTTAATTTATATTAGTTAAAAAAGTATGTTATAAATTAAATTTTAATTATTAAGTATATTTTATATTTTTATAATGTGTTTTTTATTTATATTTGTTAAAATATATTTTTATAAATTATATCTTATCTTTATAAATAATATTTAATATATATACATTAATGAGGTTTCTAGTAGTGTACTTTATATTTTTATAATATTAGATTGGTTATCTTATATTAAATTTGTTGATCTTAAATTCGAGTATTATATCATTATGACTACAAATAATTTATTACAAAAACTTAGATTCAGATATTTGTATTCATAAATTATCGAAAGCTATGTCAGTAGCTGATAAATCGTTATTATATATATATATATATATATATGATAACATCAGCATATACCCAAGATAAAACTATCTCAAATAAACCTATTCTTCTTTATATATATATATATATATATATATATATATATATATATATATAGATATATAGTATATATATATGAGATAGTTTATCTTGGGTTTATTCTGAGATAGTTGTCATATATTGGGTTTATATATGATATATATCATATATATATATATATATATATATATATATATATATATATATTTTTCATGAATGAAAAATTATATATTATTATATAAGAAGTTGTAATTTTGGAAAACTTTGAGTTGAGACTCTTTTGATAAAGTAGCGAACGTGAGTTTCGTGGGTTTGTTGAGATGAGAAATTTAGTGTGATGTTGTTGAAATATAATGAGTTTTTCACTTCTTCGTTATACCAAATCATCTGCAAACGGCTCTATAGGAATGTGTTGAAAATTTATTGTCCTATTTCGATCAAATGAATGTTGATAGTTTATGATTTAATTAATATTGTGATAAAGTTAATTTCATTTTTTTGTTGGGTGGATTTTATCTTTTTCGTTCTTATATATATATAATATATATATATATATATATATTACCATTATTATAATGAATGTTGAATTTTCATTATTATCTTGTTTATGATTCTAAAAAAAGAAAGAAAAATCTTTATGAAGGCATTTTTACTTGCTCAACGTAACGCTAACCCATCATTGCCTGTCTCTGTATAGAAGAAATATTTACTAGTGGCAGACATAGTTTAGAGATGTTATACCTAGTATGTTGATTTTTATAGTGTCTTGAATGTTATTTAATTTGTATGTTCTAATTGATGTTGATTATATGGTCTTATCTAATTGAAACATTTGTAAAATTATTCTTGAGGATTGTCTTTAGTCTTGAGTTAGATTATTGTTGGAAAAAATCCATATTGTGGCTTATGTTCTTGATCACCATAATGGTTGTTATAATATTTGATAATATTAATATATAATAATTTTTTCTAATCTAAGTGAGCGATAATTTATTTATAACATTTAATGTTTTATCACTAGACGTAGGCTAGTACTTGACTCATGGTTGGATGATAACACTAATACTAAGAACACACTATTGAATAGTAAATAACATTAAGAATATTATATGGCAAGTTAACATTGATAATCATAGACTTGGAAAATAAGTGAGTTTAATTTACTTTTATATTACAAAATTATGGGTAAATCTTAATGTGTAAAGTTTTTAAATAATTAATTTTGAGTTTGACCTATACATTTGAAATAAATGTGCAAAGTTAATAAATCCTACTCAGGCTATTCTAGGTGTCTTAACGTGAATAGTGTGACTCTCCCTTATGTTAGTGTTTTAGGAAACCATTTTATGTAGGTTGATCATGATAGGTCTATAGGTATCTCTCAGATTATTGTTAGAATAATGTAAATGTATTTAAGACTTAAATTCTATCTTATGAAGCACATAGATAGTTATATCATTCTCTGGGATCATTTGGATAATGGTTGGGAGATTGCACATAGTTTTATGAGATTTTATGCAAGTTTACATTATAATTTTTTTATTTTAAAATTAACCAAATCAGTTGAGAGATAAGCTCTAAATCAATACTTGAACTTAAATTTTCATGAAATAAAAACTGGTATACTTTAGTTTTATTTTATGTGAATCAAAATATATAACCATTGTTCTTCTACCCCATTTCGATAAATTTTGGCAGGTCTAATTCCAGAGGCATTTAGAAATTTCTTGCACTTATTTTCCTTTTTTAGCTTACAAAGTCAATTCAAAATTAAGTTGCTAAAAATAGATAGAAGAGTCGTAAAGAGAAACCAAAACTTGATAGTCTTTAATATTACTTTTAAATTTATATCAAGAATTTTTTTTAGTTATTTTAGACGTATTTACTATTTTTAGTGACCCTGTTTTCAAACCTAATTTATTCAAATTTTGTTTAGCAAAATATTTTTCAGCGTAAAAACCTTTTTGGAACATTGAATTATTTTAGCATTTAAATTATTGTAGGTTGTTTTTTTAAGTTCCTAGTGGTATCATGAAGATAATTAATTTTAGAATAACTTCCATAAATACATTTTACCTCATGAAAGTATTTTTGCCATCACCATTTCATAGGTGATTTAACGAAATCGAGATTGGTTTAAGAGGATAACTAGTTAAGCCTTTTTTCTTTGGGATTGAGTTATTCCACTTCAACATGAATAGTTAATTTTGATTAATGTATTCATGGGTGGTATGGTGGTTTTAGGAGAGTCTGAGTAAATTAGGAACTTGTTTGCTCTCTTAGTTTTTATTATGCTTGAGGTCATAGTTTGTAGTGCCTCCTTGTCAATGAATCATTGAAAAATTGCATTTCTTACCATTGAAGACAAAATTGAGTGCATACATCATTGGTATAAACTAAACTTGACAACCCTTGAGTATCAAAGTCAAGTGTAGTGCTGTAAATTGATTCTAATGTAGTCAACATAGTTTTGTTATATTGGGCTTGTCGAACACCTTGATGAAACTCTTATTGTGAGATTGAAGGTGAGCATCCAAGTAGTAGGCGACATGTATTATTTATAAGTGCATTACTTTAAGTTTACCTTTATAGTGTGCATGCATGTGTATGGGTTGTTATTTTGAGTGTTCACTTGTGTGAAGATAGTGTTGCACACAAAAAAAAAAAATTGGTAGTGTTTTTAAGGGGTATGTTTGAATTTTATTAGGTGAAATTTTGGGCATTACATTTTGGTATTAGAGTCTAGGCTCAATTGGGAGATCTGAGGACTATGTTTGATATTCATGATGAAGTTATGAAATTTATCATTACAACATTTCTTTGTTCAAATGTACTCATAGCGAGTTGAGATCATAAGTTGAACTATTGATCATGTGGTTGGAGATTGGGTAAAGTTTTCATGAGTTTTGGACTGATTTCTTCATTGGCATGCCTATACTTCAAGTTATTGTTTTGAGTACATCTATTATGTGATATATAGTTACTTATATAAGGTAGTGTATTTTAATCATTTCATATGAATGTGTAATTTACATAGGTGTATTGTGAGATATTGTTTATATTATTACACTCCCCAAGTATTCTATTATAATTAACTAACCCTATTTTAGAGGGAGAGTATAGGATTCATCTTCCTCAAGCTTTCATTATGGTATGATTACAATTCTAGAGTATTTTTCTCTTATTTACCATTATATTACTCACGAGGTATAGAGATGATAGTGTTATTGTTTTAGATTAAGGTAAAAACAGGTTTTGAAGGGATCCTGAAACCCTGAAACAAAGGGAGAAGGATAAAACAATATCGTCCACAGGCAAAACCTAAAACCTACTTCAAGAAGTATCAAAATCAGGTTTTACATGGACCTGAAACCACCGAAAAAGAAATTCAAAAGACAGACCCCAGTGTTATTGTTAATGAAGAGTCAATGATAAATATGTATGGTATGTGGTAGTTATTGGTTTGTATAAGTAAATTAGTGAGATCTATAAGTTTTTACTACATGTTTATATCTTAGATTAGTTATGAGGTGATATTTTACCTCTTGAGTTGATTTTTCTTTGATCCAAGCTTGATCTCATGCTACCTAGCCTATTTCAAACTCGTAAATAACATTATGGTGTTAAAGTAAAGGTAGTAATAATATGTCTATTATATATTTATCCAATTTTTAGAAAGTTACTAAGTGAATAATTAAAATTTTATCCCTTAGTAGTGTGAATAAAATATCATTTATTAATATATTGTGCTTATTTGAAAGGCCTAGTTAGTAACCTATCAGATTGTTTTAATATAGCCATTTTTTTGGTATTTCTATAAGATATTGATAGATTGATAGATTGTTGTTCCTTGAGGAGTATATGACTTGTAGGGTCATTCTAGCCATGAAATGCCTTGAATAAACCTAAGTTGTCTATGTTAATGATTTTGTACCACTTTACGATGGTTCCTAATCTATTAATCATGTTTGAGACTAAGTAAGAATGGGTGTTCTTTTTGTGGATCTTTTGAAATCTGTAATGCCTCAAACCTCTAAGAGGTAATCAGGATGCCTCTTACCTTTGAGTAGGTAATTGAGATGATTTTATTCCTTATCCCCTTAGATGAGTTGTAAAGTCACATAGTGTGCATGATGTGATCTATTTTTGTATATATTTTACTAAAAATTATTTTAGTTGATTGCAATTTATTTTTAAATTGATTTGGAAACTAAAATTTTATTTTATTTTATTTGAATGTTTTAATCAATTGGTCGATTATGGAAATTATTGTTGAAACTAACAATTTGGATTATTGTTGAAAATATTTTGATCACTTGATCTCATTTTTTATTGGTTATGATTTTACATGATCAATCGATTTTTATTATTATTTATTTTGGTGATTGTCGTGCTAGTTTCCCATGTATATGTATGTACATAAATGTTATGCCAATGACATGGTATGGGAGAGAATTAGCTTGGAATATAGATAGTGAAATTGTGATGGGAAACCTGTTGTAAAGGTCGAGGTACCATCCTTTCCACCCCACCAAACATGGTGGTTATTTATCACTTATTATTTTGCTAGCTGGAAGGTCTAAGTAGTGATGTTTTAGCTAGTTGGGAGGTCTAAAGCGATATGTTGATTATGGGAGGTCATAAGTAGAAGATTTGAATATAATTATTGCTTGGCCATTTATGCATATATATGTTTTTTTCAACATAATTCAATGGCTGAATAGTCTTGCATAGTTTAGTGTGATTTAGTTTTGATCTATATTATTTGTTAGGGATTATTCTCATGTTAGCATGTTGAAATTTCACCATGAGATGGTGCTGAGATTTGTCATTATGATTTATGATAATATAAAAGTTTGGTTATACATATTATTGGTTAGGATTACATCATGGTAGAGTATCCTTGGGATTTAGATGATAAGAAGATAGAGTGGATGATAGTATGGGCATTTGACACTATGAAAACTTTTTACAAAAATGCCATCATAATTATTGATTGAAAGCAAACACTAATCATAAAAGATAATGAGGAAAATATTCATAATATTAAAAGATGTAAATAATTCTATAAATTAAATCGTGAAGGCTTAGTTAATTTTAAACTCAATTGTTATTGCACTTGTTGGAAAAAATTCTACATCGAAGATGGTGTTTTTATAAGAGGGGGAGAATGTAATACCCTTATGTCGAACCACTATTGACACAATCATCTATGTCGCATTGTCATAGGTGGTGACCCTGTTACATGTGTGTAAATATTAACAAGAGATGCCTAGTGTTGTTTTGATTCTATTTGAGTATGATAGTATGTGTTATTTTATATTATGGACTTGATTATTTTGTTATTGACGAGTGATTTTATTATCTAATCTAGGATTACGATTTGGGTTACAATATGCTTATATTAATTGATACACATATATCTATTATTGTTTATGTTACTAGTTATTGATCATTTATTGGATATTATTTTGCACAATAGTTGTATGAGATGTTGTCCATGATTGCCTGAGTGAAATAATCCTACACCCTAAATATGAGCTTATTTTTATGCATGTTATAATTATATATCTATTGGCGATAGAGCACTGATTGTAAGTAAATTTCTCTATGCTTGTGTATTATATGATTGAACAGAGGAGAGACGGTTGGGTTATTCGGACAAACTATTACTAAGATCAAATAATAGATGGTCATAACTATTTAGTTGTTATCATAAATAACTAATAATTTACTAAAGTTTATAATAAGTAAATAAATAAGGAAATATTTATTAACATGTTTAGTAATAAAATATTATATTTTGATACATAATAGGCAAGAAATTAATAATTTATAGTAACATGCTTCATTAGATAAATATTATTTATTATATTAATAAATTACTTTAGTGGAGCCTAAAGTAAGTGAGGTCATAACTAGACCCACTTAGTGGGTGACAAGCATGTGGTGGGAGTAGTTAGGGTTTTAAAGATAAAAATAATAAAATAAAACAAAAATTAGGAGGAAAAGGTCAAAACCAATTTAAGATTTTGAAAGTTTATTTTCTCCTCCAAGCTCTTGTCTCCATAGGTGGTGTTGTTACCAAAGGATCTAAACAAGGAAGGAAGAAAGAAGCAGATGAATAGAGCTCAGTTAGAAGACTCGGATTCAAGTGTATCCATGAAAGTAAATTTTCCCTCATAGATTTATCTATTTATTTTCTCAGATCTACAAATAGGTATATTTGTCTGTTGAGTTGATTTGTATCCTAAAATTTTAGAAAACCCTCTTTTTAGACTATCGATTGGATTGAGCGTAGATAATAAGTATACTTATTATTTATACTTCATCCTACATGTTTAGGGTATACACACACACACACACACACACACACACACACACACACACACACACACACATGTATGTATGTATGTATGTATGCATGCATATATATATATATATATGTATATATGTATGTATGTATGTATATGTATGTATGTATGTATGTATATACACACACATATGTATGTATATATATGTATATATGCATATATATATATATGTATATATGCATATATATATATATATATATATGCATATATATATATATATATATATATATATATATATATATATATATATATATATATATATATATATATATATATATGCATATATATATATATATATATGTATATATATATATATAGAGCACATATTTCTAAGAAAAAATAATAATAACAAATAAATAAGAATAAAAATAAAAAAATATAGGCCGCTATATAATTTTTCAAAAACATTATTTTATATTGTAAAATAAATGTATAATATATAAAATTATGTATTATATTTTTGTTTGGAGAGGGGGGCGTGACTGGGCCGACCCCTACCCCCTCCCATAGTAGCGAGGGAGGAGGGGTCAAACCAGCCAACCCTCCCCATCACCGAGCCTGACCACCATTGCCACATGGCCCAGCCATCGACCATCAACCATGGTGGCTAGGGTTTGGGTATTTTATTATATATATATATATATTTTAAAATATGAGTTTTAATTTATATTTGTTAAAAAAATATGTTATAAATTATATTTTAATTATTAATTGTATTTTATATTTTTATAATGTATTTTTATTTATATTCATTAAAATATATTTTTATAATTTAGATTTCATCTTTATAAATTATATTTTAATTATTAAGTATATTTTATATTTTTATAATGTGTTTTTTATTTATATTTATTAAAATATATTTTTATAAATTATATTTTATCTTTGTAAATTATTTATAATATATATACATTAATAAGTTTCCTAGTAGTGTACTTTATATTTTTGTAATATTAGACCGGTTATCTTATATTAAATTTGTTGATCTTAAATTTGAATATTATACCATTGTGAATGACTGCAACTAGTTTATTGTGGAAACTTAAACTCAAAAATATGTATTCAAAAATTATGTCAAAAACTATGTTGCAAGTTGATAAATTGTTATTATCTATAAATACGAATAAATAAGGAGAGGCTTACTATGAGATAGTTTTATATTTGGGTTTCTTATGATGTTTATATATATATTCATGAATGAAAAATTATATATTATTATATAAGAAGTTATAATTCATAAAATTTTATGTTAAGATTCTTTTGGTAAAGTAGCGAATATGAGTTTGGTAGGTGTGTTGAGATGAGAAATTAAGTGTGATGTGATTAAAATATAATGAGTTTTTCACTTCTTCGTTATGTCAAATCATCTATAAATGACTAAATAGGAATATGTTGAAAATTTATTTTCCTATTTTGATTGAGTGAATTTTAATAGTTTATGATTTAATTAATATTATAATAAAGTTAGTTTCATTTTTCTATTGGGTGGATTTTATCTTTTTCCCTCTTATTATGTTTTGTATATATATAATATTATTAGAATGAATGTTAAATTTTCATGGCTATCTTGTTTATAATTTTGGAAAAATAAAAATAAAATCTTTGTGAGGGCATTTTTACTTGATCAATGTAAGTTGACTCATCATTGCCCATGTCTCAGTGGAGGATAAATATTTACCAGTAACAAACACAATTTATAGATGTTATGCCTATTATGTTGACTTTTATATTGTCTTGAATGTTATTTGATTTGCGTGTTGTAATTGATGTTGATTATATGGTCTTGTCTAATTGTAATATTTATAAAGTTGTTCTTGAGGATTGTCTTTAGTCTTGAGTTAGATTTCTGTTGAAAAAAATCCATATTGTGGAATACGTTCATGATCACAATAATGGTTGTTGTAATATTCGATAACATCAATGTATAATGATTTTCCTTAATCTAAGTGGGAAAAAATTTGTTTATAACATTTAATGCTTTGTCACTAGATGTAGGCTAGTACTTGACTCATGGTTGGATGATAACACTAGTACTGAGAACACACTATAGAATAGTAAATAACTTTGAGAATATTGTATGGCAAGTTAACATTGATAATCATAGACTTGGAAAATATGTGAGTTTAATTAACTTTTGTATTATGAAATTATGGGTAAATCTTAATGTGTAAAATTGTTAAACAATTAATTTTGAGTTTGACCTATATAGTTAAAATAAATGTGCAAAGTTAATAAATCCTTCTCGAACTATTCTAGGTGTCTTAACATGAATAGTGTGACTCTCCCTTACGTTAGTGTTGTAGGAAACCATTTTGGGTAGGTTGATTATGGTTGGTCTATAGGTATCCCTTGGAATCTTTTTAGAATAATATAAATATATTTAAGACTTAAATTCTATCTTATGAAGCACATAGATAGTTGTATCATCCTCTATGATAATTTTGTGGATGGTTGAGAGATTGCACATACTTTTATGCGATTCTATGCAAGTTTACATTTAAATTTTCTTTTTTAAAATCAACCAAATTGGTTCAGAGATAGGCTCTATATTAATACTTGAACTTAAATTTTTATGAAATAAAAACTTGTATACTCTAGTTTTATCTTATGCAAATATGAATCTATAACCTTTGTTATTCTACCCTGTTCCAATAAATTTTTGTTGGTCTAATTTTGGAGGCAATTGGCAATTTTCTTCACCTATTTTTCTTTTTTAGCTTATGAAGTTAATTCAAAATTGAGCTGCCAAAAATAGCTAGAGGAGTCATAAAGAGAAACAAAAATTGATAGTAGTTCATATTACCTTTAAATTTATATAGGATTTTTTTTTGGTTATTTAGGATGTCTTTACTATTTTTAATGACCCTATTTTTAAATCCAGTTTGTTCAAATTTTGCTTAGCAAAATATTTTTTAGCATAAAACTTATTTGGAATGTTGAGTTATTTTAGTGTTTAAATTGTTGTAAGTTATTTTTGTAGGTTCTTAGTGGTATCCTGAAGCTAATAAATTATATGATAACTTCCATAAATACATTTTACCTTGCGGAAGTATTTTTTTCCATCACCATTTCATTGATGATTTAACAACATTGAGACTGGTTTAAGAGGAGAGCTAGTTAAGTCTTTTTGCTTTAGGGTTGAGTTATTCCACTTCAACATGAATGGTTAACTTTGATTAATGTATTCATGGGTTTTATGGAGGTTTTATGAGATTCTGAGTAAAGTAGGAACTTGGTTGCTCTCTTAGTTTTTATTGTGCTTGAGGTCATAGTTTGTAGTGCCTCCTTATCAATGAATCATTAGCAAATTACATTTTTTTACCATTGGAGATGAGTTTTAGTACAAATATAATTAATATAAACTAAAATTAACAAACTTTGAGTATCAAATTCAATTTTAGTGCTTCAAACTGATTCTAGTGTAGTCAACACAACTTTGTTACAACGAGCTTGTCGAACACCTTGATGAAACTTACATTCAAAGGATGAAGGTGAGCAAAGAGGTAATAGGAAATGTACATTATTTATGAGTGTGTTTATTTGCAGTTTCCTTGATAGTTTTCATGTATGTGTATGGGTTTTTATTTGGAGTGTTCACTTGTGTCAAGACAATGTTGCACACACAAAAAAATTGGTAGCATTTTTAAAGGTTTTGTTTGAGTTTTTTTAGGTGAAATTTTGGGCATTACACAAAATCACTTATTTTTAATAATGGTGTTGATTTTGACTCTTTTTATATAATTTTGCATAGTAATGACTTTGTATCTATGGTTTTGATTATTATAACAATGATTTTATATTTAAAATTATCCTTTGTTTATCTAAAAATTTATCTTTTTTGAGTGCCCTTTTAAAATCATTTTTGATGAATTTTGAGTCATTCTGAGCATCCTGTAAGCCTCAAATTACTTTTAGAATTATCCCCAGATCCTATAAGAGGCACTTCCCCTTAAAATTGCTAGGGGTTACCCCACCAAACCCCAACATCCTACCCTCTCATTCAAAGAGTTATAGTGTAAAACCTATAATTTTTTTTAATGTTTTCATTGAGGCTTATTAGATTAGTATTTTTTTCATATTTTTATCGGGGTGAATTTAATGAAAATTTTGTCTTGATTTAGACTACTAACCACTTGTTTTTGTAAATCATATTTTATCTAACATATTATTTTGCAGATCACCCCTCAAGATTACCAAATTGAAACTACTAATCACTTGATTTGTAAGACACCTGTTAAAAATTTAGGTGTTTTAAAAACCATATTGTATATATCTTCGTATATATCAAACTTAATTAATTGGTTAAATAAAATTTTATCTATTTGTCTATAATTGAGGGATACAATAGTGTATGATCTCCTTCATGCATTTTAGTGATGAGTCTTGGAGGATCAAAAACCACTAACAAACCCTCATATTTTTATTTTTTAAGGGGAAACACGATGTGGAAGTGATACCCATGCACTTACTATAGTCTTAGGGTATTGTGACTATGAATTTTACTACCATGTACAAATCGACAATCTATGTTCTGATAGAGTCTAAATAATAGGGATAGTTATTGTTAGGCCAAGTGGTTGACCCCATATAGGTCTTATGTGAAGATAAAGAGTTAACTCTCTGATCCAAGCATTATACAATACCCTACATGGATTTGGGCTCCACATAATTAGTTATATCAAGGATGACCTTAGAAGAGCTATATAGCCTATAATAAGACCTTTAATTGTAACAGGCAACTTGATGCCAAAGTTAATATCAATTCCCATAATGATTGTTATGTGAAAATAAGATTGAGAGTATTTAGGAGATTTTGTAATGGGTCACTAGCCTATAGCATCACCCACATAGCTATTAGATGATGAAGTCATCAAGGTACACCCCCAAATTATTTCACTAGTGATAGGTTTGTGGTTTGATTTATTTGGTGAGTGTTGTTTTAGACTAGTGTTGTTTATGAGCTGAGCCAACCTTTTACCCAAGCCTATACATACCTATCTAGGTCTCCTTCACATATCATCATCTTATATATCCTTGTCAATATCCTCTTATGTGTATTTGATTTGTATCTTTGTGTACATCCTTTTAAGCTTATCTCATCTTCGATTTTATCCTATTTCTCATCACCCCTCTCATCTTAGTCACATCCTAGTTTAATATCATCCATCTAACACTAGTCATACCCCCATCAATTACATAGCTTAATCTAGTCTTTCCATCCCTCCAACACATCTTATCATAGTCTAACCTCACACTCTTTACTTAGTCTTAGCATTAATTTTCCTAGTGTCATCCTTATCACTTAAGACTAAAATACATCTTATCTATAACCAATCACATCCTAGTCTTTTTTTCACCATATCGTCATATCACCTCATCTTGTCTTACTCATCCTTATGGTCCTAGTCCAAATTAATTGCTCACTTCATCTTAATCATACCTCTCATCTTAACTTTGTCTAGCCTAATCACCTTGTCCATCACCATATTCCTTACTTATACAACCTAATCCTAATCATATTCCAAACTGTCTATACCTTGTCATCTCCTTGGCAATACTAGTTATCATATCAAGTATGTAATCATACACTAGTCTTCATCTACATTGACAAACAACTATTTCCACATCAGGGTCTTGATTTTAAGCTTGCTTGTGTCTAATCAAGTTTGACTCATACACAAAATCTAATATTATCAATCCTCATATCTTATTGATCAAGTCATCCCAAGTCAAGTCAAATCATATTGGCCTTACCTTAGTCTTAATCCAATCATTCCTAATTAAAATCATGTCTCTTGGGCTAGTCTAGCCCCCTATTGAACCTTAGAGCTTGTCATAGCTCACCCAGTTGAATCTATCAAAATCATCAAAGTCTAGCTCATATCCTAATTTGGTCTAATTTATCATGTATTACTCTATCAAACATCCCATCATATCAAACATCTAGTCAAACTTGAGATTAGACTAAAGTAATCTTTGTCCAAATTTGTTTCACATATTCCATTTTCATCCCTCAATCTTTCCATTCAATTCCTTACACTTGCTGATTGGGGCTAATAAACCACATCATCTATACTTTCTCCCATCTTGATCTATGACATCTAAAAAAATTGGTCCATACCCTGATTGAGTAATGCCTCATGGCCAATAGGGATGTACTCCTTTATCACCTCCTTGAGATGAACACTCCACATCATATAGAATTCAAGCCTATCCACCTAACATTACCTCTAGTCCACACCCATTCTCTTCAATCAACTCCTATTATTCATATTACCTAATCCCATTGAAACCCTCCATTTATTGGTCATATCTAATCATATACCCTTCCTACACTATCAAAGGGAACACTATCAAAGGGAATACCTTGGCAAAACCTTCTAATACTAGTCTTCCCACCCAATCACATCAACAACCATATGATCTAAAGTCTAATGCTTCATCACCTAAGTTAAGAAGTGAAGAGAGGCTATATACTCCTCCTTCTATATTCCTAAAATCCCTCTTCCAATAACTTGTTGTTGTCAACATGATAGTCTATCCACCTATATGATATTTTGATCCTACCAAGCCTAAGTCCTCTTGGTATAAAGTTAACCAATACTATGTATATAACCAAAGTCAAGGGTATACCATTCATCGATGTCATAATTTATAAAACTACATCCAAGACCTCAATGCCTATGATGACATCAAAATCGATAATGAATCAGATGGGTCTATATCCAAGGGTGAACAAGAAGAGGAATGGCATGATTCCATTCCTGATCATGATCAATCCCTTCCCTTTTTGAGATAAGGTCAAGACATCAAGTCCATATTCTATGGGCCCCATATCTTTGAAAAATCTTTCATTGATGATGAGTCCATTTCTCATAAACATAGTCCTCTATTTTCTCTTGAGTCCTTCCATGGGCCTATCTTTGTTGAATCCATTGTCTCCCCATAATCACATCAAAGACCCATGTAGAGAGGTCACTTACAGACATAAAATCCTTTATTAGTAACATTACCTCATCAGTGTCACCTAAACCCTCATCAGAGTTAGCATTGGAGTCAATACAAGTCTTATTTTCATCAGGATCATGTTTAACATTAGTATCTAGATTAGATTCCTTATCATAAACATCATACCTCATTGATATTACATTTGATGATGGCATCTACCTATTTGAGAGTAACTCCAATATGGATGTCAACCAGTCACAAGGCATTTCTTTTAATCCTAATCAAGATGATGAAGTCATAACATAGTTCTTACAAGCTTTATCTATCAAAGATAGTCAGAGTGGATTTGATCCAACATTGGATGCATGTCTTACAAATAGTCTTAGTGATCCTTTTGCTGATCTTGAGGGTATTTTATCTGATGTTAAAATTGGATCTCCTAGGAACCCTTATAAAAACCATGCTACCACATCACCTCTCATTGATATCATCCTACCATCTCCCCCACCTTCATCCATCATACATCATTTTCTTCCTATCAATGATCATTTAATCACCTCCCTCCATAAGGATAAACATGAACACACATAATTGGATACTTTCCTAAGTAACATAACATGCACCAAAAATATAAACGTCTAACACCATATTTAAAAATTCATACATGATGATCAAATAACCTTTGATCCAACAAGTTAAAATCAAGAAAAGTCAAATCATCAACCTAATCAAAAAGTGTCTTCTCTAGTAAAACCTTCTTTGAGGAATTAAGGGACCATCAAAGTTAAAATAATCATCATCTATCAAGTCAAAGATCAATCTTCTCTGGTGAAGCCCAATATCAAGCACCAGGGGGTAGTCAAGAAATAATCAAGTCTAAAAATAAAAATAATGTCAAAATTAGTATCAAAATGGCTGATAATCCTTCAAATAATTGGATCAAAAAATAATCCCATTGTCAAAAGTTTTGGATCTCTTAAATTTTTTTGTCATATGGCACCAATAAAATGTGGAATATCTAACATCTCCAATGGTGTGTGTGACAGATAATCCCATTCCCAATCACCCATCACACCTTCTTATAGTGATATTATCATCTATTTAAATCATATACTCAACCATCCAATCCAAACCCTAAACCCATCCATTCTACACCTCATAAACCTAGGTGACATTATCTCTTATATAGGTGACAAAGACAACTAGCTTATATGTCCAAATGGATCTCACTCAAGAATCAATGAAGGTCATAAGGACATCAATACATCCGACATTGACAACATGATCCAAGTATCATGTATCTTTAGAAAAAATGTTGGTTGAAGATGAATAAATCATTTTCACCTTGCATCTTGCCACCTCTAATAAATTAATATGCCATTAAACATGTCACAAAAAACATTCGTCTAATGGTGAAAACAAATCTTTTAGCACCTTGGGAAAGTACCATGATGAAAACTAGTTTTTAGCATCATGGTAAAATAATATATTATCCACAGTGTATCTCAACATCTGGGATAAAATCCATCCCTTTTCAATCCCATATATGTCATCCTTATCTATCTTATCCCTCTGTCTATAATTTATACCCATCATATACCATCATACCATGCATCCTATTGTGACCATAATTTATTTCAATCTTAACCTTTTTAAGGGAGTGAAATATGTCTTGGAAAATGTTTTGGAATTATCTTGGCATATCCTCTAATAGAAACTTTGTCAACATATACCTATTTCCTTCATGATGTGGTCATTGGTGATCCCTAGTCCATTCTTCCCTACTCCTCATCCCCTTTTCAGTCTCACCCTCATCCTTTTGGTATCCTATTCATCATTTCATCTCATCTTGGTTGATAGGATTGGTGTTCACTTTGATAGTAACCCCCTTTTATAATGTACATACATATCTCAAAAGACCTAAAAATTGGAAAATTCCAAAAAATCCCTAAAATTTATAAAATCCAAAAAATCCCAAAACACCTAAGTCATCTTGTCATATGTCATTTTATCTTATGTCATAAATATCCCAATCATCCTATCTAATGTGTTAGTCATCATATCATCTTGTCATCTTTCCTTGTCTTACTTACTAGTGGTCTTATCATTTTATTATCTTTCCTTATTCTATATCCTAATCATGGCATCCAAGTCTTTATTCATACCTTATCCTAATCTAAGTCACTAGACTACTCTAACTCCATACCCTTATCCAAATCCATATCCTTAATCTACATTCACATAATGATCATCATAATTGGCTTAGTCCAACTCATCACTTAATCAATCATCCCATCAACTTTCATCAAGACAACATACAAGACACTAATCATAATACATCTCTATGTAAGATACTTGTGCATGTTACTTGTATGATATATGTTTTTTAACTTGTTTTCATCATATACCTACATATGTTTGTTTGAGTATCTATGTTTATCTTATTTTATTAGTCTTTTAATTAGTCTTTCATCTTATTTATTTTATCAAGGGTGAAATGAGTGAGGATGCTATGGTGGAGTCACAAAATCTATAATAATACTTTTAGGTGCCTTAAGTAAAGTTAATCACTTGCACTTTTTATAAGCATGCACTTTGTCATAACATCCTATTGGTCATATGTATATCATAGGGCATATTATGGAGTGTTGTATTTAATATCAGATTGATTAGACTATGATGAACCTTATTACAACAATGATGGATCGATAATAGAGTATACTCATCATGTATCCTATCCTTTATCACCTACCTAATCATCTAATCATCTTTATCCCATCTTCAATTTGATCATCCAGGTCCAATCATATAACCTAAACACATGTCATAGCATCTAACATACTATATCTAGTCATTTATCCTAATCCTTTATCTTCATGTCTAACGTCTAAGTCATATTTTCTATCTAACAACTAACATGTCTAGTCTATCTTGTCATCCATCCTCTAGTATAAAATATATTGGACTGAGGTCTTTTTAGACTATGTAGGCAATGTTTAATCACATGGTGTACCTAAGGTCATCTTGACCACTCTCTCCTCTTTCATTATCACACCTTTCTTGTACCTCATCATCCCATAGTCTTACATTAGTAAAATCCTTGAGATACAATATCATCAATCAATCAATCAAATTGATCAATCACCATCCACTCAATCATATCCCCAATATTCCACTCAATACCCTACACCTATTGATTGGGACCAAAAAATCACAACATCCATATTTTATTCCATTAGTCATCCAATATCACTAATTGGTCAATTCATGATTTAAAGTTTACGGTTTCCTCCTTCGATTGGGCATGATCAAGACCATAAATTTATTATCATCTCTTTCTCTCTTATATGTGTCCTTTTTAGGGGTATTTTCACTATTAATCATAAAGTGGATCATTTATTTGATGCATTACATTATAATTATTTCCCTTTGTATTGTTGTCACTCGATCATATTGGTTCTTCTCTCTCATATCCTTCATCATATCACTCAATTTTAACTTTGAGCTATATTTTTTGATTAATCTTATCAATTCATTTATCTTATTTTAGACATATTCTCTACTAACATGTGTATTTATTTGGGATATATTGAAACCTTGTGGTTATATCATCTTTTATGTATCTCTCCTTGACATGTGTCCTTGCCTGTGATATGTCTAAAGTTTGTGGCCTTTTGTTTTATCATCATCATGTTACAATTAATTCCCCCTTGGAATATGTTAACAATAATGACATAGTCATTTATTATCATTATGCATAGGTATTTTCTATGATAATCATCACTTTGCATCTCACTTCTCATGTCAAGTTTATTTTCTTCATCACCGATCTCACATCTGGCATTCCATCCCCTTGTCTACCCATCGCATCCTGCCCCTTGTTTCTTATTTTTGAGTGGCCATCCACCTCATTCCTCCTCACATATCCCCTTAAGGGGGAATCATGTGTTTATTAACATCATTTACTAACATTCATTCATGAGTGTCTTTCTTGTTTGAAATACCATTACTCCTTCTACTTCATCCACTTGAAATGCCCTTTCAAAGAGGGGAAAAATGTATGCATATAAATTTGATCACCTTTGTTGGCTTATTAGTTTCAACACTAACATAATTAATTTCATATAATGATCACTAATACCATCTAATATTGTCTAATCCATCCTTACTAATCCTCCTAGTCTTTTATCTAACATCCCTTTCCATTATTCTTCATCTACTAACCTTATTCACATCCCACAAAATATTAATCCTTTTATCCCACTTATTAATATCCCATTTAATTAAATAAATCTTCCTATACCCACTTATCATTTTAAATTTCCATTTAATCCCCACTTATTCACTTTCTAATTTTAAATTCCTAAAAACCTACCCACTTATCCCCTAGGCTCTCCTACATGCCTAGTGCCTAGTCTCCACCACCCTTATCCTTTTATAGAGAGTTATTTATCTAAAAAAATTATAAGGAAATTTAAATTCCTTATAATTTCATGCTTCCTCTCTAGAGTCTTCTTCTCTAGAGGATTATTTTATATCAAAGGGACATAGTGCCTAGTGTTATATTTACATTAGATTGTTAAGGCTATGATGACCCTTATTACAGTGATGATGGATTGATAATAGACTACATTCATCATTTATCCTACCCTATATCACCTACTTAATCATATAATAATATTCATCCCATCATCAATTTGATTATCTATGTCCAATAATCTAACCCAACTAACATGTCTAATAGTCATTATCATCCTCCTTCTCTAGTCTATCTTGTAATCTATCATCTAGTCTAAACTACATTAGCCTGAGGTTTTTTCAAACTATGTATGCAATTCTTAGTCACATAACATGTCTAAGGTCACCTTGGACATTCTCTTCTATTTCCCCATCATTCATCATCACATCTATATTTTCATTCATCATCCTCGCATCTTACATCAGTCAAATCTTTAAGCTATAATATCAATCATTAATCAATCAATATATTGATCAATCACCATCCTCATTATCATCTCCCCAATCTTCTCATTTAATCACTCACACTTATTGATTGGTCTTGATAAATCATAACATCCATCTTTTCTTCCATCAGTCATCTATTATCACTAATTAGTTTATTCATCATTTAAAGTTTGTGGTTTCCTCCTTAAATTGGGGAATGATCATGATCATAACTTTATTATCATCTCTTGCTCCTTTGCATGTGTCCTTGCTAGGGGCATCATCATTGTTAATCATATTGTGGCTCATTAATTCCATGAATTATAGACTAAATATTCCCCTTCATCTTTTCATCACTCGATCATATCATTTCCTCTCTCTCATATTTATCATCTTATTGTTCACCTTTATCTTTGAGCTACATTTATCAATTAATATTATCAAATCATTGTCTTATCTTGGACTACATCTCTCCCTTTCATGTGTCTTTGCTTTGGATATGTTGAAATTTCATGGAATTTATCCTCTTGGTCTAAAAATCTCTTAGGGATAAGTTAAAAGATTAAAAACCCTATCATCCCACTCTAAAACTCTCCTTGGCATGTGTCCTTACCTTGGATATATCAAAAATTGTGATCTTTTATCATCATCATGTTACGGTTGATTCCCCCTTGGGATGTGTCAAAAATAGTGACATAGTAATTTGTGCTCCCTATGCATAGGTATTTTCCAAGGGAATTATCAGTTTGTATCTCACTACTCATGTCGAGTTCATTTTATTCATCATCAATCTCACAACTAGCATTCCATCCCCTTGTCTACCCATAACATCTCACCCCTCATTTCTTATTTTTGATTGGCCATCAACCTCCTTCCTCCTCATATGTCCCCTCTATGGGTAATCATGTGTCTAATAAAATCATTTACTAACATTGATCCATAAGTGTCTTTCTTCTTTGAAAGACCATTACTCCTTTTACTTCATCCACTCGTAATGCCATTTCAAAGAGGGGCAAAATGTATGCATATAATTTTTATTTCCTTCATCCGCCTATTAATTTAAACACTAACATCATTAATTTCATCTAATAATCACTAATCCCATCTAATGTTATCTAATCCATCCTTACTAATCCTCTTAGTCTTTTGTCTAACACCCCTTTTCATTATTCTTCATCTAATAATCTTATTCACATCCCACAAATTATTAATAATTTTATCCTACTTATTAATCTCCCATTTACTTAAATAAATCTTTCTACACCCACTTGTCATTTTTAAATTCAATTTAATCCCCACTTGTCAACTTTCTGATTTTAAATTCCTAAAAGCCTGCTCACCTGTCGCCTAGGCTCTCCTACATTCCTAGTGCATGGTCTCCACCACCCTTATCATTTTATATATAGTTATCTCTATAGATAATTATAATTAATTTAAAATTCCTTAGAATTCCATCCTTCCTCTCTAGAATCTTCTTCTCTAGAGGCTTCTTTTATATCACGGGGCATAGTGCCTAGTGCTATATTTACATTAGATTACTAAGGCTATGATGAGCCTTATTACAGTGATGATGGATTGATAATGGACTATATTCATCATTTATCCTACCCTCTATCACCTACCTAATCATCTAATCATCTTCATCCCATCATCAATTTGATCATCTAGGTCCAATCATATAACCCAATTAATATGTCTAATAGTCATTATCCTCCTCCTCTTCCTCTAGTCTATCTTGTCATCTATCATCTAGTCTAAACTACATTAACCTGAGGTATTTTCAAACTATGTAGACAATGCTTAGTCACATAACATGTCTAAGTTCAGCTCATCCACTCTCTCCTCTTTCCCCATCATTTGTCATCACATATATCTCATCATTTATCATCTTTGCATCTTGCATCAATCAAATCCTTAAGATATAATATCAATTATTAATCAATTAATCTATTCATTAATCACCATCCTCATAATCATCTCCCAAACCTTACCATTAAATCACTTGTACCTATAAATTAGGCCTAATAAATCACAACATCCATCTTTTCTTCCATTAGTCATCCATTATTGCAAATTAGTCTATTCATCATTTCCTCTTTTGATTGGGGCATGATCAAGACCATAACTTTATTATCATCTCTTGATACTTTGCATGTGTCCTTACTAAGGAAATCATTATTGTTAATCACATTGTGTCTCATTGATTACATGTATTATAGAATAAATCTTCCCCTTCATCTTTTGCTCACTTGATCATATCATTTCCTCTCTCTCATCTTTGTCATCTTATTATTAACCCTTAGCTTTGAGCTACATTTGTTGATTAATCTTATCAAATAATTATCTTATCCTAGACTATAGATCTCCCTTATATGCATCATTTCTTGGAATATGTCTAAATCTCATAGATTTTATCCTCTTGGTTTGTATCTCTCTCTAGAATTTGTCCTTACCTAGGATAAGTTAAAAGCTTATGACCCTTATCATCTTAGTTTATAACTCTCCTTGGCATATGTCCTTGCCTTGGATATGTCTAAATTTTTGACCTTTTATCATCATATTATTACAGTTAATTCCCCCTTAAGATGTGTGTACAACCATGACATAGTCATTTTTACTCCATGTGCATAGGTCTTTGCTAAGGGCATCATCAATTTATATCTCACTGCTTATGTCAAGTTCATTTTATTCATCATCATTTTCACATCTATGATTCCACCCCCTTGTCTAGCCAATGCATCTCACCCCTTTTTTATTATTTTTGAGTGGCCATCTACCTTTTTCCTCCCCTCATATCCCCTCAAGGGGGAATCATATGTCTACTAACATCATTTACTAACATTCATCCATGAGTGTCTTTCTTATTTGAAAGATCATTACTCCTTCTAATTCATCCACTCATAATGCCATTTTAAAAAGAGGCAAAATTTATGCATATAAATTTTATCACCTTCATCAGCTTGTTAATTTTGACACTAACATCACTAGTTTCATCTAATGATCTCTAATCTCATATAATTTTGTCTAATCCATCCTTACTAATATTCCTAGTCTTTTGTCTAACACCCCTTTCCATTATTATTCATCTACTAACCTTATTCACATCCCACTAAATATTAATCCTTTTATCCCACTTATTAATGTCCCATTTACTTAAATATATCTTTCTACACCCACTTGTCATCTTTAAATTCCATTTAATCCCCACTTGTCCACTTGCTAATTTTAAATTCCTAAAAACCTTCCCACCTATCTCTTAAGCTCTTCTACATACCTAGTGCCTAGTATTCACCACCCTTCTCCTTTTATAGAGAGTTCTCTCTCTAAATAATTCTAAGTAATTTAAAATTCCTTAGAATTCCCTCCTTCCTCTCTAGAGTTTGCTTCTCTAGAGGCTTCCAATGAATTTTTAATCCATTGGAAAATCTCCTTCTCTTGTCTATTTAAACCAAGATCACCCTCCATTGAACCAACCAAAAAATACATGAGCCTTCATGCTAAAATATTATATGAACTAAATATATCAAACTATAAACTTAGTCCATTATCAAGCTAATCACATGATGTCCCAATAATTTGAGTCTTACAAGCAAATCCATTCAATCACGAGTAAGTGATCAAGCATAATCAATTTGGAGAAAGATTGGGTCTAATAGGTTATGATGTTGGTATAATTTTATTTTTAATTCATTTTTTTTGCATTATTATATTGATTGTTTCAAACTTTGAATATTGGTGTTTTGAGTAAATTTTGATATAATTTTCTTATTAAATCTTATTGCTCAAAATTTCCATCTTACATATAGCTAAATACTTATTTATGTCATTCATTATTATTTTTAAAAATATCATATTAGGTAAATTATTACACAAATTAGTGGCTATATTTATTTTATATTTCTACCCTAATTTACTATACTCAAATCCCTTAACAATCTAGGGCTTACACTCCATAAACCCAAAAAAGTTAAATCATTTGGTGAACTTGAATTACTTCTAATAGTGAAACAACTCTAACCCTAGACTACAATTAGGGTAAATATCACAAGCCTTCTAGAACTCAGACTCATATTTCATATCCTTGTATTTTTATTTAATTGTGATAATAATGACAGAAGATGTTTATCACTTTATAATGCAAAGTTTTCTTATTTCATTTGCATGCTTGTTTCCTATAATTTGGAATCAATTCAAAAATATATGCATATATATGTACATGATTTAATATATCAGTTCAAATATATTTTATTTAATTTAATCCATAAATTAAATACCCTAACAACTACCTTTCAAGTTTCAATGCCATATCTTATGCATAGAAAAGAATATCATCCTCATCTCCATGAGGGTGATAAATATTTTCCCTCTATCTAGGTCCATGATATCACTCCTCCACAAGATGAAACAACCTATACTATTAATCATGACTACTATAATCAACTATCCATGCCTCCACCTCTTATATATAAGGCGTGTGCCTACATGTTCAATCAAAAGCAACTAGGGTTTTCACTTGTGAGACTCTAACAGATCAAATTATCAGTATGAGTAATCACATTATAAAATTACAAAATCAAAATCAGCTATTACATAAAAACATTATAGTATTAAAAAATTAGATTATGATACAAAATCCTCTGGGGCACACTCATGTCAATCATGCATATGCATCTTCACCTAGTCAATTTATGGCAAGCAATGTTACACATCAAAAAAAGAAATCAAAACAAAGTGCATCTACAACTAGTGATTTTAAAAGTACTCAAAGATCAAATATAAGTTCAAGTAAAATTTTAATGAAAATGATTTAAGCTAAGTTGATCAACCTACCTCTTCCACATCTAATAAGGTGATATATATACTATTGTGCATACCATAGAATGCGTGGTCATCACAAATTCATGTTTGACATTAAAAAAACATATACAACAAATAATTGCTATTGAGGACTCTTTACAAAAAAAAATGATTAAGCAATCCACAGTGATATAGAAACACACTAAAAAAGGATTAAATTTAGAAACAATACAAAAGTGGTTACTAAAACATAACTCTAAACAACAAAAGGTTCAAAAATCAAAATTAGAGAAAGAAATAGTACAACAAACACATGTAAATCAAGTGAAGGATACATATATACCTCTCTAAAATAAGGTCCCACTTTTAAATTAATATGGGTTTGGTCAAAAATATCTACAAAAAATTTATTATCAAGGTCAAGGGTTAGGCAAAAATGCCCAAAGCAACACTACTCCTATTCTAGTAGTTGATAATGTTGGTTAGCAAGGCTTGATATTTATGGAACATACTAAGGTAAATCATTCATAGATATAGTTTATCAAGGCAAAATATCTAGATACACAAGTAAGGTTAAAAAAATATCAAAAACTTAAGTTGCACATTTAGAATCAGGTTAAGCCAAAAAAAAATCTCAAAAGAGGGTTTCTAAAAATAAAGTATTCAAATCAAACTATACCTACAGTGGATATATTTTTAGATGGAAAGATCCCAATCAATAATCTAGAAATTGCTAATCAAAATGGAGAAGATGATTGGAACAACCCAAATTATTATGATATAGACTATTCATAAAATGAGGATGCCACCTATGTTACATAGAGGCATTCCATCGATGACATGTGGGGATTCTTATCCATAACACTTGCCTTATACACAATTTCATCCATTTCTAGTCTACTTGTACATAGTTTCATTTATCATGCTTCTTCTACATACTTTCCTTTATCTTTCTCCTTTTACCTATTTCATTTTCACGTTGCTTCTACATAATTTATATACTCATAAAATACAAAAACAATATAATATGTTCAACATACAAAAACATTCAGATATTGCTCAAAAATACAAAATTTGATTATATATCCATGTTTACATTCTTTATATTTTCTAGGTACTACATATGGTAGTTATCTTAGTATAGTCAATTTTATCATACATACATGATTCACATGTTCTTGTTGAGTGTTAAAATATTCTTACAGGACATAGGTCCATCACACAGATCCAGAGTTGATATTATTTACCCAATGGTGACACGTACACAGATTCAACATTGATACATTCACCTATTGGGGGAATCCCATACACAACTTACACTTTACCAAGTTATATAATTATATACCACTCATATTTTTACCAACTACTACCAATATAGATTCAGTTTATGTACATCTTTTCTCTTACATAGATCTGAATGACTTGTTCATGCATACTTTCACTTCTAGATTTCTTAGTTTAGACTTGATTGTGTCTCTTTACTTCTACATATCTTTGAGGGAATTTGAATATGCCATTATTATATGTCTCTACACCACTTTCTTTCATTGTATGTATGATTTGGACATGCACCCTTGTCCTTATGTGTGCCTTCTTGATTGTGTATGAAAAAATTTGAACATGTTCATCTATGTGGCTCTAAGCCAACTTGCTTGTTATTTACGTAAGTGGAATTTTGAACTTGTCTTTGTATGTATTATTTTTTCAGATTTAGTGACATGTGTCCATGTCCCTTGTATTGTGACCCCTTAGCCTAATTTATGTGTTTGCATGTATGATTTCATGTATGCATAATGGATATGACATTTGTATCTTGTTTTTTTGCATTCACACCTCATTTCATATGCTATGAGTGCCTTCATGCATCCCCCCTTCCTCTTTTGGAGCATTGAGGGACATCGTGCTCCATACCCATAGGTAGTTACCTAGATTATTACTCAAATTATGTAGTTCATACACATCCTTACATTATTATATCTATCTTGAAAACCTTGTGAATGCTCGATCTAACATACATCATACATTACTAACTTATGCTCAGATTATCTTACATTTTGATGTCATGTATATATATTATATTGGTTTACTATGAAAATATCATATGTTTTCAACCTAACATACATTTTGTAGAGATTTTATTTTGAGGATAATTATTACATAGGTACAATAACTCCCCTTAAAAGAGGGGTCATTCATAGGGGTTTTGTCATAAAGATCAGACCATACGGGTGCACCCAGAGAATAATGTTTAGCACATAGACATAGAATATAAAGCATAAAATTAGTATAATATAGAAAAATAGTTAGACATAGATCAATTTCAATTTACACATAAAAAACATAGGACATTAGTATTTAAAGTAGGACACTATCACTCCAAAACTACTATCCAAGGTATAACACTATTATCTAGTATCCCAAAAATAAGAAAAATCTAGATTTATACAAAATGACAATAATTACAATATAGATTTGCATAGTTTCAATCACAAGTTATCAGATTTGATTAGTTTATGCTTAGTTTTTTCATAGAATCATACTAAGTTTGATTAAATTGGGGGCATCATGCACAACATGATCACTCCCATTTCAATTTTAGATACATAGACATAGATTATTTTAACTTAGTCTAGAATCCATATACATAGATATCAAAATTATGGGCATGTGTGTGGCACATTATTTCCACATGATCAGTTTCACACCAGCTTATCTCAAATGGAATGGAAAAATCCATGTAATTACCACAAAAAATCCATGTCATTATCTACGTGGTATACTTTAGACACCATTTTCACTAGGTATCACACTAGACTGATGCCTTATTTTGTTAGTAGTGGTTGGCACTTCTACATAGTACCTAAAATACATTCCTAAGTACTTGAGTGACCCCTTGGCTATTTTTCACTCCAAAGTTTCAAAATGGACCCATGATCATCATACACAGTTACAATTACATTATGAATTTTTAGTTATATATGCATCTACTACACATGGGTAGGAAATGATGATTATAACCTATTTTGAGTTCTTGAGCCACATACATAGGAGGGTTAGACAAGCCATTAGTCCAATCCAAGTTATTCATAGTATATGATCCATTGAATAGGGGTGGGTATTGATGGATTTAAAACCAAATTGAGTTCTTAATCCACCCACACATGGGGATTGAGCAAGCCATCACCTCAATCCAAGCTATTCACCATTTGATCACTATCTCTATGACATGCATAGGATGTCACCAGGTTTTTACATTAACTTACGTATTCAGTTAAGTGTATTCATTCATTTCCTCTCTCTCTTATCTCTTTACCTAATTTTGTTTTTTTTAAAATATCCCTTAAGTGAGGACTTATTCTTTCATTTTTCATTTTTAGGATACACAATATAGCATGATTCACACACTCGAACCCAGATTCATGGGCTTCACCTTACATGTAAGTCTAGGTACAATTATTTTTCCTTTATCATAGTCATTTTGATTTATTGCATGTATAGAATAAAAGGGGGATGTATTCATATAAAATGTCATTTGAGTGAAATGTGTGTTACTTAAGACCACCCATCCCTAGATTAACCCTAGAGTTATCTTAGGACCTCTTTCAACACTTATCCAACCTTCATGCAAACCTTTACATATTATTTAACATCCCAAAATTAGTCCCAAACTCTCCCTTAGGGATCCAGGCCCCTAGTGCCTCAATTTCTATTACCTGGACACTAGTGTTATAATTTGGACACTAGCACCCCACACTAGCATGCTACTTTCAGTGCTAATGTCCCTTGCCTAGTTTCAAACCCAATGGATATAATCTTCAGTTCCTAAGACACCTAAGGTTAACCTAGACCTATTTTAAACCCCACACAAGAAATAGATCAATATATATATACATGAATTTTATCCCTTTATCAACTAGATGGAAATTAGATGCAAATTATAGAGACAAGCTTAGAAAAAGTTGTGTACAATCAAAGTTATTTTTCCCTACTTTTACATACAATCATTTAGAGCCATC
Organism: Torreya grandis; assembly: GCA_037957365.1. Taxonomy (NCBI): domain Eukaryota; kingdom Viridiplantae; phylum Streptophyta; class Pinopsida; order Cupressales; family Taxaceae; genus Torreya; species Torreya grandis. The sequence continues at coordinate 2,385,174 of JARHVA010000033.1, read as the reverse complement.
CCAAGCCTAGAATACATAGATTTCTAATCTTAAGACTCAGTTAAAACACTCAGGTTGACATTCATACAAGAATTCACTCGCACGTGCACCAAGCATTTAGGTGAGAGAACTACATCAAGTTTGATCCCTCCTCAGAATATTGGTATGTAGGCAAATCTCAACACAATAGGGTGTTGAAGAGGTCTAACCTACCCAAATAACATCACACTTTTGTTATTTTTACCACTCAAATAACCCAACAACATGGAGGTTTATGATTTAATCCTAAATCAGTCAAAAATAGTGCTTACATAGTGAATCAAAGCTCATCCACTTAGTTATAGGTAGGTTAGACCCATCTAGAGGTGCACCTATAATATCATATAGTTCTTACATAAATGACACTAGTGATAAAATTATGACACTAGCACTCCAATACTACTATCCAAGGTAAAAAACTATTATCTATGAGGGTTTATAAAACCTAAACCTTATTTATAACACTCAAATCTACTTTTACAGTAGTTTTTAGACTCCAGATCATCCATCTCAGTTAGTTTCTAGTTAAGTGCTTATTTGTGTCATTCATTGCTATTTTTAGAAATATCCGATTAAATCAGTCCTTACATAAATAAATGGATATATTTATACCCTAATTTACTATACTCATACCCTTTAAAAACCTATGGATTACATCCATAAACCCTAAAAAGTTAAATCACCCACTAAGAGAAGGTCAAGAAAAGATCAAAGGTGGGTAATTCCCCAATTGATTTGGTAGAGCTTATTAATCTTCCAATGATTGATCAATGAGGCCAAATTCTTAGTCAAGCTTATATAGGTTGATAGGTGGATCCTAAAATATCACCTTTTATTTAGTTATCAGTCTCTCATGATCTTTGAATGGGGCCTCTAAGGAGACTTTCACCTCTTGGACATGATTGATGCTCAGTATAGACTTTGTGGCCAACTTTAAAATAGACTTAGTTCTAGCCCTGTTTGCCTTAGCTACCTTTATCTTCATGATTTCATTGAAGTGGGCTAGGTGGAACCCTAACTCATACCTTTCCATTAGAGTTCCATTAGTGTGAAATATCATCAACATGTTGACCATATTGAAATAAGTGAGGATCTGATCCTTACTTTTCTCTAACGGCTCAATGGTTTCCTAGACACTGTTCAACAAGTATTTAATGGATGTCCTCATGGTCCCTGTGAAGGTTTGATATAAATTTAAATCCATAAGGGGAATTGATTTTAACTTCAAGAATATCCCCTTATTAATAAAAATTTCCAACTTCTTACACTTATTATCTATCCATATAATCCTCTACTAGTATGTTTACATTATTTGGAGCATATCCTTGACTTTGGAAATGGCTTTAGTCACCTCACCAAGGTTGGTGAATAAATGTGTCAATTTTTCCTCTATTTTTTTAATTAAACTTGTAGGTAAAGTGATATTTACCTAAGACTCCAACATTCTCACTTTTTCCTTCATGTTTTCTATCAGCTTCTCTATGAGATCATTAGTGGCTTGGAGTATTGAGACTGGATCCTCTGTGACTCTCTCTTCTCCAATTTTAGTTCTCACTTTAGTAAGTGATAAAAAGTATTGTTTATTACTATAGATGTTGGGTCACATTCTTGAGTTAAGGTATGAGTTATAACTCTATTCATACTCCTAAATTATCTATCAAATTTCCACTAGACATCTGGGTCCCCACGATAAATCATCTTTGGTCTATGTGCACACAAGGATTTGATGGATCCAATCCATCCTTGATTAACTATAGTTATTAAATTGGTGAAAGGTGGAACGAGAGGGGTGGATGCAACTGATATGGAGGGTAGAAGAAAGGATGAAGGAGGAAATAATGGAGGGGGTACATTAAATGAGATAAAAGATGGAGAGGGAAGTGGAAACAAGGATGGAGGGGGTAAGTTTTTTAATCTCTTTATCCCTTATCTTTTTATTTTATTTATGATGATGAGTTAATTTAGATTGAAATAAATTTGAATTTGCATGTTAATCTTGGTTGAATAATTTTGTTTGTTACTATTTAAGCATTGTTGAATATATGCACATGATAAATCTACTTGGAAATATATTATTTAATTATTGTGTTTATCTCAACAAATGATGACTTCCATTTGAGGCTATTCCTATGAGAATTATCCTAAGAACTTCTTGCCTCTGTTGTAATGTCTAAGTTAAATATATCATAGAAATTTAGTTTGTTAAAAATTCCCCTTGAAATGGAATGGTTAAACATCAACCTATTGATTGAATGTCAACAAACCAAGACCTAGTACATATAGACCTTAGGGAAGCATTTTCTTCATGGGATCTTCTTCCTTTCAGGAGAGGCAAAGTCTTAACAAAACCATGCCTAATTATTTTTTTATCAAAATCACCACCATCACACTAGCTTTAAAACCCTACCATATATATCTAGCATGTTGGAGAGGATATTTTTATATTAGTTTTGTACATTGACAATCTGCTTCTTATAGGTAGCTCTTCTTCTTAGATTTAGGCTATTCGGTAGGCTCTTTTAGCATAATTTGATATGAAATATTTAGGTATTTTCACTTTTTCCTTGGTTTGTATATTTCTCAATAAGATTTAGGGATTTATTTGAGTAAGTAAAAACACACCCTTGAACTTGTTCATCATTTTGGCATGGCTAATTTCATGCCAAGTCTCTCTCCTTTCCAGTTTAGGGTCACTCTTACTTCCACTTACACTACTCCTATTTGTGATACTACATTGTATAGGCATTTGGTTGGAATTATCATGTATTTGACTCATACTCACCCCAATATTTATTTTGTAGTTGGGTTTGTATTTAGGTTTGCACATGATCCTCATGATAATCACTGATAAGCTACCAAAAGGATTTTTGTAATATCTATAGTGCTCTTCCCACTTTGGATTACACTATACCAAAGGTTTTACTCAGTTGGTTGGCTATATTAATTTAGGTTGGGTAGGTTATATTGATGATAGGTATTCCACTTTTGGATACCTTTTTTTGTTTTTTTTCTTCTCCAATTGCTTAGTCTTATAAGAATTAGTAGGCTATTACACTTTCATCTACAAAGGTAAAGTATATGGAAACAAACATAGTGACTCAAAAAAAGGTTGTCATCATCTTTACAAAGAATTTTGCATCACCTCATTACCTTGAGTTACATGACATGCTTAGGGTTCTAAAAGTTGTCCTTGGGGGATGTTTGCTAGGACATCTTCCTTATTCATTTTTCATAGATATATTGTATATGAGTACTTGATCAATCCTTGTTTCTAGGACTCATACTATGGATATGCCACTTTATTTTTTGATATTTTTATCCCCTATATTCACTTGAGGGGGGTGTTAGATTAGGTTATTGATATTTGCTCATATTTCCTAGTTGTTTTATTTGTTTAAAGCATTGTTTAGGTTTTCCCACCCACTTAGGTGTGGATATTAAATATTTGAGTATAGTTGTTTTATATCCCTAGGTTATCTTCTATGATCCTATGGATATCATTGATATTCCTTGTCTATATATGCAAGATACTCTCATTATAATTGATAATTTTTCTAGAGATATTATATGATATTGATGCTCTTTGTTCTACATATCAATTTGTTGCATTTAGCTCTTTCATGTGATGTTTTTTACTGTTAACACTTGAAATTTTTTTAATTTAGAACAATATATTTTTTGGTTCCTTTCACAAGCTACATCAGGACCCTAATCAATGGCTAACATGAATCTATATGCCTCTTGTCTAAGCACTAGGACCACTATGATTGACATCTCTAAGGATTGAAAATGTCTCTTTTACCCTAATTTATGGGTGAAAGGTTAGTCTCTTCATGTCATCATTGATAATGGTAGACAAAATAATTTCATTGCATAATCTACAACATAACACTTGGTCAAGCCAATCCTACACATCCTAAGCCATATTTAATGGGTGACTACAATAGGGGAAGGATATATAATATTGGTGATAAATCATTTTTTAGTATAAATTCAAATATATGGAGGACAACATCACTTATTATATCTCACCTTTGGAGGTATGTGACATCTTGGTAGGAAGACCTATTTATATAATCATGAAACTACATATCAAGCCAAGCCACAATATTCTAATATTCATGTGTAAGATCACTTCTACAACCTATTTGAGTTAGAAACCATGACCAATACCACATTGATCTCTACCAAGTAGTGTCTCAAACTCATGTCACACACATAAAATCTCATGCTACTCATGATTTACCATAATACACCTACATAAAATATGAAGCACACTCTGGTAGCATGCATGACTCATACAATGTCATAATAGTAACAACTCAACAAGTTACTAGAGAAACATGGTGAAGTATTTTTAGAACCTAAGGGCCTTCCAACACACTACATAATAAATCATAGTATTTATTTAGTCAATGGATCCCCTTTTTAGATAAAAACCCTTGTATCATAGATCTATTTTAGAGAATGACAAATTTTGGCACTAAGAGATTCTTGACTAGGGAAAGGTCAAGTATAACTATTCTCCTTGTGGGAGTATGATATTACTCACACCCATGAAGAATGGTTCCTAGTGTCTCTACATAGACTATCACACACTCAATAAAATAATGGTTAAGAATCAGTACCCACTACCACAGATTGATGACCTCTTGGAATAGATCTAAGGTGAATAATAATTCATAAAGATCAAATTGAAATCATTTTACCATCATGTAATAATCCATCTTGAAGACATCTAGAAGATATCCTTTAAGACACATGAATAATTGTTTGAATGGTTGGTCATGCCTTTTAGTCTAACTAATTTGTTAAACATATTCATATATTTGATGGATGATCTACTTAAGCCCCTTCTTTCCTTCATCACCATCTACGTAGATGACATCCTCATATCTAGTAATACATGGGAGGAACACATGGAACATATTATGCATATCTTAGACACTTTGTGTCAACATAAGTTGTAGGCCAACTTAACAAAGTGTACATCTGGCATTGCACAAATCTAATACCTAGGCTATGTTATTAACTATGCAGGGATTCATGTAGACATAGAGAAAATAAAAGTGATCCAATATTGGCATATTCCATGCAATCTCACATAAATAAGTATTTTTATTAGACTCACTAAAATTTACCACAAGTTTGTCCTTGGTTTCTCACACCTCTCTTGGCCTCTCATTTAGATAACATGTATAAAATCTAATTTTAGTTAGACCTATGCATAATAATGTGATTTTGAGGTACTCAATCAATGCCTTTATGTAACTCTTATTATCATAATGCTTGACATTACACACTCCTTTCAACTTCACACTGATGCCTCAAATTACACACTTGATGTAGTGCTCATGCAACATGGACATCTAGTCACATACCACTTAGATATGTTCAATAACATAGTGTAGAGGTACTCTACGTAGGAAAAATAATTGTATTTTATTGTTTAATTAATAAAGAAATGACATCACTAAATTATAGTTAAGGATAAATTTATTCATTCAAATCATAAGCCACTTCAGTTACTATAGATGTAGATCAAGATAGAGAATGCACATCACCTATAATATAGGACTTACGTAAAATAATTCCATCTCGTGATCAAGCACAAGGAAGGGAAGGACAAAAAAGTAACATATTACCTTAGTCAACCACCAGTTCACATGTTCATCAAGTACTAGACACACATGGCCATAAATTCATAGATTTTGTATCCCTATATTCAGTTGATTAGGAATTTGTAGTAATTACACCAACCTTGTGCAAAGTAAACAGGTTTAAGATATCTACTTATCTGAATAAATTATCTATAATCTCAAACACATATATGTTCCTAGTTGTGTAACTATCTAATGACTCATCTAGGAGGTGTACCATGCTAAGAAATCATGACACTTTAATGTGATAAAGACTCTAGCTATATTATAATCACATTTCTATTGGCCACACATGTGCATAGACATGGAATGCCACACGAGTCTTCCATTACTTATTACATCATCAAGCCTATTGTAGCATAGAATTACACCCTTGTGTCAGAGTTTTTTAGGCTCTCTCACACACAACTACAATATTGTAGAAACATTAGGTTGTGGGTATCTTATAGTGAGGTTGAACCTCTAGAGAAGGTCAGCTTCCTCTTGGTAGATCACCTAAACTAATGTTTCTGCTTGGAAAAGAGGTAGAGAGGGGGTATATGGTAACTAAAAGAGCTAAATGGGTGATAAACCAAATTTATTGATAATCACATAAGCATGAAATAAACACTAATTCAACATAAGACAATTCTTGCTCACACAACCTCACAAACTAGTTAATTTGCATAAGTGTTTCATAACCTAAGCTCACCAAACAATACATGAAGAAAAGAGGAATTTCAAAATTCACACCAAGCATCCATTAATGTTAGAAAGAGATCAAGTTTAGACATGAAACCAACTTGAAAATACTTAAAAATACGCAATAAATAAGGACAATGGACATGGAAAAACACTCCTTCACAAGGTCATCATGCACAAGCTCGCTAGACATAATTTAGAGGCAAGAGATAGGTAAAAATTGATCTTTATTACTTCAAAAGGTATTTAATACAAATTTTGATAGGGTTCCTCCTTTTCAAATGAGGATATATTTTTAGGCTCAAAATCCTCTATATATAATAGAAAGGAATGAGAGAAGAGGGGGATTGTGTGAGAAAATGGATAGAGGGGTCATCAATGGTTGAAACCACAATTATGTCCTTACAACTAACTTAACCATGAGATGAGACATCCAAGATCACCATAAATATCCATGATCCCCTCATGCATTCAAGTCCCCTTTGATTGGAGCTGAGAGAGCCATGTCACGGGTAACTCCATGTTCCCACCAAGTGTAAATGATTTAATCTTTTGAATTTAAAACTTGGCATGCTTGTTCACTTTGCATGTTCGATACTCCACCTAGATGCATCTATTATTAGTTTGACCACTTTACATATTCTAACTAAAAGTTGTATATCACATCATCAGAGTTGAAAGGAGAAATCCTCATCTTTTTCTACTGATTGGCTGTCAAAATCCCATTAAGACCCTTTTAAAAACTTGGCCTTTTCTCATCTGTTGATCTCTTTGTTAGATCTTGACAAGTGTCAATCTCATGGCAATCTTGATGAACTTTTTTTTAAAATAAAAAGACTAGAAGCAATGACTACTTGTAGGGGCTCAAACTTGATATTTTTGGGTCCTTCATTAATTCCTTCAAACTTTTTTTTTGGCCATTTTCTTTGAACACTTTGGCTTTCAAAGGAATTGCTTTGACACTTTGAAAATGGAATTTATTCCTTCGAACAAATATTCTAAAATTATTTATTTAGGAAAATTTATTTGGGTATAGTTAATTGTCCTTTCTAAAGGTAAAGTACCCTTCAAAACTCTCTAAAATGCCCCTTCAAAAGAGTTGGAAAAGTACCCTTTAGCTTTGATAAAGTGACCTCCTGAAAGGAAAGTGGACCATTTGGCAATCTTGAAAATGCCTTTTCCAAAAGGAAAAGTACCCTTTAGCTTTTCTATTTGGTTCACTTTGCCTTGAATAACCCTTTAGAAATTTTGTAAGTGCCCTTTAGAATAATTGTTTTAGACAAAATGTCCAAAATAATTCTTGACACTTAGCTTAAACAAATCTCTAAAAGAAAATACTTAGTGAAAAAGAGTCTCAAAATAAATAAACCTTTTCACTTCTACTTCTTCTTGATCATGTCCATTTATTTAAACCTATCAGAATTTTGGTATGTGGGCCGAAAATTGGCCAACATTTTTGGCGATTCACAGGGAAGCATGCCTTCTATGCTTAAGAAACTAGCTCATTTGCCTCATCCAATCTGTTAGGCATGGAGCCACTACTTTCTTTGATGAGGTTGACCCTATCTAAAAACCTCCTCTTGAAGTAATAAGGATTAAAAGAACAAAATAACCACTATGCCCAAGGCACTTAGAGAAAAGAAACACACAACTGAAAAGATGTGCTCAAGGTACTTAAGAAAAAACATGAAAAACTATAAAAAATGTATAATATATATAATGGTTGTAAGCTCTTTTAATAGCAAGGCTTTAGATGAATCAAATTGACTAGGATGGGTAGTACCTCTCCATATAGTTGGGCTAGCTAAAAAGCATTATGTTGTTTGTATCCATGGATCAAATAAAGACCACTCCACAAGCTATCAAATTTAGTATGGCTTAGCCTTGTTTGAATCCCACTTGAGGATTAGGTCTCCTTCCTTGAATTCCCTTGTTATGGCTCTCTTATCAAAGGCTTTATTGACTTGATCCTGATGTGACTCTAGTGTTTTCATTGCAAGGTCTCTCATTTCTTCAAGCTCTATGAGTTATGCAAGTCTCACATGCATGGGCTCATCTTCCATCAACTCCAATTGATGGGCTAGTTATAATGCATACATCTCAAGATAAATGGGAAACTTGGCCTCCCTTCCATATACTAAGACATATGGAGAATTGCCAATGGAAACTTTAGGAGTCACCCTATCAAACCACAAGGCTATTTTAGTTTAGTGTGCCATGTCATTTGATTTTCTTCCATAGTTCTCCTAATGATTCCTATCAAATTTTTATTTGTGGACTAAGCCAGTCCATTTCATTGAGGATAATATTGGAAGAGGTGCTGAGGTAGATGCCCATCTGGAGAGCCCATTCACTCATTTTTAGACCAAGGAATGCTAATGCATTATTAGAAATGATAGTGGGTGGAATGCCAAACCTAGTCACAATACTATCATAGATTTCTAGGACTGCACCTTCATTAGCTTATTTCAATGCAATGGATTCCATCCACTTGGTGAATTAGTTAGTTAAAGTAAGCACCCATCTATGCCCTACACTTGATGGAGGGTTGATCATTCCTATGAAATCTAGCCCCCATTGCATAAAGGGTTGCTCTACCCGAATTGGGTTGAGAGGAAGGGCTACTAATATGTGCTTACCCACAAAGAAAGCACACTTTTGACACTTTTTTACCCATGCATACACATCTTTGAATATCTTGGGATATTAATAACCAGCCCTCATTATCTTTGCTATTATGATTCTAGGTGAAAAATGACATCTTGTAGGTCCATCATGGAATTGCTCCAAAAGGTTGGTCACTTGGTCATTATCTATGCACCTTAGGAGCACTCCATTGAGGTCCTTTCTAAATAAAACCCAATCAACCAATGCATAAGGTATGGATTGAAGTCTAAAATACCTTCTTTTTTCCCTATCCATACCCTGAGGGAATTCTCTTATTAACAAAAAATGTGCCATATCCTAGAGCCAACTAGTGTGAGGTGGAGGTGCATCTGACTATGCGTTATCTAGTGTTACCAATATAACCTCTTTTCCTTCATGTAGGTGATTGAACATATGCTCACACAAGCCTTTACCTCTTACTAGCTTAGTGACCTTGATCTCTATGCCATACTTCATGACCTTGGTAATCCAACTAGCCCTTTTTTCATTCAAGTCTTTGTTAAGAAGGAAGTCTCTCACTCCAAGATGAGACACCATAAGATAGATTTTTCTATTAGAGAGCATTGACTTGAAATTTTTAAAGCTTCTTAACACTATAAGGATTTATTTTTCTACAAAAGTATACCTCACCTCATACCCCTCAAGTCCTTGACTAAAAAATGTTATTAGTTGCTCAAGTCCTTCACCATTCTTTTGCATCAACATATTTGATATATTATCAATATTGGCAAAGGAATATAATATGAAATATCTTGAGAAATTAGGGTTCATGAGTGTGGATTCTCGAGTAATGGCCTGCTTGATAGCCTCAAATGTTGATTTACCTTCACTTGACCAAGTGAACACTTGGTTCTTCTACATCATGGTAATGATGAGTTTGACCAAGTTTGAAAAACTAGGTAAAAACCTTATCACAAATTTTATTTTACCAAGGAAACTTTGAAGTCCCTTCTTGTTCTTGGGTAAGGATAAGGCCAAGATGGCACTTATTCTATCAGGATCAATAGTTAATCTTTATTTTAAGATAATATGACCCAAGAGTTTTCCCTCATGGATAAAAAACACACATTTCTTAGGATTCAAAGAGATCTCATACTCTCTACATCTCTTAAAGATTAACCTCAGGTGGTCTATGTGTTCATTGGCATCCTTGGATAAAACTATGATGTCATCCAAGTAGACCAACACCATTTGATTCAATAATCCTTGGAAGGCCACATCCATTGCCCTTTGAAAAGTGGCCCCAACATTTGATAGGCCAAAAGGCATCTTTTAATAAGCATATGTGCCCCATTTGGTGGTGAAGGCAATCTTGTAATGATCTTCTTTCTTTACTAATACTTAGTTGTAACCTGAATATCCATCTAAAAGAAAAAAATGTTTTAAACCTACAACTATTTGAAGCAGCTACTCCATGGATGGCAGAGGGTAATGGTCCTTCAAGGAGACCCTATTTAGATCTCTAAAGTCAACACACAACCTAATCTCCCCACTCTTTTTCCTTATAGGCACCAAATTGGTGACTCATGATGAGTGCTTGATGGGAAAGATAATCTTGGATTAAATTAACTTGGTCAACTCTCTCCTCATAAGATCTTCTATTTTAGGGTTAATGGGCCTTTATTTTTGCCTCACAAGTTTAGCATTAGCCTCTAGCTCTATAGTATACTAGGATACATTTGTATCAAAACCTTTCAAGTCACTATATTTCCAAGTAAAGACATCTAAGTATTCATTATAGAGTTCAATGAAAGCATGCCTTTCTACCTCATTGATTACCTTTCCAAGCTTGAGGAGATTGTCCTTGAAAATAAGGACTCTTTCATAGTTTTCCTCATTATTTGACATCACTACCTTGTCTTTCTTCATATGGTCTCAATCATGAAAAATACTTTCAAGGTGACTAGCCTTTTAGAAAGTTTGTTAGATTTTAGTTGAACAATTTGATCCTCATACTGGTGTTGAAATTTACCTTGGTTAGTAGAGGAGAACTCTACTTATTGATATAAGAAACAAGCAATTTATTTGTCATTTTCAAAGATCTACTAGTGGGCTTCATTATCTTGTACTGATGGCCTCACCACCACCTTAACATGTGGCTAAACCTTGGTCTCTTTTATCTTACTTGGAATATCAAACTGGGCTCCCATAGCTACCAACCTATCAGCATGCTAGTTTTGGTTTCTTGACATAACTTAAATGTTAAAGGCTTTAAAATCTTCAATTAGGTCCCACAATCTATTTTTGTAGGACCTCATCAAAAGATTATTCATAATGTTCAGGCCCTTGTCTTGGTTCACTATAAGCTTACTATCTCCATTTGCTTGCAACTACTTGATTCCCCTCTTACTGGCCCATTAGAGGCCATGGATTAGGCCTTCATATTCTACTACATTAGAGCATCAATTGAAATGGAACCTATAAGAATAAAAATAATTATCATCTAAAGGGGAAACTAGCATTGCCCCTGTACCTACTCCATTTTTGCTTCTTGAACCATCAAAGAATAATTTCCACATACCATTGAGGTGTTCTTTAGGTCTAATAAGGGAAGGCATGAGTTGATTTTTTTCATGTAGCAAATAGATACCCAAGTCTCTTTCTTCAACACCTTCCAAAGGGTTAAGAAATTGATTATCCCCCCATTGGTCATCCAAAAACAAGTCTAGAATTTCCTTAGGATAAGTATTTAGTTCTTGGCCAATTATAAATTCATCTTCATCAAGGATAGTAAATTGAGGTTTATGCTATCTAGTTGATGGGGTTTAATATGAAATTATGCCATGGGCTCAACCTTGATTGATACCTTAGTCCCATACCTTGTTTTTAATGCCATGTAGGACCAATCTAATACTAGATAACCCCTAATTTTTGTTGTGAATTCTCTCGATAGGCATAACACAAAGAAATGAGTTACATCAAGCATCAACACATCTTGAACCACCAAAACATTAAGACAATCATGCAGGGTCAAGTACAATTCCTTGATGATACCATTTGGCTTTATGGAAGAACTATCAAGCTATAAAACTCCCTTAGTATCTGACTCATATTTGAGGTTCACTTGATCAGTTATAGACTTTGGCATTACTGAAGTGCTAGCTCTACTATCTACCAAGCAATTATGTACCAAAGAATCACCAATGATTAATGAAATTTAGAATAGAGGAGGTTTGACTATCTTACTTGATCCTTCTCCCATAGAAACTTGGGTTGCATTGGTGAGGACCTCAGTTTCTTTGCTTGGTTATCTGCCTGTAGTTGTTGTAACACCTATCTTAGACAAACATTCTTGAAGGATATCCACCTAATTAGGCATGGAAAGCATGTTCCACATTGGCAAACTCACATTGGACCTTTTCATTTGTTTGACAATGTTGATTGGTGAACCATAAACCTCCGCCTGAGCTTTGGGAGCCACTACTACTTATTATTGAATTTATGAGTCTTATGGATCAGAACCTTTCTCTCAATTTTGATTCTTAGGAGGTAACATGACCTTTGGAGTGATAGAAGACTCATTAGGATTAGACAATAAAGGAGTAATGATAGGAGGTTCTTTGATCACCTCTTGATTACCATCTATATTCCTTATTTTGAACCTTGTATTAACTACCACTAGAATGTATGCTTGGCTAGAACTAGCCTACTGATTGAGTGCATAACACTCTTCTTGGTCACTAATGATCATTATAGAATCTAGTTGGTTTGGTACCTGATTAAATCCTTGGCCCTGTGGAGACTATTCTAGTTTCATCATCATGTGGATATCTATGTTTTGAGCTATAAGAGCTTGATTGTATCCATAAGTAATAACTTACTTCCATTGGTCATTGAATGCCTGATTAAAACCATTAGTTGGGATAATGGATTTACGGAAAGATTGATTCCAAGGTATGGTCCCTTCAACCTCTTGAGCCATATTATTTTGAACAAGAACTAAGGAGTTGGAAGAGCCTATGACATTTGGATCATAGCTACTTTGTCCAGCATAGTTAGGTTATCCTTGCCCTTACTCATGGTTATGGTTTTGGAAATTTCCCTTGAAGGGTGGTCTATTCCCTTAATAAGATTATTATTGAGGCTGATATGGAGCTTGATAAGGTTTATTGAATTGATTTTTCTACCTTTTAACATTTACCATATCATTTCCCAAGGATTGGAGTATGATCTTAAGTTCTAGGTAGTTTTTCCTCTCTAGAGAATCAGTTGAACCATTAGTGGATGCCTTTTCCTATTTAGGTGAGGGTATAGTAACAATTTTTGGAGTTGGAAGAATAAAATAAAGTGGAGGAATAATCATAGGGGGTGGTCTGATCTTAGGGAAAATAGGCATTAGGGGTCTAGGAGTAAGCTTTCTAGACTAAACTAGGCAATTTTTTGCTTTAATAACCACCTCATAAGCATATGGTAATATGTCCCCTCCCATGGATTGGACCATTACAACTATATCACTATTTAGAGCCTTCAAGTAGTATAGGAATGCAAAGTTAGGGGATGGTCTCATAGAGGCTAGAATTGTATCCCAAGCCTTTTGAAATTTTGTGTTTAAGTCTTGCATGACTTCATGGGGGGCTCTCTTGATTGTGGTAAGCTATTCTGCTAGTGACAAATGGTCACTCTTGTTTGAAAATCTTTTACACAAGTCCTCTCTTAGTTAATTCCATGATTGAATAGAATTAGGAGCTAAGCCTCTATACCAATCTAAAGTTTTTCCCTTAAGGGATACAACTAATAGTCTAATAGCTATATTTTCTACAATGATATTATGGATATTACAAAAATTGGCTATGTCATTGATGTGTTCAGTAGGTGTTGTGGCCTAGTCTCCTATAAAATATGGGATGCTTTTGAGAGATACTACTAGCATACGATCATATTGTGATAGATTCAAAGGAATTTGGCCACTGAAGCCTACAAAAGCTCTTTGGGGAATCATGGTAACAAAAGGGGCTAACAAAGGTCTTCTTACATAGGTATACCTTACAACTAGTTTAGGAAAATAGTTTCCTACATATGGGTGAACCTTAACCTTCTTGCTAAGTTTAAAGGTAATTCAACAAATTCAAAAGGAATAGCTCCAGAAGCTGATCTTGTAGTCACCTTTGACATGACAAATAGTTATTGTTCTATCACTAGATTCTTGAGTGTTCTTCAGAGTCACTAGATACTAAAATATGAAATCTATAACTGCTGCAAATTGATCAAATCAACATCAAACTTGACAAATCTTTCTCAAAAGTACTCCCATCGAGAGTGCCAAAAACTATGGTAACATAGAATTACACCCTTGTGAAAGATTTGTTTAGGCTATCTCACTCCCAACTATAATATTGGAGTAACCTCAGGCTATGGGTATCATGTAGTGAGGTTGAATCTCTGGATAAGGTCGGATTCCTCTTGGTTATCACCTAAACTAATGTTTCTACTTGGAAAAGAGGTAGAAAGGGGGTATAGGGTAACTAAGAGAGATAAATGAGTGATACACTAAATTTATTGACACTCACATAAGCATGAAATAAATGCTAATTTAGAATAAGATAATTCTTGCCCACCCAACCTCACAAACTAGCTAATTTGCATAAGTGTTTCATAAACTAGGCTCACCAAATAATACATGAAGCAAAGAGGAATTTAAAAATTCACACCAAAAATCATTAATGGCAGAAAGAGCTCAAGTTCAAACCTGAAACCACCTTGAAAATAATTAAAAATATGCAATAAATAAGGACAATGGACATGGAAGAACACTCCTTCACAAGGCCATCATGCACAAGCTCTCTAAGCACAATTTAGAGGCAAGAGATAGGTAAAAATTGATCTTTATTTCTTCAAAAGGTATTTCTTACAAATTTTGATAGGGTTCCTCCTTGTCAAATGAGGATATATTTTTAGGCTCAAAATCCTCTATATATAATAGAAAGGAATGAGAAAAGAGGGGGCTTGCATGAGAAAATGGAGAGAGGGGTCATAAATGGCTGCAACCACCACTATGTCCTTGCAACTACCTTAACCATGAGATGAGCCATCTAAGATAACCATAAATATCTTCAATCTCCTCATGAATTCAAGTCTCCTTTGATTGGAGCCAAGAGAGCCATGTCATGGGTAGCTGCATGTTCCTGCTAATTGTAAATGATTTAATCTTTTACATTTAAAACTTGGCATGATTCTTCACTTTGCATATCCACTGATCCACTTAGATGCATCTATTCTTAGTTTGACCACTTTACATGTTCTGAATACAAGTTGTAGACCACATGATCAGAGTTGAAAGGATAAATTCTCTTCTTTTTCTATTGATTGGCTATCAAAATCCCACTAGGACCCTTTTGAAAACTTGGCCTTTTCTCATCCATTGATCTCCTTGCTAGATCCTGACAAGTGTCAAGCTCGTGGCAATCTTGATTTTTTTTTTTTTAAACTTGACCAAAGGCAATGGATACTTGTAGGGGTTCAAACTTTATGTTTGTAGGCCTATCATTAATTCCTTTAAACTTTTGTTTTGGCCATTTTCTTTGGACATTTGGGCTTCCAAAGGAATTCATTTGGCATTTTGAAAATGGACTTTATTCCTTCAGATAAATCTTCCTAACTTATTTATTTAAGTGAATTTCATTGAGTTTTGTTAAGTGTCCTTTTTTAAGGGAAAGTACCCTTTGAAAGTCTTGAAAATTCCCCTTCAGAAGAGTTGAAAAAGTACCCTTTAGCTTTGATAAAGTGACCTCCCAAAAGGAAAGTCGACCATTTGGCAATATTGAAAATACCTTTTTCAAAAGAAAAAGTACCCTTCAACTTTTTGTTTGGTTGAATTTTCCTTGAATAACCCTTCAAAAATTTTGTAAGTGCCCTTCAAAAAAATTATTTTGGATAAAATGTCTGAAACAATTCCCAACACGTAACCTAAACAAAACTCTGAAAGAAAATACTTAGTGAAAAAGAGTCCCAAAAAAATGAACCTTTTCACTTTTGCTTCTTCTTGATCACATCCATTTCTTTAAAAAAATCATAATTTTGGTATGTGGGCCAAAAATTGGCCTAGAAAGCCCATAAACAAGATGTTAGGACTTTACACAACTTTATCGATTCCATCTGGACCATGGGAATCCATAAACATGGATTTCATGAATGGGTTGGTTATGATGAGATACCAACATGACATTCTATTCATTGTAGTGGATAGGTTCTCCAAGATGGCCATCATGGTTGCCTACAATAAGGACATTGGCGTAACTGGCATTGTACAATCCTTATTCAACCATGTTTGGGTTCACTTTGGGCTCCCAACATCCATCATATTTGATTGAGATATATTATTTGTAAGTCACTTTTGAAAATCATTGTGGGATTTGATAGGTATGTAGTTGGATCAATATAATAATTTCCATCCATATATATATGGAAAAACTTAATTTTTTAGTTGCATACTTATTCATCTTCTATGTATTTAAAATTGTGCACATGATCACACTTGGGATGAAAATCTATCATGCATTTAACATGCTTATAATAGAGCCCTTCCTAGCTCTACAGTCCATTCCAAACATGTCTTGGGTTTCAACATTTGGCACCTCTAGAAGTTTCTTAACATGTACCAACTAAAACTTAATTGTGCATACATGAATGGGAAGTGGATAAATATTAGAATTATTTTTCCCACATCCAATCTATTCATTAGTAGGTTTATTATATTCTCTCTTTCACTCAATCAAAATACAAAGAGTGTCATGATGCACATTACACACCTCACACATTCTGAGTTGGAGATAAATTTTGGTTGCACCTTCAAAATGCTAACTTCAAAGGTCCACACATGAATATCAAGCCTTTGTATTATGGTCCTTACATCATTTGTGCATAGCTGGTGAGAATGCTTTCATTATTGATCTACCTTCATACTTTTAAATGCAACTACTCTTCAATGTGGAACTTCTCAAGCCTTACATTTTTCCACTTATTGAACCCTTAGTGACATAACATCCTTATTATTTGGATCCTAAACACTTTTTGTTGGAAATATTATCATTGATGTCAAATTAGCATTTAATGTCTAAAGGTGTTTTTAATGTTTATATCTTGGCAAAAAGTGTGTTAATATTAATTAAATATTCATGAATATATTTTTGGTTGCATAAAGACAAAAGAGGGCCCATGAGGAAGTCGAAGAGTCATCACTAAAAATAAAAGAGGAAAATGATGCATTTCTCCATGAAGGGTCACCTTGAAGAATATAAATAGTCATCACTAAAGATAAAAGAGGAAAATGATGCATTTCTCCATGATGGGTCACCTTGAGGAATTCAAAGAGTCACCAAGTAAAGATAAAGAAATAATTCAAAGGGTCATGCGAGAGTGAATTCCAAAGGTCATTTGGAAAGCTATAAAAGGAGGTTTGGGAAGCCATTTAAAAATATGAAAGTGGATGATTTTATCTAGCTAAGAAGAGTGGAGGAAAGTAGAGAAAAGAGAAGAGATATTGTAGTGTTCTATCATTTATTGATAAATCAACATTGAGAGATAGTTGTGTGGTATACACAATAGGGGTTGGTGCTCCTATGGGTGGGTGCTCATGAATCATTATTGTCTTGGTGCTCAGTAAAGGGGTTGGTGCTCCTACAAGTTGGTGCTTGTAAACTTTGTAACTTGAGTTGGTGCTCATTTATATAATTGAGATTGTTCTCTATGGTTTTTCCCACTTTGGGTTTCCATGTAAGATTTGCTCTCTCTCTCTCTCTCTCTCTCTCTCTCTCTTATGGTGCATGTTATTGATTTTATTTTTATTTCATATCTTGAATGTATGATTAAGTGGTTAAATAAAAAGGATTTTGATTAAGTAAAATATATATCCCGTCCTTAACAATTGGTATCAGAGCAGGTTCCTTTGGAAAGAGTTTAATAGCTTGAAGGTAGATCAGGGAAAGCATGATGGCCAAGTAGCTAAAGAAGGAGAATCAAGAGTTGAAATTTGTGGTCGAGGCTCTTAAGGAATAGGTGTTTATATTGGATTTTAAGTTGGCTATAGAAGCAAAATAAGATAAGATGTTTATTCAGGATCTTAAGAATTATCTAGAGGTTGCAAATTTAAGTTTGAAATCAAGAGAAAAATAGTGTAATCAGTTGAAGGTTGAGTTAGGTTATTTGAAGGATAAGCGTGAGAGGCTCATAATCTAGGTTGAGAAAGATCATGAAATATCAGTCCAAGGTAAGAAGGATGCAAGTTCTAAAGGTAAATTGAATAAGCCAATCAAGCAGCCCAATGCTTTTAGGTTTTCAAATTATTTTCATGGCCATTGTTTTGTTTGTCATCATGTTGGTCATAGGGCAATAGATTGTATGAGGAGAAGCAATCATTCAAAGGGAGATCTTAGTCACATTCAATAAGAAGGTATGAGAAGTGTTGTTTGATTTTGTTGTCATAAGGTTCACCATATTGTTAAATTATGTCCAAATAGAGTAAAGAGATCTTCAAAGTATGTCAAAAGATACAGAGCCCCTAAAGATATGAGAAGAGCCAAATTTAGGTTTGGAGACCTAAGATGGTAAAGGTTGATCAAGTTGAGTTTAAGAGTGAGAATAAACTACTTACTACAGTGGATAAAGAATCTAATAGGAAAGAATGTGAAGAATCTCTTGTTACATTTGAGCATGAGCCTTATCAAGATAAGATAGTTTCAAGAGTTGAGAAGATGAAAAACATCATGAATATTGAGGTTAGTAATTCAAATAAGTTAGACATGCTTAAATGGATTCTAAGAGAAAGACACAAGAAGATCAAAAAAGTAATAGAGGAGATGTGGGAATCTCTTGAGATTTTTTTCTAGGACCTTTTGTGTTGTGTGTCTCTTCTAGGCTTCAAGGAGACATTTTTAATAAAAAATGAAACATGGTGGATGTTGTTGGGTCTTGGTTATGTTGCATGACAAGAAGGTGAGTTGATAGATTAATTTGTATATCAGTTGAAGGGGGGATAAGTGTAAGCTATAGGAAATAGGTATAGGGAATAGGTGCAAAAATAGGTACATGGAATAGGTATAGGAACAAGTTTAGAAAATAGGATGCTACAATAAGGGGGAGT
The DNA here is from genome assembly GCA_037957365.1 of Torreya grandis. Classification (NCBI taxonomy): domain Eukaryota; kingdom Viridiplantae; phylum Streptophyta; class Pinopsida; order Cupressales; family Taxaceae; genus Torreya; species Torreya grandis. The sequence goes on along the minus strand of JARHVA010000033.1, from coordinate 2,366,073 downwards.
TATTGTATATTTTCAAGTGGTTCAGTTTACAAGTCTTAGTTTTAATTTGGCATGTGCAGTATAGGTTTTTAGAATTGGTGATAGTTTCAGGTTGCCATCAAAGACAAAGGGGGAGATTGTTGGAAATATTGTCATTGATGTCAAATTAGCATTTAATGTCTAAAGGTGTTTTTAATATTTATATCTTGGTGAAAAGTGTGTTAATATTAATGAATATATTTTTGGTTGCATAAAGACAAAAGAGGGCCCATGAGGAAGTCAAAGGGTTATCACTAAAGACAAAAGAGGAAAAGGATGCATTTCTCCATGAAGGGTCACCTTGAGGAATCTAAAGAGTCATCACTAAAGACAAAAGAGGAAAAGGATGCATTTCTCCATGAAGGGTCTACTTGAGGAATTCAAAGAGTCACCAAGCAAAGATAAAGAAAGAATTCAAAGGGTCATGCAAGGGTGAATGCCAAAGGTCATTTAGAAAGCTATAAAATGAGGTTTGGAAATCTATTTAGAAATATGGAAGTGAATGATTTTATCTAGCTAAGAAGAGTAGAGGAAAGCAAAGAAAAGAGAAGAGATATTGTAGAGTTCTATCATTTGTTGAGAAAGAAACATTAAGAGATAGTTGTGTGGTATACACAATAGGGGTTGGTGCTCTTGTGGGTGGGTGATCATGAATCATTGTTGTGTTGGTAATCAACAAAGGGGTTGGTTCTCTTATAAGTTGGTTCTTGTGAACTTGGTAACTTGATTTAGTGCTCATTTATATAATTGAGATTATTCTCTGTGGTTTTTCCCAATTTGGGTTTCCATGTAAAATCTAGTGTCTCTCTCTCTATCTTATGTGGTGCATGTTATTGCTTTCAATGTTATTTCATATCTTGAATGTATGATTAAGTGGTTAAAGAAAATGAAATTTGATTAAGTAAAAGATATATCCCATGCTTAACACTTTTTCCCCATAGACAAGGACTAAATCATTGAATTGATAGACACACACACCCATTATGGCACACATAAACTTTTTTGAGAGGTCAAGGTTGGATACTACACTGATCAAGCTAAGTGGTATAACTCTCAATAACTTTAAGTGTAGTTTCCTCAGCTACACACCAATGTAATGGAGACCATTACTATTCAAGGAAGGGAAAATAGTCTATTCATAAATATTGATTCATGAAATAAACTCCTCACTTTTTTATCTACATAAAATATTAATTACACTTTTTTACATCAGTCTAACACTTGTTTTTAGACTTTCACATAAAGATCACCTCTGATCACAACCTACACACTTCACTGTGCACTACTCAACTTAAAATATTATGCACCTCACGAAAACTCACTCATAGCCTCAAATTCCTACACCTATCCTCACTTTATTTCATCCATGCATTAGCATTCCATATCTACATGGCTTTCCAAGTGGCACTCTCTAACTAGGAATATTGTCAGTTTGACCAATAGTCACCACCAACTTGGAATCTTAACCATCACCCAATAAGGAAGATGAAATTACTTTTAACCATATTTTTTGTAATTGATAATAGTTATACTTCTCATGCACACATTCTATATAAATATGTAACATACGCATGTAGCCAAAAGTTAATATGATACACAATGATAACATAGATATCATGCTCCACATATATATTCTATAACACATGAGTTGAAGCACATTGTACCATTTTCCCTATTGTTTACATTTGAATAGATGTTGAATTTAGTGTAAGACTTCAACTCCATTTAATGTGTTTTGATTATTCTATCTAAATATATCTCTACAAAACAAAACTTGATTATTCTTTCATACTTGGCCTTGGGCCCCATGGTGTGGATTAGTTGAACAAGTAGACTACACTTTTATCAAAGTTCACTTTCTATTTGGAAGTCTTATCATACCTATATATTACTTCCTTAAGTTATTTCACTTCTCTAACTAGTGCTTCTACAATCACAATTTTATCATCCTTGAATTTTGGTGTAAGTAGGGTCAACACCATTAGCAACACTAAAACCTCTAAGTCTCCTAAGTCAGGTAACAACCAATAGGGGTATATTGAGAGATTTAGTCATGGTAAAAAATAGTAATGGTGAGATTATATCCCCTTGTTTTATGCCTATATTACTTCCAAATAATCCCTCTAGAACCCCATTCACTAAAATATAAAACATAACTAAAGAGACACATGATTTAATTAGTTGCCTAAAATGAGGGTGAAAACCAAATTGGCTCAATAATCTATCTAGGAATAGTTAATCCACTCTATCATATGCCTTGTTCATATCGAGTTTGATTATCATGTTGGATTGATTAATTTTTTCCATTGAATGAATGGTTTCATATACCACTAGCATACTGTCTTGGATTTGCCTTCCTATCACAAAACCTCCTTGGTTGATACAAATGATTTTTTCCATTTAAGGTTTCATTGTATAGGAAAGGATTTTAGTGAAAACTATTAGTCATGAATATTTGAAAGGGATCACGAAAAATATTATTGCATGGTTTAGAATTAAATTTTGAGATAAAATCAGTGCACAATTTATAGTCATTACATATCTTATCACATTGAGTTTATACAAAATTAAAAACATCACATTGTTTCTCATTAGATTTTTGTGTTTTAAGAAAAGAGTATGAGAGAATCACATTATGGATATAACATGACTAATTTAAGAATATTTTAATAAACTAAATGATCATAACTTTATTTATCTAAATAAATAATATCACAAACTATTTGTATATAAGATAATATATCACTTCATTTGTATCCTTTGGTATTTCAAGAGAAGGGGCAGAAGTATCATGAGATGCTACAAAATTATTTCAAATTTTGTATATCATTATTCGTATTGAAAGGAGAATGGGTAATATTATATGTATTTACATCATCTACCCTTTCTAGAGAAATAGAGGGGATAAAACACTCATTCATATTTTTTTTCAATTCTACACAAGGGTTATGTTTTTTAGTTTATATTGATTAATGAGATTAGTGTAGTAGCTAAGTTAAGAGGTAAAAAAATTATACTAATGGTTGATTATTCACATTTTAATCACTATGATATGTTAAAGGAAAAAAGAAATTAATTATTAGTATTTTATTTTGGTTTTGACAAGGGAGGAATAAAGGATTTTGGATTTTCAATTTCAAAATGAGTGTGCCCATTTTCCTCTTGACTATAATATTTATTATTGTACTACTCCTATTGATTTTCATTAATATAATAATACTCATAATCATAATAATATCTATCACAATCATATTCCTCATTGATATAAGTAGCATCAATAACTATACAAGTGTGATCATTAGTCCATTCATTATCATAAGCATATGGTATAACATAATTAAATAGGATTAAATATATAGGATAATCACCATGAAGGGTATCAATAGGCATGACTAGGCAAGGTATGTTAGATTTATAGGCTCCAGATATACTGATCCAAGTCATAAATAGTGAACAAGGCCCAAAGTTAAATTAACTATATAGGATTCCACTATCTCATAGCCACACTATCATGTGTCTGGTGCATGTTAAGAGTAACTTCCTAGGGCTAACCACTTACTAGTGCACTACAAAAACAAATGGTTAAGAGGATTTATATGGTTGAAAATAAAAACCTTATGTGTTGCCAATATACCATGAGGTACGTGAAAACTAAGGTCCATATATAGTGTTATCTAATAGATTGAGTATTGGATAAATACCACTCACACCACAACTTAGGTAAAACTGATGGTTGCTTAGCTCATAATGACAACTTCTATGGGTTTTACAACTTCTGAAACATAATTCTAGAAAGCAATAAAAAGTAAGAAAAGGAAATATAAAGTCAACAAAAGAAAATATTTTTGTGCATAGATATAAGGAATTAAATTTAAAATCCCTAGGTCAAAGAGAAATCCTAGAGAAATACTCAATCAAATCCAATAAAATACAACCATATTTCTCTTTAGTAAATGAGAATCATGAATTCAACTAAAACCCTAGAACAAAAATCTAAAATTTAAATCAATGTTAAAACAACAAATAGGTTCATTAATATGTTTTATCTTATTTTTTACTATATGACCCTAATAAACACAAAAATGTTGAATAAATCAAAATGTTAAAGATAAATACTAATGATTCAGATTGTAACTTGTTAAATATAATAATATGTTATTTTTAAAAAACATGAGGAAGAAAACAAATTAGCTTGGATTATGATATTTTTTTGTTTGAGATTGGATACAATCATTTGAAATACATAAATATAAGTTTGTGACCATTTATATTTAGGGATAGGGTTTTTTATTGTGCCTAAACAAATCCATACTCCTTGGACAATAATGCATGCTTGTCTTGTCTATTGACTTTGGACTTAATCGCATTGACTGTGATGAAAATGTGACTATTCTACCACTTGCACCTATGTTCACTGAGATTGTTGAGATATTTCCATAATGAGAATATCAAGTGGAGGTAATTACAATATGAAACCCTAATTTTTGTATAAAATTAATTTAATATAAAATAGGGGGTGTTATGAAAAAATATTTGAGTTGGACTAACCTTTCTCAATCCCTATTGAATGAACAAGCACTACACTACATTTTAAAAAATCTAAAAAATGTCTCAAAATCTAATGTAGTTATCTATCTAATATTTATGTTTGAAATTATTAATGCAAGTCTAGATGATCTCTATCCTATTTTACCCTTGCCACAAGAATTCAAATATTAATTCTACCTTTGTAGCGTTTAGGATTAACTTGAATAATTCTATAGATAAAACATGTAATATTTTTATAGATCTTGATAGTCTAGAGTTTTGTCCTCAAATGCCTCATAGTATTATATTTATATATATTTTTATTTTAAATTAAGAAATATATTGGCATATAAAATATTACTCAATAAGATAAAATGGAAAACTAATAATGACCCAAATGAAACGTGACCCAAAATAGCTCTGCAAGTTATACCTAGATAAGTCTGCACTTCATGGATAGGTTCATAGGCCCAAACTTATCTAGAAAGTACACAAAGGGATAGAATAAAATAGATTAGTATCCCCTTGAAAATTGATAGGATGATAAAATGGGAAAAGTGACCACATAAATGTATGAATTAAAGAGAGAAGACCCAAACAAATATGCAAATAGATACTTCATTTGTCATCAATAGTATATATGTGAAAATTTAAATGAAATTTTATTAAAGATGGTCTTGTAAAAAATTTAAATTCATCATATAAATATATATGTGAAAAATTACATAGAAATTTATTAAAGATGGGTTTGTACCAAATTCAAGTCTCTACACCTTGATCCCCCTTGGAGGTAAGGACTTGATATTGTAATCGTAGTCCCCTTATTTTAATAGACATACCTTATTTTGATGGTTCGTTGAGTATGTCCCAAGAAATTAAAACCATTGTACACCTAGGAAAACATCTACAACATAAAACATTTCTTTTAGTATAATCACCAATTGTTAGCTCTAGATAATTCATCACACCCAAGCATTGAATATTTTAATGGTTTGATAAACTTATAGGCAAATTATTAGAGGAATAAACATGAAGAATATACCATGAATAATATACTATTATTTTATTATAATTTGTTATTAATGGGATTTTAAATCTAATTAAGATAAAAATGAATTAAAGGTAGCAAAGGCTATAAATAACATGTAACTAGAAGATTGAAAGTAAAGTACTGAAATAGATAAAGCTCAAATGAATGAAAGAAGTTAACTATGAAAAACTCAAAGAATAAAAGAATACAACTAATTTTTGCCTATCAAATTAACTATGTGATTGAAATATGGTTGGAAATGATCAAATCAGGCTGGATCATGCACATGCAACTAAAATAATAACAATCACTATTTTGGGCTAGGATCAACTAGAAATAGTCAGGATCAACCATTGTTATTATCCTTTGTGGGTTTATCTTGATATGCATGGGAAAATAAGGAATTTTTGGTATAGACACATGTGCCTACTTGAAATATGATTTCATGAATAATTTGAATCTTTAATTATGTGTATATAAACTTCAAATAACCTCTTCAAGGTTGAAACCTCACTAGGGTTTATGATAGATAAAAATCTAGGGAAAGATGGGGGAGTGTAATTGACAGAGTTAACCCTAATCACCCCCCTATGATGATTTAATGTTACCTACATATCCAAACTACTCAAAAGAGGGAATTAAACCCACAAATTTCTTACACCTAGAGTGCTTAGTGTAATAGTTCTCTTTTGCTACATGTATACTTCTAAATATAACTAAAACACTTGATAATGATTTTATAAACTAAGATAAAATAAGATCATGATTTGGACAAGGGCTATTTTAAGTGATTATAATGGAATTTATAATGAATATAAAAGCTTTGCTTAGTGTGAAATATTGTAAGTTTTCCCAAATAGTGAAATTTCCAAGTGGTATAATACATGGCTTATATATGCATTTATAAAAATCTGAAAGGATAAAACCTCACGATACTTATCCTAAAAATATAAACCAATATGTACAGTATAGTTTGCAATTTAAAAATAGTCATTGCTAGGTAAAGGGAAATATCAACCCATAAGGTCAGGATCAATTGTTGACCCTGATCCATATGGGTTGATTCTAACCTAGGGAGGGTGACATGATGTTAAGTGTTTGAAATGTTTGTATATATTGTTAGATGTGTTTAAAAATTAAGAGTATTTATATATGTGAAAAATAAAAACCTATTAGGGATGGGCATGTATAAGTACTTATGATAGACTAATGTGGTGAAATAAGACCAATTTAAGTGCCTAAGTCAATTAAGGTAAATGTGGGCCAAAATTGACATCATCAACTATAGATGACCAAATTTGAGTATCTACATTCCCCCTCTTTAATATATAAATGCAATTAATAGATTAGAAGTAAATATATACCCGAGTGTGTACAACACACTTTGACTTTGGGAAGAAGCTCCAATCATGTAAGGTACTCCACAACAAATCCTGTAATTATTTAAAATTAGTTAATGTCCATATGTGAAATTGAAAGTTGAATTTTAAAATATTTTAAAGAATAAGGAGTACACATGTATGTGTGAAACCAATATTATTCTTGTAACTTTTCCAATAGATGATGCTTCCTTGAATCATTAGAGAATGGGTGCTTCCCATACAACACTTGGAGGGATTGGTTCCTTTGTTGAACCAAGTTTAATTGAGGGTGATTAAGCCCTAATTGAAGTGAACATGTATATAAAATAGAACCCATTGAGGGACATTAAAAACTCAATTTGTGGTCTTGTTATTTTTAACCCCAAGATGAAAATAGGTTGGGATATATAATGGATTCATAGGCTATAATGTTGGAGGGTGATGAATATCTAATATGTATTATGCACTTTAAATGAATCAACCATGATTGTAAATGGCATATAGATTCAATTATCACTTTGTTCCTTCATTCATGTGATACTTTTAATAGAAGTTTGAAATTGTACAAGATCATATAAGAAGGAGAGGTTATCCTCACCCTTATCATGAATTTTTACTTAGTAAAATAAATATGTGCATGAATTAATGTCATGTCCATTGAATTTAAAAATTATTATGATGTCATGAATTTGTTTCATGCCCCTAAGTGATAAATGTAAAATCTATAATTATATATAGATGTAGACTTTGTAATTTATGTTTGAAGCTTGTGTGCTTATGTATATGCATATACACCCAAAATATATGAATATGTAATATGTTTATATAATGTAAATAAATATACATGTCATATTCCCCCATAATCTATATCAATAACTAAATTTTAAACCATTATAGAATTTGTAAAATTGTATTGTTTACCCAAAACTTATTTTATACTCATAGAGGCTTATATTATGCATGAAAATCCCATTGAGAATTTTCCATTTGGTGTGAGGTAAGTGTTTTTAAATTCTTTCATATCAAAATAAAAGTTAACTATATCATGCATATCAAGATGTAATAATTGAATATTGTAGCTTATATAAAAATGTATGTCATCATAGTAAGATATGTATCATTCAAAGCATGTATTAATCATATGAGAAAATGTCTAAAGTGTCAAATATAGATAAATGGATCAATGATGATGATAGTATCAGTTATAATAAAATAATCCTACGCAATAGTTAGTACATGAAATAGTTCATGACACTCATCAAACTCAACAAGCTTAACAAGCACACAAACACAATAATCACAATTCCAAACAATAATTCCAAGGGCCACATACAAGGGAGATGTTCAAAATGTCACATAAGAAAATATTACACACACAAGGTTAAGAAATATAAGAAATGGACATGTTCAAATGTCGCACATACCAAACAATGATATCATAGAGATGCTCAATCAATTTCCACATTAGGGCCAAGGGTTACACATATTAAACAAGTAATATTAAGACTATTATGTAATAGATAAAAAAATCAAAGGAACATATAAATAAAAATATAGTCTATACCATGTAGATGTAATGCGATCATATACTATAAAATAACATATCCATATACATGATGTGAGATAGATACATTAGAAAGACATTTTTGAAGAGTATATATCTAAATACAATATCTACATTTTTTTATGATTAGGAAATTTAAAAATAAGATCAAAGGAATAAAAGATTGATTAAATTGATCATGTGTAAAAAGTGGAAGAATATCATGATGAATCTATCAATAAGCTATGTAAAATAAATGATGTTGATACAAGCTAAGGATATCATCGAGGGGATGCCCAAATGTATGTTTTATGTCATTGGGATTATCATACTCATCTTATGCATAATCATAATCACAATCACAATCATAATCATCCTTTTCGTCTTGCAAATATGATATACCACTCTTATCAACTTTTTATATTTGTATATGTAAAACCAATTGCATCATATATTGGAATTATCTTATTAAAAATGTGTTATGTTTGAGTATGTTTAAAATTGTAAGGATCTTACATCTCATTCTAAATTGGAGAAGAATTTGGTATCATTGCTTGAATAAGAGGAAGGGAAGCAGTTTCCTCTTTGATTTCTTGATGTGAATATATAACTATATCTTTTGTAGTGTTGGCCTTATCTTGTTCCTCTATGCATGAATTATATATAGTGTTTTGAGTCCTCCAAAACCATATTTGTACCCTTATATTTTTGTAGGAACATATTATTTTTAAATTCCTTCATGAGAAACCTTTTCATAAATATGATTTCTTGCTTATTTAGAGTTTATTTTTGCAACTTTATTTAAATAATTTCTCTTTGAATAACTTTTCCTTTTCAATTTGTTCCCTTTGTAGTTGTTATTTTTGTAGCCTTTGTTTTTCATCTTATTCTTTTTGTAACCTTTTTTGCTCTAATTTTTCCTTTTGTTTATTTGAAACTATTCCTTAGGAAATACATTCACAGTGTGAGTGGGTTGCTTCATCGATTTATCTATTATATTATCACCACTATAAATGATACTTTGTATTTTATTTTTCAAAGCTCAACAATTGTATGTATGATGTCAATGCATTATATGATATGCATTATAGTATTTTAATCTCCTTAGTGTATGTATAGGAGATAATGTGATCAACTTTGTTTGAAGTAATTGTCTTAGAATATCACTTGAATTCTTATTATTCTTTTGTACACTTTTTGAATTAATAGATATATATGTATGTTGATTTTTAACCCATATTTGAGATGATATCTTTGGAGGTGCAAACTATTTAAATGGACATGTAGATATATGATTCACATTGGAATGCTTTGGATTATTTGTATGTGTGATATTAATTTAAAGTGATGTTATCCTTAAACAGAAAAAAATATTTTAATTTTCTAACTCTTGTATGAATGATCTCATAGTGATTATTTGATCTTGAAGGTATTTACAATCATAAGCCTTAGCTACTTCTGATTTAATATGCATAAAAAATCCATTAAGAGTATTTGTGGGAGGTGGATGGGGATGAGAAGGGTTTGGTACAATAGAATGAATTATCTATCCCATTCAAATTTTGATATACATAGATGCACTTTTATTATTATAAAAATAAATTAAAATATCTTGATATTATTTGTTAGTTGTTTGACCCTTACTATATTTGTTTCATTTTATTACATGGTTGTTAATGAATTCTATTTATTAAAGGAAGACAACATGTAATTAAAATAATGAATAGTGTGTTCATCCAATATATGCATGTATTCTTTTAAAATTGAGAAGCAAACAATAGAAAGTTGAAATTTAGGTCCCAAAAAAATTTTATTTTGTATGGAGATCATAAAATTCCTCTAAAATATAAGGTCAAAATAAAGTGATTTCAGTGTTATATATTGCATCCAAGGTTTAGTGTCAGATATTAAATCTAAGATTGAAAAATTTTATCGTACTGTTAGATATTTAGGAATTTATATAAACTCTAAGACAAAATTTTTAAGCAATGCTAGATTAAAATATATGAGTTCATGAATATGTTTTATCATAATTTTGAATTAATTAGGATATTAAATTTAATTAAGATAAAAGGAATTCATAGGTATAAGATGTTGTAAATAACTCATAACTAGTAGATTAAAAGTAAAGTAATGAAATGGACAAAGCTCGAATGAATGAAAAAAGCTAACTATGAAAAATACAAAGAAGAAAAGAATATTTAGTTGATTTATGTTTTTAAAATTAACCACGTGTGACTAAAAGATGGTTGAAATTGATCAACTTAGACTAGACTATGCATGTATAAATGAAATAATAATTTTCACTATTATAGGTTAAAATTGATTGGAAATAGTCAGGTTCAACTATCACTACTATATTTGTGGGTCATTCTTGACTTGCATAGGAAAATAATAAACTAATGGTATACTCACCTATGCCTACTTGAAATATGACTGTATGTAGAATCTTGACCTTCAACTATGCACATATGACCTAAAAATGACCTGTTCAATATTAAAACCCCACTAAGGTTTGTGATAGATGAAAACCTGCAAAAATAAAGTGGGGAGTGTAATGGGTTGAGTTGACTCCAATCACCCCATTGATGATGGAACACTACATATATATCTAAATTACTTTTAATAGGTAATCATGTCCATGTAATCATCCCACCTAGAGTGATTAATGTAATAGTTTTATTTTACTAGATGTATGCATATACTGATGGCTTGAATACTTGATAATGTTTTTATTAAATCAGATAGAATATGATCATGACTTGGATAAGGGTTTCTTAAAGTGATTAGATTTTTTTTTAAAATAATAGGAAACCTTTGTTTAGTTTGAAATAGTATAAGTGTGCCAAAATAGTGAAATTTCCCAGTGATAGAATACATTCCTTAGATATGAATTTATATCAATATAAAGGGGTAAAACCTCACACTACCTATCTTAAAATTATAAACCAACCTATAAGGGAGGATTTAAGTTTGAAAAATAGTCAATTCTATGTAAATGGAAAGATCAACCTGTAAGGTCAGGATTGAATACTAATCCCAACCCATGCAGATCAATTCTAAGTTGGGGAGGATGACATTTGATTTTAAGAGTTTGAATGTTCATACAAAATTTTATATGTTTTTAACCATTAAGAGTATTTATGTATATTTAAAACAAAAACATAGAATGGATGTCCCCATACAAGTACTTATAATAGAGTTAGGTGGTGAAATAGGACCAATTTAAGTGCTCAAGTCAATTAAGGTAAGTGTGTGCCAAAACTGACATTATCAAGTATTCATGACAAAATTTGAGTATCTACACATAGCCATTTTTTTATGGATACAAAATTTGAATGAATTAAGGAAGTCTAAGTAGATCCCTATGGCATTGATGGTTAAACCCTATCTCTACTATAGGTGGGGAGTGTTCTTCACATTTCTTATTGAATTTAGGTGGCTCAAGTATGCTTTAAATATGAGGCACATACTCTAAGTCAAGATAAATACACCCCATTCATTTTCCAGAAATGGATACCCTCGCTTGATGGAAAATAGACATGAATTTAATTCTTGAGGTTTTCAAGGTGTATGTAAAACTTAATTTAGTCTCAAAATTTCATGTCAATACTTATCACTAAGTTTGACATACCCTCATCAATTATAATTCTTATAATAAGTGATCACTTTTAATGTTTAATATTCTAGGGTTTGCATCCACAAACCCACAAAGTTACTTTCCTTTGAGTCTTCAAAATATAAATTTGTGGTTTTGTAATTACATGGAAAAAATGTGTGATCCTTTAAAATTTACATCACTTTTTAAATCCAACCACGTGATCATAATTCTATACAAGTTTTACAAGAAGGATCAGATCTGATCATTTATTTATTTAAATTTTATAATCCACAAACTTTTAAACTCTACAAAGATCAGGTGACCCTAATACAAGTTTCATGATCCCATGATTCTATGATTGTAATACTTCAATGAACTTAATGTGTATTCTTCTAAATATCATATGAATTGTCTTGTTAATTTTTAATTTTTAATTTTGATTAAAATATCAAGTGACTTATGTTATTTTTATTGGGCATAGGAAAATGTGCATACTCTAAAGTATATAAATTAAATTGGAGGAATTCAAGTGTCCACAAACCTCATAATAAAGTAAAAAAATCCATGAATTCCATACGCTCTGAAAATCTGATGCAATCACAAGAAAACACTTGTCTTATCTTGATTGTGTTGGTGGCATTTTTGTCACAACAACAATTAGACATGATTTTGTTAAGACTTTATCTCTCCTAAAAGGAAGAAGATCCCATGAAAAAAATACTTCCCCAAGGTCTGAATGTACTAGGTCTTAGTATGATGACATTCACTCAACAATTTGATGTGTAACCATTCCATGCAAGGGGAATTTTTACAATCTGAGTCTCTTTAGATAGCTCTATCTTATACATTTAGAAAGAAGCTAGAAGTTCCTTAGATAATAATAATTGGGCCTAGCTCCAAATAGAAATCATAATTTCTTAAGATAAACATGATAAGTAAATAATTGATTTCTAAGTAGATTTATCACATGTATATATTCAATAATGTTTAATAAATGATAAACATAATTAAATAACCAAGATTAGTATGCATATTCAGTTTGATTTTAACCTAGATTAACTTATCATCATAAAGAAAAGGTAAAAGAGAAGGGATAAAGAGATAAAAAAATTGTAATAATACTATAGATGTTCTTGTAATGTCTAATTGAGCACACCCACTAAAACTAATCCTTGGTTGAGCTATACTTAACACAAATTTAACCCAAGGATGATGTGAGAGTCTAGGAAGCTAATTGAATAAGAGGAAAATACCATGAACACCATATATGTGTGCAAGAGATGGATTTAAACTCTTAACAAACTTTAAATATCAAGGTATGCATTTTGATTAATAATATTGGGTGATTATAGTCATTCAAGTATAATGAAACAATTCTATAACAACTAGACTAAAATAGGAGAAATGGAGAGTTTATCTTAGAAAGCAGTAAAAATTATAAAAAAGAAAATGTTTAGGTTCATAGTGTAGTTTTTAGTCCACAATGAGCCAGCCTTGAGGAAGGCTTCTAAAAAATAACATGTATGTGAGGTTACCAACCCCATCATTCAAAATTCAAATATGCCTCCAAGGATTCCCATGCCTTGACTACCTAATCATGCCAAAATAAAATGCACATGTCAAGGCTAGGGATAAATTTGGGTTCCAATCACTACTAAAAATAAGATAACCACTTATTCCACTAACTCAATTGATCATGTCATAAAATAATTATAACCCCAACACATGTGAGCTTACTCGATATTTGTAACCACTCCTCCTCACTCTTTTAGTTATAGACATTATTTTATCATGTTCTAAATGCCACATATAACACTTATTGATCACCTATCAATTTCCTTAGGATTCATCCACTCACCAGAATTTTCCACTTGTTACTTTAGCATTGGTTTAGAGTTACCTTATGTATCTCTTTGTTGGTGAGGAACAAATCATTGCATGCCTACATACCTAGATTTCAAGTACAATAACCTTAGGTTTGATGTCCTGGATGAGCCAAATGGGTGTCAAATTTAATTTTTAGGCACTTTTGATGACCAAACCTAGCCCTTTGGCCATTGGGTCCACTTTTCTTCTTCTCAGATTCTCTTCACACCATCCTGAATGACTATCCTTTGGCTGTAATAAGATGATATTATGTGACTTGGCATTATCTCATTTAACCACTTTCCAAATTATTTGTTCAATTTATAGGATGCTCCTAGGATACAAGATATTGATACATTGATGCATCCTGCTTTCCCAGTGCTCTGATGTGTTTAGAGATTGTATGGACTACCCTAGGGTGGTGGGTCACTAGGATCATGCCACTTGATAAAATCCCACTCACTTCCTAAAGGAATTTACTATGTATATAGTCACTCAGGGTAGAAGGTCACCAGGATCATGCCACTTGGTAGAATATCATTGATTTAGAGAGTTGAATATTTTGAAGTGAATTTAAAATGATTAAGTCTTGTAGAGCTGTAAAAATATGCTAGTGGCTTCGTTAATTTTTTGAATAATCAACCAAGTTTTGAAGAAGCAAAATTTGACACATGGATCAAGGAGAAATTTAGACAATTGGCTAAGTGTTGAAAATCCTTTTTGAATGGATCTAGGCCATTGGTGGATATGAAAGAGTGTTGCATGGTATCATAAGTACTCTAGGCACCTATGGGAAAAGACAAAAGGGAACAATCAACAATTTTGAACTCAAATGACTAAGTTTTTTTTTAAATGGCCCTAAAAATTCAAATGAAAATGGTTAATTATTTCAAATTTAAACGATTAAGTTCTTGAAATGAAAATGAAAGGGCACAAAAATTTAATAAAAAGGGAGATATTTTCAACGAACCTAAAGCTAAGTCTAAAGTAGATTTCACCGATTTTTATGAGATTGACTAAGTTTAAAAGGTGAAATCATATGGACACAAACATAAATTATAAAATAAAACATAAATGAGTTAAATTTCTTAGGAAAAGAAGCCATAAACTCTAGAATAGTTAGAAAAATTGTCTAAATCTAAGGCAAAATGGCTTGAAGAAGGGAGATTTAATGTATTTCAAAAACATGATTCAAATCAAGACTTAATAGATCTAAGAAAATTTAGATATTTAAATCCATGTAGTCCTAGATGGGAATTTTAGACCAATTGTTCTCCTTGGGCCTTTGATAGTTTTGACATTTGGGATGACCATCAAATTTAAGACCTCAAGTGTCACATGGTACATCCTTATTGGCTCAAAGGCCTAGGGTTTATAGTTTGGTGATGGGCATACATCTATAAATTTAATCTCAAGGGAATACTAACATCATATAGATGTTACATGATAGTCCCTAATCAAGATGGTTCTATGGTCAAAGTAAATGGCATGATTCTACGTGGCATCATCTTGGTGAGCTGAGCTTAGGAGATAGTTGCTATATCGATCTTGTCTCTATGGTCCCAATTTCTCAGGGTGTCACCACATGGTGACATCTTGGGTCTCAAGGCCATAAAAATATTAGAATTTAATAAATATCCCACCAAGATAGGTCATTGATATCATGCCACATGACATGATCTTAGGGCATGGGGGTAAATTTTACTTAGAATTTTTTAGACTAGCCCAAAACTTAAAAACTATCTAATATTGACATGTGGGAGGTTCTGGAGGGATCAAAATATTCATAAGAAAATAAAGGAAAGGGATAAGCAAGGACAAAAAAAAAATAGGCTAAAGCAAACTTATAAGGAACCTAGACCTCAAAGCTTAGTTTAGAAAGGGCCTGACATGGCATTAGATATATGGCCCACATGGGCAAGTTAGACCTGCATGTGTGGCTAAGTCAAAAAGGCACAAACAAATATTTCCCATGAAATAGTTAGCCAAAATAATATTCAAGAACATGAAAGAGCTAATAAATCAATCTATTTGTATAAAATGGGTATAAAAGTTAAACTACATAGAGAATAAATAAAGGATTTTCAAACAAACTAGATAGTGTCCAAACTAGTGGTCAAAATAAAGTCAGTCTAGGTTATCTTCTCAAAGGAAAGATGATTCAAATAATAAAATAAACCAAGACCTATAACATAGAAATTGATTCAATAGCATATGTTTGTAATTAAAAATTTCTCAACTCTAGATTTAGCTACGAATCCCATAGTAAGCACATACATTTACCAAATTTAACTACTCAATAAGATGCAAAAGTCCACTCCCAAACAAAGCCTCAAATATGAAAGGTCCCATAGAATAGATATAATAATATTAATATTAAATAAGAAAAAGAGGGTCCCTATTTTTAGTTGAAAATGGGGCATGTTGTGCAAGTAACAAAAAATGGTGATTCCTACTAGGAGATACTCTAGAGTATTTCATGAATTCAAAATATCAAGTTATCATCCAAACATAATCACTAGCTCTAAGAAATCATCCAAGGCAAAATAAAAATTTGAAGGCATGAAATTATACTCCAACACATGACATACTAAGCTACAATTCTACCTAAAGACCATTGGTGTGTGAGTTATACGATTATTTCAATTATCTTACAAGAACCCACAATAAATCAGATTTGTTTAAATGATGGGCATTGTTGAAAGGAGAAAAGATTTTCTAATTTGGTTAAGGGGGGAAATGGCAAGGGAATTATTGTTAGACCCCAAATTATAACTAAGTATTTTGGTATTTTGGTGTGAAGCCAACATAGCATGAGAGGAGCATAAGCACAAAAATACTATGGCACAAAACTATCCTTGCACAATAGGACCATAGCACAAAACCAACTAGGCATGAAAGGACAAGGACATAGAAGTATCAGTACAAGAAGACCCATTCAAAGATAGAATATAACTATGAGGAACCCAAGAGCATAGGACTTGGAATAATAATGAAATAATTGGGGAGCACATGGGAAGCAAGAGACAATTGAGGAATGATTCTCAAGGGCCTTCTAGACTTTAACCATCATGATTTTTTCACTAGCCCACAAAGAGGAAGACATATAACAACAAGGATCTAACATAGAATAAGTATATAGGGGGTATAAAGGTCTGGGTCCTTAGGAGAAAATAATTGATAGATTGCTATGACTCTTAGTCCATAGAGAGTTCGTTGGTTAATCACTCATTTTGTTTATTAATGTAACTACTTGGTCAAGGTAAAACAAGTATAAATACCCCCATATGATATCATTATAATGTGACTAATAATTGTATCATTTTTAGTGACTTATAACTAGTTCTGATGTTAATGTTCTAGATAATTGGTAGTTATGCATTTGACAGTGGGTTTGTATTTATTAAATTATATTTGTAACTAATTTTGAGATGTATACAACTTATACTTTTGGAATTTATGTAAAAATATTTAAACTCCATGGCATTTATCCTCATGACGATGGTTGTTGAGCTTAATGAAATAAGGATCAAAGTAGTGTATTTATTTTTATGTGTAACTTTTAATTAGATATAAATTCAAACTTTAGTATATGACTAGTATGTTATTGTGCAACATAACCCACATGAACCAGTCTCTTATTACGCACTTCGGGTGAGCACACAAGACCATAGTATTGCATGAAGGGATAATGTGCTAGCTCATTGGGGCTACACTTCAGTGCTTTAAAAATTAATTAAAGATTAAAAATCCAACATTTTGGTTTCATTGGCATATAGTTGGATACTTGGCTCTCACCTGAGAAACCCAGATCAAATTGGTTGATGGTTCTTGACCAGTCAGAAAAAGGTCATATAGGATGAATCCAAATCTATGAGCATGCATAAAGGAATAAATTGATAGTATGTTACATACGAGAGTGATCACCCACATTGATGAATCCAAGTGGGTCAGTCTCATGGTGATAAGTATAAATAAATATGGATGCATTAGAATTTGCATTTATTAACAAATAATTAATGCATCTTGCATTATTGATCCCTTCCCAACACCATTCATAGAATAAATACTTGAAGGCATCATGGGGTGTGAAATTTATACTTTCATAGATGGATTTTTTGGGTACTATCAGGTCTAAATCATTAAGGAAGATTAACCTAAAACTAGGTTTGCCACCATATGGGGATCTTTCACATATACTATCATGCCTTTTGGGTTGAATAACATACCTATTGTATTTTCACGTATACCCATTGAGGCCTTTAAATATTTTATCCATAAATTTCATTCAAGTCTACTTGGATGATTGGATAGTCTATGGCTTGGTCAAAGGCCATTATTCTAATCTACATCTCATGCTTGATCATTGTTGAGTCCTATAAATATCACTAAATATAAAGAAGTGTCTTTTTAATACACCTTTCAATGTTATTCTAGGACATATTATTTGTAAGGATGGAATTTTGGTAGACCTAGCAAAAGTATCTATCATTATTCACCTCCCAGTACAAAATTCTTAGCATGAAGTTTTCACCTTTATAGAACATACAAGTTATTATAAGAAACACATTCGTAGATATGCAAAGATTATTGTGCCTCTAGAATAACTCTTAAAACATAATGAGTACTTTATTTGGACTTGCTCTTGCCAATAAGCCTTTTAGGCCTTAAAGGAAAAGCTAGTTACCACTCCAATCTTACATTTACCTAATTGGACAAAACCATTATATGTCCATGTTGATTATTTTGGAATGGTAGTTAATGTAATCCTTGCAGTCACCTTGATCACCATATCTATTTTTCTAGTAGGAAACTTACTCTAGTTGAGCAGAATTACACCACCATAGAGAACAAAACCCTATCAGTGGTTTATGCTCTACATAAATTTCAATAATATTTGTTGGAAACTCATTTTATATTCTATATAGATCATGAAGCTTTAAATTATCTAGTAAATAAACCTATGCTACATGGATGCATCTGCAATGGATAGTGTTGTTTCAAGAATTTCAATTCTTTGTCATGGTCAAACCAAGAAAAAATAATTACAGCCTTGACCATATTTCTCATATTGATTCTAGAGAACCATCGTGCACTATTAAAGATGATTTACCTGATGTTCATATCTTTTGTGTTTCTCATATTCCTAAGGAGTTAGAAGATATTATAGCTTTCTTAACTACTAGCTCAATGCCTAATTGTCTAACTCCTTAGGCCAATAAATAACTCATGATCCATGTTGCACCTATTTAACTCATCAGAGGGGAACTTTACAAGCTTGGCTGAGACAAAATTCTTTGATGTTGTTTCATGAATCATAAGTGCTCTGAAGCACTCCAAGAAGTTCATGAGGGCATTTTAGGTGGACACTATGCCAGAGAGGCTACCATGCATAAGGTTTTGTTGGTTGGATTATTGTGGCCTACCCTTTTTACAGATGCCAAGATATATATTAGGAAGTGTGACATTTTTCAGTGTGTAAGAAAGCCAAATAATTGGGATGCCATGCCTCTATATCTAATTATATCTCAAGAACCATTTTAAAATTGGGCCACTAATTTTTTTGGCCCCATCAATCCAGCTAGATGATGAACAGGTTCCTGTTATATCATTACAACAACTGATTATCTCATGGACTAGGCTGAAGCTATGATAATGAGGGATTGTACTAATACTACTACTCATACTATGCACTTCATTTAGAAACATATCATAACTTAGTTTGGATGCCCACTAAGTTTTACTAGTGATCATGGTACCCATTTTTTCAATGAATCTATTCACATCCTACTTGTTGAGTTCATGATTGTTCATCACAAAACAACATCATATCATCCTCAAGTAAATGGCACTATTGAGGCATTCAATAAAATATTATGCACCACACTTATGAAATTTTGTAATTTTGGTTGAAATGGATGGGATGATAAAGTATCTTTAGTACTTTGGGCTTATCGAACAACTTATAAGTGCCTAAATAAGAACACACCAATAAATTTGGTATATGGAAAAGAAATAGTTCTACCAATTGAATTATTGGTACCATCTCTTCATATTACACATTTTGGATAATTAGATGAGGATTAATCCTTGAAATCATGCTTGGATACTTTATTGTATCTATATGAATCCCGTTTCCTTACTCATTAGAGTCAAGATGTGGAGAAATGCAAACAAAAGACATGACATGATCGACACATCAAGCATAAAACATTTACCCCTAGGATGAAAGTCTTTCTCTATGACTCAAGTTTTTGCACCATTTTATAAAACTTTGAATTCACTAGGATGGTCCTTTTATAATTTATAATATTAGACCTACCAATGCTTGTCAATTACAAAGGTTAGATGACCAATTTCTTCTTTAGGATTATAATGAAAGCTAACTATGGTCGTATTTCACCTCTAAATAGTTTAAATTTTATAACAATAAGGCTTATGTCATTAGTTTAGGATTTACTATTTGAATAAAATCACTTCCTTAGTTGCATGTAACTTTTTTTGTAGTATAGAGTTAGTTTAATTGTATACTTGTATTCATGATTAAGTATGCATGAACAAATTTAGACACACAAGTTAAATATCCTAAGGATAAGACAGTCCCACCAAATAGTTTGAAATTTTTAAATAAACAGAACAACTATCTTCCACTCCAAATACAAGCATGGGACACAGTTGTCTTCCACTTCAAATAAAAGTGTAGGACATGTCATTAATGTGAAAGAAATAGTAGTTGAGATAAATGTGCTAACATCATGACAAGACAATACCATTAAATGCATTTATGGTGAGAAGCAATGATTAAAGAATGGTGGTCATTATAAGTACATTAATAATGAGAAGTGATGGATGAAAAGAAAGGGGGTAGTAAATGCAAGTTACCCCCTCAAACCTATAAAAGGATGAGGAAGCTCATTTTACTCTTTACGTTTGTTTCCATTTGAGTTTATAGAGCCAAAAAATGAATTAAGATAGAGTGATTCTAGAGAAAATAAACACCATCAAAATTATGTAAATGGATATTGAGCTGAGCATTAAGCTAAGTAATCAAGCACATACCTAACTCTAAAACATGACCCATGACAAAAATAAATGGTAGTTGTAGGTTGTAGAGGTAGACATATATCATTAAATGGTAGTGAAGGAAGAAAAATTGAAGTCGTCTACATAGAAATCATGTATTCTTTTGTTAATATTAGATGGTTGTGCCTCAACCTTCAAGCTCTTTGAAGGATGATGTGGCCTAAGAAGAAGGCCTTAAAAATTGATTTGCTGATAATTAAACTAGAATAAGAAGTACTTGGGGGGAAGCACTATTAATTGAGGAAGAGATAATTGAAGAATAAGCACAACACATGGAAGGAGAAGAGGTTAGGATGGCATGCCAAGTGAAGAAGGACAATCATCTCCACCCTGCCATTGATGATAGGGGAAATTCAGTATTCATAGATGGTGTTGTGCATGGAAAATTAGGTCTTGAAAGTACCCTCTTTTACCATTTTTTACTACAATCATTTCCAACTTAGGAATGAGTTTGATTTATAAAATGACTACCAAGTTGAGTGCCAGAACACCAAAAATCAATTGGTGTATGATCTCAAAATTTTCAATGCCTTAGATGTTACAAGTTTTTTTCAATTTTTCAACCTTCCATACTTTGGAAAACCTATGGAAGCATTTAAGTTTCTACTCTTTCATGTCCATGAGGACTACCTCTACTTTGTTGGGTGCAACATGAAAATTACACCTGGAAGGATAAGTAAAGTGTTAAGGCTACATTGCTCTAGAATGGATGTAGAGTTTGACTTAGAATACTTGGAAGAGATAGGGAAGATAACAACAATGCTAATGTACTTAAAAGCAGGGCCATGCCATGCACATCAATAACCTACAATATCCTACCCTTTGGGTGGTTATATGCATCATAATGACCAAGATCAGTGGCACCAATTGTTAGAAAGAGGTGGATATGGCCCACCTATACATCATTCACCAAGTAATTGAGGGATTTAAGTATAATTAGACCATGTATTTTACCCAAAAAATAATTGAGGATGCTGAGAAGACCCATCAAATACTTGGCTATAGGTTTCTATGGGGGGTATTTTTATTATTAATGGTGTTTGATAAGATTGGTGTACTTGACTACACCTTGGGAGAGCTAAAGTGGGCATACCTACCCAAACACAAATGTCCTAATAAGAAATATAAGGTCTTCATATGCCCCAATAACATTACCCACACTTAAACAAATAAGATGAAGTCATGGAATAATGGAATGAAAGAATCCTTTAGGAATGAATGGCACATTTCTAAAGACTTGCTTGTTTAGGTGGGAAAATAAGTTCAGTTTGCTATAAAGTAAAATTTCTATTTGACATGCATCAAGATGGTAACTTATAGAGAAATATATGTATGTTTGAAGATACCCTACATCTTTTTTATGTGATACTTTTTTGACTTATTAAACAACATTTTTGATGCACAGCTTCTCACCTTGGAAGCATACTGGATCAACTTGAAGATTCACACTCTCTAGAAGATGTAAGTCTATCCTAGAAAAAAGACCTACAAAAAGATTTGGGAGACTAATAAAAATGATATCAAGGTAAAACAAACCATGGTGGGAGAATAAGTTCATAATATATTCTACATGTTATGGACCAAGAAGAAGACTTCAAAAGGTGATGAGTACACATGAGATAAATGTACACCAGTACCTTAACCAGTGAAGAATAAGTGGGATGGGCATGATGATAACACAATTTCATACTAAGATCCTCTAATATGGTAGAGGACTACCTAGGTTCCACCTCTTAGACCTTCTCCACTTAAACCTTCTCCTCATAGAGCTTTACCTTCTCAGGGTCCTCCACCCCTGCCTTCACCTCCATAGGTTCCTCCACCCTTGACTTCACCTCCACTACCTCCAATAACTTCATAGGAATCACCACCAAGGTTTTTTCCATTATATATTGTTACATTAAGTATATTATAGAAATAACCAATTCAAGAAGAACCTACAAGCTAAAAGGAAGAGGTAGAGGACTTTATATCTAAAAAAACACCCTCCCCAGTATGAGAGGAGGAGACCACCTTTTAGGACTTGCCATTAGATATTAGGGGTCCATTTTATGAAGAGGGGGATGGTTATGATACTTAGTAGAATATTAGGATGGCTATTGGTAGCACTTCTTTGGCTACCAACACATAGGTCAAAATTCTAGAGTGTGACCCAAACAAAGGAAAAGAGCCTACCAGTCTTGAGGAAGAACCACCTTTGATTGATATATCCAATAATCTACATGCTTAATACCAAATAGGAATTCCAAATAGGATTCTCTATCTTTTGTTACATTTTATTCTCCAAGATACAACTATTGATGCAAGGTGATAAATTTCCTTCCTTTTGGACACGTATATTGAAAAACACCATTTTGAGCTCCCTCTATATAGCCTTCTATTATATTTTAAAGCACTAGTGATGCCAACCCCCCTTTGGGTTAATCCACAAAAAATCATCCCTTTAAAAATGGATTTTAAAGTTGCATACCAAAATTTACTTTTTTATTATAATGTGCATGATGCAGAGAAGAAACATGGCTAGGTAGTGGTAATGTATGAAAAAATAGGTTGCTACTCGAAAGGCACTTGAAGAAGAATTGGATTTATTGAAAAATAAAATGAAGACACAGATGCCAAGGTAAAAACTTTGAATTTATTTAAATCAATTTTGGGCCAAGAATTAACATTAGCAGATGGAGTGCCTCTAAATGGGGAAGTTATGAATAAATTAGAGACCCTAGTGAATATCCGATTGAAGTGATATAAGTAACCACTTGCACTAAGGAATGAGGCATTATTGGTGGTAGAGCATTTTATTGAGGTAGTATAGGTTTCTAAGTGGACTCTCAAAAGAGTTTGGGAAGTAATCCCCATCTTGGATGGGATTTTTGAGAGATTGGCATGACTTAATAAAATCTTAGAGGTTCAGCTCCACATAGAGAAATCTCAAAGATAATAATTGGTAGATGTTTTTATCTTAATAAAACATAGTGATGAGTGTGTGAAGGCATTCAAAGATGTCAAATATATAGAGGAGAAAATAAATGCTCATCGATAACAACTCAATGCCAATTTTATAGCTCTTTGAGGACAAGTTATTGGTGAAGTCTCAACATTAGAATAAGTTTAGAAGGATGTTAGTGCATCCTTTGATCAATTGGTCAAAAAGGACAATAAGTGTCTAAACCAACCAGAGGAGATGAATAAATCAAAGGTGGACATTGAATAAATAATGTCAAAATTGCTAGATGCATTATCACATCGAGACAATGTTAAGAAGCAGATTAAATAAATTGGGCTTGAATTTTTTTGTTGAGGTTGAAACCAAGACTTAGTCTAGGATAGATTAAGAGTGTAGTGTGGGGTGATGTTGGACCCCAAATTTTGACTAAGTATTTTGGTATTTTGGCATGAAGCTGGCATGATGTGAGAGGAGCATAAATGAATAAATACTATGGTGGATAACTAGCCTAGCACAGTAGGACCATAACATGAAACCAATGAGGCACGAAAGGATAAGAGAATGGAATCACTATTATGATAAGACCCAATCAAAGATGAAATATAACTATGATGAACCTAATAGCATAAAACTTAGAACAATAGTGAAAGACTTGAGGAACACATGGGAAGTGGGAGATGACTGAGGAGTGATTCTCAAGGGCCATCTAGACTTTAACCATCACAAGTTTTACACCAACCCACAAAGAGGAAGACACATGGCAGCAAGGATCTATCATAGAATAAGCATATATGGGGTAAAAAATCCTAGGTCCTTAGGAGAAAACAATTGATAGACTACCATGACTCTTAGTCCACAGAGAGTTCATTGGCCAATCACTCATGTCATTTATTAATGTAACTACTTGGTCAGGGAAAAACAAGTATAAATACCCTTGTATGATATCATTATAAGGTGACTGATACTGGTATCATTTTTAGTGACTTATAATATTTAATTATGGATACTACAATCAATTTTGATGTTAATGTTCTAGATAATTGATAGTTATTGATTTGACAGTGAGTTTGCATTGAGTAACTTGTAGTTGTAACTAATTATGAGATTTATACAACTTGTACTTTTGGAATTTACGTAACAATATTTGAACTCCATGGAATTTATCCTCATGATTAAGGTTATTGAGCTTAATGAGATAAGGACCAAAGTAGTGTATTTATTTTTTTGTGTAACTTCTAATTAGATATAAGTTATAACTAAAGTATATGACTAATATGTTATTGTGTAACATAACCCATGGGAATTGGTCTCTTGTTATGCACTTTAGGTGAGTGTGCAAGACCACAGTCTTGTGTGAAGGGCCAGTGTGCTAGCTCATTTTGGCTACATTTTAGCACTTGAAAATGTGATTAAATATTAAAAACCCAATATTTTCTCATTTCCATCTAGAAATTTATATCCCAAATAGAGATACCTTTGATTCCTTCCTAAGGCTTTGCTTCACTGATAATCAAGCCATAAAGCCTGTGGTGGAGGTTGCCAAGATCACCCTTTCAAGGATAATTTTCATATTTTATATTTATCATATTCCTTTCTAAAGGATATTTTTATTTTTTTAATCAATAGTGCATTGGGGACCAAGTCACTGATTTGAGGAAAGAATCATAAAGCTTATAATAAATAAGACAAATCAAAATTAAAGTGGTGTTGTATTCTTTGTTTTTAGATATTTCGTTTAGTGAATTTGATGTTTTTTATACAATAAAAGAGGCATTTATAAATTCATATATTACATTTCAAATCATTGGCCTTCAACATTCTAAAAATACAAGGAAAACAAAATAGTTTAAATAAGTACTTAAACAAGGATTTTCACATTTACCCATAGGAATGCCATTGGTGCTACTTACATACAAGTCACTTATTTATCAAATATTGACAAATTAGGAGAACCTATATGTCAAAACAATAGGTTCAAGTCAAAAACCAATACCACACAGCTGAACTTAATACCAAATAGCAAATTCAATAAGCAGAAAGAAATGAAAGAAAACTTAAACTAAAACAAGGGACATGAAGAAAAGCAAACAACAAATCAAGAAGACACAAGAAAATATTTACAATGTGTTCCAATCTAATTCAGGCATGGAATTAGTGTTTAATTAATTTTCCATTGATGGGAAATGGGACAACCTCACTAGTTAAACACCTTAGGTGGAAAGCATTCTTACCCAAGATTTTAGAAATCAGATAGGGGCCTAACCATAAGGCATCAAATTTTATGTGTTTCATGAGTCTTATCCCACACAAGGACAAGGTTGAGACCCAAAATTATTTTGATTTATATCATTTATCAGACTAACATTTGATAACCCCTTGATGTTTACCAAAGTGTAGTAAGGTTGCATCACATTTTTCATTTAAGTGCATAACATTCAAGAGGTGGGCCTTTACTTGGTCATTTTTTCCCAAATAATCGACCATAAAAGGCAAGGTAGGAATCCTCAAGTTAATTGGAAAAAAATTATGTTGGACATAAACTAATTGGTAAGGAGAAGTGCCTAAAGTTGTTTTAGTTCTATTCCTATCAACCCACAATGCAATTTTCAAGATGTTATACTAATTCTTAGGATTCATTTCCAATGTCCTCTTAATTATGTTTATCAAATTATTGTAGTGTATTTATTTAGTCCATTTCTTTGAGGATAATAATGAGATTATACTTTTAGGATTACCTAGTTATCGTATGCCCATCTAAGAATTGAAAAGAGGAGAAAGTGGGTCCATTATCACATACTAGTGCATAAGGCATACCAAAACTTGTGATGATGTGATCTTCTAAGAATTGGATGACTACGTAATTTTTATAATTCTTAAATGGCTAATCCTCAGTCCAATGAGTGTAGTAGTCTATGGCTATGAGAATGAATTTGTGGCCTATGAATGAATTCTCATTGACTATTCCCACAAAATCTAGTCCCCACTTTGTAAAGAATCAAGCTTCAACTAATGGCAATAAGGGCATCATTCGCATGTGTGGTAGTTTTAAACATGAAAATTTGTATCTTTAAAGAGTTACATATATTAGTATCCTACTCTCAATATATAGTGGGCCATGGTATCCCCTTAACCATGCCTAGTCCCATCTTTTCCATGGAAATCACTAAGCACACATGTTGTTTTGTTTCTATTAAGAATCCTTAGATATATGACTTGGTGGTTCCATTTATAGAACATGTCAAATTTGATCATAAAGTGTCTTCTCTTCAAGTACAATACCTTATCCATGTATAAATCAAATGATCAGGGCATTCATTATTAAATAGATAATGGAATACATCCTTATACCAATCATCATTGGTGATGTCTTCAATCATGTGCTACTGACAAGTGATTTGTGGATCTAATTCCACCATAGTTTTTTTAAGTCATTATCTTCTCACAATATTCATTGACTCAAGTTCAAGGTCTAAATCTTGAAGGATAGTCATCCACTTGCCTCTTTGCTTGCCTAATTTATTTTTCATTAACATGGATTTGACTAGTAGGTCAAGTACACCATCAAATAAATTATTGTGTAATATGTAATGATATAATTTATTGATAACCTTGATTAGTGCAAAGGGATACTTATCCATCAAAATTTACCTCAATTTGTCATTCCTTTAAGTGGAGATCATAAATGAAATAGGTTGTTCATCTCCATCTCCTTTTATTCATGTCAAAACAACAAAAATCAAATGATCTGAAGTGAAAGAGTAAATGTAGAAAGACTAAGTGTAATTATTGTTCATTAATACTGACATGCACATAATTACCTCTTTTATATAAATGAAAAATACATGTGCTTCACTTGTATATTATATTTTAGCATCTTTCTTGAGCATTTTATTCATAGGTCTAACTATCTCTACAAATATAGAGATGAATTTCCTCACAAAATTAATCTTTCCAAAACGTGATTCCATCTCCTTCAAGCTGGGTAATGGGATTTATAGGATACTTGGCATTCTCTCAAGGTCTATTGATATAACCTGCTTAGAAATTATATGGCCTAATAGCTTCCATTTGGTGACCCCAAATATACACCTATTTTAGTTTAACTAGATTCCATTATCTCTACATAATTTTAGTAATCTCCTCAAATCTCTGACATGGTCACCTATGTGTTTGGAGAAGACTGTAAATTTATCCATGTATACCAAAATACACTTGCCCATAAGGTCTTTAAAATTTATGTCCATGGCCTTATGAAATGTATCCCTAACAATTATTAGGCCAAAAGGCATTCTATTATAAGTGAAGGTTACCCACTTGGTTGTGAACATTGATTTGATCCAATCCTCATAGCTAACTACTACTTGATTGTCACCAAATTATCCATCCAAGAAGGACATCTTCTGATCCCCATTCATAATTTTTAGGACTTCATCTAATGAGGGCAAGGGGTAAATATCCTTTTTAGACACCTTATTAAAATTATATAAATCAACACAAAGTTTGATTTCCTCATTCTTATTTTTCATGGTACTAAGTTTGAAACCCATGTGGAGTGCCTAATTATAAATATGATTCTTGATGCAAGCTATTTTTGCACATCTTTAAATATTAGTGGCTTAAGTAGTGGATTAAACAACCTTTATCTCTACCTAAAGGCCCAACTCCAATATTCAATGGAATTATGTGTGTCAAGATGAAGGTGTCAAAGACTTTTAGATCTTCATAGATCCATGCAATCATATATCTAAAATATTTGAGGGTTTGTTCCATTTCCCAATTCTCTTTTAGGGTACTGGCCATGCCTAGGTGCACATTTTTGGGATCATTTACATTACCCAAGTTACAATGCTCATGAAACATGCCTTTAGTAGGGGTTGACTTGATTTATGCCTTTTTATAATCCATGTCAAAAATTATCTCAAGTGAGACCATCCATTTGGGTATGTTGTTTGTCTTTAGATTCATGGTCCCATCCTCATCTAGTTCAAAGTCTTCTCAACCATCCTAATCAATAATTTTATTAGAAAATACATTTATATTAGTGATGAAGTCCAATATGTGTTAGTAATCATTAAGGACTTAAAAATTCATGATATTATTAGGGATTGAGGGGTCATATACCAACTCTACTAATAATCTTCTCATCCTCAAATTAGCAGTAGGCTTAAGAATACTTGTAGTAGTATCTAGTAAATATATTGTGTAGTTATTTTTTTTGGATAGATTCTGGATGCCATATGTATCAAAATGTTATATTAGGTTCCAAATTAAGTTGTGGTATTTTAACAAATGCTTATCATTACATGAATACTAGATCCTCACTAGTTTAACCACTAATTCTGGGTCACTCATTACTCTAATATTCTTCACCTTATTTCCAAGGGTAAATTAATGTCTATGGACTAATTCCTCATACCTAATCACATTATTTGTGAATTAAAATTGTAGATGGTATATAGCTAAATAGGATTTATTCCTTAGATTAACCATTTATACTATGACACCACATCCACTTTTAGACTTAGAACCATTGAATTTCAATGTCCACAAGTCATATTTTAATGCAACTATTGATGGTATTTATAGGGGAAGTATAGTTTTAATGTTGACCTCTTGGTGTATTTACTCATATTTTATTGAGAACCTATTCTATTTATTAGTATTTTAGGGTCCTTTAGTTGTCAAAGATGTTGTGGATACCTATTCTATGGGATAAGAAATAATGGAGTTATCCATAACAATCATTTCATCTTGTGAAGATCATAAAAACTCCTAGTTCTTACTTAAAATGTTGAATTTAAAATTCTCACATGCTAGAGAAGCATTATAAAATTAGATTATCTCATGGGCACCATGTAATTTATCTTCATCTAACTGGTCTAATTCCTCTAGTTTTACACTTTGTTTCACACTGAGCTTGTTAATAGAAAGATTATCATGGGTCCTTTATTCTTTATCCATCGAGTAAACTCTCATTTGTAATTATTCATATAGGACCTCATTCATTCATTTATACTCAATAATGACAGTGTCATATTTTGTTCTCACTCAATTCTAATCTAGTTATGAAAACCATGCCATGGTAGCCACATGTGAGAAAAATTGGGTTCCATATAAACATTGAGTGTCTTCAACCAGTCTCTACTCAACAACATACCATAATAATCAAGGATATCCACCACTTGGATATCGATGAATTGTTGAATCCTTGGTTTGAGGATAATTTCATGTGTATATGATTCAATTCCCCTACTACCTTTACCTCTATTTTAACTAGTTAGACTACTTTTTGATTAGATTTGGTAGGGGTAAGACCCAACTGTTTACAGATATCATATGGCATGACATTCTTGGAGGCACTTAAATCAACCAAGTAATTATTTAAGTTCTTGCCAAAGATTATAACCATTAAGAGAGAGGGTGGAGTCTTCATTTTTAATAATATAAAGCAACGTGCATTAGATGTTTTCATAGATCATTTACCCTTAGATAATTCTTTCAAAAGTGACTCCTTTTAATGATACATTTGCATCAAATAAAACATAGTAATGTTAGCTTTAGTTTTAATCAAATCTTCCACAATGTCATATCTAGGTTTGGCTTATTCTTATTGCTTGTTACATGAAGTGCCACATAGTTATTTGGCTAATAAGAGATGGGAGGTCCTTTAGGTAGGAGAGGATTATTGTTTGAGTTCACATCAGGTAGAACTTAAATGTTCATTAGAGGAGTAAAGGTAGTTAAACGATTAGTTGATTTACTCCTAATATGATAATTATTACCCCTTTGGAACTATTTTAAAGCATGGATATAATATAAATTATCTTGGATTTTATTTTCATCCTCAAATATATATTCATAGGTCTCAAATATTAGGGTTGTGTCTGGGTTTCCTCCATCTTGGTTTGATTACCACCCTGAGTGGGAACTATTTCCATTGTATCTATCTTCTTTTGAAAGATGTTAGAGGAAACTATAAACTCAACAAAATTGGTCTTTGCATGGTTAGTTGTGTTATACACTCTAAACCAAGTGTCTAAATCCAAGTCTATGAAATTCATTGAATGAGAAACATTTTTGTTGTTCTAATTGCTACTATCAAGAGGACTGGGTACATTCCCATTATTGGTTGAGTGTTACATTGCCTATTAGGCCTCTAAAAATTAAAATTTATTCCCTAAGGTGGGTTATTTGCATTTTTATTTGAATTTTGAGGTCCTTGTCTACACATATTGATTACATCATTGGACAAGAATTGGACCATTTTCCTTAGATTTCCTATCTCGAGGTCTATGCCACCATTTGGTTGATTTATAGTTTGTAGTCATGGGCTCATCACATGTGCATTAACATTTATAAATATTGGGGTAATGGGATATACTAGATTAATTATGTTATTGGTAGTAGCTTGATTACTCAAGAATGAGGGTATTTCCATTGGGTTGCTACTATATGAAACACCACCAGTACTTGGCATGGAAATTATGTTATTGTAATTAATTGGGACACTTTGATTATTAGATGTCTATGGGAAAACATGGTTTAGAGGCACATAGGGATAAACACCAAGCATGTGGTCTATTGATGTTAGATTATACACTAGGTTTAGACTTTCATATAAGGCTCACATGATGGGGTTCATCAATGGGGTGCCTTCACTGCTAGATTTATTAATCATGGAAACCTAGTTATGAGATCCCAGTTGTCTTAAAGATGGAAAAACACATGAATATATATCTTTGAGGTACCATATGGTGTTTTATGTTCACAAATTTGTTATAATATAATGATATATATGCAAGTGTAGTTGGGGTTCTTCTAAGGAACATTGACATTAAAGGATCTAAATCCCTCAAGTGGATTTAGATGGATGGACCCTCTGCCATGATGTATGGGTATTTTAAAATCTAATATAGTTTTTAAAACTAAGTATTGAACATGATCATGGGTTCATTTTATTCTCTTTTAGTAGTTAAAAAATGATTATATAGAACAACATGGTCAATGGGGAACCTAAAATGGTTACAAAGATGGCTTCCAGACCATCCCAAGTGGTTATATACCCATTTGGTAGTCTTATGTACCAAGTATAGTTAGTCTCTGCTAATGAATAAGGAAGCAACCTATAGATAATGTCTTCATGTTGAACTTATGTTTTGATAAGGTAATCCTTGAATGCTTGTATATGCTCTTGAACTATTTAAGGTTCTCCAACTATGAATTTAGGAGAAAACTTGTCTAATTCTTTGGCAAGTCATGTCCAATACCTAGAAAATTCACAAGGCACAGCCATGCCATGGGATTAACCATTGGTATATGTTGTGGAAGCATGAATGGGATAACTAAAGGTGTATTTGAAGTTGTAGGTGAATTACCTGCTAATTAGAGTGGTTCAAATCTCCTTTTATCTTTATTAGCTCTCAAATTTCTATATCTTTAAGATCTCTAAATTGATCCCAACTCCTCTTCATTTCCACCTTAAACTATGGTATAACTTAGTGTGAAAGTAAAGATTATTACAAATTCCTAGTTTGGGCTTTGGCTATGATTTAATTTATGTTCATGGGGGGGGATTCTTTCTATCACTAGAACATGTTCATGGTGTTTTTTACATAAACAAAAATTAGGTAGGATTTTGTTAAGGCTCTACCTCTCCTAAAAGGAAGAATATCATGTGAATAAAATACTTCCCCAAGGTCTAAATGTACTAGGTCTTGGTATGCTAACATTTACTTAATAGATTGATGTGTAACCATTAAATGCAAGGGTATTTTTACAAATTGATTCTATTATAATAGCTATATCTTATAGATTTAAAAAGAGGTTAAAATTTCCTTTAACAGTACTCATTGGGCCCAACCTCAAATATAAATCACAAATTCTTAAGATAGATAGATAAGTAAATAATTGATTTCCAAGTAGATTTATCACATGTATATATTAAAATATGATTAAAGAGTGACAAATATAATTAAGCAACCAAGATTAACATGCATATTCAGATTGATTTCAACCTAGATTAACTTATCATCATAAAGAAAATATAAAAGAGAAGGGATAAAGAGATAAAAATCCTACTAATACTGAAGATGTTCTTCTAATGTTTGATTGAGCACACCCACTAAAACCAATCTTTGGTTGAGCCAGACTTAGCATAACTTCAACCCAAGTATGGTGTGAGAGTCTGGAAAGATGACCATATAAGAGGAAAAGACCATGACCACTATATACATGCATAAGAGATGGATTTAAACTCTTAGCAATCTTTCAAATATCAAGGTATACATTTTGATTAATAGTATTAGGTGATTACATTAATTCAAGTATAAGAAAACAATTTTATAACAACCAAACTAAAATAGGAAAAAGGGAGAGATTATCCTAGAAAGTATTAAAAGACATAAAGAAGAAAATGTTTGGGTTCATAGTGTAGTTTTTAGTCCACAATGACATAGCCTTGAGGAATACTTATAAAAAACAATATATATATATATGATATATATATATATACAAGGGTGTCAACCCTGTCATTTAAAAGTCAAATATGCATCCAAGGAATCCCATGTGTTTACTACTAAATAACATCAAACTCAAATGTGCATGCCAAGTCTAAGCCTAGATTGGCATTCCAATCACTACTCAAAATAAGATAACCACTCCTTCCACTAACTCAGTTGATCATATCACAGACTAAGCATATCTACTAGCATGTGTGAGCTCACTTGATCTCTATAACCACTCCTCATCACTCTATCAATTCTATACATTCTTTGATCATGATCTGAATGCCTCACAAAGAATGATCACTTATCAATTGCCTTGGGATTTGCCCACTCACAAGAATATGCCCCTTGTTATTTTCTCATTAGTTTGGAGTTGCCTTATGGATCTCTTTGTTGGTGAGGAACCAATCATTGCATGCTTACATGCCCAAATTTAAAATATAGTTAAAACTTAGGTTTGATGGGATAGATGGGCATCAAATTTAGTTTTTAGGACCTTTTGATGACCAAGCCCACCATTTATCCACTAGGTCCACTTGTCTGCTTTTCATATTCTCTTTTCACCCTCTTGACTAACTATTCTCTATCTATGATAAGATGATATTATGCCACTTGGAATTATCTTGTTCACTCACTCACCCAATTATTTTTTTAATGTGTAGGATGTTCCTAGGCTATGATATCATGATACATGGATGTGTCTCACTCTCTTGGCACTCTTATGTGTTTTAATATTGTACATACCACCTTTAGGTGGTGGGTCACTAGGATCATACCACTTGGCCAAATCTTACTCACCCAAAGGATTTTAATGTGTATGAAGTCACCTAAGGTAATGGGTCATCAATATCATGCCACTTAGTATAATCCCAGTGATCTAAATATTTGAAGACTTATAGGAGAACTTGAAATGCTTAAGTCCCATTGAGTAGCATAATTACATCATGTGGCTCCCAGAACATTTTTGAATAATAAACTAAGTACAAAAGAAGCAAAAATTTGACACGTGGCTCTGGGAAAAAATTGAAGAATTAAAAAGGAGTTGAAAAGCCTTTTTGAATGGGTATAAGCTTCTTGGGGATGTGAAGGAATGCCATGTGGCATCAAAAATACTTTAGGCACCTACAAGAAAAGATAAATGGGCACAGTTAACAATTTTGAATTAAAATGGTTAAGTTTTTTAAAAAATAAGCAACCCTAAGAATTCAAATGGAAATGGTTAATTATTTAAAATTTAAACCATTAAGTTATTAAAATGGAAACAAAAGGTCATAGAGACTTAATATAAAGGGAGTTGTTTTCAATGAACCTAAAGCTAAATTTGAAGTAGATTTCACCTATTTTTATGAGATTGACTAAGTCTAAAAAGTGAAACCATATGATATTTAGCCATTAATTCCAAATGAAGTAGAAATGAATTAATTTTTTTAGGAAAAGAATCTAGAAAGCTCTAGAATAATTAGACAACTTGCCTAAATCTAAGGTGAAATGGCCTGAAGAAGGGAGATTTGATGTATTTATAAAACATCATTTAGAGCAATACTTAATAGATCTAAGCAAATTTAGATATTTAAATCCATGTAGTCTTAAATGGTAATTTTAAACCAAGAATTCTCCTTAGGCCTTTGAAAATTTTGACATTCAAGACTACCATCAAATTTAATCCCTCAAGTGCCATGTGGCATGTCCTTATTAGTCCAAAGGCCCACGGTTTATAGTTTAGTGATGGAATGGCATCCACCACATTTAAGCTTAATATAATGTTGACATCATTAGTATTCCACATGGAAATCCCTCATCAAGATGGGTTTATGGTTTGGGTACATAGGATGATGCCACATGACATCATCTTGATGAGTTAGGCTTAGGATCTAGCTATTATATTGATATCATCTCCATGGTACTAGGATCTTAGGGTTTTACCACATGGTGACATCTCAAGCCCTCAGGGACACATAAATATTAAAATTTGATAAATACCTCATTGAGTTGGGTCACTAATATTGTGTCATGTGGCATAATTTCAGGGCTTGGGTAGAACTTTTACTTAGAAATTTTTTAGACTAGCCTAAAACTTTGAAATGATCCAATAGTGACAAATGGGAAGTTATAGAGGGGGATCAAAATATTCATGAGAAAATAAATGAAATAACTAAGGCAAGGACTTGAAGAAATAAAATAGGCTAAGGAAAACTTATAGGGAACCTAAAACTCAACACTTAATTTAGAAAGGGCCCAACATGGCATTAGAAGTTTGGCTAACCTGGGTAAGTCATACCTGCATTCATAAATAAGCCACAAAGGCATAAACAAATATTTCCTATTAAATACTTAGCTAAAATAATAGGCAAGAACATGAAATAGCTAATAAATCGAGCCATTTACCTAAAACAAGTTTAAAATTCCAACTACATGGAGAATATACAAAGGATTTTCAAACAAACTAGAGTCTCATAACTAGTGGTTAAAATAAATCCATATAAAGTTATCTTCTCAAAGGAAAGATGATTCAAATGGTAAAATAAACCTAGACCTAACACATGGAAATTGATTTAATAGCCTAAGTTTGTAATTGAATAGTTCTCAATTCTAAATTTTACCATGAAGCTTGTAGTAAGCACAATCATTTACTAGATTTAACCCTCACGAAGATGAAAAATCCCATTCCCAAGTGAAACCTCAAATATGAAAGGTACCTTAGACCAGATGTAGTAATATTCAAATCAGATAAGAAAAAGAGGTCCCCATTTTTAACTAAAATGGGGCATCTTGTGCAAGTAAAAAAAAATTAATCATGTGGTGACTTTCATTCATACTAAATTTGACACTCTATGAGCTCTATGAAATTGAACTAGTTGTAAAGTGCCATGTGGAAGTCTCTTATTGATCATAATAAAGGTAGCGTTAATGGACTAATACTATTTTCCAAGAGTATATTGATAGCTTAGATTTTGGGATCTTGAATGGTGTATGGTTCATAGTTGACCAAACTTTAATCTGAACAAAGTGAAAATCTATAAATCCCACTTATCCATGAAAAGCATAATAAACAAAAAATAAAAAGACACTCCATGAGGTCCATGATTTCGAGACCATTAGACCTTAACATGTGGATGGTAGATGTGTCTTATCTTGTGATAAAGTCATGAATAAAATTAAATCAAATCATAATGGGCCTAATAAAATGGATAATTAATAAGAGCTTCCATTTTATAATAATTCATAGTTTTTATTTTTAAAAGGTGGTGATGTGAAAATGCTATATTTTCAAAATTTTAAATGATATGAAAATCCACACGAAGATAATAATGAATACAACTGAATCCAATGGTCCACCACTGATAGAAAACTTTCACATAGCTGATAGAATTCTAATATTTAAAATACCATCAAAATATCATAAAGAACATGAGCTATAAAACATGGCCTCATCTTATTCTTCTAGTCATAAAAATGAATTCAAAGATATTATTTTCTCTCCTAATGTTATGGCATATAAATATTACAACAATGTTTTTTGTAAAAATAGAAGAGGCTCCCACATTGAGTGATAATGAAAGTGTCAATCCTAATCAAATTAAATACATGGATGATCTAGTTTCCCTCATAAGGACTGGTCTACATTTGGTTTCTACAAAACTATTAATATTACCTTATATCGAACTCTT
Organism: Torreya grandis; assembly: GCA_037957365.1. Taxonomy (NCBI): domain Eukaryota; kingdom Viridiplantae; phylum Streptophyta; class Pinopsida; order Cupressales; family Taxaceae; genus Torreya; species Torreya grandis. The sequence continues at coordinate 2,328,929 of JARHVA010000033.1, read as the reverse complement.
CTAAAATAAATTTATGATATGTGAAATAAGAGATGAAGTGATTTACTCTCTAAACATGAAGAACAAAGTATCTTTCATAGCTGGTGTTGCCTTCAATAAATATTACAAGTTTCTATAACCTAATTTTTTTTATAATATAGAGGTCTCCTCTAATTAGATTGAGAATAATGACCTAATGTAAATCTTGAAAGATTGTGTTGATGACATTGAATGATGTGTAAATAAATAGGACATAGACACATACACTATCAATAATTATAGATTGAAAGTAAGGGCCAAAGTTTTTATGATGAATTGATTATATGTATCCCTTGATTTCATTCATGTGAATAAATTGTTTATTCCTTTCTTGTTATGATAATCAATGGTCACAAGAATCTAACACTGGGAGAAATAATCTCCTATAATTTGAAGAATCAACTTTAAGGAATTAGACATGGTCCAAGTTTTTATATGATGTCCTACTTGGTGGATTCTTATTTCCCCACTATGTGATTCAATCATCTAGACTTTCATATATGGATTAATTCCTCTCTAAAACCAATTCATTTATAGCATTAGATGTTATATTTTCACAAATATCAAAAAACATAGTATATATTTGTAATTTATTCTATCATCTAGTGTTTATGGAAATCAAAGAGACAAAAATGCCTAGAATTTATGATCAAATGAAGAAATATATCAAATAAAATGGAGCCTATTGTTATTACTATGATTTTACCATGATTAGAATAGAGGTAATATTAGTTTCTCCTCTAAAGCTCCCATATTATGTTATAAATAGATTTTCAAAAAAAGAGATTACATATTAATTTGTTGAAGAGTATGAATGCTTTTATAAACTCAAAAATCATAAACCTTGGCCAGTTCCACCTCTTAGGATAAGAAATAAAATTTACAAGACTTGCCCATCTATTTGATAATTATCTACACACAAGCCCTCTTGTAATATAGATGATCATTTTTTAGATAATGGGATCATGTTGGCAATGTCAAAATGAATTTTTATTCCTTGAGATGAAAAATTAGTTTGGTTTATAATCACAATCCTTATCCTTAGGATATATATTTCCTAAACCCCAAATATGACAATGAAGTGACTATAGATTTACTCAGGTCACAAGGTCAACAAAAATATCATATAAAAGTAGAAGAGAGGTTAGATGCTCTACTGCCATTAAATGAACTAAAGGGAGCAAACCCTAATAGTAAAAGGAAATTATCAAAGAGTTTACCTCTAGATTTTCTATTTTTGGCTCAAACATCTTTAAAATCTTTAAGTGCCTAGGTAACAATATCTTTTACCATGGTTACATATTTGGACACTCCTATAGTTTTTAATGTGGATACAAAGTCTCTTGTTACTAATCCTATGACATTTGAAAAAAGTCTAGTTAGTTACCTTGTTTCTCTTTGTCCATCTCTTTTAATAGGTATTATGTAGATGTACACTAAAAAAATTAATGTTGTACCAAACAATGATAAAGTTCAAACTCTATAGGATATTTATAAGACATTGGAACAAATCATTGAGGCCATAATAGTGACTACTAATTTTACTATTGAACAAGTTAGTCCTACTTCCTCAAAAATCATAATAATAAACTCATAACCTTAGATTCCTAACGTAGTTTCCTCAATTTTATCATTATAATTTATAGATGCACTTAATATTTATACAATTTCTATAGCTACTATGATGCTTGGCAATCCTAGTATCATCAATCCTTATGTTTTTGTTCTAAATAAATCCCCTGGCTATAAATTATTTGATAATATTTCCATTATGACATTGAATGAGGTAAAAGTGATCTCCTTCAAATCACCTCTTACATTTACCCAACTCTCACTTCACCAAATTTGGATATGATTATGGATACTTTAACTTTGTTTTCCATTCCTTCACCCCCTATTTCCATTGACATATTCATATTGTCCTAATCCCTTCCTCTCCATTGATTTATTTCATTTCAACCATGTTACCAGTTGGTCCTCCATCTCACACGTGATCAATTTACGAAGGTTTTCCTACATCCTATGCACCCATATAGTGTATTAATAAGGAGAACATTCCCAAGATGATTGGATTAACAAATTAAAACTTGAAATGGATTAGAGGCCATAAATGATTCTCCATTCCAAGCTAGAGATCAAGTTATAATTTGAAAATTCCCTAATGAAGTTGAAAAAAATAAATACTAGAAAGTTAACTCAAGATGACACTCCAACACTATGTGAAATAAAGGAGGAGTTATTTTGATTAACTAATAAAAGAAAGAGAATAAGCATAGGTGAATTTAGGACTTTGGGATACTCTAATAGTGAAGAGTAATTTGTATAAGATCTATAATCTATAGTCAAGTCATCTAATGAAATTAATAAGAAAGTTTTCAATGGGACGAAAGAAAAGGTTATGAGAATGGAAGCACAAGCCAAAACTATGTTCCCAAAAATCATTATTGATAATGTTAAGAATGCCTTGCATTTATTGTTTAAGTCACTTATTGAAATTCATGAATCAAAGTGAAAGAGTGATCCAATGGACCAAAGGGTTCAAAATTATTTCATGGAGATAAATCACATAAAAAAATAGTTGAGGAATATAACTTCACTTTTTAAGAAAGGACCCTTTTCTTGGTTCAAGATCATGACAATGTTATATATTAACATGTGTCAAAGCTTTATAATTAATATGAGGATTTCATTGGAACAATAATCTCAGGACATGAAAATTATCATGTTGCCTATAAATAACTCCACTATTTTTTTCTTTGAATTATTACAAGGAAGTATATATATATTTCATTCTATTAAAAACCAATTGTGCTTATGTCCAATCCTAAATTTTGGGAATATATGAGGAATTTCATGACTTCATTCAAAGTCAATGTGGATAAATACAATAGAGATGGAGGAAAAAAAGTCATTGATAAGATAACACATACAACTAAGAAGCTTGAGAAACTCAACACAATCGTAGCCTATTTAGGGACCCCTCTAGAAAATAATGCAAGGTTGTTGACTCAAGGAGAACTCTTGTTGCATGCATTATAGCTTTTAGATTTTGAGGATGTTTTTATACCTTTGATTTTTATAGCTTTTAGATTTGTTTCTTGATGCCATTAGCTTTAATTTAAAGATAGAATTACATGCAAAATTATTTTTTGGATGTGATGGTGTCCATTATTTTATTATTAATACATTTTTAAAACTCTTGGTTAGAGAGGAAGAAATTAGATACTTAGTATGCTTTAAAATATTTGTGGATGTTCAATGAGTTTTATATGTTTTCGCTTTCTCAAGATATAGGTTAATATTGTAGATGTTTTACATTATTGTGATGATTATATGAAATTTAGTTACTTTATTATGAATTAGTTAGACTGAGTAATTAATTAATCTAAACTTTTTTATATCTAGCTATATTTCAAATTTAATTGTTGTGGATGAATGTGATTTTTTTGCAATTTACAATGGTAAATTATCTTTCAAATTTATGTTGTGGAGTTTATTCACAATCAGCTATTCTTTAGAATATTAATTGTGTTTGTGAAGGTTTGAGTGAATACTAGACTTAATAAACATTGTCTTAAACTACAATAAATCTCATATGGTGTGCTCTATAAAATTTATCTTAGGGTGAATTTTGGAACTTTATTTTCTACCCTACCCTTCCCCCTTATTTCATGTTCTTATAAAAAAATTATCTTATAACATAGCATCATCATGAATATCCATGATTGTATTAGTTTTGACCATCTATTAGTAGAGTCTAATCTATTCACATAGAAATATTACTTAAGAAATTAAAAATCACATTAATTTGACCCTAATATTTATACCACCTAGTTATTTTAAAAACCACATACCTACACTCATGCCTTGGGTGACGTTGGTGGTCCTAAAATGAAAGGTTGAAAACCTATGAACCTATTGGGTGGGTCATAGACATATATCAATAGGATAGTTGGTGATAGAAGGAGGACCAAAAACTAATAAACAACCCCAAAGGTAGTAGTCATATAGTCTCATAGCTAAAAGACTTTACAATTAAATGAATTAAACCAATCTAGGTTTCTTACCATGATTAACAAGAACAAAATCCAAGTTAAGCCTACTATTCATTAAACCTTTATAGGTACATCAAATATATAGGTCTTTCAGGGGGAGACTCTGACTTTGTAAGACTCAACCTAGTTTAGTGATCATCTAAAATTTAGATCATTTAATCCAATGGCTTCTTGTCTAGGGACAACCCTAATTTACATTCAAGGAGACATTCATGAGCTACCAAGGAATATTAAAATGTATTTTGTGCATTAATCATATGATACATGATTAATAAATGAAGAGAATATTGAATCCTTAAATTTTTTCTTTATACTCTTAAATGTACAATATGGGGATGTTACATGTCAATTATTTATGTTCACGTTACAAAACATTATATATTATTGGTTTCTTAATGTACCTATAACTTCCATTACCATTTATAACCATATAAAGATTACATTTTTATCCTAGTTTGGCCAATTAATTGACCAAAGTATCTTGTATTAGTAGTTATCTATCATTAAGAGAGAATCAAACAAGCCAATCAGAACCTTCAATGCAAGATTTCAAAATATGTAGTAGAGTCACTCCCTTGTATTAGCCTAGTTCAACTTTATCCCTTGAGATGTGTAAAAACACACTCAAACTAATTATTATATTATCCATTAGGCATGTAGTAAATGCCATTTATTTACCTATAGACTATGTTGAGGCTATCAACATTGATAAATAATTAAATCATAAGGACATGTCATTCCAAATATCAATTGAAACATCCCAACAATGAATGTTATTCCTAAAGCCAATCAAAATGCTACATTTATCAACATGTTACCTATCACCAATGTATTAGATTTGAGACATGCTGATCTAAATCAATTGATTAGTTATTTGAATGATAATCATGTCCAAACAATAACACAAAATTAGAATCAAGATTTGATATAGATACCAAAAATTCCCAAATGTCACCACATAATTCAAAAAAATGAGTCATACACCATTAAATATATGATGTAGAACCTCAATAATGATTTTGTCAACCTTTAAAATCAATTTGGGATACTAGTGGAGAAAACATAAGTCAAAAATTAACATATCAAATGTATAACTATTCATTAAATCTACCTAACAATAATATTGAGCCATCATCCAACAAACTACCTAAAATTAATATTTTTTAATTATCATTTTGTCATTGGTGTAGGGTTTAAAATAAATATTACATTGGAGAAAGTCGAACTGTCATATTGCCAAAGCTTCTGCAAACCATTTTGATATATTTCATCAGGTTTTGTAATGCCTTTGAAATATTCTAAAAGGATATAGAATGGTATGTTATCCAGAATCACTATAGTATAGCTAGTACATCTAAAATTTCTAAAAATTTTGGTTTATCCAACATTTCCATGATGTTATAAACATTTACCTTCCCTATTCAAGAGGACATTGAACCTGAGGAAAACACTGAAGAAGTACATGCTTTCAAATAATACTAGAGAAAAAACTATGTACTGAGAATAAGATGTAAGAATAAAATCCTATTACTAACTCTATGCTACTAATAGAGTTATTCCCCCTTATCTAAAAGTGAATAGTGACACTCCTACACAAAAATGGAAAGACTAATGTCATTTGGTTGAATCACATACAACATTTAACAAAGGAAGATACACCATAGTTGAGGACATGAATAAAATCAAGATGAATATTACATTGCATGAGCTTGAAAAAATTACAGAGCAACAAGATATACTTCTCAAATCATTAACTAAGAAATTATCCCCATATGAAAAAAAAATACATGTGAATGTGGTGATTCACAAGAATAATATTGAAATTCCACCTTTAAATTGGTAGTAAGAATCTTTGGGAAAATGTGCACAATTGCTTAGATCTTAGAAATTTTATAATTGTTTACTTACTTTTCTATTGAAATGATGGAATTATTTTTATTAATAAAAGACTAAATAACTATCCTAGAATTTAGGAAGTCTAGTCTAACAGCCTCTATTTTAAAAATGCAAGTTCTAGTTTTTAGGATATCAATTAATCAAACCTAGAAGTCAATGTGGGTGTTTTAATAAAACCACTTTAAAATGTATTTAATTTGGACTATGAGTTTATTAACTTCTCTAACATTCCCTTATTAATTAATCATAGTCTTAAGAGTACAAGAGAGTTAAATCTAGAATGCCTCTAACTTCTCATGTGTAAGTGACTTGGTGAAGACATGTGCACACTAATATCAAGTGGGACAAAATTTGAGTTAAGTTTTGTGTTTCTAAACATGCTCACAGATGAAATGGATTTAAACATCGACATGCTTCATAAACTCATGAAACATTAGATTGTGAACAAGTTGGATAACACCCTGATTGTCACAATTCAAAATCCTTGATTATTTATGTGGTATTCTCAGTCTTGGAAGTATGTTAATTTTTCATATCACTTCATAGATAGATCCTCAAGATGCAACATATTTTTATTCATTGGAAGATCAATATTTTTTTTATTATTCTTGCTTTCCCATGAGATAGAAATAGAACCTAGAAAGAAAACAAATATTAAGGTGAATTACATGTCATCAATAGAACTTGCATGATCTGTGTCTTTATATCCTATGAATAAGAATTGATCATTATTATTTTATTCTAATCCATATATGTCAATATTCATTTTTATACTTTCCAATGACTCACCATTAGTTCTTGAATGAACCATGAATGATAATTGATAGCATAACTAATATATGACCGAGTGTAAGTTAAATAAATGAGACTCCAAATTAACTAATGATAAAGAGTGGCATTTACTAGTGGTGATGGATTAGAAAAATATATATAAAGGATTGTATCCATGGGTGTTGTAATATGCATATAGTCCATCATCCATAATTTCTTGAGCATAGTCTTGGAATACTTCATTTGATACATAAAGATACGAAGTCCCATTTTCCATACTTGTAAACCAATACATTAGTGAAATACCCTAAGATATATCATGTCAAATTATTGGTTAAGATCATTATTTTTTGCATCAATCATATTCACTGAGCTACCAGTTTTAGAAGTGGTCCCTAGTTTTTATCATAAGTATATGGTAATTACTACAGTCTTGTAGGTTACAACATAATGAACCAAATTTTAAAAATCTAGATTAGCACATATGTAGAAAAAAATGTGTGGACATAAGTTTGTAAAGAAGTCCCACATAGAACACACACCGAGTTTTATATTCATAATAACTGAGGTTTATATTAAATCAAAATATAATTATTAGAACTAACCAACATATTCTACTACCCCTGCTAGGTATATAGAGACTTTAAATGGAACATGAAAATTCATTTTTTTGACCTTTCATTTCCTCTTCTTCTCAATAAAAGTCAACGTTCCATCTTACAATAGTTACATTGACTTATATGCCCAATTATACAAAATATATAAAATTGTGCATTTGTCACAAGTTCACATTTATACAAAATATGTGTGAAGTACACTTCACACTCATATACTAACATATTCCAAGACTTAAATTATTGTCTTATCCTAAGACAAATTATGCTATCAGAGTGAATGTATTTTGCATTTTATTTCTATCAATAGTGGAGTTATTGAGAGTTGTGCATTACTTAGATATGAATAATCCTTGGTTGTAGTTTTGATTAAAGTGATGTTTATCGATTTTGACTTCTTTTACACTACTTAGATGTCTTTTTTGGTTTTCAACTAAGTAACATACCACCCTAACACCTTTAAAAAAAAATTAATAGGGTGGTGAAATCAAGAGGCCAACCTTTATGGGTTTTACAATTCTTGTCCCCAATCACAAAGATTTCTTCCCACAAAATTATTTTTGAGCCAAAAATTAATTGAAATTATGAAATCCATAGTACCTTATTACAGTGGAGGTGAAATGAATACATGGCTGAAATAGGCTTAGACTAAGAATAATACACAACCATTAATGAAGTTGCAGATGAAGGTGTAGAATTCATTAGTGTGTTAGGATATTGATATTACAAAGGTTGTGGTGGAGGAAGATGTTGTGGCTATGGCCTTTGAGTGACCTTCTTCACACATAACATCTTGATGAGCTCTACAAGTATGATGTATTTCATTTCATTATTAATGTCTTGGATTCAATTTATAAGGTTTACAAAATCATGATTGTATTTAATCCAGTTTTATAGTGCATCCATGACCATGTTGAAAAGTGTATGAAGATGCACTTGAATTTACATGATTACTTGAATATCATCATCACTCCCAACTACAATGAGTGTCTAGTACATCATAATTTTTTGATCTATGCCCTAAATAATTTGTTCCATTTTATCCACATACTACTATGTCTATACCCATGTGAATGTGTTGTGAAAAATCTCCAACTCCCATGTTCGTATTCTACTCATAAAATTATCTCTCAAAAATAGTTATTCCTACATATCATTATCTATTCAACTGATAGCACTTGAATTTACATGATTTAGTTCAATTTATCTACTTTTGTCAAGTTAGGTATGTCATATGTCCATGCATCTTGGAGCTAAGCCTTCTAGTTGAGTAATTAGTGTGATTTTTTTGGCTTGGTTCACAATTGTATCCATAAGTTTCTAATATTCCTCCACCAACTCAAATATTGCCTCAGATTCACTATGAATCTTTCATACTTGATCCTTGATTTTTTATAGTCATTGTGGTGTTACCTAGTTATGTGTGAGTTTGGAAATAAGAGAAATGAACTATTTTGACTCAAACATTACCCATTCACCTAAGAATTTTGTACCAAGGTTGGGTAGATATCATCATTTATCTTTTTGGATTTTTTAAAGCACTTGTGTAGCTCAACATTTTCCTAATGTAGATAGTTTTTATCTTGTTAGATTTCAACTAAATTTTATGTAATATAAGTATGAAAGATAGTGGCATATTCTATTTTATATTCTAATGGAAGTAACACAAAATAAAATGTGCTTCCTAAGCTATGATTATTATTTTTAACTAAGTTGAGGAATCCATAATTTTTGTTATTAGTTATCGAATGTGTGCCAAAGGCATGGATAAAGTTATGTGTTAGGTAGTTTTAGCTTGGATATCCATCCAATCAGACTTAATGTTATCTTATTTGATTTTTTATCCTTAATCTTATGATCCCCCTTGTGTTGAATCAGACCCCTTAGAGGTTCATGATTTTTTTGTTTTTATTATCCTTGTTGTTACAAGTCCTACATTACCATACCTTAACTTGATGTTACTTCTGCTTGGCCCAAGGTTTCCTACATAGTTTGTGTTTATTTCACAACTTGATCATTCTTATTCCTCACTACTTCTTCCTTCTCCTTTTGCTCATATGGTTACACCTCTCACGTGAAGCTTTAATCTTAATCAATATTAGCATATTCTTTATGTTTATGACTTTTTATAATTTCCTTGTGTGCATGTTTTGAAAATATCACCCTACTAGCCATCATAAGTAGTGTCTTTAGGTATATCATGATTGATTAATAAATCTAACTATAATGCATTTAACATTCATTTTATCTAAAAATTGATACCTAGTTACAACTAAAATGTTGTCACAAGGCCGCATTCACTCAAATTGATGAAGACATAAGTCATTATTGATTTCATGTGTTTAATATGATATAAATTATTTTCATAGTTTTAGATAATGTGTGCTTGAAACTATGGATTAAGTTTTTGTTGCCTCCAATATCTTGCCAAAAGACTATAGTTTATGATATTGATATATAGGTTATTCATTCATCCTTACATTTATAATACTAATTTAATCTTAGTAGGGGGAAGAAACATTAAATACTAAAAATATATTCATTATCATCCTTTATGTTTTGAAAAATTGCTTAAAATTTCACTTTTCTTCCTATGTGGTCAAAACTATTTATATTCCTTTTGGTCATCAAAATTAAATATTGATCAAACTTATATTTTTAATATTAATTTACAATTGTGTAATCAAAATTTACATTCAAAACTTGTTTTAAGTCTAATAAAAATAAAAATTTAAAAACATTTTTAATTATTGATACGTAGTTTGGAGATATTGAGATATTTAGACTTTTTGTAATGATGTATACACCCTAAATTAGTCAATAAATCACACATATCTTGTATTTTTAGTCATTTCACAGGAGACTCTAACTGGAGAATATGAGCTTTGCTCACATTTAGCCAAGTCTTTCATTTTAGTCATCATAGTCTTGTTACATGCCCTAGACACCTTTTTACCTATTCCTAGTCATCTTGAACCTTTCAAATGGTCATTTCACCTTAGCCAGGTCATATTTTATATGTTTTTTTCATCCCCCATGATCCTTAGCCTGCAGGACAAGAGCATTGGGATTGAACTACAATGCTGAAACCTAGGGTGTCTAGTTTCTAGTGCTCCTATCCAAGGTTAATTTGAGCCTTAACAATTAGTTTCTTTTGTTATATGTGTCCTGGCCCCTTTCTTTGCTTCATCCCTAAGTTTTCCCATGTCATCCAAATGTAAATAAAGATCCCAAATTTAAAATAAATATTCTCCTATATAAAGGACTTCACAATGGATTTTATATCTAACACTTATTACTTTAGCACATTAGACATAATAAAAATCAATCAATACTATATCTCAACATTCTGCATCACACATAGACTTGCATACTTGATCAAGGAAGGGCCTAGGCAAAATCATTCTTGAATCTATTGTGCATGTTTATTATGCATGTTCCCTAAGGGAGAACTACATTTGATTTGAGACCTTAGCTTGAGGGTTAATGTAGGCAGTGATTAGGACAACCAGGGTTCTAGATCATGTGATCATTCTTCCCCTAACCTAGTTTTTCCCCCTTTTGATTTTGATGTATTTTTTGTTTGTATGTTTGTAGATGAATACAGGGTTTTAGAGATTAAAATGGATCTACAATGAGCTCTGTTGACTTTTAGCCTCTAAAATTTGGTACACATGCTCACACTGACTTGATGAACAAAACTCAAAAAGATTAGATCTTTAAAATAATAATGGTAGAGTGGAATATAACACTGGTTCCACTCCTATCTAGTTTTGGCACTCCTATCCAATCATAAAATGATGTCCAAATCTAGATTCTAGATAGTGTCCCAGCCCTACATCTTAGTTTGTAGTTTTTGAATCATCTATATCAGCCTATTTTTAGATAAGATTATTTTTTTCCTCATGCAATTTACTTGTTAAAAATCTATATTTTACCATATTAAATTATATTTTTCCCTTACTCCAAACCCCTTATTATTTAGGTACTAAACACTAGTTTCCAAAAAATAATAAAACAAATGACATGGGTCTATAGAAGATGTGGCTACTAATAAATGATTACTTTTGAAAATTTTAAACATGGAGTCAAAAGGGGGTTAAAAAAATAGAAATCTATAAAAAAACTACTCTTACACCCATAAATAGAGAAAGTCAAGGAATTGAGGTAAATGGTGATCTTAGCTATTTTCAAATTAATAAAGATGTGTTGAGCTACAATTCATATGGACCAGTTAGGACTTGAACTTAGGACCTTCCATTTGTTGTTGGAGTGCTCTACCTACTGAGATACTAGTCCCTCTATAACCAACCCATTGTTTGTCCAAGTGTGGCTTATTTACAGAAATAATAGATCATATAGACCAAATATTATTGTATTCAATTTCTTGATGAAAGGTTTACAATGAGCCTTAACATATAGGCAAAATTAAAAACAAACATTCTAAAAATAGAATAATAAACTCCTAAAAATTTAACCTAGCACATGTCTTACTATATATAGAGGTGGGATAAATTACATTTCCCAATAGGATGTTACTCTTTTGATTAGATTATCTATAATTTTCAAGATTATATAACATCACATGAAATTCTTTGAATGGTGGCATCATTTGGCATTGGAAAAGTTATATGTTGCTAAAACTTTGTCAATTACAACCTTCCATTCTAAAGGATATTTCAGATGCAAGTTTAATACACATGACCTCAATTATAACCATAAAATATGGCAATAACAACCAAGCATTTAAATTTTGGAAAAAAAAAAACATCCAAACTTTGTTTTGTCAATATCCAAGCTTGATTACTAGTTTTTAGAAAAAAATACATAATATGATATTGGATATAATTTATTGTAGGCACTCCTTTGAGAAAACTATTAAGGACTAAATTCCAAACATTTTATTGGATGTGGGATAAACACAAAAGAGTTTTGGCTTTTTGATTTAAATTATTTTCTGAATAAAAAACAAAATATGTATATTAGATGAAAGGGCATATGCCTAGAAAATTTCTCATATGGCTTCCAAAACATAGTAAAATAGGTATCAAAAATAATTTAGAGCCTAAAAAATTATGGGCATCATAACACTACATATTTGATATTGTTGAATGTAGATCAACCTCTAAGGTGGCAAAGCCTGCACTAGGGAAACCATCACCTCTTCCATAAAAATTATGTTGCATCATACAACATCATTATACATCCTTACATTTTTTATTCCTAGAATTTTTTGGATTATCAAAGGTTAATAGAGTCAAATTTATTTAGTATGAAATATTTATATATTTTGTATCTACATTTTAGTTTCATTTAATGTGCCAACTTATTTCCAACTATGCTAGATAGATCCTTACTCAAAAAATTGATCGAAATAAAATGTGTGTCCCCCATATGAAATTCAAATTGTCAAATGTTGAGTGAAGAAAATGACAATAAAATTTGAAGAAAACATGTAAACCCATTTTGTGTGGGTCTTGTAACTGTGGCATTCAATTTGATAAGACTAAAGGTTGTTATTTTGTAGTCATCAAATTCCATAAGGAAACATTTCATCAAGTCATTTGTTTAAACAGTCCACTTGCCTTGTGTTTGCTTCCACATTTTCATACTTGTATACCACTAGGGTACTCAACTACAATGTTGTTAATGCCTTCTGCTAGTTGCAATCAGGGTATTCCATGACAACACATTTAATTCAATAATTTGGTCAAACACTTTATGAATATCCCACTAATGTTATGCCACTAAACATCATACAATTTTTTTTGGGATCAAATTCCTAGTCACCCACATTTAAATTCCAAGCTGATTTGGGTTAAAGAATGCACTTTGACACAAATAAACATCTATACATACATAGATATGTGTTAGCAAAATAATGTTAATATAATGAAGAGAAATAGTATAATAGTTTTATGTTTATTTTTATTAATAGTGTTTTTCATTGGCTAATGGAGTATTTGTGGCCTCCTTGAGACTATTAGAATAAATTATGTACATAGGAATGAACCATTAAGTTAGCATCCAAAATCAAGATAGAATTAGAATGACTTTTACCTATCAATAGATAGAAATTTATCTCACATCCATGGTATTTATAATATATTGGAGTGTTTTATTTTTAATTAATATATTTTTGTATACAATACCTTAATAGACAACCAAATAAGCTAGGGCTATGATATTAGCTAATATGTATAGACATAGTGGTCAAACCCTTAGTTTATGGTTATATGTGGTAGCTAAGGTCATATGTGCTATGACCATGGCCATAGTGATCTATAATTTGATTATATTAGGTGAGGAGATTGTTTCTATTCAAATTTTGTTTTCAGATTTCAAAGGATTAAGAAACTAAAGAAAGAATGGTCAAGGCTTGTGTACCTGGATAAATTTTGTGCACCGTAATCCAGACGTTGTGAGTACTCCTCTTTGGCTGTGGAGGAATGACACTTGTAAAGAAAAGAAGCTTGGACAAAAGAAGATGTTAAATAGACAAATGGTGGGTTGTCAAGCAAAAGCTTGATCCCAGAAGTATGAAAACTTCCTTAAGAGATATAAACCCACTAAATCAATAGAAAGAAATGTCTGATAAATAGCTGAATAATGAAGAACCGAAATGATAAAGAAATGGAATGAAAAAGAGAAGTAAAGACTTACTTGAGAGAAGCTGTCGGATTGATAACAATCACCGACGTCGGTAATCCTACCGGCGTTGGTTGGTCAAGGTGTCAACGTCGGTTAATATGCCGACGTCGGTGGGGGTAATGACCGGCATCGGTCGGGGCAAAGGTCTTTAGACGAAGTCTGGTTAAGTCTGTGGTCCGTAGACAAAGTTTGGTCAGGGTCTGGGTTTATTTGAATAGTCTGTGGACAGAGTCTGATCAGGGTTTTGGTCTGTGGACAAAGTTTTGGGCTTGGTTGAATGGTCTGGGGTCTGAGTCTGAGAGTCGGGTTAAATGGGCAGAATGTATGATTCGAGAGAGGACGAGAGAAACAGGGAGGTGGACAAATCAAGATTCGGGTCTGTGTTGATTAACAGTCTAGTCTAGGGAGATATTGCTTGAAAGAAATAACTGAAAAGAGAATAAGAACACAGATAATATACTTACATGTGCCTTGTGGAAGGTGTGCTATCGATGATTCCCGTACCTACTATTGATGTACCTTATATGGAGAACCTATCGCTGAGGGAGAACCTTGAAGTTGTTGCTGCACCTGAGGGAGAAAGTGGGAGGCTTGATTGAGAGATTTCATAGATTGACAGATAGTCCAAGACTAGGATTCCTGATTTGCTTTCAGAGATTTTCTGATTCGGATCCTTAAAAGAGTTTGAAAGACTGGTTAAGTATAACCGATGTCAGCGATTCTGCTGGCGTCGATCGACACTTGGCCGATGTCGGCAGGGTTAGAACGGGCAAAACAAGCCACCAAGCCCATTTTTCATCCGCCAAGTGCCTTATCTGCTGGAAAATGCCGAGGGTTGTGGTAAATACGCACGAGAGTTTGTTAGGAGGTTAGAAGAATTAGGAATAGATCTTGAGTGAGTCATAGGAGGAGAATTAGTCTAAGGTGAGGTGTCCCAAGCGAGGTGTCATGGGTGAGGTGTCCAAAGAGGGGAGTTAATTCAAAATAAATTAATTATTTTAAATTAGTAATTATTAGGGATGGGTTAGGAATGGACTAAGGGGGAAAGTGACCAAGGGTTAGACACTTTTTAGGTGTCTACATTTGCCCCTTTTAATCTTGTTGGTTGTTTTAAGCGAACTGCAAGACAAAAATAGGAGTCGGTTGCCCCAGATATGGGATAAGGTTGATCAAGTGAACTGCAAGACAAAAATAGGCGAGAATTGATTGTCTCGATTATGGATAAGGTATCCCCCCTCAAAGCAGGAGTCGAGAGAAGGTAACTTAGAATCGGGTGTTGCTTTGACAAAAAGTGGATGGATAGGGTGAAAGATAGAGTGAGAACGCTACAAAAGTTGTGATTGCACATACACCACTTCATGAGGATGGTCAGGTCAAATTGTCATAGGTCAAAGGTCGAGGAGTGCCAAAATTGAAATAACTGGGCCCCAGCATTAGTCGTAGCTGATCGAGTTATTCAATCTAAGCTGAAGCTCCAATAGTCGTCGTGTTCCAGGTATCTCGGGCTTAGGAAGTGCTCCCAAAAACATGGAAAAGTCACAAGTAGTGCGGATCAACTAGCTTGCAATCCTATACTTGTGAAGGTCAAAAAGTGTGCGCACAATTTTGCTAACCAATCGTGAGGTAGCATACAGGAAAAAACAACCAAGGCAAAATGCTTTGGAAGTGGTTGCAGTTTAGGAGATGGGCATGATCTCCAAAGTCTGGTGTCGATGGATGGATGCAAAAGTGATCTAAATGTGCCCCAAAGGGCCAAAATGACATGGTCTGAAGGACTTGACTTGATTAGGGACATGATTTTGGTCATTTTGAAAAGGGAAGAAGTTTTTGAAGGCCACCGACATCGGTGATATAACCGACGTCGGTGTCCAAAAGAGACCGACATCAGCGAAAATCGGTCGACATCGGCGGCCTAGGGCACGCCGATGCCGACGTCGGTGGCCTGCCAAATCTGACAAAACCGGATTGGCGGCCCACCAAAAGTCATTTGTGAATGTGATTGATAGAGAAAAAAGTTGTCTGGAGCTTGTTGAGTGAAACTGACTCCAAATTGAGTGGTGCAACAGCGTGAGGTGGCAGAGAGACATTGGTGGAGAGAAGGAGTTGATTGGACGCTGCAGGGGCGCGTATGGACTAGGGAAAGCATGTAAAGCCATTGGGATAGAAGAGATGGCAGAGGGGAGTAGAGGACTCGTGGGAGGTCCACCACTAGCGACACCCATTGTGCCACCATGCCGGTGATGCCGGGACGAGGTAGGAGAGTCTTTGAACCTCAATTTGATTGATTTTGGTTTTGAATTTGTTTTTGAAATTTGTTGTTATTTGAGGTAGAAATCGAGGGGGAGGGTAGCTAGGAAGGTGGGTAGGTTGTCTAGGAGAGCTTAGAAGTCATTTAGGAGGGTTTTGGGGGGTGTAGGGGGTTAAATTGGGGAAGCCCTAAAAACTAGGGCTCGCCCCGTTCGGCCCTAGGGCCGAACTAGTCGCCGACGTCAGCGATCCTGCCGGCGTCGGCCGACCAGTGATCAACATTGGTCACTAACCTACCGACGTTGGTCACTAAGTGACCGACGTCGGTTAGGAGAGTGCCATCACCGGCATGCTAACTGATGTCAGTGGCTGCCTAGTCAGAAATGGTTCTAAAAAAATGGTCAAGTCAAGAGGTCGAAGCTACGCCAGGGGCTTCCCGAGTGTCAGGGTAGGCTTAGATTATCAGAATAGTTGGTAAAATAGGAAAAGTAGGAATAATGTTAACATGAAAGTGACTGTGTATGGATGCAGGCGAGGCAGACCCTGATGCTGTGGGATCGCCTCCTGACCTTACTGACGCGGATGCGTGGAGGTGTGTCTGTCAAGGAGTGGGCATAGATGAATGCAGTCAGATTAGGCAGGCTAAGACACTACTGCAGAGTGGTGAGGGATGTGAGCCTTATGGTGGCTTTGATCGAGTGGTGGGACCATGCCACCAACACCTTCCACTTGCCTACGGGTGAGATGACAGTCACGGTTGAGGACGTGTACCAAATTTTGCAGCTATCGGTGCACGGAGCAGACTTGTATGCGTGCTCAAGAGAGGCGCATGACATTCACATGGTTACACTGTTTGGAGAGCATGTCATGGAGATGAGCTACCACTCAGCAATTTTTGCATATGAGCCATTGTACGTGGCAGATGAGGAGGCACATCGACTGGCCATCCTGATGATGATTGGCATCACAGTGTATGCATTGCTGGATGCAGAGGGTGACAGGTTTCTGATTGCTATGACCAGAGTTTTGCTGGAGATGATAGAGCAGCAGACAGTGTTTGCCTGGGTGCCTGTGTTTTTGGCCCAGGTGTACAGAGAGCTATGGGGTATCAGCCGGCAGCGACGGTATAGTCTATGTGTGGGCCACTTACTACATTGCTGGGCCTATGAGCATATAGTGGTCACACGACCTCTTGGCCTCCCAGTGGTGATTCAGGCTGGCTTCAGAGTTGGATTCAGGTGATGGTGCGAGGTGATAGCGCAGACACGGGTGGATGGAGTGGTCAGGGACATTGACCACTACAGAGGGGTACTGGAGGTTACTGATTCCTACAGACATCATCTGGAGACCGTACTTGGTCTATCCAGCATTCAGAGACCAGGGAGAGCAGCTGGTTGGAGTTTAGAGCAAGCGATGGATCAGAGGTAGACGAGCCGGTGAGCTTGAGAGGATCCCTGCAGAGAGAGTGCAGTGCCAGTACGAGCTATTATAGGATGTGCCTCCCGCCTTCCCACAGTATAGGCGGGATGATATAGAGGCGCCACTCCCACTTCCAAAGGAGACAGAGGAGCCCAATTTTGAGGAGTTGCCGACAGGACCTGGGATAGTCGACCTAGGGTGTACAGAGGCCTACATGGCATGGTGGGCAGGGCAGTATCAAGGCATACAGATGGGACCCCAGCTAGATTTGCAGGCGATTTACCAGGGAGCGGGATATAGCCCACGAGGAGAGGGACACTGCACGGGAGGAGAGAGATGCAGCTCAGGCCCAGGTCTCAGTTTTACAGGGGCAGCTAGCTGAGGTTACAGGGCAGTTGACTGAGATGACAGGTCAAGTGGCATCACTGACAGTGCATGTCACTTTACTACAGGGACAGTTGGCGGCAACCCAGGCATAGGCAGTGGCAGGGCAGAGTTTTGGAGGGCAGGGCCCATGGCAGCAGCCATCTCAGCAGCCAACATTTTCACAGGGGGTAGGACCATCAGTATCAGTGCACTGAGGTGAGCCACAGCCTCAGGGGTCAGGACAGGCCACAGGGGCAGGGCAGATGGATCCACCGTAGACTGTGTCTATGGTTAGATACACTAATGCGCTGGACGAGATCGTGTATTATGAGAGAGCCATCAGAGGGTTCCCTTAGATATAGTAATACTCAGAGATGAGGGCAGAGCAGAGCCAACAGAGATCGATGTCACGAGCGATGGCTTCAGGGTCACGCAGATGGTAGAGATCAGAGGGAGGAGAGGATACAGCCTCTTCTCGGCCACCGCCACCACCACCACAACCACAGCCTTAAGGGCAACCCTGGAGATGTATTATTTTGATGTATATACCAGCCTGCGAGCCGAAGACGAGAGATGTATGATGAGAGACAAACACAGATTGTGTCTTTTTGTATAAAACTTATTTTTGATATATATATATGATGAGATTTTGGCTATTGATGTGTTATGGAAATGTTATAAATGTTTAATGTTTTGCAATATTTTTCATGTGTTTCATGATGCATGTTTTGATGTGATATTTATGATGATTATGATGATTATGTTATGATGATGATGTTGATGAAAAATGAATGTGATGATGACAATGCTTATGAAATGGTTATATGATGATGACTTTAGATTAGATGATGATAGATTATATGATGAAGACTTTAGGTTAGATGATGATAGATGTGATGATGACAATGTTTATGAAATGGTTATATGATGACTTTAGATTAGATGATGATAGATGTGATAGATATGATATTGAATGTTTAACTTGTGGATGATGCGAATGTTTAATGAGTTATGATAGATGAAATTTATGACTAATGACTTATGATGTTATAATGAAAATGAGAGTATACTAATGATTATGTGAATATGTGATTGACTGTGTTATGATTGATAGGTGATGAGAGAAGGAGATGGAAGAAAGTGATGAAGAAAGTGGCCGAGCTAACCCCAGAAGACCCCATGTCAACTGAGTGCTACCTACATAGCCCTTGTTGTTAGGGCCTCATGCTGATGTAGTTCTCCCAAGAAGGGAGGAAAAAGATTAAAGTGGTTGATTTTTGGTCATGATAAAGATATAGCATTGCCCATATGTCTAAGGGTACATGCTTGAGATGATAAGGAGGAAATGATGTTACAACCTTCTCCAAATGGTGTATTCTGTAACATAGGTCAGGGTTTTTCATCCCTAGCAACTATCCATATTCGTGATGGATGTTTGCTAAAAATGAATTGAGGTCTATTTATGCTTCAGCAAGTATTGGTTTATGCTTAACATGAATTGGGTAATTGATAGTTTCCATGTGTATTGTTGTCCATAGAAATTAGAATGATTAGGCTTATGTGAATGGTTTCAAAAGAGTCAGTTTAAGTCATTTTGAGTGAATGTGACCAACGTATAGGCAGAAAGTAAAAGGCATAAGTGCCCTTTTATTGACAAGGACCAAAAAGACAACATAGACAGGGGTTTTTAGAACCAAGAGTCCCATTCATGTGTTGCGTCATTGACCATAGTTATGTTAGAGTGGTAATCGAATCCCTTTTGACATTTAAAGTGAGCTCGAAGTCCCTTAAGTAGGTGATATGATAAGAGAAAAAGGGTAACCTATTTTTAGAGTATGGAGAACTTTGCCCCTTTTTAGGAGACCCTGAGACAACAATAAATCAAGTCCAAGACCCCCCCCCTTTTTTTTTAGAGAGTGAACTGATCAATGCGGGAAGTCCACATAAAGATGTCATTTATTTGGTGGTCATTTGTGAAGCTGATCGATGCGGGAAGCTTCTGAGCAAGTGCTGTTTGTAGCAAGATTTAGTCATAGCCATCCTTTGAGGGAGTGGTCTATACTTTGCTTTATAAATTTAAGGGCTTTTGAATAGCTGTCCTTCGAGGGAGCAGTCTATTAGCTATAGCAATGATAGTGTAGTTGTCCTTCAAGGGAGCAGTCTGCTTTTTGATTTGATTTTGTGACTTTGGATATTTTGACATCTTGATTTAGTTTTGACAGAATATTGAGTCATGGACAAGACTTATAGAAGGTCAAGGGCTCCCTTTTATTAGGATGAAGCATCCATACGTCGTAAAAGGGTTGTAGAGGAGTTTGTTAAGGGAAAAATGGTGAAATGAATTGAGGATTTAAAGGACAAGGATTGCTTAAGGGATGAGCTCAAGTTAAACGTCAAGTGGATCAATACTCGACTAACAGTAGAATGGTCGTAGATGCAAAGCATTAAGAGGCTCAGGTTCTGGTCGGCCTTCAAGAGAAGACAGACGATAAGTCCCTGATCCATATTTGTGCGTGATGATATAAGGTCCGAGCCAATTAGGAGCAAATTTGCCTCATTTACTCCGTTCCATATTAGTCACATGTTGGTTCTCTTTGAGGACGAGGTCACCGATATTGAAATCTCGTTCTCTCAGAGTTTTATTATAGGTGCGTTTGATGCGATTTTGATAGACATGGAGATGATTGAGGGCAGCGAGATGACGCTCGTCGAGTAACTCAAGTTGAGCTAATCGATCTTGATGAAAGTCATCATTAGAAAGAATGTCATGGAGTGAAATGCAAAGAGATGAGATTTGTACTTTGAGAGGTAAGACAGTCTCTGATCCGTACACTAGAGAAAAAGGAGTAGCACCCGTAGAGGTTCGGATGCTAGTGCGGTAGGCCCACAAAGTGAAGGGTATTTGAACGTGCCAATCCCTTCTAGTGTCATTGACCACCTTCATGAGAATTTTGGTTAGGGTTTTGTTAGAAGCCTCAGCTTGCCCATTTGCTTGTGGGTAATAAGGCGAAAAAAATTTGAGTTTGATGCCGAAAGAGTCACAAAGTTTTTGGACGGTCTTGTTTTTAAAGGACTTGCCATTATCGGTAATGATTTTGTGAGGTACACCGAAACGACAGATGATGTGGGTGTTGATGAAGTCGACGATCTTGTCAGATTTTGTGGAGACGAGAGGGATAGCTTCCACCCACTTGGTGAAATACTCGGTGGCAGTGATGATAGATTGATGACGAAGAGATGAATGAGGGTTAATCTCGCCGATGAGATCTAAGCCCCATTGTGAAAAAGGCCAGAAATCTTGAGCAACTTGTAAGGCCTGACTAGGGAGATGAAGTAAGTTTGCATGCTGCTGAGACTTGATGCAACGCCGAACATAATCGCTACAGTCTTCATGAAGAGTGGGCCAATAATAACCCAGGCGAAGGATGCGCTTGGCAACCGAGTTACCACTGAAGTGTCCACCACAAATCCCATCATGGGCTTGTTTGACAGTATGAGAAGCTTCAGTGGAATTTAAACAGTGAAGAAGAAGGCCGTCAAAACCTCTTTTATAGAGAAGGCCCCCTAGCATGGTATAGCGAGCGGTGCGCTTGATGAAAGCCCGCCGCACATTGTTAGAGAGGTTGGGAGGAACGAGAGAATGAGTCAAGTAGTCCTCAAGTTGTTTATACCAAACATCTTGTGAACTAGAGTCTATGGTGTGGACGAGATTGATGTCAGTGGAAATGTATGAAGGCAATGGCACATGATGTACCATGACATAAATTCTTGATGAGGATGATGATGATGAAGGAATATGAGAGGCAAGTGAAGCCATGGTGTCAACAAATTTATTCGTCGATCGAGGAACAGTTTGCAATAAGTGATGGTTGAAAGATGCTAGAAGAGTGTCAACACGGTGCTTGTATCTTTGTAAAATTTCATTTTTACAAAGATATGAACCATTGATTTGATTGACGACAAGTTGTGAGTCACCAAAGATGCTGATGGTCTTGATGTTTAAAGAAAGGGCGGTTTGAAGTCCCAAAATTAAGGCTTCGTATTCAGCCATATTATTGGTACATTCAAAGTCAAGTTTAAAAGACAGGGGCATGGGTTCACCTTCATATGGAACGAGGATGACCCCCACACCCCCACCAAGTTGACATTTAGAGCCATCAAAAAACATCATCATTTGGTAGAATGTGTCATCAATCGAGAGGGCGGCGATAGATTCATCGAGAAACTCGCACTGAGAAGGTTGATTGTCAGGAAGAGGGGCATCTGCTAGTTGGTCAGCGATTGCTTTCCCTTTGATAGATTTTTGCTGAACAAATTCTAAGTCAAATTTAGCAAGAAGCATGAGCCAACGAGCCATACGCTGGTTTTGATATGGTTTAGAATGCATGTATTTGAGGGGATCAGTGTGAGTGACGACAAAGGTTTTATGATTGAGAAGATAATGATGGAGCTTGGTAGTGGCAAAGACTAATGCCAAACAGAGTTTCTCGGTATGAGTATACCGAGTTTCATAATCAACAAGTGTTCGGCTTATGTAATAGACTGCTTGCTCACGGTGTTGCTCGTCTCAATGCGTGATCATGGCACCTAACGAATGATTGGTTGCGGAGATGTAGAGGTAGAAGGGTTGGTCGTCTTTTGGTGGAATAAGGACTGGTGGAGAAACCAAATAGCTTTTAAGGGCTTTAAAGGCCTCTTGGCAATCCTTATCCCATTTAAAGGAGATGTCCTTCTTGAGGAGATGATGAAAGGGTTGGCAACGGTCAGAAAGTTGCGAAATGAAACCGCGGATGGATTGGAGTTTCCCTTGTAGGCTACGGAGTTGCTTGAGATTAGTTAGAGGTGGCATTTCGAGGATAGCACAGATTTTGGCAGGATCTATCTCGATGCCATGAAAAGAGATAATGAATCCCAAGAGCTTTCCTGAGAGTACCCCAAAGACACATTTCTTGGAGTTGAGACGGACTTGGTAATGAAGAAGGTGAGAGAAGATGATTTTGAAGATAGTCAAATGGTCATGACGAAGCTTGGATTTGCCAAGCAGGTCATCGACATAGTCCTCCATGATTTTATGGAGGAGATCGTGAAAGATATAAGTCATGGCACGCTGATATGTGGCACCTACATTTTTCAGACCAAAAGGCATGACTCGATAGCAAAAAGTTCCCCAAGGGGTAATGAAGGTGGTTTTGTGCTGATCTTCTGGCGCAATCAGGATTTGGTTGTATCCTAAAAATCCATCCATGAGCGATAACATCTCATGGCCAGCCGTAAGATCAACAAGTTGGTCAATGTTTGGAAGAGGAAAGTCATCTTTAGGACAAGCCAGGTTAAGGTCACGATAGTCTGTGCAGATCTGGATCCCTCCAGTCACCTTGGTGATAGGAATGATGTTAGAGACCCACTGTGGATAATTGATGGGTTGGATGAAGGAGACAGAAAGAAGGCGTTGAAGCTCTTCTTTGACAAGAAGTGCAACATGAGGATGCATTTTGTGAAGCTTTTGCCTGACAGGCTTAGCCTCTGGGTTTGTGACAATGTTGTGAGTGGCAATGTTAGGGTCGATGCCAGGCATGTCAGCGTAGGTCCAAGCAAAGGCTTTGCGATTATTGGAGAGAAATGTGGTATAGTCGATTTGCTCCTGAGTGTCTAAAGACTGACCAATCTTTAAGACTTGAGGAATGTCAGAAGATGAAAGGTTAATGTCAATGGTTGATTCATTTAACATAACCTGTGTTTCAGAAGGGAGGGAGTGCTGAATGAAAGAATCGTCAGCACCCATATATGTAAGAATGGCGTCGTCATCTATGCAGTGGACTGTGTTGATGGTTGCCGATTCATCGTCTATCATGTTGGGATAAACGAGAGGGAGAGACTTGGGAACCCCATTGAGTTGATAGGTTAGAGGTTCTAAGCAGATGGTGTTTATGCAAAAAAAAAAAACTAGGAGGGATGGAAACCACCAACTCCGTAGGTGAGGAAGGAAGAATATGCGAGTCTAGAAGAAATTGGTCGATGTCTAGTTCAGGGGAAAGGTTTGTGGAAGCCTCAGTGGGTTCTTGAAAACCCAGTCCATACCGTTTCTTTACATTATCATCATTGGGTGTTTTGACAGGCTGATGGGAGCCTTGTTCGTAACATCCAAAGCTGAAACCCTTCCATGCACACCTATAAAGATAGGTATGTGCAAAGGTGGGGTTGCTAAGAAAGGAGAAATCTGATGTGAAGATTTGAGGCGAAGAAGAAGGATTTGATTCAGTAGGGGCTTGATCCAGCCCCCCATAGACGAGATTGGTGCGAAGGCTAAGAGGACCATAAGGAATGACCATCCCGATCTGACAGTCATAGTTTGGGTGTTGATGAAGTTGTCCATACTCTTGAGGAGTTTGGAACATGTCTAGAGTAAGGAGACGATATTCTCCTAGTGAAAGTCTTTGGAAGATGTCATCCATGGGGTCCTTGGTTGGTAATTGAGAAGATGATGTGGTGGCAACCGTAGTTTGTGCACTAGTTGACACTTCTGCGGATGGAGGTGATGTTTGGGTTGATGCTTTAAGCGGGATAAGAATGTCGTTTGGGCTATAGGTTGTGATACAAGTCTTAAAAGGTGATGGGTCGGTGGGAATGACATGGACTTGTTTGTTGTGTTCAAATTTGACACAATGGTGAAGTGTTGAAGGGACGTAAGCCATGGCATAGATCCAGGGTCGCCCTAAGAGGATGTTGTATTGGAATTCTCCTTCAATGATGTAGAAGAGCTCTGGGATTGTGCGTGGACCAACGCGGATGTGGAGGACAATAGTGCTGATAGTGTTAGCAGTTGTGTCATTAAATGATCTAAGGATTGCGTCAGTTTTTGATACGCAATTCTTGGGAAGGGCTAATTGGTCAAAGGCATGAGAGGAAATGATATTAATGCTAGCGCCCCCGTCGATCATAACTCATTTAATATGAGTTCGATCAACGTAGGCTGTGATGAAAAGGGTGGTGTCCTGATCTTCCTCGGTAGAGGTAGGAATCTCAGAATTACTGAAAGTGATGGAGGCGACAGGGGATAAAGAATGGACTAAGGCAGCAAGTGGTTGAGGGTCTTCAGGTTGAACCTCAGCTGCCTGTAAGGCTTTGATTAGAGCCTGGCGATGTTGGGGGGAGCTTTGAATAAGGTCATATAGGGTCATCTTCACAGGCGTTTGGTGAAGTTGTTTTATCATAGATTTTGTGATTGCCTCTGAAGAAGTGGGTTGGGACGCACCTAAGATGGAAATCTTGGGTTTTGGTGGTTGAGGTGCTTGGACAAAAGGATAGGTCCAAGGGATAGCGGCTTTTTCCTTTGCCTTGTCCTTCTGTGACCTAGTGGTTACATGAATGGCATTGATTTTGAAGATAGTAGGTGAAGAATGGGTTATGGTCTGTTGGTGAGACGTTGATGCAGTTGATGAGGCTGGATGGGAAGGTGACGAGGGTTGGTCAAGATTGTCCTCAAGGAGAAGAGTGTCTTTCTCCATAAAGTGGTGAATGACTGCCTTGAGGGCACAACAAGCCTCGATATCGTGTCTTGGTGTGCGATGGTATAAACAAATCTTTGTATCATCCAACCAAGACGGTTTTGACCCGAGAGGTTGGAATGGCTTGATGGAAGGAAGGGTAATGCTAGAAGTTTGCAAAAGTTGACGTAATATTAAAGCGTATGAACCTTCTAAGGGATCCGCGCTTGTTAATACATGATGCGCTGGTGACTTCTGCTTGGGGGATGCTAAAGAAGGTTTTCGTACCACCTTTTGGGTTGGTGGTGCGGTGACAGGGGAAGACGGCACTTTCTTTGTGGGAGGTGCCAAATTTTTGAGAGGGAGTTGACTTGTTGTTGGCGAAGGAAGTAATGGAGGCAATTTGTGTTGGTTAATGGTCAGAGTAGGAAGGACACCGAGTAGAGTAGAAGGATGAGGACCCCAGATGGAGGGCAAAGTTGACAGTGGAGGAGGGGTTCGTCTTTGTGGTCAGGCAGTCTTCTTTGGCTTGGTTGGAAGACCACTTTTGGTCAAGGTTTGGTTCAAGTCCACCTTCACTTGCGGGTGAGTGAGGGCAGAGAGAGGGTGAATGCCAAGTGACTTGATTGGTTTGGATTGGGTAGATGCAGGTTGAGAAGTGGGGGTTTGGTCTTTATTTGGAGTTTTGGATGATTCTGCCTTGGGAGGATTGGCAGCATGAGATGAAAGGGTACGAGAATGTTGAAGAACTTTAAGATGTTCCCACAATCCCTGATGCTCCACTTTCCTTAAAGGGAGAAGTTCTAATTTCTCCACTAGTCAGGAAAATGGTTGGGAGGATGTTGGATGAAGTTGGTATCCTTGAGAAGATGTGTTAGGTGTAGCAGTAGTTCAGACCCAAGGTGTGTGGGAGTTATAGCTGGATTGTCTTTGGTTGAGGAAGATGGAGAGTCAGGTTCTTCTCTTGGTGGAGAAGGAACAGGAGAGTGTGACTCCTCAAGTGGGTAAAGGACAGGAATTATGGTGCCTTCCATTTGTGGTCAAGGAGTGGGTAAAGTCAGGTCCTCCATAGGCAGAAGAAAAGAGGATGGTGAAACTGGTGGCGCCGATAAGGTTGAGGCGTCCTCCAGGATGAGAGAGGTTGATGGAGAACTGACCGGGGAAAGAGGTTCGTCCACACATGATGGACTGGTAGATGGGTTAACCTCTTGAGATTGATTGTGGATGAAAGGTGAGACTGTATTGACCGTTCGAATATCATGTTCATGCGTTTTGTCAATTAAGGTCTGGACATTATTTTGGGTCGGTGGATGGTTGGGGAATGGTTGCTTGAATATGTCGATGCCCTGGTTTGGAGGTGCATTAGGATTATCTAGAATGAGCTCCCCCTTTTCAAGCATGTCCTGGACTATGTTTTTGAAGGTTTTATAGTTTCTCGTGTCATGACCTTTGACACGGTGGAAATTACAGAAGTCATCTTCCCTATACCACACAAGGATGGCGCGTGAGGGATCAAATTGTGGCGGTGGTTGAATTTGGGGAAGGTTGAGAATCCCTTGTTTAACAAGCTTTTCCAGTATAGATGCGTAAGATTCTCCAAGAGGAGTATATTGTCTTTGCACGTATCTTTGCTGGAATTGACGGGTGGCGCTCTGAGATGTTGATGGCTCAGGTTGATTAGATGAAGAGGATGAAGGTCTAATGGCCACAGCGTTAGCTGAAGTTTTAGACTTAGGATTTGACGATGAAGGCTTAGAAGAAGAAGAATCATTAGTCTTAGAGTTGAGGTTTTTGCTCCACAACTTGACTTTGTTCTCCTCGATGGCACGTAATTCAAGTTTACGAGCCATCGTGAAGGCTTCGTCAAAGGTACGGAAGGTCTGAACCCTTAAATTGGAAGAAATGTGTTTGGCGCAAGCTCGGGCGAATAGTTTAATAAGCTCAGTTTGAGGTAAGGAAAAGGAGAGTTGATTGATAAGGCCTCTCCAATGAGCAACGAAGTCAGCTACTGATTCTTCCTCAAATTGACGGATAGTGTAAAGGTCTATGATCGAAACCTTTTTGGTGATATTAATGGAGAAATGGTCAAGAAAAAGCTGGGCCAATTGTGTAAATGAGAAGAGGGAATGGGTGGCAATGGAGCTGTACCAGTCGAGTGTAGTGCCAGAAAGGGACATAAGAAATGTGCGCAAGAGTAATGCGTCATCATGGGCGATAAGGTAGTAGGCATGTCTAAATGCCCGTAAGTGTTGCTGTGGGTCTTCCTTGCTTTGAAAGCGAGAAAATTTGGGAAGCTCCCACTGGTTGGGGTATGGTCTAATTGGAACGGAAGGATGAATAGGCTCATTGCAAATTTGCTCGTATGATAGAGCATTGCGTGAGCCAGAAATGGAAGTCTCTAAGCTAGACATTTTATCCATCAGCATTTTGATTATATCTGTTGATGGATTCGTAGGTGGAGCGCCCCCTAGATTATAAGGTGCTTGAAGGATATTTGGAGGGGCGTATGATGTGGATGGTTGCATAGATGCAACATATGGATAGCTGGTTATGGGAGCAAAAGTTGAGGCCAATGGCACTTGTGTTATGGGGTTGGTTGGCACAAGTTGGATAGGAGCCATCAAGGATGGTTGAGGCATGGCTATGCTTGTTGACGGGTAAACGGTTACTCTTGTATTCATTGGTGCAAGAGTAGGGGGAATAGAGACTAAAAGATTTTGGAAAGGTGTGGGGTTTGGTTGAGTGACTTGAGGTTGAGGGAGTATCGGAACCCCCATGGAGGTAGGTTTAGATGGAGAGGTTATGTTCTGAAGGTAAGATACGGTTGGGTTATTGGTGGAGGTGTTGTCTAATGGTTGAATGGTAGGGGCGGTTGATGTGATTCTTGTGTCAACTAAGGAAGTCGGCATCCCATAGATTGGGTTGCCTAGGGAGTCTCGCGTTTGGCTATTCGCGAGATAGTGTTGTAAGGCTTTGATGTTAAGGTCCAAGAATCATGCAAAGTCTTGGTCCCCTTCTGGGACGATAGGAGTTTGAGGCGGGGTTGGGCGAGTTGGAGTTCTTTCAGTCTCCAAGTTGAACTCCATTATAGGACTAGTTATAGATGGTGAAGGTGGAAGCAGTTGTTGGCTAGCGTGGTCAAGAAGGGCCTTGGTTTGACTGCGTGTCAAAACCATTCAAGGCAAGAAAGGGTCAGGTTTCAGAAAACTGTGTTCTGTCAGTCTCAGAAAACCAAAATGGATGTTTAGACAGTCAAAAAGTTGGATTTTATGCTTGCTATTTTTGGAAAAAAGAAAATAGACAGAGACCGACATCGGTATAAAAACCGATGTCGGTGAAGGAGACTGTCGATGTCGGTCAGATTACCGATGCCGGTACAGAGAAGTTGCCGACGTCGGTTACAGGACCGATGTCGGTTACTGTGTTTTCCAGAAACTCAGAAAAAAAGTTTTTGGAAATGGAGAAGACGTCCTTACCAGCTCAAAAAAGACAGATAAAAATAGAAAATATGATGATGATAGACAGAGCCTAGCATTAAGTCCCTAAAAACAATTTTATTAAGATCGTGTGGCTTATGCCTTAATATGATGTTTGAGGAAGTTGGCTGTAAGAAGGGTCCTAGAATAGGCAATCTAAAGATGGTTTCAGGTATGTTAAGGCGCTCAAAAATCTGTATTAGCTTTTGTACAAGCCTGGTGCTAAGGAGCAAGCTCCCCTCACTTCACGATTCCAGTGGTTATCTAGTTTCGCTTAGCCAAAATATACTTTCACTATAGTTTAGACTCTACCAGAGAATAGAGTTGGCTTTCCCCTTGGTGGTGAAATCCAAGTAGGATTGCCAGGTTGGGTAAGGTTGTCCGCTGGGTGATGAAATCCCAATCGGGCCTTGTCTCAAGTGAGTTTGATGTTTTATTGAATGCACATGATCTGGTAGTGTAACATCAAGTGATCTACGGTTTATTCAATATGCGTTTGACTAATTACTAAGTGTGAACTAGAAAGATGCAAGAAAGCAAGAAATGGAATGCAGTAAGTTTTAAAGCCCCAAATCGAAATATTGAATTGGAATGAAGACAAGTTGGAGAAAGGGTTGAAGAAAATGATTTTCTTACTAGACTAGAAATGCAAGGAAAAGTAAGAAAGAGTTCTTTTTATTTCCTTCTTATGATTTTTTTTAGAAAAGAAGAAAGAAGTGAAGGTTAAGAAGGCTAATGCAACTAAATGAACAAAGAAGAAAGGGAACCCAAGGAAGGCCCTAAAGGGGTCCCACCGGGCGTGCCAGAATGTTTCTATTCAAATTTTGTTTTCAGATTTCAAAGGATTAAGAAACTAAAGAAAGAATGGTCAAGGCTTGTGTACCTGGATAAAGTCTGAGCACCGTAATCCAGACGCTGTGAGTACTCCTCTTTGGCTGTGGAGGAATGACACCTGTAAAGAAAAGAAGCTTGGACAAAAGAAGATGTTAAATAGACAAATGGTGGGTTGTCAAGCAAAAGCTTGATCCCAGAAGTATGAAAACTTCCTTAAGAGATATAAACCCACTAAATCAATAGAAAGAAATGTCTGATAAATAGTTGAATAATGAAGAACCGAAATGATAAAGAAATGGAATGAAAAAGAGAAGTAAAGACTTACTTGAGAGAAGCTGTCGGATTGATAACAGTCGCCGACATCGGTAATCCTACCGGTGTCGGTTGGTCAAGGTGCCGACGTCGGTTAATATGCCGACATCGGTGGGGGTAATGACCAGCGTCGATCGGGGCAAAGGTCTTTAGACGAAGTCTGGTTAAGTCTGTGGTCCGTAGACAAAGTTTGGTCAGGGTCTGGGTTTATTTGAATAGTCTGTGGATAGAGTCTGATTAGGGTTTTGGTCTGTGGACAAAGTTTTGGGCTTGGTTGAATGGTCTGGGGTCTGAGTCTGAGAGTCGGGTTAAATGGGCAGAATGTATGATTCGAGAGAGGACAGGAGAAATAGGGAGGTGGACAAATCAAGATTCGGGTCTATGTTGATTAACAGTCTAGTCTAGGGAGATATTGCTTGAAAGAAATAACTGAAAAGAGAATAAGAACACAGACAATATACTTACTTGTGCCTTGTGGAAGGTGTGCTACCGATGATTCCCGTACCTACTATTGATGTAGCTTGTATGGAGAACCTGTCGCTGAGGGAGAACCTTGAAGCTGTTGCTACACCCGAGGGAGAAAGTGGGAGGCTTGATTGAGAGATTTCGCAGATTAATGGATAGTCCAAGACTAGGATTCCTAATTTGCTTTCAGAGATTTTTTGATTTCTGATTCGGATCCTCAAAAGAGTTTGAAAGACTGGTTAAGTATAACCGACGTCGGCGATTCCGCCGGCATCGTTTGACACTTGGCCGACGTCGGTGGGGTTAGAACGGGCAAAACAAGCCACCAAGCCCATTTTTCATCCACCAAGTGCCCTATCTATTGGAAAATGCTGAGGGTTGTGCTAAATACACACGAGAGTTTGTTAGGAGGTTAGAAGAATTAGGAATAGATCTTGAGTGAGTCATAGGAGGAGAATTAGTCTAAGGTGAGGTGTCCCAAGCGAGGTGTCATGGGTGAGGTGTCCAAGGAGGGGGGTTAATTCAAAATAAATTAATTATTTTAAATTAGTAATTATTAGGGATGGGTTAGGAATGGACTAAGGGGGAAAGTGAGCAAGGGTTAGACACTTTTTAGGTGTCTACAGAGATATGGAGCTTAGATCATTAACTCCAACCTTAGTAAAAGGATGTAGATAAGACATCTAAATTTTCTTTTGGATTTTTTTTTTTTTTAAATTTTTTATGTAGAAAATTAATTTTGAATATGAATATAAATATATAATATTTTTTCTTTAGCAACCATATTAAGTTCTTAATATTTTAATAAAATTATATTTCCAATAGAGAATTGAAATAGAAACATAAAATATAAGGTCAAAGGTATTGACATCTTAGATGACAACTTAATTTAACTTATTTATTAGAGTGAGTTATCTCTGACTAATGTTGGTTGCTTTGAACCCTGGGGACACATAGTTCTTATATTCTATAAGGGTGAACATAAGAAAAACACTTATCTTATCTAGATAGATTATATACTATCACTAGATTGAGTGGTTGAGATTGAATGTTGATGCCCTCTAGATTCAGTCAAATCACCTGATATAACTTATTTATAGGGCACTAACTTGAACTACCATTTTATGTTTTTAAACAACAAAACTTGACCAAATCTCTTTATTTATTCTTCATTATTTAATTTAGTAACACCATTTATCCAAGCACAACAAGGAAAATATAAAATTTATCTATTAAAGCATCTTTCACATAAATTTAGGATGAAATGTAGTATCTTGAAGATTGATTATTCTTGGATATCTAAGTTATGTTATATAAAATTAACATGATGATAAATATTGTTGGATTTTTGAAATGCATGTTTTGATGTAAGTTTTATTGTGGTAAGGTTTGTGGAGACTGCCATTTCTATAGTTTAAGGACTGTGGGATTTTATTTTCATCTGTATGAACTTTTAGCATGAGAGTACCTTTAGGGTAAGAATTCACATCTTAGGAAGTCAAGGTGATAAGGGATTGTTTGAGATCATGGTCTAGTCTTGTTTATTCTTATCTTGAGATTTATAAAATCTCATTATAATCATGCTAGTTCCTCCTTTATTAGCCTAGAATGCCAACCCTCTATCAGTGATGATATCTCATGAAGGAGACTCATCACAAGTTCTCATGCAGATCTACATCTGACCTTGATTCTAAAGAGAAAATATGTGAGCTACCATGTTAAGGTGGGGAATCAATACTAGGTCCTAAGGATAGAATAGGGTTGTGATTTTACCAACCCTCAAGTTAGGTTAAAACTCATATTTAAGGATCTTCAGTTTGAGTTTTAAAGATAAGAAACTTTGTGTAAACTTAATATGAAATATTATTGACCTATTAAACTAAGATTTTAGAGAAATTATAATTGTTAATTTTATGTTAAACATTATATAATTACACCATTTTATCTTTTGATTAATCTAGACCTTAGACTGAGAGACTACTTGGTCTACTTTTCTAGTTATAGGCCAATAAAGCACTGGTAGGGTTGGTATGGTCATGTAGAAATCATGTGATCTCTTGCACATTATTTCTCATGTCATATAGTCATGCAAGTTCATCATAACACATTATGCATATCATGCCATGAAAATAAATAGTCAATAAAAGTTGTATGTTGCATAGATTGTGTGTTATTTGTTAACAAATAAAATATTTGATTAGTTTTTGTGCCAGTTTTAGTCATGTGAATTTTTTGTCTTGACACCTATTTTTATTTTTTATTTTTTTCTTATTCTTGTTTATCCTTTGCTTCTTTTTCACTTGTATATTTTGTTGCTTGTTCCTATGTAACATTTTTATTGACTTATTCTTACATTTAGAATTCTTCAAGATATTTATCCTTGGATTATTTAGTTTTTTGATCAACCTCATCCTTATTTTTTCCTTCCTCCTATTATATTTATCCTCCATAGCTTGTTTGGTAGCCTTACTTTGTTGTTCAAAGAAGTCATCCTTATATTTATGTTTCTTCTTCTTGGCCACTTTATCCTCTTTTATCCTTGCCTTTGTAGTGTCAAAAGTCAACTACTTCTCTATTTGACTCTATAGGTGTAGTTAATTGGGATGGTGAGGAGGATTTTTATGGTTAGGTGAATAGGGTAAAAGACATAAGTAATAGGGAGGGGAGATGTTTTGGAGGATATGGAGGCATAAAATGATGATTAGACTACATTTTTATTGTAGTTTGGTACTTAAAATAGTGGCCTTCAGTTTTCACAATTGATGGAACTATAATTTTATTATAGTGAGGCTTTTCATGAGTCTAACATGTTTGAACTTCCAATTAGGATTCCTTAAATTTAACTTGTGGAGCTACAAATGTGTCCATTCATTTAGGGGTTTTAGGTTGTGGTCATGAAATGCATGGTGTTAAGGAATTTCTTACTAGTGGCTAAAGGGACTAGATTTGACCTCAACATCTTCTTTGATAATTTAAACAAAGATAGGTATCATTGGGTCTTTCAGCTTGTGCTTAGTCCCTTGTATTATTTGTTTGTTACACTTATTTTTTATGTAGTAGTGACTGCTTGTGTTTGTGACCAAAACCCTGATGATTCTTCCTAAAATAAAGTATCTTATCTACACTTCATAAATTTCTCTTTTATGACTATGTCAATTATGATAGATGTTGGTGGTGGAGGAATTTAGACAAGTGAAACAAAGGGGATTTTTTTTCCCAAACTTGACATGTTCAAACAACCTTCCAAAATAAAATTTATTTTTCCTCCTTTTTTTCATATGTGTTATTCTTTACATCATCAATAAACACATTATACACTTATTTTGGAGTGACTCTGAAAGGCTCAAGATCATACTTGGTTGTGACTATTGGCATTAATGGGTCACTCAGCTAGAGTGTTGTTCATGAGTCCTCTTAGCTGGTGGTGTTATTGAATTTATAACAAGTTCCTTACTTTTCATTGATGTAATTATATTTTTGAATCTAAAGGTTATTGTGGTGCCTAAAATTGAGCTTATTATTGGGCCTATAGTTGAGGTTGTGTATTATTGACTTTGGGTGGTATGGATTTAAATAATTGATCACTCCACATAGCCAAGTGATTTTATTGGATAAATTCTACTTGTGCCATATGAATGTCAATGAATAAGGGAAGGCACACTGCTAGTAGCTTCCATAGCCCATGAATTAGAATCCATACTCAATTACGGATCTTAGTAAAAATATTAATAAGCTTAAGATATTTGAAGACATCCTTAGGCATGCGTGGATTAATTAATATTATGCCCCAAATTTGTAACCACCATCCTATGAAAATTTTCCAACTTCTAGGTAGTGTTTTCCATATCACATCCATATTAGGTTATAGAATGCATTTAATGGATATTAACTAATATCTATAGTTAGTTTAACTTGAGGGGGCATCCATTGTGTAAATCATAGTAAGAGTGCCAAAAATAGTATTTAAATTATTTGGTTGTGTTGGCCAATAATTTTTATGAATTTATTTTGAGATCTAATATGAGAAAGTTAGGCCAATTGAATTCCTCTCCCAACTTGATAATATTGTGCACAATATCAATTACATTGTTTTTTACCTTTTTATCACCTTTTACGGTCTGTCAATATCTGTGCATGATGCATTTTTGAATAACCATTACTCATGTGTTATTTACTTGTGTTATGGGGAATCCTCTAATTTTTCTATGATAACAATCCTATATGTCTAAGTGGATGGGTGGATTCCTTATCTTGTAGGAATGAACTAAATTTTATCTCACTATAAATCTCATCACATGTGTAATGGTATTCACATTGATGTGATTCATCACCTTTGTGAAAGATGAATAACTCCTTTTAATTTCTTATAATTATCATCAAAATTTAATCATGTTGCCAAAAATAGGAAATCTCACTAATTGTTCAACATTTGATCCTCATATGTGTTGTGAAGGGAAATTAATCTATGTGTAGGCATAAATCCTTATGGTTGATAAAACCACTTTATGTTTACCACATAAAATAATTTATAAGGGTCAGTGTTACTCCATTAGAATTTTTATATTGCCAATTAAATTCCCATCTCTTCATTTTGAGCCTCAATCAATGGAACAAGGATTTGTTGCATGGTAATTTTGTCTTCTATGTGATATATAGTGTGTACACTCATTTATAATGCACAGTGTTATAAAATATAAACAACAGTATCTTATTTTTACAAAGTCATCATTGGGAATATATAGTGAATTTCAATTTTAATATATCTATAAAATGTGAATTGCATAGATATCTCATTTTTATATAAAAAATCTTGCCCCTTACTTGTACCAACATGTTATTTTACTTCGTACACCCTACATGTGTGTATTAAATTTGGTATCTATTTATGAATTGACACATGATCCTATTTATTTTATCTTAAAAATTATGACACATCATCTTTCAATTTTAAAGTACTTTCCTCTTTCAAACATTAATTACTTGTTTAAAAAATTTCCCCTTTTTGGGATTCTCGTGATATTCATTTTATCTTGTCATTTACTGTCTTATCAGAATGGTTGCCATTAATAGGTTGTCACTTATTTTTTTCATGTTCAAGGCTCCTTTTCAGACTTGATTTATTTGCAAAGCTATCACAGATTCCTCTCATGAACCTGGTCTATATTTACTATTGATAGTGGTACCAAAATATTCATTGGGATGCATCATTTTATCTACTATGATAGTGATTATGTTACAATCTCCTAGTTATATATTTTATTGTTACTAAACCTATAAAAATAAACAAAAATTAAAGTTTTACTCTATATAATGTTATACAACACTTATTTGTGCCATGCTTACTTGATTGAGATCATCAACAATAAGGATTGAACTTAATACCATTTATTATTACTAGGATAATATTTCCTTTTAGATAACTTAGTTATATAATTCTTTGCTTATATAATTAATGAAATACATACATACATTTCCACCTAATCCTCAACTTGCCTAGATGTGTCATGAACCTGTTTTCATATAACAAGATTATTTGTTAAAGTTGAAACTCTCTAGTTATGAAGTTGTGATTGTTCATTATTTTAGAATTTAGTTATGGAATTCCTATTTACAATTCACCAATCACCTTATTTATTCTATGAGTCTTAGCTCCAACATTAATTTTTATAAGGAAGCTATGTCACCCAATTGTGTTATGATTGCAATTCGAAGGCTAGGAACAAGGTATTCCATTATCATCACAATTTCTATTCCATAAACTATTTGGAATGGAGTATATATAGTCATATGATTATAATTTATTATATAGTCCCATAATATTTATAGGATGTAATCTTCCTAGTCATCACTTTGTATGTTAAAGATCTTGGTAAACATATTTTATATAACCTTATTGGAAGTTTATATTTGACCATTTTCTTGAGGATGATATGTTATACTATTTTGGTGTGAAATCATGAATTATTATATTATGGTTTTGATACTATAATTTTTAAAATATGTGCCCCATCACTTATCAATTTTTGTAGACATCTGGTGTTATTATATTTTCATACAAAAAATTCATAACATCCTTTGTGTTATAGCTTGGAGTTGCAACTGCCTCAACCCATTTAGTGAAATAATATGTCACAATTATAGTATACTTATAATTAAATTGCCTAGATGTGGGGTTGATAGGTTCAAAAAAATAAATATCCCATTTCTCAAATGATTGTGTAGCTATAAATGGACTCAAAGGCATCTCATCCCTTTGATTTGGTTCTCCTATGTGTTGAAAAAAGTTACAATGTTTCACAAACTTTTTTGCATTCTAAATTAATGTTGGCCACTATAACCCATTATGTAATATCTTTCTTGCAATCAATTCATCAATGAATTTTCATCCTAAAAAGCCTTGATGTGCTTCCTCTAACACCTATGGCCTTTCATTTTCCAAGCAAACTCTACAAAGGATGTCATCTTTACCTACCTTATAGAGGAATCCATTTATGATGTTGAAATGTCAAGTGCATGCAACCAACTATTTTTTATTACATTTTTCATAATGATTAGGAAACGTACCATTTTAGAGAAAGGTTACTTTTTCTTTAGTTTTTTTTAAGGATCAAACTTACTTTGAATAGGTTCATATCAAGAGATTCATCTTCCAATTCTTCGGGGTCTTCCCTTATTTGAATTTGGCTAAGATGGTTTAGTCTAACATTTTTCCTCCACGTCTTTGCATTTATTTTAAATTAGAATTAATTAAAGATAATTATCCACATTGAAGTTATTCCTCCCAAAAATTGGTTTATTAACAAATTATCACAATTTTTGGTGATTTATCAAAAAAATGAAGGGAGTAGCTAACAAGTAATGCTGAAATTTATGTAGTGTGAAGACTATTGCTAGAGTTTCTCACTCTATCTTGATGTATATTTTCTTATCCTTAGACATCTTGACTTGAAAATTAAATTGGGTAACCTCATCCTCATTTTCCTACTTGTGCCAATATGGCTCCAACTATTGTTGAGTTAGATGCATCAACATGAACATTATTTTTTTATTCCAATCTAGGAAAACCATAATCGATGTTGTGACTAACTTATGTTTCAACTCTATGGATGATTTCTAGAAATTGGGAGTCCTTTAAACTTAATGTCCTTTTTAAATAGTTATTCCAATGGTGATGAAATGGTTACATATCCATGAATAAACTTGTGATAATATTCAACATGACATGTAAATGATTTCATTGCTAATGGGTAGGTTGGTGGTTTTAACCCCACTATTATATTGATTTTTTCTTGGTCTAAAAAATCATGTCAATATAGACCAAATATCTAAGAAGTATGCTAAATGATGTGAAAAACAAACATTAATTTAAATTTAAATAAATTAATAGTGCATGACATTTTTCCAACATTAATCGTAACTTGGAAACATTTTCTTTGAATAAATATAAAATTACCTAATCATCCAAGTATACTTTAAAAAAATAATGAATGAAGTCCTTTAAAGTAGTAACAACTACTCTAGAGAAAGTGTTGGTGCATTTTTCAGTTCAAAAGACATACTTTATAAGTGAATGACCCCAATTTTATTTTGAAAGTCATTTTTTTATGTTCAATTATAATTTAGGGTTGGTGATATACACTAAAACCATTTATGAATGAGTAGACTTCATGTCCTATGATGTCTCCAAGTACCTCATCGGTAAAGGGAAAAAAGAAGGGATCATTGACCCAAACATCATTTAGTGCATGTTAATTTCCATAGACTTGGATCCCACCTGTCTTCTTAGTTTTCACTACCATAAGATAAACCAATCTAATTTCTCAACTGGATAAATGATTCTAGCTTCCAACATCTAATCAATTTATCCTTTTACATTCATTTTCATATTGGGATTCAACCCATAAGGTCACTTTTTCATGTGCACTCTTTTATTTTAATATGCATATCTCCCAAATAAGGGCCTATGCCCTTAAATTCAATGAACTTAGTGGGGAAAACATATTCATAATATCACAACAATTGAACAACCTTTGAAACTTTTTTGTGTCCAATAATCCCCAATAGTTTTGATCTTTGGTGATGTCTCTGTGCTAATGTTCTCTAATTATTTTTCATCAAATATTGGTAAAATTAACTCACTTAAAATTTCATAGAATCCACTTCCATTTTTACTATTTAAATTATGATTTTAAGAGTGTGAAACTAATCTAATTTAGATTTATCTACGTTATCCTTCTTAAGTTGCTATGATTTCCTTTCAAGTTCAAAAAATCCTTTCATATCTAGGTCTTCCTTGCTTCATATTTGAGTAAAACCAATCTCATTATTATAGATCCTATTTTAGGACTTTTGAATAAATCCCTTTTTCTCCTCCTCGTGTAACTTTTGTAAAGTTATTTGAATACTTGGGTTGGTCCCAGATTGCAATTTTCATTCAATCATGGAGATTATGCCCTACACTCACCCATGACATAGGATAATTTTCAATGTCTACAAATCTTCATGCACCATTGGGTTTTCATCCCAAAGAACATAAATTTTATTGAAATCTTTATATATGCACTAGGAATGCAAATGATAGACTAAGACATGGCCCCAAATTTAGTGAGAGTTCATTTAGTTAAGGTTCTTAAAAAAAATTGTACCAAGTATCTTGGCTAATTTTTTTAATATTTACATGAATCAACACATGCCTAGACATGCATCTTTAAACATTGTCTTTCCTAAAAGAACAACCACTTTTGTTATCTAGTTGTGATGTAAAATCTACCCTATAGAATTTCAAAAAGTTCCTCCCAGCTAATTTTAATGGATTTATGGATATCCCAACAAGTCATAGCAATTCCGTTTAGGATATTCCATTTATGGATATCCCAAAAAGTTCATTGACCCATGTCTCCATAACTGAAAGATTATTCTATAAAATGTGAATAAAAATATTAAATCCTCTATAGAAAAATATTGAGGTATCTTCCTCACCATGGTTAACACCATTTACATGGGCCTCACTTCATGATCCTCTCATATCCAATCAAGAATGTGGATATCTAAATCACCACCAATAAATGAAGTTGAATCTCAAGGCATATTTCCTTCCTTAGTTGGCTCAATACAATCTCTATTATGAGTAGGCAACTAATAAATATTGTCAATATTTGATCATATAAAAGGGGATTTGTACCCTATTATTTGGATTTTAATAAATGACTATCATTTTTGAACTAGATGAGACCATTGATAGTCTACCTTTTGAATCTTTAATATCTCCTAAGTAGAGTTTAAAAAGTGAGGAACAACCCTACTTTGCATTGTGTTTGACTTAGGCTCTGTACTAACTTTAAACTAGCTATCTACCTATTGTGCACATGGAAGTAAAGGTCTTTTTAGTATATATGTGAATTTTTATCAAACTTATTCAATGTATTATGATAATAAAATCATTTTAATGTGTTTTTAATTAATTTTAAACTATATTTATGGTCATATGACAATCATAGGACAATTTTTCACAATCAAAGAAGGGTAGTGAGTTTCATCTATCTTCATGTCAATCACCTTAAAATCCCTACACAAACTTAGGTTGAATAATTTTATCTCTACATCCTCTATCATTAAAATAGGCTTGACTCAATCATAGTCTATTAGACTCAAAGTAATATGATTGTAGCTTAGAGTTGGAATCATACCTTGCAACCTCTATATCCATTTTTACATATACATCCCAAGGTTTCATTTTATTCTTGGATACCCTATTTTTACACAATATAAATAATTATACATTTGTATTTTTTTAGGAAATATATTCATCACATAGGGTATTTTATACTTTTATCAAGTTTTTCAAGACCATGACTACTCCCTCTTGTCATAATATTAAAACAATCTGTCCATACATTTGGGCCTTAGTTGCCATAGGATCTCCTTCACTAGTATCTTTATTCTGAATCGACTATAATAGTTAGGCTTGTTCATTAATTATAACCTTATATTTCATAGGATTTGGATATTTTTATTCTCATACCTTCCATATTATATTTTATATAGGCACCCCAAAGGTGGAAAACCTTGTTCTCTACATTGATTCTTGGTAAAATCTTATAAAAAATATTGCTTCTTAGGAAGAGAGCGTATCATGTTCACATTTCACACAATATTTTATTTCCTATATTTTTATAAAATTAGGAAATCCTCAATGTTGTGTTGTCCTAAAACCCTATAGTATGTGAAATAAATTTCCAAGTGGGGATTTTAGGGATAATTTCATGTGATATGACCATTTCACCACATAGATAACAACTAGTAGTCAAGTTGTCTATTCTCTTTCCTTCAATTTTGGTTTCTTGATATCCTCATTGTGTTTGAGTAATATCCATTATTTTTGGTGATTATAATATCCTCCATATTCCCTATATGGGGATTGAGGTGCCCAATTAGACTGAAATTATTTCAAAGGTGGATCCTAACTAGGTTACTACTATGGAGATGTAGGAGTCTATCCTTGTTGGTATTGAAGTTAAAGAGGTTTACATCTAGGTTGATATTTTAGGTGAAGGAGGGGTATATCTATTAGAAGCTAAGATAATGGGGGACCCCATCCACATTATGCTCCATATTGACATCCTAAGTTGGTGGACTTAGTTTTGGTGAAGAGGGCTATTGTGTAGTGAATACAAAGACATTTTTATTGATATTATCTCTTAGATACTTGAGAGTTTTATAATTATTTTCATCATGGTTATGGGATTTATGGTCAGGATCCAACTCCTTAAGAGCACAATTGATTACCTTGTATAAGCAACTAAACACAGAATTAAACCAGAAGTAAAATGTAACTAGAATTTAGAAACAACACAGAATATGAGAGACAATACAATCTTGTATTAATACTCTTCCAGAAGGAAATAAAATGAAGAAATTACACTCTTCCAACACCTCTTGGGTGTACTAGTAATTCTCCCCCAAGAGTTCTCTCTCTCACAACTAATTACAACCACAACTCAATAACTGAGTTGTTCCCTCCACCAGTCAGTAACAACAATGCTAGTCCACCAAGTACTCAAAGTACTCCAAATAGATCTCCCTGATCTTGCTCCTTGTTGTGTTGCAGATCTCCTTTGACCTTGCTACCCTGTAGATCTACTTTGACCTTGCACACACACACACCTACAAATCAACTAACCTTACTTACCATGTAGATCTTTTTCCTGATCTTGCACACCT
Source organism: Torreya grandis (assembly GCA_037957365.1). Lineage (NCBI taxonomy): Eukaryota > Viridiplantae > Streptophyta > Pinopsida > Cupressales > Taxaceae > Torreya > Torreya grandis. Next base: position 2,287,101 of record JARHVA010000033.1, on the reverse strand, counting down.
GCAGATTAACCTGGTTTTGCACACCTACAAACCTAGATCTTACATACATTGGAAGAAACCTTGTCCTTGCCTTTGCAATTACTTATGATTCTACACACTGAGGATCCCTTCTTTGATCCTTCACACTTGAGGATCTAATCCTTCTTAGTCCTTGATTACAATACAGCCCCATGGGTCTCTTAAATAGATCCCATACAAACAATAATTAGACTTCCTAATTACATAATTAGAAATGTAGACTCAAGACTAAAATTAGTCTTTTACATGCAAACTAACTATCTGTTTAAAATTAGACCAATTCTGGAAGTGCATGCAAATGCACACACACAAAGGTTGCCGACGTCGGTTCATGTATGATTGATGTCAGCCGACCCCCAACCGATGTCGATTGCTCTGCACACTGAATATGACCAATGTTGATTGATCAGACTGATGTTAGTTGCTCTATAACTCAGCAACCTCCTCCATTTGCATCAGTGAAGCTTTTAGCTCTACAACCTAACACTCTCCCACTTGGAGATAAATAGCTGCACCTGTACCTATACATGTACATCCTCTAATTTTGTTTTCTAGCTTGTATCCCTCTTCAAGTTCAATCTTGAAGACCAACAAAATTTGAATGAAGATTCAATTTCTCCTTTGTTTCTGGCTTTGTTAGCATACCTACAGGGTTCTTATTTGTATGGATCCATTCTAGCTTCAACTCACCATTCTCCAATACCTATCTAATTAAGTGGTACCTAAGCTATATATACCCAATTTTTGAATGAAAGACTGAATCCTTTACAAAATGAATTGCTCTTTGATTATCACTATACAATCTCCAACTCTCTTGCTCCTTTCCCAAATCTTCCATGAACCGTGTCATCCATATCATTTCCTTGCTAGCCACCGTGACTGCAACAACCTTCTGCATCTCTAAAATCTAGCTAACCACCGTACCACCAACAGTGAACACATATCTTGTGGTGCTTCTCCTATCATCCAAGTAACCTGCCATATCTGCATCTACATACCCATGTAGAAAAGTGCTTGACCCTACATAGCATAAATACCTGCTGCTGATCCCTCTCAGATACCTGAGAATCCACTGAACTACTTTTCAGTGCGTCTTTCCTTAATTGGCCATAAACTTGCTGACAACTCCCATTGCTTAGGTAATATTAGGTCTAGTACATATGTACTCAACTTCATCATGTGATTTGAGACACTATTCTATGAACTGTCCACCCATAGGTGTGTTAATCAGTTCTGCATCCTACATATTAAACCTCTCCACTACCTTATTCACATAATCATCTGGAGACAAAATCAACTTGTGACTTTCCCTGTCTCTAGAAATACTCATGCCAAAGAATTTTTCTACTTCCAAATCCTTCATGGCAAACCTCTGAACTAACTTTACCTTTAGCTCAGCAATCTCCTGCATGTGTGACCCTACAACAAGCATATACACCACATACAGTAACAAGATAATGTAGCTAATATTATCCAACCTGGTAAAGTAAACATAATGGTCATATTGACATTGACTAAAGCCATGCTTTTTCATACACCTGTCAAACCTTAAACACCATTGTCTTGTAGCCTGCTCAAGACCATATAACTTGGTCTTCTGTCTCACCTGTTCATTCTCTCCTTTCTTTAACCTAGGAATCCATTCATCTTTTAATTCTTTCTTTCTAGCTGGCAACTCTACCAAATCTCTCATTTGGTTTTTTACCAAGGTATCAATTTCCTCATTCATGCCATGCTCCCACTATTTCCTAGATTCTACCTGCATTGCCTCTTCAAAACTTTTTGGTTCTCCACCATCAGTGAGTAACAAATAGTTTAATGAAGGGGAATAATGAATTGGAGGTTTACTTACCCTTTCAGTCCTCCACATGGGCATTTGAGACTCCTTGACAGCTTGCTATCTACCCAAAATCTATTTTAACAGTGACCGATCTCGGTCACCTCTCGCTGACCCTGGTCTGCACCCGACCAATGTCGATTCCACTTGATCACCGATGCTAGTTCCCTGACCAACATCGGTGTCCACCTGGTCACTGACATTGGTTCCCTGACTGACATTGGTATCTACCTATCTGACACCACTGACTCTGGTCTGCACATGGCCAATGTCGGTACCTGCCTATTTGACATCGGTTCTCAACTGACTAACGTCGGTAACTATGTTTTCTTGTGAGTGATAATTTTTACCCGTAAGCTCACTTTGGATCATAACCTTGTCCAAACTGCCCTGCTCAAAATTATTTAGCCCCTTGTGATGATCTCTATCCATCATCTTCTCTTTGAAAACCAAGGCTTTCTTGTTCTTATCAAAAACATTAGATTTCCTCTTCCTACAATAAACCTAATCCTTTCTTGTAGCATACCACTGTGATCCTCCAATAGAAGCTCTCTTCTTTGTTGACCCAGTTTCAAGAAACCTCACTTTCTTTTATTGCTTACAGAAATCTTGATCTATGCTTTTCAAATCTGAACTCTTACCATTTGACTTAAGAACATCCATTCCCTTCTTACTCATGTGACCAAGCCTAGAGAGCCACATCTTCACATCTACATCTAAAGTAGATAAAATAGAAGGAGAATCAGTAATACAAGTAGATAGATAAAGAGTACCTACTTTCTTACCTCTTTCTAAAATAAGTGCACCCTTGGAAGCTTTCCAAGATTCCACTGTGAGAGTTACTGTGTATCCCTCATCACCCAACTTTCCTACAAAAATCAAATTTTACTTCAAGATTGGGACATTCATGACCTCCTTCCACACCCATGTGTTGCTCGTCTGCAATTTCAGCTGCACTTTCCCTTTGCCAACCATTTGACAAGGCTTACCATCCCCTAAATAAATCTTTACAAAGTCTCCATGGACATAATCATGGAAAAATTCTCTATTTGGGGTTGCATGAAAAGAAGCACCAGAATCTAAAACCCATGATTCTACCTAACTATCCAAAGAAAATATAAGAGCATCTTGTGCAACAATACCTGTAACATCTGCTTCTTCATGTTGATCTTCTACCAACCAATAATCTTTCTTTGCATGTCCTTTCTTTCCACAATTCCAATAGATTATACTGCCATACCTAGATTTGGATCCACTACCTATCTTTGACTTTGATTTCCCTTGATTGACCTTATCTCTTTGCTTTCCCCTACTTTCAACACTTAAAGCATTACTTGATGATTCCCCTATGCTTTTCCTATGAATTTATTCATTCAAGATTACACTAACAACATCATCAACTTTCAAGATATTTGAAGCAGATGCAGTATTGCTAATTGCCATTACCAAACTATGCTAGCTTTTAGGTAAAGAGCATAAGATTAAGAGAGCCTTAATTTCATCATCAAAAAATATATTGACTGAATTTAACTAGTTTACCAAACCATGGAAATCACTAAGATGACTAAATACCAATCTACCTTCTAGCATTTGCAAATTAAATAATTGCTTCATAAGAAATACCTTATTCAAAGCAGAGGGTTTTTCATATAAATTTGCCAAAGATTACATTAACTCTACCATTTTCCTTGTCTAAGATAAGTTTGAAACCATAGAAGCTGCTAAGGTCAGCCTTATAGCTCCTAGAGCCTTTCTATCAAAAACCTTCCATTCTTCATCTTGCATACATGTGGGCTTACTCCAACCCAACGGTAAGTACAGATCTTTTTGATATAGATAATCTTCTATCTACATCCTCCATAATTGATAATTCTTGCCATTGAATTTTTCCATTCTTAGTGTACTTTCTTCTGCCATTTCTTTACTCCCACTCAAATAGAAACCCCTGTGAGTGACCTGTAATCAACAAACACTAACCTGCTCTAAACCAGGCTCTGATACCACTTGTTAGGATCCAACTCCTTAAGAGCACAATTGATTACCTTGTATAAGCAACTAAACACATAATTAAACCAGAAGTAAAATGTAACTAGAATTCAAAAACAACATAGAATATGAGAGACAATACAATATTGTATTAATACTCTTCTAGAAAGAAATAAAATGAAGAAATTACACTCTTCCCACACCTCTTGGGTGTACCAGTAATTCTCCCCCAAGAGTTCTCTCTCTCACAACCAATTACAACCACAACTCAATAACTGAGTTGTTCCCTCCACCAGTTAGTAACAACACTGCCAGTCCGCCAAGTACTCAAAGTACTCCAAATAGATCTCCCTGATCTTGTTCCTTGTTGTGTTGCAAATCTCCTTTGACCTTGCTACCCCACAGATCTACTTTGACCTTGCACACATACACACACCTACAGATCAACTGACCTTACTTACCATGTAGATCTTCTTCCTGATCTTGCACACCTATAGATCAACCTGGTCTTGCACACCTACAAACCTAGATCTTACATACGTTGGAAGAACCCTTGTCCTTGCCTTTGCAATTCCTTATGATTCTACACACTGAGGATCCCTTCTTTGATCCTTCACACTTGAGGATCTAATCCTTCTTAGTCCTTGATTACAAACAGCCCCATGGGTCTCTTAAATAGATCCCATACAAATAATAATTAGACTTCCTAATTAAAATAATTAGAAATGCAGACTTCTTTTACATGCAAACTAACTATCTATTTAAAATTAGACCAGTTATAGAAGTGCATGCAAATGCATGCACACACAAGTTACCAATGTCGATTCTTGCTTGATCGATGCCGGCCGACCCCCAACCAATGTTAGTTACTCTGCACACTGAATATGATCGACTTTGGTTGATCAAATTGATGTCAGTTGGTCTGTAACTCAACAACCTCCTCCATTTGCATTAGTGAAGCTTTTAGCTCCACAACCTAACATGCTCCATATTGACATCCTAAGTTGGTGGACTTAGTTTTGATGAAGAGGGCTATTGTGTAGTGAATACAAAGACATTTTTATTGATATTATCTCTTAGATACTTGAGAGTTTTATAATTATTTTCATCATGGTTATGGGATTTATAGAAACTACACTATAAAATTTGAATTTATTGGGCATAATGTTTAGAAAGTGAAAATTAGTAGTCACATAGCCCATAATGTGACATAATTGCTATAAATATATTGTTATTTTAGGACATTAATTTTGATGGTTTATCTTGCTCACATTTAATTCACCATAAGGCTAGCCTAGGTATTTTTCCCTCTTGAAGCTCCTCCATTCTATGAATAACCACATCCAACTTGGCATTAGTCTTGGTATTATTAGCATGATAGTTTCCATAGTTATTTATTTGCTCCACTCCAATCATATATACCATAACCTTAGCTTTCATTAAAATTGAGATTGAGATATAGTAGAGTAAATATTACTATCCAGTCCCTCAAAAAACCAAACAACTATTTTAGCATTTTGAAACTAAAAATTCACTTTATTTATAACATCATATAATTTATAATCATACTCCCATGTTGATTCTCTATGATTGTTTATGATTTCTTTCAGATATTGGATCATCTAGATAGCATAATTTTACATTTTTAATTCTCCTATAAATTTAATCTTGACATCAATTAAGGTCAAGTTAGTATAATTATTATTGAATATGAACTCTAAATCTCTACCAACCAAGGCTCTTATAAGCTCACACCTCTTATCTCCATCTATAGTGACACCCTTAGCCTACCACTTCATTTCAAAGGTAAAAAATATTATTCAGGGTCATTTGACCCATCATATGAAAATAGCATGACAATTTCTCCCATAACAAGTGGCATAGCTCCCAATAATAGACTACTTACAATTGATTTAAGGAATTTTTATAATGGTATATGGGAAATAAATATGATATTTATTAGTATATTAAGTGCACTATGATCAACTGATGTATTAAATTCACATTCAACTTCCTTCTCATGTTTTTGTAAAAATCTAGTAATTTCTTCAAACACTTCCTAGTTACTTCTAACACTTTTAATACATCTATTATATCTATCCTTGTAATTAAATTAGGTTTTTAGGATGTTTACCCTTGTAATGAATGAACTATCCCTAAATTTTTTATAATGACCACTTCTCAACCTGACCTAAAATTAAGTTCAATTAGAGTGCCTCAAAAAGAATGTCCTTCCCATTCTAAATACAATCAATATATTTTTAGTTACTCATTGAAACTACTGATAATTTTTTCTAGTTATTATTCAATGTTTATTATGGTGCATATATATTCTCCTTTACATTCCACTTTACATTTGGAATCCAACTTTTGATTGGTACTTATGTTTTCTTCAGTTAATACATTCCATTTTTTTCTTATGAATCCTCATAAGCATTTAAATCGGTGTTTTATTCTAGATGTATAGTTACTCCCCTTCCTTTCATAACCTATCTACTTCTCATATTTATAGCTAATTTCATCCCTTCATCTCTTAATGAGATTTTATTGTTCCATCTTTTTTTTATCGTAACTCTCTCTAAATCCTCAAAATATTTTTATCATATTTTTATTCTCTCTATCCATCATTCTAGATTCATTAATGGTGTCCAATGTCCAAAATTCATATATATTTCATTCATCCTCCTTCAATGCACATCCCCATGTCACCTCTACCCAATTACTCCATGTTAGTTAGAATCAAAACCATGGAATTTTCCATAGCCATCATATTTAGTAATAAAAGAAGTCACTTAATTTGTTTTTACCTCTGATTCCAATTATATATAAATTATACAAAACTTCAAATTCAATGTACCCTTGCGCAAAAAAATTAGTAATGTACCCATAACTAGTAGTCTTTACCCAATTATCAATCATATGGGTCCACTTAGTGTCTAGGTTGCATAGCTATTCCCAAAAAAAACCACTAATAAAATGTCCTATTCTACATGATCTGAAGCAATAATATTTAATCCTAAATAGCTATGATGCTAAAAAATCAAGAAAATTGCACTAAAATATGTCATATATTTATATATATATGAGTAGAGATGATCCCTTTTACATGCACTCCTAGCCTTAAATATTATTATTTTTTAAGTATATGTATTCTAAAGTTTAACCAATTCTCAAGGTCCCTCTGACTATAAAACCATCTTAAAATGCTAATTGTTGTAGTCTTGTGGGTTGTAACAAAACTTACCAAATGTTAAGAATTAAGAATAAAACATACTTAGACAAAAGTGCATGGAAATTAGTACATAAATAAGTTTGATATAGAACACACATGAAGTTTAATATTCATAATACCATATATTTATATTAAATAAAAAACTAATTAGGAAAGCTAACCAACATAATCTAATACCCCTATTAGGTATATATATTTTGAATGGAACATGACTCTTCATTTATTTTCCCTTTCATTTCCTATTCTTCTCAATTCAAGGTAGACATTCTATATTAAAATATTTACATTTAATTATATGCCCAATTCTAAATATAATAAAAATTGTGCATATTATATATGTTCACATCTATCCAAAATTTTTGCAAAGTACACTTCACACTCTTACGCTAACAACTATTGATAACTAGATCTTAAATATATGATATGTAAATCAAAACCTCCCCCATTTATCCTTAGGTAGAGGTTTGGATCATATTTAATTTTCTTGAATCCATGTTTTGTGATATTTTAATCAATCCTTATGTATTGGGCTCACAGAGCTTGTTTGAGACCTTAAAAAACTTGATAAGTCTACACACCTTTTATCATTGACCTAGTGTGACAAAACCTTATAGTTGGTCATGTATAATTCCTCTTGCATATATACATTCAGGAATTTAATTTTCACATCCATTTGATAAACTTTCCATCCAAAATGAGCAACCATATTAAATATCATTCTGACATTCTTTATATTATCTTTTGGAGATAAAGTCTCCTCATGGTCAATGCCTTATTTTTGTGTGTAGCCCTTTGATACAAGTATTTAATTATACTTGTCAATGCTTCCATATAATTTAAACTTTGTATTAAATAACCACTTGTAATTTATAGGCTTCTTACTTATTTTAATATCAACAAACTCCCATGGATTGTCCTTAATCAGTTATTAATATTCAACATCCATGGCCACTTTTCATGGTTTTGACTCTTGGGATTCAAAAACCATTGAGGGATTTAAATATTATGAAATTATGCTCATGAGGGCCAAATTCACCTTTACATGATACATGATATGAGTCCTTTATCCTGAATTGGAAGTGTCTAGGACTCCATCCAACTTTTAATGACAAATAGTATTGGTATCCACTAAGGCATATGTTGAAAAATGCTTTTGGATGGTGGAGATGGAGAACCTAGATGACCATCACTATTGTACTCATAATCACTACCCCTATCTTCATTAAAATTATAAATGTGTATAATATTAATACTTGTGTAAAGTGACTATATGGAGGGTGGATTGGATTGAATCCTCTCATTAAATACTACATATATTTTGATGTATATCTTTTTTGTATTACACTTCATGAGTCAATAGGCCTTTGAATCTTCACTGTACCAAAAAAAAATACATTATAAGTATTTTTCATCCATTTTTTAAATTATTATTTAGAATGTGTATGTGTGATTTGGAACCAAAAACATGGAGATGAGAGATGGAAGGATTGTACTCTGACAATGATTCTATTGGAGTGATACCATTAAGAGATTTGGTGGGTGCATAGTTCAAAAATTAAACTATTGTGCAAACTAATTCTACCCAATATGGATGTGTTAGATGGGAATATTTCAAGATTCAATACATAGTTTTAAAAATGTTATGATTTTATCACTTAGAAACAACATTTGGATATGGTGTGTAAGGAGTAAATGGTGGATGATGAATTCCATGTGCCTTAAAAATATAGATAACTCATTACTTGTGTATTCCCCCTTGATACAAGAAGATGACATGTATGTGACTAATATATTTTTGTTCCATGAGAGATTTAAACTCTTTGAAAACTTAGAAGGTTATATCCTTAGTATTAAAGCATTATAGCCATATTTTTCAAGAGTAATCATCAACAAAGAGATGAAACTATTTATATCAACTTGTTGTTGCTCCCAAAATTTGGTCTCAAGAAACACCTATGAGATTATGTGCCCAAAAGAGACATAGGTGATAATAAGGGAATTATGTCATCTTATTTTAGGATTGATACTAAGATAATCTAGGGAATGAATTACATATATTAGTATCCATTAAATAACATGCTTGGAATAGATCTCCAAGAGATGTATCACTACTACCAAAGAAGCATTACCAATTTTCTAACCAATGTAAAGCTTGTATGGTTATAAATAAACCAATTTCAATAGATTGGGATTATGGAATCAATGTATTTCACTTCACAATTTCTAAAAAAGTGGGGATGATTACTTGACAACACAAAAACATAAAAGGAGAGATAGGGTAAGATAGAAAAAGGAACCTTATATATGAATGGAAACAACAATGCTTTAGGTATTGAGAATGTGCTTAGCAATAGTTATATTATTTTATGCTAGGTTTCATGCTAGATTGAGCTCTAGTCACATAGGGAAGGATTCTAAGGAGGAGGATTAAATGCTTAATTCAATGATGTAATTTATGAGTGACTTCAAACATGCCTATATCTAATCACACATAGACCTTAACAGATATCAAATAAAGTGAAGAATGTCAAAAAAAATTATAATAACTAAATATCATCTAAATTAACACATAAACCCTACAGGAAAATATAACTAACAATCCTCTAACATTAATATTAACCCATTTAGATTAGAAATAAAAATGGAAGACTTTATGAAACCAGATGCATTTAAATAGAACCAAATTAACATTAATCTAGAAATATTTTTTACAATAGATTTGATCCTTTTCAAAATATTACAAAACATTATATATAGAAGGGGAATGGGGCCAATATCTTATTATCATGAGTTCACACTGTGGGCCATCATGGCCTAAAATGGTTGTAACAAAAATATACCCAAAATATTTCTAAATCCCTAATAAGTGGACATAATTTCTAGGGCCCACTAGGAGAGAATCAAGAAGAGGTTTGATATGGATCATTTCCCAACCACTTAGGACATGAATCCTTATATGCCAATGTGGCCACTACCAAGTTGAACTCTTGATCCAATTTGTCTAGGTTCATAGGTGGATCTCAGAAGATCACCTTAGCCTAGACCAATAACCATTCATGGATTTGGAGTGGGTCCTATAAGGAAAAATTCACCTCAGACACCTAGTTGATGTTAATTTTTGATTGGGTTGCCAACTCTATAATCACTTTGGCCTCAAATTTATTGGATTTTTCCACCTTCCTCTACATGACCTAGTCAAGTTGGGGTAAGTGGGATTGGAATTCTTCTTTATCTATCAAGGTACCATCTAGATGGAACAAAAAAAATGATTTTAACCTCACTAAAATAGATCAACATCTACTCCTTTCTATTTTACAAAGGATCGATCACTATTTATGATGTGGTCAACCACTTATCAATTAAGGTTCTCATGCTCCCAACATAAGTCTAGTAGAGGTTTAGATCCACTAGAGGTATGATATTGAGCTCCAATAACATGCCCTTATAAAGGACCATAATGAGCTTCTTACACTTGCTATCCATATAGGCAACCCTATCCAAGTATGCTTGAGTGCACTATAGGTGATCTTTACTCATGGACAGGGCTCTAGTCACCTATCTGAGAGCTATAAATATTTGTGTGAGGTACTCTTAAAATAAACAATAAAGCTCTACTAAGAAATTTCTCCTCACTTGTGATACAAGTTCTCTAACTTGATCCTTCATGTATTCCATGAGCTTCTCGATCAGTTCATTAGTAGTCTAGAGCATCGATAGAAGGTCTTCAGCCACCTTTTCCTCCCTGATAGATGTCCTCACTTTGGGGAGTGAGAATAGATCATGCTCAGTCCTCCACACCACTAATTCCCCTTCTTAAGTGAACCTCTACATAATAACTCTCTTCATGCTCCTATTTTCTCTATCAAACTCACATTAGACCTTTAGGTCACCCTGATAGACCAGTTTTGATCTCTATGATTTGGTAGGTACTAGGGTCCTAGCCTAGCTTGGGCCTATGGTAACTCCTAAGGTAGTGGATGAGGATGAAGGTGGGGTGGTAAAGGTAGAGGTGGAAAATGGAGGCTTAGTTTGAGGAACAATGGATGAAATATAAGGAAGGAAAGAAGAAAAGAGTGGAGGAGGAGGGGGCATGGGAGTGAAAGGAGGTAGGATGAATGTGGATCCCCATGAGAATAATTGGGCTTGCTATTGGTCAAGGGTCATGTTGACCTATGAACTAATGGTACTTAATAGTGGGGTGTTTAATAATAATGAGGAAATTAGCTATCTAATGTTATATCCTTGGAGGCTTAGGTAATAGAGAATGAGGATTAGGGAGTAATGGGAAGAATGAGTTGAATAGAAACCTAAGAGGGAGCTACCTTTTGCCTTTTATTGGATCTGCTACCCTGATCAGTTGGAGCTATAATCATATTTGAATAAGGTGTGGTTACAAATGGGACCTAAACTAGAGGCAGGATAAAATTTACCTTCTTCCTTTTTTAAGGTGTCATGATTGAATTGACATGTGTCACAATAATTAAGGGAACAATGGTAGAAATTTTTCCAAAGCAACTTGTTGGCCATTTTGGCTCACATATGAAGATTTTGTAAAAAAATATATCCAAGAATATTTTCATGGTGCTTGATCATTCATAAGCATAGACATGGTTGCACAAATATAAATAATTAATCAACACCTTGAAATAATGATCAAAGGATGAATTGTGCAAGTTTAAGGGCCAGACTATTGTTAGGACATCATGCAAAAGAAGATATGGACTAGTCAACTTGAGCACTTAATACTTATACTTGGGAGGCTTCTAGGACCATCACATCAAATGGGTTTTCTCATTTTAGCTTTATGAGTATCTCCTAAAAATTTAGGATCTCCATGTTTCTATCACTTTAAGATCCAAGCTTTCAAAGTTGATCAACAGACATAAGATGTTCACATGAACATCAACTTAAATTTTGAGAAAAAATTTACCTATGATTAAATTTTATGTCTTATGGGATTTAAATCACATTCTATAGAATGATGAATGATGGTTGTGTGAACATCAAATTTAAATATAGAGCAATACAATCCTTTTGAGCTTAAATTTGATAGTCACATGACTATCAACAATGATCATGTGAATGTAAAATGACATCCTATAAACTATCAATTTTAAGATCATGAAGTAGCCATTGGGTTTCAAATAATGAGTCCCATCAAGATCAATGATCTTTTTTCAATTATGTATCTCAATCCAATGACATGAAATGAGTCAAATAGTCAGAGAGCTTGAGGGGTTGACATATGTCACAAACACGTGGAGCTATAGACTAATAGTAGGATCATGAGGATTAATGTGAATTTTATAAGTCACACCAATAGGGATAAGGTTTAAAATTCAAAAAAATATATGATGGTTCATGGGCATTCGTGCATGAGCAAACCAATAGAGTGAATGAGAGTCAATGTGTCAATGAGCTAAGTCAGATTTTGATAGCCAATTAGAGCAAAGGTGACCCCAGGGTTTTTGATGGAGGTTGAAAATCCATTTTTGACCATGGAAAGTAAGACTTTCTAGAGTCTTCTTGATTCCATCGAATCTCTTTCAAATGTTATGGAGCAATCCAGCCGATGTAGTAAAGCATGGAGAATATAAAGGGACCACCATTAGAGCTTATATTGATCTTTGGTTTGATAAGTTAGAGCTCACAAGGTTCTTTCTTATGATTGGTTCATCAAGTTAAAGAAGGATCCACGTATCTATGAATTCTTGGTCCCCATAGAGATATAATAGGTTTATTTGAACCTATTATAATATAGAATAAGCTTTGGTTTATAGATATATTTTACTATAAATACTATAGAAAAACCAATGTCCTTAGATTGGTTTTCCATCTGTACGTGGGACCTATGATCCAAATATGGAAATAAGTGAATATGTAATAAATAAAAGGGTGCCCATCATCAACAAAGTAGGTACTCCACCACCCAAGGCATGGCATGATTATCAGTATAAAGATTGAAGGATTTGATCTTTATGATTAGGGAAAGTAGACTTAGGGTCCCGAGGTGATGAGTTGGTACTTGGAGAGGAATTTAGGGGCTTTGATTGTGCTCAAATAGACTTGATCATCATATAATAAACCCTTGTCTCTAGTGGCGAACTCCCATCTAATGAGAAGAACTCAAGGATTAGTGGAATAGTAGGAGATCCATTTATTGATCAAGGCATGCAAGCAAAATGCAATTAAGTGTTTTCACCTCATTTCTTGACCTTGAGTATTTTATCTATTCCCCAAAGCATTATTCCCTCTCTCTTTCTTCCTTTCTAATATACATATAGCCTTCAATCTATTATTTTGGATCCCTCTCTTAGGCAGGACTAGACTCTGCCAAGATTGAGCCTTGTAACCTCTTGAGTTAAATAAGATGATTGTTTTTAGATTTCATGATATTAGACTAGTGTGTTCATGTTAGTTTTAATTTACATAAGTGGTAGAGTTTTCTCCCTTACCAAGTCTTGATTTTACCTAGCTATTATATTATCTAGTTATGCAGGTTATGTTTAGTGTTTGATGTCATTTGGTTGAAGCCAATAGTGCACATGTTAACTAGATTAGTGACATGATCCAGGACTCTCCATCATATCCCTTAGGTTTAGATCACTTTATGAACCTCTACATGAAACTTTGATGCATGATAGGCATTTGGAGTCATAGATCCTGTTATTTGTTTTTGTCTCACTAGTTTTTTAGATGCTCAAGTATGAGTGGATGGATAATATTCATGGTACATCACCATAATTAGAGTAGGTTTCCCATTATGCAAATCCTTCTCCCTTTTCACCCTAACTAGTATTAGGTTTTAGAATTGAAGGTCCAAAATGATGCATCAGAAGAGCTAGCCTTATTAAAAATCCTAGTGGTCTGGTCTACATATAGGTAACCCATAGCCTTTAAACCATTCCAATGTTAGTCTAAGTTTGAGGGTAGGACTTGAACACTCCTCCTTTTAGCTAGAGTGAAACTTGGAGTGATAACACAACCTATGGAGTTTGTGGAGTAACTGTAGATGATACAAAGATAGGATCCACATGAATTATGAATATAGGTGCACATGTCACTAAAGTGGTATTTATCAAGATGGTAGAGTTGGGGCCACTAAGAGGTATCTATGTTGGAAGAGTAGCCAATGAATCTATTACATGACATCCATGATGTATTTTATCACTTTGAATTTGGGAATCATCAAAATTTGGGCCATCCCTAGAGTTTTAGGAGCTATTTAAACTAAATTGGATACTCTTAGAGATGAGGGCCATGTAATTGAGACTCTTAGAGATGTGGGGATTATTGTAAGTGGAATTAGTTGATTAGAGTAGAATTGGTAAGTGAGTATGTTAAACATGGTTATATCTATGGGTACTCAAGTGAATTGGGGAGAAATAAAAATGATAATTAGGGGAGCCCTCATTGGAATAGGCATAACAAGAGTAGATAATAATAGGAGTGGTTTGATGGGTTATGGAGGGATGAAAATAGTGGATAAAGGAATATATAATGGAACCTCTTGTTGATCATAGTATGAGATTGCTTCAAGATGGATATCGATGTCAAACTATACCACTTGTACCATCTATAGTTGAGTGACCCATGGAAGTGGTGTTAGTGGAGTGAGAACCAAAACTGAGGGAGGTAAAACCTAAGGAGGTGAGGCAATAGGACCCCTTGTATGATCCTCTTGGAAATATGTGATGAATTTACCTACACACCCCTCCTAGATGAGTTGGCATGGGCCACATAAATTATTGTAATGGAGGTGATTGTGTTTATGGATCCTATGAAGGTGGCAGAGGCATTTACTCAATGACTAGTATGGATTGGGTCTACTTTCCTTTATTTTTCACCACTTTTAACCATGTTAGTACCTCAGTGTCATTATCCAAATTGAGATGAATTTCATCATCCTCATGAGGCTCATGGTGATACATGATATTGAGCTTGGTTGTGTACCTTGCCACATGGGCACTGATGACCCACAAGGTTCCCATTATTTGTGCTTAACCCTTCCCAACGCATATGAATTCTTGTTATATGCCATATTTCACAGTAAAGGTTAGTTTTTATATTCATGGTAGAGAATGAATATTGGGAAGTCCGATCATGCCTTATACTAGTGATTAAGTGAGTAACACTTGGCACCTTCCACCAACTAATAAGTAATTTATTGCTCTACAAGGTGGTCTAAGAATTGATGAGGTAAAATTAGAGGGGATTATTGGATGCCCTTCACTTAGTTGATGGTGTGATATCTATGGTACTAATAGGATCCTATGGGTAGGATCATCCTACTTATTCATCTAAGAGTCATGACATGTACCTCTCATTAATGGCCATGTAGACCATAGGGTAGAAGGACTTGAAGATGTCCAATATGTGGTTTATATAATGGTATGCATATTTACTATATACAACCAAATGAACCATAGAGTTAGAATGGGTCTATGGAAGTAACATAGAAGGTTTGAATGTTAGGGTGGCATGGACTACATTGACAATATAACTCAACATATAGAATTTATCACCCCCTTGGGCCTCACTGACAACCTTGACCAAGTTAAAATTGATGAAGATTATGAGGTTTGGGACTCCCCTTCCTTCAAGTATGATGCTCAATAGAGTCACATATAGGATGTTCATATGTATGACATCCTTTACTCCAAATAAATGATTCAACAATATCATTCCAACATGAACTCCTTCTTGGAAGAGATAGATGGGTTTAGCATTGATTTCCTACATTTTGATCCATTGGTCTAAATTGATGTCCCAATATTATATAACCCCATATATTTCATGCATATAGGTCCATGTGTATATTATTTTATGGTTTTCTTATAGGTTACACTCCAAGATATTATAATGCTACTTAAAATCATCCCTAGAGATGTCTATAATTTTATTTTGAGACCCCATAGATTATACTAGGTCCTAAGTAGCATCATGCACACACACAGTTCTATGGCATACCATTTAAGAGATAGGAAAATGGGAAAAAATCTAGCTTGTAAGTTACCTTGTGCAATCCTAATTCCCCAAGGGTAATAAGTTCATCAAGGAACTAGGTCTCATCCTCATGATCATCTAAGGTGGGATTCTGAACATCTTAAACTACCATGAACACCTTGTTTCAATGACAAAAATGGGGCATTTATGATGAAAAGGTGATATCCCTATACTTGGACATGGGTCTAGGGTTGGAAGATGATTCAAACATGTCTAAGAGTTATGATTTACTTAACATGATATTTTAAGTCCAAGAGAAGCACTAAAAGCTTGAGAAGGTGTTGAAGGGAAGGATTCTTGGGAGTTGGGAGCGGTAATAGTAAATTAGATAACTTTGAGGAATTATGAGGATCCACAAAGATATATTTAATTAATGTAATTTAGAGGCTCACCTTGCATGAATTTAAATTTAATTTTTTTACACAATCCATTCAGATGTTTCTCGATCTAGCATTAGCTCAAATAATTCTAAAAAATGATTTTGGTTTATATTTGGTGAGTGTGAGGGAATGCTTACAAGTTATCAAATCAGATCCCAATTACCCAAATTTATTAATGTAGGGGCATGGTAGGCACACACCAACTTTATCCCTCTTATGTTACCTTGGGTATCTTTTAATTGGGTTACATGTCCTTTGTTGGTTATGCACTTATCTACAGACTATGCCAACTAGGTATAGTTGGGGTGTCACTCTTTTAACTCTTTTTTTACTAGGTTTAGAATATGGACCTACCAAGTACACATGGTGCCCTATTATTGAATTATGGATCTATTTTTTAATTTATTTTCCTTATCTAAGCAATTCTAAACCATTTTTCCATTTGGCATATAAAAGTGACACATGGTGCTTTATGATTGGCCTTGGGTTCTTATTATACTTCCTTTTTAGCTCAACTTAGACATTGTTAGCCCTTTTTGTCACTTTTTTTGGAAGAAACACATGGTGGCATGTCATTAGTCTGGCTCTCCTAAGGATCTAACATATATGACACCCCAAGAGACTAACAACTTTGATAGGTTACAGCAGTATCTTATTATTCATCAACTCTCCTAGGGCTCTGACATCTCTAATGCCCCTAGGAGACTAACAAATTTGATGGGTTATACATGGCATCTTGTCACTCATCAGTCTCTCCTAGGGTTTTGACATCTTTAAAATCCCTAGGAGATTGACAACTCTGATAGGTTCCATCTGGTAGCTTCTCATTCATTAGGCTCTCCTAAGGTTCTGACATCTCTGACACCATTAGGAGACTAACAACTCTAATAGGTTTCATGATACAACTTATTACTCATCGATTTCTCCCAAGGTTATAACATATTTGATGCCCCTAGGAGATTAAAAAATTTGATAGGTTTCATGCAACAACTTTTTAGTTGTTAGGCTCCTGTAAGGTCTATGAAAAGTGACTAAGTCATAAAAAGAGACACAATAAAATGAAAACTTACCTATTTACTAGTGTAGCTCTATGTAATTCTAAATAGACCTTTAAGATGACATCATCTTGATAAAACTTGTATAATCTTAATTCTATGAAATAATAGTTAGCATGAAATATTCAATGGGAAAAGCTTCATGTTAAAATATAGAAGGGCTAGACTATTTTAAACATAGGAAACTGTAGGGATTTATACAATGACCATCCACTTACCATGAATGTCATGAAATACTTAGTTGGTCAAGGTAGAGCAAGGTTTCAAAGTTTTACACAATTAGGGACCAAGTGCGAGGAGATATAAGCTCCAGGAAACTTCTGAGTTGAAATTTTTTATAGGGGTCCCCCTTTCTATGAAAAGGGGGTTGTGTTGGCCATAACACAACTAACACTTTGCATGAAATGTTTACATAGATTAGAGTGCACTAGATATAATATACTAGTTTGTTGATAAATACTTGGACAAAAATCATGTCTATGATTTTTAACTTATCAATTAGAGAAAATATTGGTGCTATTATGTATTGAAGGAAGGCCTCTCACCATATTGTGCCTATAAAGTGTAAGGAAGTACCAAAAACTAAGATTTCCATATCTCTTATGCCACAGATTGGATGACTATGTATCTTTCACAACTAAATATTGATTTTTTTTGTGGACAACATCAAGATAGAAAAAGTATGCATACACCAAAAGCTATTGTAATAGTTTTTAAGCTTCTTGAATTATCTCAAATGGGATATATATTTTTTCCATTTTAATGATCAAAATCAACTTTAAGGTTGTGATTGAGTAATTGACTTATGGAAAACATTTTTTTTGTGAATCCTAGAACATATAGGACTTTAATTATTTTACATCCATGATAACCAAGTGATAACAAAATATCCCTTGTACCTTAGACACTATATGATGAGTCATATTATAGAGATATATTATCTTGATGAGATGAATGATGAAAAGTGGTGAACCAATCATTTTGTCTAGTAATGTGCCTTGTGTCACTATAAGCCATGAATGAGATTGAATTTGGAAAAAGGATTTTATCATACTTATGAATAGAAAAGACATAATCCTCATCTGAAGGATCATTGTATTCAAAAATGCTCCCATGTTGTTGTTATGAAGAAGGCTTCTCTTTCCAGTTTGGGTGTGAATTGTGGATTATTCTTCTATCCTTATGGATATTGATACGATGTTGGGGTTTAATTACTATATGAGCCATGTGTGAAATAATTATACTAAAAATATGTCAATTTATGGACTGTCTCACCACATATTAAACATATCTTTTGGGAATGAATTTCATTCTCATGTTGGTTTTATTGACATGTCTTCTTAGGAGACTGATTTTGAGGCATCATGGTCTTTTTGCCCTTATGATAGGTAGCTAGTGCATGATATTATTAAATGTCATCTTGTCCATTCATTAAATCTTATTACTACAAAATATAAACCAAATTATAAAAATTTAGTTTCTTATCAAAAATATTTAGATAAGTCGCAAAGATATTTTAAGTGGGGAAAACACTATAAAGACTATGGGTACAAGGGATTCATCTAAAAATTTATCACCCAATGTTTTTAGCGAGGCTCCTATGTTGAAAAACATAGGAGAAATTTTTTAACTTTCTCACTTGTCTTATGTTTGAGATAATGAATCTAAAATTAAAGACGTATTGTATTCTAGTTCTGGCCTCGTAGATGGTACTATTTTTTTTCTCATACATCTTTGGCTAATTTTGTATCCTAGATATGAGGCTAGACCCCATCCAAAACCCCAAAGATGATTATTAACTTTCACTTATAGTTCACCTTATTAAACTTATATTATTAGTTAGTGTTAAAGGAATGTCAATTATAGGTGTCATCAACCACTAGCCAAATGTCCTCAAATTCTATGTGAGTTTTCACCTTTTTCCATGCAATAAAATTATTGCCATAAAGAAGATTTGAATTATGAAAAATAACTTTGGGTCATTTTCATCCATGATGAATTATAATGAAAAATGGAAAAATAACTAATTATGTTTAAAATATCATTTTAAATTAAATTTATCTTCACATTTCTATTTAAAATCCTATGTAGAGCCTCCAAGCCAATTGTTTCAACTTTTGGGTATTTGTCATTTATGAAAAAACATAATTAAATTTGGTTTTTAGGGTTATACATAGACCTAAATCACCTAGTTTTGAAACATAATTATATTTAGAACACTATAGGAGTTGTATAAAATTCATTTTTTTCATATTTATGTTTTAGGCATGCTCTAAAAAAATTGGTAAATAATTTTACCCAAAGCTTTAGAAACCAAATTATTTTGATTCTTGGCATTTTTTTAAGGAAAATAATTAAATATGATAATATATGATGGTCATAGAAAAATTATTTGGAGGAATGTTTTATGATGGTTTTATGGATGTCCATGTATAATTTTGGCTTCTAGGTGTTAATGGTTTGTAGCAAGAAAATGAATTAATTCATTTCAAGTAATTTGAGAGCAATATTTAATGTTATTTTTCTGAAATTACCTCTACAAACACCTCTTTTCTTATTCTAGTAGATTTTTATTTCAAACAAAAAATTTAAACCATTTTTTGGTTTTATTTTCATATCATTCAAAATTACAAATCATTTAAAAGCTTTAAATTTCATTAAAAAATAATAATAATAATCAATGTTTGAATACTACTATATCAAACTGTTACATAAAAAAATAACACCTTACTTTCATGTATAGATTTGAAGATGCCATCTTCATTCACTAGATTACTTTCATCTATAGATATGAAGATGCAATTTTATTTTTTTGAGTTCCTCTATATGACCATTCACGTTCTTTTTATCAAAACACTTTTCTCATCAAAAAGTCAAGAATTTAATTTAGGACTACTTCAAGCTTACACTTGATACATTTTTAAATTCCTCCTCTCTACTCAAATCTCATAGGCATTAAAATTTCTATTGTTATAAAGCTTTCAAATAAAATAAAGGTAATTAGAGTGCTTGGTAATCTTCTCTTCCTCCTCCCTCAAAATTTCTCCCTAATTAACCTTGTTTTCATACCAAATATTAGTAATTCTAGAATTTATCACTTTTATCAATTCCTCCTATCCACTAAAATCTCAAAAGGATTACATGTTATGCTACTAAGAAGATTGCAAATAAAATAAATGGAATTGGAGTCTATATGACTCCTCTCTTCTTCCTTTCTCAAATTGTTTTCCCTAATTAACCTTAATTTCATACCAAATATTAGTAATATTAAAATTGATTTCTTAATTTTCTATTGAAATTATGGAATTATTCAAATAAATAAAATACTAACTAAATATCCTAAAATATAGGAAGTCTAGTCTAATAAATTTTATTTAGGAATGCAAATTGTTCTAGTTTATAGAATCCTAACTAATCTAACCTATAAGTTAACATGGTTATTTTAATAACACCACTTACAAATGTATTTTATTTAGACTGTGATTTATTGGATGTTTGTCAATGATTTCTTCAAGGTGACCAAGGATGTTGATGAGGTGTCATGTGTGCTAGAATGACAATGACAAAGTATGCATCATTTTTCTTGCATAGTTCTTTAGTGTTTAACTTGGATAGGTAATTGGTGGATGTTTTTTATGGTTGGACATGTTTTAGAGACCCTATAGGGTGTTATGAGTGCTTAGAGTGCTTATAGAAGTGAAAGGAATTCATCAGAATAGCCATATGAACATCTAAGCTCAAGTAGTTATCTTGATAGATAAAGATAAGTAAGAAGATTGATGGCATAATATTTCACATGTGTGAAGGTTTTAAGAACATTTTTATATATGGATGGATTCCCCTATGAAAGGTGATCATATATTTCAAATTTTAGGTCTAGACATTGAGCGTAGAAAAATTTATTAAGGTGCAAAGTTGGCCTTCCAAGTAGAAGTTTACTAAGTTCCCATACTTAGCCAAATTTGTAAGAAGAGATCTATGATGAGCATTTAATCGAATCATAGATCTAATGGTGAAAATTTAATTTGACCAAATAAGGATCCAACGGTGAGCATGTGATCATGTAGTTAGAGATCAATATTACTAGTAATTTAATAAGTCAAAGGATGCTCAGATTGCATGCAAAACTGCTAAGTGGCACAAGAACATAGACTAAATGGTACAGGGTGTGTAGAAGGCATGCAAAGCTACCAAGTGGCACAAGCATAAGAGCTCAGATCTAAGATAAATGGTAAGCATTTTAAGGTAAATACTAGGCTACTCTTGAGGAGATTGATGAATAAATTTCATGGTGGTGTAAAAGGTAAAGTTGTAGAGGACTTTAAGGCACATCCAAAGAACCTAGTTAGAAAGTTTGATTATCTGTACAATCAAATTTATTGAGCTTCAAAGTTGAATGTTTTCTCATTCATGGTGTTTCTATGTACAAAATATTATTTAATTAATTTGTGATTTAGTATAAAAGTGTTTTGGTGGGAGTATTCATTTGAAAATGTCTTAGAGGTCATATGGAGTGGACCCATGTATTTGAAAGTGATTTTATGTTCTTGTTTTGCTTGATGAAGTGCTAAATGGGGTAATAGGTCTCTATGATACCTATAAGGGATACTAAGGCCTAATTAAAAGTAGTATTTGCTTAATTGTGACCCATACATGTTATGGACAACCTATGATGACCCATACATGTTATGGACAACCTATGAGGATGGTATTGAGCTATGTGTTAGCATGTTACATATCTTAAGGATTAAGACAAGTATAATGGCTAACCTAGTAGTTGATATTCATGAAGACTCTATAAATAGTGAATACCAAAGTAATGGCTTATAGACTTGTATGTGAATGTTTTAAGAGAGTAGAAGATAGAGACGAAGGAAATACATTAGAGGGAGTGTGATAATTGGATGGACTAAAGTATAGAGCAATTTAAGGATGAGAAAATAAGCCTATAGTGATCCAAAAGGGGTGTTTGGATGCATTGCTTGTATGAGAAAGTTTGTGTGTGTGTGATGAGTTGAAAGAGAGGTGTTATATATTATTTCTCCAATCAAATTGACATTCAATCAGAGTTTTTGAGTTGTTGATTTCATAGGTGTTGTGTGGGTGCTCAACATCTACAACAAGTGGGTGTTTATTCATACTTAGGGGTGGGTGCTCCTTATCAATTAGGTGCTTCAATATAAAGTCTCATGTTTATGATCATCTTATAATACAAGTAGTCCATGTGTTTATAGGATTGAGAGTGGGTTTTATTCTCCAAGAGGGTTTCCCATGTAGTTCATGTGTTGTGTGTTTGATCTTGCATCATTTCTTATTCATTGTTATTAATATCTTATATGATTTATGAATGAATATGGTAATTGATTAAGAGTATGAAAGGATTACATTTAAAGTTTGAAATATCTTGCATCACTAATTCACCCCCCCTCTTAGTGATTGTACCTCTAATAATTGGTATCATAGTATGACCTTCATTTAAAGTTTAACCACTTTAAGGTGATCTAAGGTATAATATGGAAAATCAATAGAAGCAAGGTTTCTCTACAAAGCAAGCACCATTGTTCAATGAGTCAAATTATGCTTTCTAGAGTGCAAGGATGAGGACCTACATCATGTCCTTGGGGCTTGACACTTGGAAATCTATTTTGGATGGTTATTCCATGCCACCTACTCCTATAGTTAGTGTTGTAGACAAGAAGATAAGTGATAATAATTACAAAGCTATGAATGTTATCATTTGTGGTCTTTCTGAGGTTGAGTTCACCAAAGTAATCCATTGCAAGTCTACCAAGGAGATTTGGGATGAATTATAGATCATCTATGAAGGAGAATCAAAATTGAAGTTAGCCAAACTACAAACCTACTGAATGCAATTTTAAAGTCTCAAAATTAAGGAAAAAGATATCATGGCTTCCTATCTTCTAAGAGTTGATGAGGTAGTGAATATGATCAAAGGCATGGGAGAGGTTATTGAAGAAGGCACTATAGTGCAAAAGGTATTAAGGTCTCTCATTTTTAAATTTGATTCAATAGTTTTTACTATAAAATAAAGTCATGATCTCACCAAAATGAAGATGGATGAATTGCATGGCATTCTTTTTGCCTATGAGATGAGAGTTTATGAGGACAAACCACCAAAGAAAGAAGTAGATTTCAATGTATAAAATAATATAAAGAATAAGTTCCAAGATAATAAGGTCAAGGATGATGAAATTTCTGATATTGATGATGATGAACTAATAAATCTATTAACAACAAAATTGAAAATAGGTTAAGGAAAGTTTAAGTGTAAACTTCCCTTCAAATGTTTTAATTATGGAGAGATAGGTCACTTTGCCAACAAATGTCCTCATAAGCATAAGGGAAATGATAATGAATAACTTGAAGAAGATTAGGATAATGACAAGAAGAAATTTAGTTCTGATAAAAACAAGAATAATTTCAAAAAGTTTAATGGCCAAAAGAAGTTTTACAAGGACAAGAGGAGTCTCTACACCAATGGATATTATAGCTCATCTGATGAGAATGATGGCAGTGATTCATAAAATTATCATGCAGATGATGGTCCTACTAAAGATGAAGCTCTCTTCATAGTTGAAGAAGGTAGTTGCTCATATCGAGAAGAATCTACATGGTTTGAAGGTGGTTAAGGTGATACAGATGATGAATAAGACAAGGTAAACTATGAGACTGAGTTGATGAATTCCTTTGAAGATATAAAGATTGAGAAGAATAAAACCAAGAATTTGAAGTCTCAAATTAAGGACTATGAATATTAATAAAGTGTATTTGAGGCAAGAATAGATGAAGACACCAAATAGCTGAAGATAAAGTCAATCATCTTAGTTGTCAATTGGGAATCCTATCTACAAGCCTAAAAGCTAAAGAAGATAAGTGTTCAAGGTATGTGATTGAAAATGAGTCATTAAAAGCTAAGTTAGAAAAGACATCTAGTAATATGAAGTCATATGTGAAGTTTGAAAAGAGCTCAAGTGATTTAGACAACATTATGAATAGTCAAAAGCATGCTAGTGATAAAACTAGACTTGGTCACAAATAAGAACAAAAGAATGTAACTAAGACAAGATAAAGACCAATGTAAACAAGGATAATCAGACCTTGATGATCAATCATCAGTCAAGAAATGAAGATGTTAGTAGAATGAGGACAAATTAGATTAAACAACCAAATGCCATGAGACATGTAAATTTCAATGGTTAATGTTATACTTGTAATTAATTTGGTCATAGGGCTAGAGATTGTAGAAGACCTACTGACAATGAATGGAATCATCAATAAAATAGTATGAGCAAAGTTGATTGCTTCATTTATTATGACATAGGACACATTGCAAGATTTTGTCCAAATTAGATAAGGTAAGATGAATTCACTTCAAGAAGAATCTTTTACTACAACTTTAATAAGATTGGTCACATTTCTAGGTTGCAAGAAAAGGCCATCAAGTCAGAATAATTTATTTCAAGATCTTAGAGTGCAAGGTAGAAGGCAAGTTAAAATATGGATACCAAAAGTGGAAAGTATGTGGCATGATCAGTCTATAGGTCTAAGTGGATTGTTTTCCATGATAGAGCATGTTGTAGAGGTTGAAAAGAATCAAGAGATCTCATTATCTACTCTTTTTGGGAATGAAGAGGATACAAGTGAACATCTTGATGTTGTTATGTTGAGGATGTTCATTGATGTTATGTTGTCATTGATGTTAAAGAGAGCATGAGATATTAGTGCATTAATGAAAAAGAAGTTGTGTTTGATAGCTTGGAGAATATACAACACATATGCAGGTCTATAAGGACAAAGAAGTTGTGAGGCATCCATAGATGTCTTGGTGAAGCTATGGTATGTAAATTTATCTTTTGCAACAAGAAACAAACATCTTCTATCTTAAGAGAATTTAGACCATCACTCCATGTCATGTAGATATAAATGAACCAACAAGTTTGTGTATTGATTTCAAGCACTCAAAAAGTCAATTTTGGTCAAGTGTTTTCATAGTGATGTTGTTTATAGTGCCAAGAAGGTACCCTAAATATTTGGAGTCTTAAAGTGTTTTTAGATTGAGATATAAATATTCAAAGTTACTCTAGTATATTGTGACGGGCTAAAGACATTCAATTTTAACTATGTTTAAGTCTAAGGTCAACTAGTTAGTAGATCTAATGGTGTGCATAAAAGTTAATATGTCAAATATAAACATGCTAGTGACATGTGTCACATTCATGGAGCTTGGATAGAAGATCAATGGTTCATAGATGATCATGCAATCCCAAGATTGATGATGTGAATCGAATCAAAAAGTTAAATGTGCAAAAGGCACGTATAACTACCAAGTGGCACAATCATGGGAGCTCTGATCTAGATCTAACAATAAACATTACAAGATAATGATTGATCTTCTAAAAAGAGATTGATGGTGTGTATTTGTCCATATTTTCTATAATAAATGAGATAAGGTTAAGGTGCTCGATGTTTAATGTCTGTACATTGACCATTGGAATTCAAATATTCAAATTAATGAGGGAAAACTAGTACTCAATTTTAGGGCTATATATTTTGATCCAAGATGAATTTATTGATTTAGTAAAAATAAAATTTGTAGAGGACTTCAAGGTAAATCCATTAAACCTAGTTAAAAGGTATGAATGTTTATATAGTCAAGGTTATGGAGCTTCAAAGTTGAATATTTGTTTGTTCATGGTGTTCCTGTGTACAGAATAATGTTTGATCAAATTAAACTTTAATATAAGGGTGTTATGGTGGAATAAATCACATGAAGATGTCTTAGGTTTCATATGGAGTGGACCCAAGTATTTGATATTGATCGTTTGTTCTTAATTTACTTGATAGAGTGCTAAATGGGTGAATAGGTCTCCATAAGACCTATAAGGGCTACTAAGGCCTAACTGAAAGGCATATTTGCTTAAGTGTGACCCATAGATGTTATGGCCAACTTGTGAATATGGTATTGATATATGATTAGTAAGATATAAGTCTTAATAGTTAAGGCAAGTCTAATGGCTGACCAAGAAGCTAATATTCATGAATACTCTATAAATAGTGGAGACCAAGGAAATTATTTCTAGACTTGAATATGCATGCATTGGGAGAGTAGAAGATAGAGATGAAGGAGAGAGATCAGATATAGTGTGCTCAATAGATGGACTAAAGTACAGAATGGATTGAGGATGAGTAAAGAAGACTATATAGATCTAAAAGGGTGTTTTGGATGCACTGCTTATATGAGCAAGTTTGAGTGTTTATGAAGAGGGTGATAGAGAGTTGTTATACATTGTTTCTCCAATCAGATTGATTTGTAATTATAGTTATAGATCTATTAATTTCATAGGTTTTGTGTGGGTGCTCAACATCTAGAATAAATGGGTGCTTTTTCATACTTAGGGGTGGGTGTTCCTTATAAAGTGGGTGCTTCACTAAAATTGTCTCATATTTGTAAGCATCTTATAGGTTAAGTAATCCAAGTGTTTTTAGGCTTGAGAGTGGGTTTTATTCCCCAAGAGGGTTTCCCACATAGATATTATGTTATGTGTGTGATCTTACATCATCTTGCTTATTCATTGTGATGAACATCGTGTATGCTTTATGAATGCTTGTAGTCATTGATTAAGAGTTTGAAAGGATTACAATTAAAGTTTTAAATATCTTGAATCATAGATTCACCCCCCCTCTCAGTGATTGTACCTCTAACAATTGGTATTAGAGTAGGACCTTTACTGCAAGTTTAACCATTTGAATGTGATCATATGTACAATAAAAGACAAAGAGGTTGAGATTTTTCTTCAAGGTGAAAAAAAATGTGATTTATTAGAACTCAAATGTTTAATGGAAGAAAATTAATGTCTAAAATAAAAGATTGAAAGATTGAATAACATGGAAGGGTCTAAAAATTTAGACCTGGCTTCCTCTATATATCATGAGTTGCATACAAGCATTTATAGTGTAAAGACACAAATAGGATAATAAAATCAATAGCAAAAAAAAATTAGGTTTTAGTTGATACAAAGTTGAATCAAATAATGCATCAATTAGAAGGTAAAGTTATGACTTATATTGATGCACTTTTATCTAAAGACAAGAAAAAATCCATCTCTACAAAAGAATCTGTAGATGAGATGTCTTGGGGTTTATGAACAACTATAGTTATGTTTTCAATGGGAACTATTATAGTTTTAATGAATATGGTCATAGATATAATGACTATAGTTACTCTCCAAGGAGAAGAAATAAGGTTATCTATTATAAATACAATCAACAGGGAAATATATCCAAGTATTACAAAAGGGACTTTTAGAAAAAGGACTTTCAAGTTTTTGACACCATCAAATGGTTCAAGAAAGACAAAACCAAGATTCAAAGAAAGGAGAAAGACTCAAAAGGATAATCTATGTTTGTATAAATTACCTTACATGCTCAAGAGGATGAAAAAAAGAAATGGTACATAGACAGTGGATGCTCAAGCCATATGACATGAGACAAAAGTAAGTTTATTTCTCTCAAGAAACACAATTCAGGTTCAGTAAGGTTTGGTGATAATAACTCTTCTAACATTGTTGGAAAAGGCTCTATAAGTTTGGATAATGGTCGTACTAGAACTGAAAATGTTCTATATGTAAAAGGTTTGAAACTCAATCTTCTATGTGTTATCCAAATGTGTAAACAAGGAGATGTTGTGACTTTTCATGATGAAGGGTGTGAAGTGAGAAGCTCCAAGTCTATAAAATTAGTTACAAACATTCACAAGGTAGATAATAACTTATATGTGTTTCATGAATCTAGTAAAGAAAAGTGCTTCATGAATTAATTAGAGGAAAGTTGGGTTTGGTATAGAATATTTGGACATCTAAACTTTGATAATTTAGTAAAGATTAGTTCAAAAGGACTAATGAAGAATATACCTAAAATCACTAAGATTCCTCATACTCTCTGTAAGGCATGCCTTCATAGAAAGAAAATCAAAAGAAGGTACAAATCTAAGGAGCATTCTACTATAGTACCATTGGATTTGATCCACACAGCCCTTTGTGGACCTATGAGAACTCAAGGCATTCAAGGTAACAGCTACTTTATGTTATTAATTTATGACTTCACTAGAATGACTTAGATATTTTTTCTTAAAGGAAAATTAGAAGATTTTGGAAAATTTAAAGCATTTAAAGCTCTTGTTGAAAATGAAAAAGGATCAATAATCAAGTGTGTAAGATCAAACAAAGGAGGTGAATTTTGGTCTTATGAATTTGATGACTTTTGTGAGGAACAAGGAATTAAAAGATAATACTTTGATGCTAGGACACTATAATAGAATGGTATAGTTGAGAGGAAAAATAGAACTATCAAAGAGATGACTAGAAACATGTTTCAAGGTTCCAAACTTTAAGATAGTTTTTGGGAAGAGGCTACCAATACTTCTATTTATATCTTAAATAGATTCCAAGTTAGATAAAATGGTGATAAGACACCATATGATCTATGTAAAAATAGGGTAGCTAATGTCAAACACTTTAAAGTGTTTGGAAGCAAGTGTTTTATCAAGAGGAATGAAGAAAATCTTGGAAATTTTGACTCAATATCCAACGAGGGCATCTTCTTGGGTTATTCCTCCATAAGTTATACTTATAGGTGTTTTAATAAGATACTCCACAAAGTTATTTAAATCTCTAATACGATATTTGAAGAGGCAAGTGACATTAAAAATCCCAGCTTATAGATAACTAATACTACTGAGATTGTTATTTAAAATAATGAAAGCATACCTAATCAATCAGATGATGAAGAGGAAGAAGTAAGATAGGATACTAAAGCCCCTTCTAGGAGAATACAAAAAGATCATCCAATTTCTCAAGTTATTGGAGATGTGAATGCTAGTTTATAGACTAAGAAGAGAAGGTTGATCAATTAAAATTAACAAGACATAGCTTTGTTATCCAAGATTGAACCCAGAACTTTATTAGAAGCTAGCAAAGATGAAATTTAGACATGTGTTATGGATGAAGAACTTGATCAAATAGTAAAGAATGAAAAATGGGATTTGGTTCTTATACTAAAGACAAAAATATGATAGGAACTAAGTGGGTTTTTAAAAACAAGATGAATGAGAAAGGAGAGGTCATAAGAAATAAGAATAGACTGGTGTGTAAAGGATATGCTCAAGTTGAAGGGATAGACTTTGATGAGCCATTTGCTCTTGTAGCAAGAATGGAAGCAAATAGACTCTTTATATCATATGCAAGCTTCAAAGGTTTCAAATTTTACCAAATGGATGTGAAATTTGCATTTTTGAATGGCAACTTAGATGAAGAAGATTATATTGAGCCACCTAAAGGTTTTTTAATAACAAGTAATTAGGACAATGTTTACAAACTAAATAAAGATTTATATGGTCTTAAACAAGCTCCTAGAGCTTGATATGATAGATTAGACAAGTATATACTGATCCAAGGCTTCCAAAGAGGGATAGTTGACAATAATTTATATATCAATATAGATGGCACTCATCAGTTACAAGTAGTAGTCTATTGACAATGACAACATGAGTAGAGAGTTTGAAGATGTTTTGAAGATTGAGTTTGAAATGTCAATGCTGGAAGAACTTTGTTTCTTCTTAGAATTACAAATTAACCAACTTAATGAAGGGATTTTCATTTCACAAGTGAAATACATCAAAGATATGCTAAGAAAGTTTGACATGTTGGATTGTAAGCCAATGAGTACTCCAATGATCATTGGATGCAAGTTAAGTAAACAAAATGAGTCACTAAAAATTGATCAAACTTTATATAGATCCATTATTGGAAGACTCTTATACTCTACTAATTTTAGGCCTGATATTATGCAAGTAGTGGGCCTTGTACGAAGGTTTCAAGTTGATCCTATAGAATCTCACTTGAAAGCAATCAAGCACATCTTAATATATCTCAAGAGCATAATAGTGTATAGTTTATGGTATTTTTATTGCTCAAATTTTCACCCTCTATAAGATGGTTCTTTAGGCCCTTTCTAACTTGAGTAGAACTATGGGAACTACCCTAGGCTATGGGTCACTGTAGACACCTAAATTATGTCGACCCCCCCTTGGTCCAACATCTCCTAACCCACACTCTATTAATTTAAAATAAATTATCTATTTTAAATTAATCATCCCCTTTAGACACCTCACCTTGGATTCTTAGCTCTTAGGCCATTTATCACCCTATGACTAATCATAATTACCTAAGCCCTATTTCAACTCCCCCACTAATCCTTGTGCCTATTAACCCTGCCATTTGGACCATTTAACAATGACAATTAAACTTGGTAGATGGAAGAATGGGCAAAAGGCTAAAAATAGCCTTTTTACCCATTCTCTAGCTGCCGACGTCAGTCGACATTCAATCGATGCTGGCAGTATCATTGATGTCAGTTGCTTAAAACCAAATTCTAACCTCGACTGCAAACCCAAATGCAAATTCTCTTGCTCCCAGGATCCGAATTCTCTTACTCCTCAACTCTTTATAGGAATCAACATTCTATCATCACTCTCTAGGATAAGAAACTCTATAGAATTCACTTCACACCAGATTGAAACGTTGCATGAGGTCTCCTACATTAACCATAACAAAAATAGGTCTTCTACACTTTTGGTTCTCCACCAAGAGCTAAGTATTCTTCTAGTTTATATTTCAGTGTTTTTGGAATGCTTTGGTGATTAGTCCATTGAATATTCTTGAGTACTATTGATAGACAACCCGACTTTCTTCCCAGGGCCTTCCTCTCATTCTTAATCCCTTTCCACCCCTGTCGTCTACCTTAGCCCTTTCCTAGACCATATTCACTATCCTACAATCCTCCACAAACCATTAAATAGATCTAGATTCCTTCCAGACCCCTCTATCGACCACAGACTTTCCTCAAAACCCATCCAAGGCCATTGCCCTAACCGACATCGACCATTTCCCATACTAATGTCGGTAGAATAACTGACGTCGTCACTATTTACCAATCGACGCCAGCAGGACTATCGACATCAGTGACTGTGGAAGACCGACAACAAAATATAGGTATGTATTATCTCTATTTTTCTTGTTTAGTATTTCACCATTTCTTTTCATATGACACTCTTTTTATCAATAAGTGGACTGTCATCCCTCAAGGAAGTCTTTGCACTTTTGGGACCAAGCATGTGCTTGGCAGTCCACCATATATCTATCTAACATTTCTTTTGTTTAAGTCTTTCTTATCTACAGGTGTCATCCTCCATAGCCAAAGAGGAGCTCCTTCAATCATCTGGATAATAGTGTGCAACTTTATCCGGGTATCATCTAACTCCTGACCATTATCTTTAGTTTTTTCATTCATTTCGAATGTAAAAAGCGAAAATGAGTAGAAACATTCTAGCACGCCTGGTGGGACCCTGGAGTTTTCCTTGGGTTCATTTATTTTTCTTCTAAAGGCAAACTTTCATATAGGTGCATTAGGAAATTTTCTCTCCTTGTATCCTCCTTCTATCTTTTTCTTTCGAAAAGACACCATTAGCACAAGTTAAAAAGAACTTTTTCTTCTTGTCTTATGTATCTTAGAGTAGTGAAGTTCATGCTCTTAACCTTTTCCTAATTGTTTGCATTTGAACAAAAACATTTCAATTTGGGCTAAAATCTATTGCATTTCATTCCTGCTTGAATGCATACTTAGCTCTCACACTTAGTAATTAAAAATGCATTATGAATAAATCATAGTGCAGATATGTTACACATCCAGACCACATTCACAAAATCAAACATCTAAACATACTTGAGACAAGGTCCGACTAGGATTTCATCACCTAGCGAATACCTTACCCTTCTTGGTAATCCTACTTGGACTTCACTACCAAGGGGAGAACCCACTCTGTTCTCTGGTAGAGTATAAATTCTAGGGGAAGTATATATTGGCTAAGCGACCCAGCTTGTCTTTGGGCTCGTGAAGTGAGGGGAGCAAGCTCCTAGCACCAGGCCATGTACAGAACCTAATATAGATTTTGAGCACCAAAACTCAACCCAAAACCAACCTTAGACTGCTTTTATTAGTACCTATTCTAAAAGCCCAACTTTTCAAGCATATTCTTCTAAGGCATAAGCCACCACGACTCTAAAATTTATTCTTTGGAATTAACATTTAGTGGTTGCTTGCCATCATCTATTTTTCTATCTATATTTGACTTTTTGAGCTGGTGAGGTCGCATTCTGAGATTTAGAAACAACTCAGACTTTCTTCTTTCTTCCAAAAACTTTCAGTTTTCTGAGTTTCTAAAAATACACAGTAACCGACATCATTTTTTCCACTAACGTCGGCAACTATCTTCACCGACATCATTTATCTGACTGATATCGGCCACTTACTTCACCAACATCGATTTTTCTACCGATGTCGGTCACTGTCAAAAATCTTTCTTCTCAAATAGCAAGCTTAAAACCTGACCTTTTTGCTGTTAAAAACACATTCTGGTTTTTTGAGGCTGAAACATATAGTTTTAAAACTTGAACCTATTTGTCCTTGAATGGTTTTGACACGTAGTCAAGCTAAAACCCTTGTTGACCATGCAAGGCAACAACCACTCCTGCCTTCGCCTTCTATATCAAGTCCCCAAATGGAGTATAATTCAGAAACTGAATGTACTCCTATCCAACCAACCCCAACTCAACCCCCTATTATTCCTGAAGGGGACCAAGACTTTGAAAGGTTCCTTGACCTCAATGTCAAGGCTCTTCAGCACTATCTCGTGAGAAGTCAAACACGAGATCCTTCAGGTAACCCAGTTTATGGGATGCCAACTTCCTTAGTTGAAATGGCAATCATATCAATAGCCTCCATAACCCAACCCATGGTCATCCAGGCCATTGCCTCAACTAAAAACCCGACCATGACTAATATTCAAAGTGTGGCCTCTCCTATTTTTGGACCTACCTCCATTGGGGTTTCTGTAACCCCTCAACCACAAACCATTCAACAAAGTTCTACACCATTCCAGAACTTAATTGTCTCCATCCCACCTACTCTTGCACCCATAAATACAAGAGTGACTACCTATCCTTCAACAAGTGTTGCCGCTACTCAACCACCTTTTTCGACATCTAGCCAAGTTGTGCTCTCTAGCTTCATGACACAACCACCCTTGACTTCAACTTCAGTCCCTATGACTAGTTACCAATATGTTGCCCCTATACAAGCATAACCAACTATGTCATACACTCCACCTAACACCTTCCAAATGCCTTACAACCTAGGGACACCCCACCTACAAATCCATCAACCGATCTAATCAAGATGTTGATGGATAAGGTGTCTAATCTTGAGACATCTGTTTCAGGTTCAAGAAATGTTCTCTCATATGAACAAATCTGTAATGAACCTATTCATCCTTCAATCCCAATCCGACCATATCCTAGTCAGTGGGAACTTCCCAAGTTTACTTGCTTTTAGAGTAAAGAAGACTCACAACAACATCTACGAGCGTTCAGACATGCTTGTTACCTTATAGCAGATGATGATGCATTATTACTACGCACATTTCCCATGTCTCTTTCTGGTGCTGCCCTCGATTGGTATAGTTCTATTACCAGTCACTCTCTATTTACCTTCATTCAACTAGCTCAACTATTTTTTGACCACTTCTTAATCAACATAACTAAAAAGGTCTCCATTACGGACCTATATTCTATCAGACAATTCGATGATGAATCAATAGCTAATTTTGTTTCCCATTAGAGAGGTTTAATCAACCAACTCTCCTTTTCTTTACCTCAACCTGAGCTCATTTAACTCTTTTCATAAGCATGTGCCAAACAAATCTCATCTACTTTGCGGGTCCAAACATTTGACGAAGCTTTCACCATGGCTAGGAAGCTTGAACTCTGTGTTGTCAAAGAAAATAAAGTCAAACTGTGTAGTAAAAATACTAATGCAAAATCAAATGACCCTTCATCCAAATCTTCTTCCTCTAATTCAAAATCCAAGGGATCAGCAAATGTTGTGGTACTTAGACCATCATCTTCAACAACAACCAACCAACCTCAACCTTCAACATCAAAATACATCACACGATAATTCCAACAATGATATGTATAGCATCTATATACTCTAATAGGAGAATCTTACGCATCTGTGTTGGATAAATTAGTCAAATAGGGAGTCCTCAACCTCCTCCAAATTCAACCACCACCTCAATTTGATCCCTCACATGCCATCCCTACATGGTATAGGGAGAATGACTTCTATAATTATCACCATGTCAAAGGCCATGACACAGATAATTATAAAAGCTTCAAGAACATTGTCCAAGATATGTTAGACAAAGGTGATCTTGTCTTGGGTAACCCAAATGTGCCACCTAACCAAAACATAGACATCTTTAGACAACCTTTTCCTAACCATCCCCCTAGCCAAAACAACATTCAAACCACAGTCGAAGACCCCTAAGAGCGTAATATACGCACGATCAATATGGTTTCACCTATTGTCCCTAACCAACCTCTTTCACAAACTGAAGAGGTTAGTTAACCTATCCCTCTACCACAGGGAGAAGAGCCTTCTTCTCCTAATAGTCCTCCATCTACCCCTCTTATATTAGAGGATGCTTTAACCATACCAACACCATTAGCACCACCTTCATCCTTCTTACTACCAATAGAGGACCATACCTTTCCTACTCTTCAACCATAAGTAGAAGGTATGATGATCCCTGCCCTCTATCCTATTGAGGAGTCACATTCTCCAATTCTTTCTCCACCAAGAGAGGAACTTGTCTCTTCACCTACTTCAACTGAAGATGATCTAGTAATGGCTCTCTCACACCTTTGGCCTGAGATTGCCACATCTAACACATTCCCACTCTCACGACCACCCAAATCTTCTAAAAAACCAATTATAAAGCCTCGTCTAACATCTTCCAAACCATTCTCTCATTTGGCTAAGA
Organism: Torreya grandis; assembly: GCA_037957365.1. Lineage (NCBI taxonomy): Eukaryota > Viridiplantae > Streptophyta > Pinopsida > Cupressales > Taxaceae > Torreya > Torreya grandis. The sequence goes on along the minus strand of JARHVA010000033.1, from coordinate 2,251,628 downwards.
ACTTAAGATTTCTCTATTTGAGGAACTTAGAGCATGAAGCACTATGGGAGTGACTCAAAGCTCCTTATCTTACACATCCCATCTCATCTCGTACTGACGACCCTCCTTCGACAAAATCTCCCAAAGTCTCCAACGAGGACTAGGCTTCTACTTCCAAATCTTCAGAAGCTCAACCATCCGCATCTGAACTTAAACCCTCACAAACATCCACCATACCAAAACTGGTTAAATCTCTCGGTGTTCATCCCATATCTAACCTCACTCACCCAAAAGTGAAGGTAGATTTGAATCTCACCCCCCATAATAGTAGTCCTCACACCAAACTAAAGAAGGCTACTAAACCACATCCGAGAACTCCTCTACCACCATCATCATTGCCCTCTATTTTGGGACCACATCCTTCTACCTTAATAGGAGTGCTTCCTACTCCAGCACCTAACAAAAACAAGTTGCCTCCATTACTCCCTTTACCCACCAAAAACATACCTCCTCTGAAAAATTTGGCACCCCTCATGAAGAAAGTGTCATCTAGACGGGTGGCCACACCACCAACCCAAAAGGTGGTACAGAAATCTCCCTCAACAACTCCCAAACAAAAGTCATCAACACCTAGTGCATCAACAAGCATGGACCCCTTAGTGGGTTCATATGCTTTGATACTACGCTGAATTTTGCAAACTTCTAGCATCACTCTTCTGCCTATTAAACCATTTCAACCTCTCGGACCAAAACTATCTTGGTTTGATGACACTAAAATCTGCCTATATCATCGCTCATCGGGACATGATACCAAGAATTTTTATGCCCTCAAGGTTGTTATTCTCCAATACTTCGAGAAAGACACCCTTCTTATTAAGGATACTATCAACAAATCTCCAACACCGTCTAATGTCTCCCCAACCTCTCCACCTTCATTGGGCTCCCATCATCAGACTATGGTCCCTTTACCTCATTTGCCCCCTTTATTTGAGATTAACACCATCAATGTGGCTACTAGGTCACAAACTTTAAATGATAAAGCAAAAGAGAAAGTTGATATGCCTTGGACCTACCCATTTGTCAAACCTGCTCAACCACCCAAACCCAAGATTTCTATTTTGGGTACATCCCAACCCACTTCTTCAGAGGCAATCCGTGATTCTATGATGAAACAGCTTCACCAAACTCCCATGAAGATGACTTTATATGACCTCATTCAAAGCTCTCCACAACATCGTCAAGCTTTAATCAAAGCTTTATAGGTAGTGGAGGTCCAACCCGAGGACCCCCAACCACTAGCTACCTTAATCCAATCATTACCCACTGTCGCCTCTATTACTTTTAGTGATTCTAAAATTCCTACCTCCAACATGGAAGATCAAGATGCTGCCCTTTTCATCACAGCCTACATTAATCAAACTCGTATCAAGCGAGTTATGATTGATGGGGGTGCCAGCATCAATATCATTTCCACCCATGCCTATGACCAATTAGCCCTCCCAAAGAATTATATCTCTAAAACTGACGTAATTCTTTGATCTTTTAATGACTCCACCACCACTACCGTTGGCACCGTCATCTTACATATTTGTGTTGGCCCACAAACAATCCTAGAGCTCTTCTACATCATTGAGGGAGATTTCCAATACAACATGTTATTAGGATGACCTTGGATCTATGCCATAGCCTATGTCCCTTCTACATTACATCGTTGTGTCCAATTTGAACACGACGGTCAAGTCCATGTCATTCCCACAGACCCCTCCCCTTTCAAGACATGCAACACAACTTATCAACCCAACGATGTTCTCATTCCTTTCAAGACATTGACCCAAACACTGCCTCTGCCCGTGGAAGCTTCAACAAGTACGCAAACGGCAGTTACACCTACACCACCTCCTCAAGTGACAATAAAAGACCCTATAGAAGATACATTCCAACGTCTTTCACTTGGGGAGTATCATTTACTCACCTTGGACATGTTTCAGACTCCTCAAGAGTATGGACAACTTCATCACAATCTTAGCTATGACCATTGTATCGGAATGGTCGTCCCTTATGGTCCTCCCAATCTTTGAACAAATCTCGTCTATGGAGGGCTAGATCGAGCTCCCACTGATGGGAATCCTCTTTCATCACCCCAACTATTTACGTCTAACTTCTCTTTTCCTGGCAACCCAAACTTTGCTCATACCTATCTTTATAGGTGTGCATGGAAGGGCTTTGGCTTTGGGCACTACGAACAAGGCTCCCACCAGCCCGTCGAACCACCAAATGACAAGGCCATAAAGAATGCCAAGAAGCGACATCGCTTGGGTTTTGAAGAACCTACCAAAAATTCTAAAAACCCTCACCCCAAAACTATCATAGACCAATCACCTCCAAACTCGCTTATTCCCCCATCTTCACCTATAGAGTCAGTGATTTCCATCCCTCCTAGTTTTTTTTGCATAAACGCCATTCGCTTGGAACCCCTAACCTATCAACTAGGTGGGGTATCCAGGTCTCTCCCTCTCATTTATCTAAACATGATAGATGATGAATATGCTACCATCAACACTGTCCAATGTGTAGACGATGATGCCATTCTCACCTACATGGGTGCAGATGACTCTTTCATCCAACGATCACTTCCTTCAGAAATGCAGGTTATGTTAAATGAATCGACCATTGACATTATTCTTCCATCTTCTGATGTTCCTCACGTTTTAAAGATTGGTCAATCTTTGGACACCCTAGAACAAATTGACTATACCAAATTCCTTTCTGACCATATCAAAGCCTTTGCTTAGACCTACAGTGATATGCCTGGCATCGACCCTAACATCATCATCCATAACATCATCACAAACCCAGAGGATAAGCCTATCAGGGAAAAGCTTTGCAAGATGCATCCTTGTGTTGCACTCCTTATCAAAGAGGAGCTTCAATGTCTTCTCTCTGTCTCCTTTATCTGACCCATTGATTATCCATAATGGGTGTCAAATATCATCCCTGTCACTAAAGCAACTGGGGGGATCCGAAAACTATCGTGACCTTAACCTGGCTTGCCCAAAATATGATTTTCCTCTACCCAACATCGACCAACTTGTTGATCTTATGGCTGGTCACGAGATGCTATCACTCATGGATGGGTTTTCAAGATATAACCAAATCCTGATTGTGCCAGAAGATCAACACAAAACTACTTTCATCACCCCATGGGGGACTTTTTGCTATAAGGTCATGCCTTTTGGCCTAAAAAATGTAGGCGCCACATATCAACACGCCATGACCTACATCTTTCATGATCTCCTTCACAAAATCATGGAGGACTATGTGGATGACCTACTAGGCAAATCTAAACTTCGTCATGACCATTTGACCATTCTCAAAATCATATTCACTCACCTCCTCCAATACAACGTTTGACTAAACCCTAAGAGATGTGTCTTTAGGGTTCTCTCTGGGAAGCTTTTTGGCTTCATCATTTCTTTTTGTGGCATTGAGATTGATCCCGCTAAGATTTGAGCTATACTCGAGATGCTGCCACCTTCTAATCTAAATCAACTCCATAGCCTATAAGGGAAGCTCCAATCTATTCATCACTTCATCTCACAACTTTTTGACCGATGTCAACCCTTTCATCACCTCCTTAAGAAGGACATCTCCTTTCATTGGGATAAGGATTGCCAAGAGGCTTTCACAGCCCTTAAATGCTATCTTGTCTCTCCACTAGTCCTTATTCCACCAAAAGATGACCAACCCTTCTACCTCTACATTTCAGCAACCAATCATTCTTTAGGTGCCATGATCTCGCACCAAGACGAACAACATCATGAGCAAGTGGTTTACTATATAAGCCAAATGCTCATTGACTATGAAACTCGATATACTCATACCAAAAAACTTTACTTCGCATTAGTCTTTGATGCTACCAAACTCTGTCATTATCTTCTTAATCACAAAACTTATGTCATCACCCACACTAACCCCCTCAAATACATGCATTCTAAGCCATACCAAAACCAACATATGGCTCAGTGGCTCATGCTTCTTGCTGAGTTCAATTTGGAATTCATCCAACAAAAATCTATAAAGGGGCAAACAATCACTGACCAACTAGCAAATGCCCCTCTACCTGACAACCAACCTTCTTACTACAAATTCCCTGACAAATCCATCGCCACATTATCCACCGATGACATTTTCTATCAAATGACAATATTCTTTGATGGGTCTAAATGTCAACACGGTGGGGGTGTGGGGGTCATTATCATCCCTCACGAGGGAGATCCCATGCCCTTATCCTTTAAACTTGACTTTAAATGTACCAACAACATGGCTGAATATGAAGCCTTAATTTTGGGACTTCAAACCACCCTTTTCCTAGGCGTCAAGAACATCAACATCTTTGGTGACTCAAAACTAGTCGTCAATCAAATCAACAGCTCTTATTTTTGTAAAAATGAAGTTTTGCAAAGGTATAGACACTGTGTTGACACCTTGCTAGAATCTTTCAACGATTTCCTCTTGCAAATTATTCCTTGATCTATGAATAAGTTTGCTGATACTATGGCTTCTCTCACCTCATGCATTCCATCCTCATCATCTTCATCGATAATTTATGTTACGATACATCGTTTAGCATTACCTTCATATATCTCCACTAACATCAACCTCGTCAGCACCATTGACTCTAGTCCACAGGATGTTTGGTATAAACAACTTGTGGACTACTTAACTTATTCTATTGTCTCCCCTGATCTCTCTAGTAATACGCAATAGGCTTTTATCAAAAGCACAGCTCGATATACTATGCTAGGGGGTCTTCTCTATAAATGAGGTTTCGATGGCCTTCTTCTTCCATGTCTAACCTCCACTAAAACATCTCACGCTATCAAACAAGTCCATGATGGGATTTGTGGAGGGCATTTTAGTGGTAACTCGATTGCAAAGCGCATCCTTCGCCTAGACTATTATTGGCCCACTCTTCACCAAGACTACAGTGATTATGTTTAGCATTGTATCAAATGCCAACAATACGCTAACTTACTTCACATCCCTAGCCACGCTTTACATGTCGCTAAGGATTTTTAGCCTTTTTCACAATGGGGCTTAGATCTAATCGGTGAGATTAACCCTCATTCATCTCTTCGACATCAGTCCATTATCACCGCAACTGAATACTTCACTAAATGGGTGGAAGCTATTCCCCTCATCTCCACTAAAGCTGACAAAATTGTTGACTTCATCAACACTCATATCATCTATCATTTTGGTGTACCTCACAAAATCATCACCGATAACAGCAAATCATTCAAAAACAAAACTATCCAGAAACTTTGTGACTCATTTGGCATCAAGCTCAGCTTCTCCTCACCTTACTACCCACAAGTAAATGGGCAGGCCAAGGCTTCCAACAAAATATTAACCAAAATTCTAATGAAGGTGGTCAATGATACTGGAAGGAATTCGCACATTCACATTCCCTTCACTTTATGGGCCTATCACACTAGCATCTGAACCCCTACAAGTGCTACACCTTTCTCTCTAGTGTATGGAACTGAGGTTGTCTTGCCTCTTGAAGTACAAATACCTTCTCTATGCATCTCTTTGCATGACATACTTTCTAACGATGACTTTCGTCAATATCGGTTGGCTTAACTTGAGTTACTTGATGAACATCGCCTTGCTGCCCTCAACCATCTCCATATATACCAAAATCACATCCAACGTGCCTATAACAAAAGTCTGAGAGAATGAGATTTCAAAATTGGAGATCTTGTCCTCAAAGAAAACCAACACGTGACCAATATGGAAAGAAGTAAATGAGGCAAGTTTGCTCCTAATTGGCTCAGACCTTATATCATAACACACAAGTATAGATCGGGGACTTATCATCTGTCTTCTCTCGAAGGCCAGCCAAAACCTGAGCCCCTTAATGCCTTGCATCTATGACCATTCTACTATTAATCAAGTAATCATTCACTTGATGTTTAACTTGAGCTCATCCCTTGAGCAACCCCCATCATTGTCAATCATATTCCCTTCAACCCTTTTTCCCTACATTAGTCAACCCCTTTTGTCAAGCATGAATGCCTTGTCCTAATAAAAGGGAAACCTCCAAACCTCTATAGCCAAGTCCATGACCAAAAGTCCAGTCAAAAAAAAAAATTGGGATACCTATTCAAAAGATCATAAAACTATACATGTAAACTGCTCCCTTGAAGGACAGCTGCATAATTGTTGTAACTAATAGACTGCTCCCTTGAAGGATAGCTATCCAAAGACATCAAAACATAAAAACTAGAATATATACCACTCCCTCAAAGTATGGCTATACCCAAATTTTGCTACAAATAACACACTCTCAGAAGCTTCCCGCATCGATCAGCTTCACATATGACCACAAAACAAAACAACATCCCCACATAGACTTTCCGCATTGATCAGTCTACCAAAAAAAATTTGACTGACAAACTATTAAGTCATGGACTTGCCTATAGTCATTCTCAGGGTCACCTATAAAAAGGGACAAAGTTATTCTTGCTAAAAAGGGTTACACTATCCTCACATCTCACATAATCAAACCTATTACCCCAACATACTTAAGGAATTTTGAGCTCACTTAACATCAAGTGATTTGATACTTCTCTAACACTAACAATGGTCAATGATCTAATGCATGAATGGGGTTTTTGTTTGCAATAACCCTATCTATGCTATCATTATGGTCCTTGTCAATGAAAGAGCAACGCGCCTTTCACTTCTTACACACTTTGGTCACATACAACCAAACCAAACCAACCAAAACTTTTTCAGACCACTAACGTTATCATAGCCTATTCACACTAGTTTTTATGGAAACCAATACACATGAAAACTATCGACCACACAAATTATGTCAAGCATAAACCATTACTTGCTAAAGCATAAACATACTCATTTCATTTTTAGCATACATCCATCACTAATATGGAAACTTGCTAGGGATGAAAAACCATATCACCTATGTTATAGAATACACCATCACATAATATGGAAAAGGTTGTAATAGCATCATACACTCATCATTTCAAGCATGTACCATTAGACATATGGGAAGTGCTAAACCATTAACATGACCAAACCAACTATCAACCACTTTGACTCTTTCTCCCTTTTGGAGAGAACTACATCAGCCTGAGGCCCTTGAAATAGGGGCTATGTAGGTAGCACTCAGTTGACATGGGGTTTTTTGAGGTTAGCTCGGCCATCTATTTGTACGTTCATCTCCCTAATGATGTCGGCCATGTGTTTTTTCATCTACCTGATGGACAAACCATTTTACCTTTAACCATGACTTAACCTTATCCAACCCACATCCATAACCGACCTTCTCCTCCCTTTTTCAAGGAGAACTACATCAGCCTGAGGCCCTTCAAATAGGGGCTATGTAGGCAGCACTCAGATGACATGGGGTCTTCTAAGGTTAGCTCGGCCATTCCTTCATCCGTCCATCTAACGGACCAACTATCTCTACCAACCCAAAATCATGACCAAACAGTCAACCCTAACACTGAATGAGTTACCTAAACTTCTCATAGGGCACATTGGAGATCACATACATCTCCCTGACCACAACACATGCCACTTGAGATCATACCATGACTCAACCTGACTCAACCAATGACCTTGGAGATCGCGACTATCTCCTCAGGCCACGACCACTTCTGAGACAACTTTGCCTTGGTTGTTTTACATATATGCTACCTCACAAATAGTTAGCAAATTGTCTAAAACCCACATTATGACCCTCACACGTATTGTCAGATTGTGCTCCAGTTGATCCTTAATATTTGTTACCTTTTCATGTTTTTTAGGAGCACTTCTTGATCCCGAGATACTTGGAACACGATGACTATTAGAGCTATAGCTCTGATCATTTAACCCAATCAGCTATGACTAAATGTTGGGGACTAATTATTTCAATTTTAGCACTCCTCAACCTTTGACTATGACAATTTGACCTATCTATCATGTGAAGTGGTATGCATGTAATCTCAACTTTTGCAGTGTTCACACTCAACCTTCACCATACCCATCCACTATCTATCAAATCAGCACCCGATATCAAGTTACCTTCCCTTGACTCCCGCTTTGAGGGGGAATACCTCATCCCACATCTGGGGCAACCAACTCCTATTTTTGTCTTGCAGTTCATCAAAACAACCAACAGGACAAAAACAACGTTATCCCACATTTGGGGCAACCAACTCTTATTTTTGTCTTGCAGTTCATCAGAACAACCAATTAGACAAAAATGACCTTATCCCATACCTGGGGTAACTTACTCCTATTTTTGTCTTGCAGTTTGTCAAGAACAACCAACAAGACAAAAAGGGGCAAATGTAGACACCTAAATTGTGTGGACCCCCCTTGGTCCAACATATCCTAACCCACACTCTATTAATTTAAAATAAATTATCTATTTTAAATTAATCATCCCCTTTAGACACCTCACCTTGGATTCTTAGCTCTTTTGTCATTTATCACCCTATGACTAATCATAATTACCTAAGCCTTATTTCAACTCCCCTACTAATCCTCACGCCTATTAAACCCACTATTTGGACCGTTTAACAATGACAATTAAACTTGGCAGATGGAAGAATAGGCAAAAGGCTAAAATTAGCCTTTTTACCCATTATCTAGCTGCTGACATCGGTCAACATTCGACCGACATCGACAGTATCACCGACGTCGGTTGCTTAAAACCAAATTCTAACCTCGACTGCAGACCTGAATGTAAATTCTCTTGCTCCCAGGATCTGAATTCTCTTGCTCCTCGACTCTTTACAGGCATCAACATTCTTCATCACTCTCTAGGCTAAGAAACTCTACAAAATTCACTTCACACTAGATTGAAACATTACATGAGGTCTCCTACATCAACCATAACAGAAATAGGTCTTTTACACTTCTAGTTCTCCACCAAGAGCTAAGTATTCTTCTAGTTTATATTTCAGTGTTTTTAGAATGCTTTGGTGATTAGTCCATTGAATATTCTTGAGTATTGTTGACAATCCAACTTCCTTCTTGGGGCCTTCCTCTCATTCTTATTCCCTTTCCACCCCTGTCCTCTACCTTAGCCCTTTCCCAGACCATATTCACTGTCCTGCAATCCTCCACAAACCATTAAACAGATCCAAACTCCTTCCAAACCCCTCTGTCAACCACAGACTTTCACTAAAACCCGTCCAAGGTCATTGCCTTGACTGACATCGACCATTTCCCCTATCGACATTGGCAGAATAACTGACGTCGGCACTATTTACCAATCGACGCCGGTAGGACTACCGATGTCGGTGACTGTGGAAGACCGACAGCAAAATACAGGTACGCATTATCTCTATTTTTCTTGTTTAGTCTTTCACCATTTCTTTTCATACGACACTCTTTTTATCAATAAGTGGACTGTCATCCCTCAAGGAAGTCTTTGAACTACTGGGACCGAGCATGTGCTTGGTAGTCCACCATATATCTATCTAACATTTCCTTTGTTTAAGTCTTTCTTATCTACAAGTGTCGTCCTCCACAGCCAAAAAGGAGCTCCTTCAATCATCTCGATAATGGTGCACAACTTCATCCAGGTATCATCTAACCCCTGACCATTATATTTAGTTTCTTCCTTCCTTCTAAATGTAAAAAGTGAAAATGAGTAGAAATAGTCACCTATTGAGGGGTTTAACCTCTAGAGTAAGTCAGCTTCCTCTTTGATGCTCACCTAAAACTAATGCTAAACTAATGTTTCACAAGGAAAAGGGTTAGAAATGGAAAATGGCTCTTAATCAAGTTAACCATGTGATGAACCAAATAAAAATGGGGAACTCCCATAAGCTTGAACCCCAGAGGATAATACTATATCACACAATCTCAAGATCAAGTTGATTGTATAAGTGTTTCATGGAAGAGGTTCAAGAAGCAATGAATGTAAACAAAGAGGAGTTATAAGACTCACTAAAATCTCATGTTAATGGCAGAAATAACACTAATATAGACCTGAAAATAGCATTTAAAACTCTCTAAATAAGGTCAGAAAGAAGAACCATAGATGAAGAAGATTCTCCTTCACACAATGTCATAGTGCACAACTCACCAAACACATATTCAAGGCAAAATATAGGTAAAGAAAGTCCTATATTTCATCAAGAGGTAGTTATTACAAATTATTGATAGGGTTGAGCCTAGTTAAGAGGAGCATACTTTAAAATATCTCAAAGATTCCTCTAATTCCTCTAAAGTTCCAAATCAGAGAGAACTAGTCTCTGAAATTTTTAAATCGGAGAACCCCTTACGAAATGAAAAGAATGAGATATATAGAAGAGGGAAGAGAAAGAGAGAGATAAATGAGACGGGAAGGATATCCATGATCATTTAATGAGATCTACCTTTCAATGTATTCCCCACTACCCCTTTATCTAATCAGGTCAATTCCATCATCAATAGTCATGCTTCATTAGCTCCAGTTAGTTCTCAAGTTCTTCTCATTGGTTAAGAGAAGTGCACTAGAGGAAAAGAGTTTGTTTTATATGGTGAGTCATGATTATTTCAAAGAGAAAATATATTTTAATGTTATAATCATTATTGAATGCTCCCAATTTTTCTCTAATCTCCCAAATCTACTCCATGAATCTCGCCATACCTTCCACTTGGCTTCATTATGAGGACAAGGTCCTTATATCCTTGGGCCTAATAAAACCATTATATGTCTACTTTAAGTGGTTGATATGACTAGAATATTTATGCTTTGGCATGTTTTTTCTAAAAACATTGAACATTGATCCATTATAGGTTGAAAACCAATATCATATTAGTTTTCCTATATTCAATATCTCCACCTAGATGCATTTATATCATTGAACAACTATAAGTTTGCTTTATTTATGTTAAGTCTAAAAGGACATATTTTACCTTTGTGGTTATTTAATGGTAGAGATAAATCCTTTAAATTTCCATCTAGTTTAACTTAGACCCTATTCAAGCTTGACACCTTTCTGCATTAGCTTGCTCAAGTCAAAAACTGCCCTATCAACCTTTGTCAAAATATCTTAGGCTCAACCCTTTGCTTATCAGTCATAAATTGTATAACTTAAAATATTGACCCTTTGACTCATCTCACTCCATTGATCCTAACTCCCAATATCTCACCATTTATCACCTTCATTCTTATCCATGGGTGCCTATTGACTTGTTGACCCTAGCTCACCCATGTGCCATAGATCTTCGATGCATGATTAAACACCAACCATTAGATATAATAAGACTCACTATTTGAAATCAAATGGCTAATTCATGAGGCTAAATTATGACATTCACATGCCTATATTTGAAATTTTCATGGTCATCACAGTATATTTGAAAACCAATGGTCACTATCATGGTTTAAACTTGAAACTTGTGCACCCATCATTTGATGTCTATGTAAATGTATTTAACATCCATGTGACCATAAATATTTGATCCCCATATATATGATTTTTTATATTTATTTTTATGTTTGTGTAATTTTTATTAATTTGTTGGAACATAATTTCCTGGGTCATTTCCTTCAAACTTCTTGTCTATGGGCATTTTGGTGAACAAATGACTCTTCGGGACTTTTATGTTGGACACTTTCCTAAAGAAATAACCCTTTAGGACTTTTGAATTGGCCCCTTTCCTAAAATAAATACCCTTTAGTACTTTATCTCAGGATAATTTTGTTAAAGAAATGACCCTTTAGAACTTTTGTTTGGGCCACTTTCTTGAAAAAATGACCCTTCAAGAGTTTTATTTCAGACACTTTATTTGAAAAATGACCCTTCAGGCTTATCATTTAGGGTACTTTGTCAAATAAATGACCCTTCAATATTTTGTTTTGGACTAATTTCCCTGAAAGATACCCTTTGGAACTTTTTTGTAGGACTTTCCTTGAAAAATGACCCTTCAAGAGTTTTGTTTTGAATAAAATGTCTAAAACAATCCTGATACTTAGCCAAAAACCTAAAATAAATCTCCTAAAGGAAATATTAGCACTTATCCAAATAAAATATCCAAAAAAATTGAATTTATAAAAATAAAGACTTGAAACAATTTGTTCGAGTAAGGACTTAGTTTAAAAAAAGGGTTTTGCTCCTAGCTTTTCCAAGGCCTATATGTTCTTTTAAACTCACGCTTGAAATGTTACTTGATCCTTGAAGCCCTGAAACAACTATGAAGCCCAGAAGCTTGTTCAGACTTGTTCTATGACCTTGAACTTCTTTGTTTCACCATGAAACCTACTCAAGAACCTTTTTCTTTGCTCTACAGACCTATCCCTTAGAATTTGACAAAATACACTTTAAGTAATCTTAAAGTGTTTCAAAAGCTTTGTGAGCACTTTAAGATATAACTGGTCCACTTATTCCATCCATAACATTTATTCATCTACTCATCCATTAGCAACCTAATCCATCTGGGCCTATCTTGGTATGTGGGCTAAATTTGGCTAACATATTTGGTAACTCGTAGGGAATCATGCCTATTATGCTTGAGAACCTAGACCAATTTGCCTTGTCTAGTCCATTGGGTATGAAGTCTCCTGCTTGTGCAAATGAGCTAGTCTAAAATTGGATACAAGCTTGACCCTTTCTAGATAACTCCTCTTAAATCAAAAAATATAAAAGAACAACAATAAAATCAAATGAAAGTGCATGTAGGCACTTACGAGAAGGAAAAAAAACTAACATATTGAACAAAAGTGCACAAATACACTTGGAGAAAAGCATGAAAACTATTCTAATATGTATAAGGTTGTAATTTACAAATTCCCCCTCTTAGGTCAAATGGAAAAATATGAATACCATTCACTTGTAACAAACCAAGATGAAAAATACCTTACTTTGGAGGTACTAGAATTGGTGAACCAAAAAACTTTATGGCCAATCCTTTTGATGTTCTCTCCAATGGATGAAATAGAACAAACATGTCTCCAATGTAGACAGACTGGTCCATGTCCTCCAAGCTTGGTTCATGTTAGACTTTAGGGGATCTTTCAACATCCTCATTTGATGGCTTAATTTTGTGCTCTAAATTAAGCACACCATGTGATGGCTCCTTTAAACTGGTGCTTGGTTGATTATCTAGGCTTAGGAAAAAAATCTCTAAGTCATCTCAAAAGGTAGCTTCCTCTTGGTCATCTGAGACGATGCCAAATTCAACACCATATTTTCTTTGCTTGATTTGAAAGGATCCATATGGTAGTTCATCAATCCACCTAATGCCCAACATGTCATGTTCTTGTGGCTCTAAATCTGACCATTCTTCTTCATTCTTAAAGACATTAGTACTGACTTTAAAGGATAATTCATCTTGAGATTTTTCAGTTTCTTCAATCTAATTGGAAAGTTCATCTTCAAGATTTGGAGGAGGCATAGGTTGGTTTATAACCTCTACCTGATCCATGAAGTTAGGGTACAGTTATTTCCATACCTAATCTTGATCCTCCTTTTTCTCTATTTCTTCCTCATCTTAATCTACAATCACACCAAATGGAAGCTCTTGGGACCAATAAAAATATCCTTTACTCTCATCTACACTCTAGGTGCATACCCCTTCAAATATGAAGGCATCAATACTGCCTTTAGGATCTAGTTCATCAAAACTATGCCAAGAAGTCTAATCAAAACTTGACTCTTCCCATTTTGAATGAATTGGACTATCTATCATGATATCTTCATCATAGATACTTGCATTGTCTTCTTTAGGGTCAAATTTGACTACAAGATTCTCCTCTATTCTTTGTAAAATAGGTTCTTTCTCCCAGAGGGAGATGGTGGGAGGGTGAAGAAGTTCACCTTACTTGCAGCTTAGGAAAGTATCCTTCTAGCTAGGAAATTTGAATGGCTTCCTTGATGGCTCTTGAGGAAAAGAGAGAGAGTCTTGGAACTCTTGTAAATCAAGCTTATTGAGCTGAGCTATGGTTACTAGATTTACTTGTGGCACAACTCCTCCTCCAAGATTGCTTCTTGGACTACCTCAACCAACACCTCCTCCTTCTTTGTTCCTTTCTAAATTGATTTCCATGAGGGAAATGAGTAGGGAGAAATCATTTTTTTTTCCTTTATAAGAGAGGGTGATCTCACAAGTGAGGGCATGATATAGCTAGGGTCAAATGTATTGAAAAATATCCATTATGGAATGGCTTCATGCTCTTAAGTGGGAATGGGCATTGGGGTAAGAGAGGGTAAAATGATTGGCTCTTGGAAAGGAGAGGACACATAAGACTGATCCAAATGAGCTTATTGATCATCATAAGACATCGACACACTATCTATGTTTTGGATGATATTTCTCATCATTATTATGTCTTCAGTCTCATAAAATGACCACCTTTCACCCTCACAAGCTGACCATCTATCCTTGACCAAAAAAATATCACTCCTTACCTCTTATATAACATGGATAAGGATAACTAGATAAAATTCCAAACCCCTACCAATCTCCTTTATCAACTCAACATAAACTGATAGTGATTGATATATTCCTGATAAGGATGTAATAGAATAAGCCTAGTCTTGACAATAGAAATTAGGGTACTAATTCAAATGAAAAGGAGGTTAACCTTGGTCATATGTAGGGTTATGTGGAGGATAGAGGCCATGGTAAGGCTAATAGGCTACTTGAGGGCCACTTGGGGGGATTACATAAACATTATTTTCCTAATAAGTGTGATGCTAAGGTAGAGAATAAGCATTTTGATCAAAAGAGTGATGATAAATAACAAATGATGGTGATTAGGTACCTGGATTGCTTATACCAATTGATTTTGATTCATATTTTCCATTGCTGTTTGTAGAATGCCTCCAAAGGCTGATATGCAGAAGAACAACACCAAAAAAAAATCCTTCCACTGCTTTAGACCTTAGTCCCACCAGGCATGCCAAAACTATTACCACTCAAATTTTCGCCCTTTAGAAGAGGGTTCTTCAAGCCCTTTCCAACTTGAGCAAAACTATGGGAATAACTCCAAGCTATAGGTCACCTATGGTAGAGTTAAACCTCTGAAGTAGGCCATCTTCCTCTTTGATGATCACCTAAAATTAATTCTAAACTAATGATTCATAGGGAAAAAGGATCCTAAGAAAGTTAACCAAGTGATACACCAAATAAAAATGGGTTAATATCATAAGCTTGAACCCACACTAGATCTGTAAAGGATAAAACTAGATCAGACAATCTCAAGATCAAGCTGATTACATAAGTGCTTCATGGAAGAGGTTCAGGAAAAAATGAATGCAAACAAAGAGGAGTTATAATACTCACTAAAATATAAGGTTAATGGTAGAAATAACACTAATCCAAACCTAAAAACAACATTGAAAACTCCCTAAATAAGGTCAAAATGAGGGACAATAGATGAGGAAGATTATCCTTCACACAATGCCATAGTGCACAACTCACCAAACATAGATTTAAGGCAAAAGATAGGTAAAGAAAGTCCTATATTTCATCAAGAGTTAGTTATTATAAATGTTTTATAGATTCAAGCTTAATAAAGAGGATCATACTTTACAATATCATAAAGAGTTCCCCAGTTCCTCTAAATTTTTTAAATCAGAGAGAACTAGTCATCTAAAAATTTCAAATCGGAGAACCCCTTACAAAATGAAAAAAATGGGATATATAAAAGAGAAAGAGAGAGATAAAGGAGAGGGGCATGCTATCCATGATCATTTAATGATCTCCACCTTTCAAGGGATGTCCCACCACCCCTTTTTCTAATCAAGACAAGTCCATCATCAATAGTTATCCTTCATTAGCTCCAGTTAGTTCTCAAGTTCTTCTCATTGGCTGAGAAAAGTGCACTAGAGGACAAGAGTTTGTTTTATACAATGAATCATGATCCTTCTCAAGGAGAAAATATATTTTAAGGTTTTTATCATTATTGAATGATCTAACTACTTCTCCAATCTCTCAAATCTACTCTATGAATCTCACCATACCTTCTACTTGGCTTCATTATGAGGACAAGGTCCTCATATCCTTGGGCCTGATGAAACCATGCTATGTCTAATTTAATTAGCTTATCTAACTATCATATTTATGCTTTGGTGTGATTTTTTTACAAAAATTGAACATTGATCCATTATAGGTTGAAAATCAATCTCATATTGGTTTTCCTATAGTCAAAATCTCCACCTAGATGCATTTATATCATTGAATAACTAGCAGCTTGATTTTATTTATGTCAAGTCTAAAAGCACCTATTTTACCTATGTGTCTATTTAATGGTAGATCCATATCCTTTAAACATCTACCTGGCTTAACTCAAACCCTATTCAAGCTTGGCACCTTTTTACATTAGTTTATTCAAGTCAAAATCTACCCTATCAACTTTTGTCAAAATATCTTTGGCTCGACCCTTTTCTTATTGGTCATTGATTGTCTAACTCAGCCTATTGACCCCTTGACTCATCTTTCTCCATTGATCTTAAATCCTAAGATCACACCATTTTTCACCTTTGTGATTGTCTACAGGGTCCTACTGACTTACTGACCCCATTTCACTTGCATGTCATAGATCTTTGATGCATGATCAAATTTTAATCATTAAATCTATTGGGACCCACTATTTAAAATCAAATGTATAATTCATGAGCTAAGACATTTGTGTGGCTATCACTGCATATTTAAAATTAATGATCACTTGATGTGGTTTAAACTTGACACTTGCATGCTCATCATTTGATGTCTTCATGAATGTATTTGATGTTCTGTGTGACCATCAATCTTTGATCCCTTTATGGATGATTATTAAGATTTATTTTGATGTTTTCACAACTATTATTACTCTATTGGAACATAAATTTCCTAGGTCATTTCCTTCAAACTTCTTGTTTGAGAGCCTTTTATAAAAGAAATGACTCTTTAGGACTTTTGTATTAGACACTTTCCTAAAGAAATGACCCTTTGTGACTTTTTTATTGGCCCCTTTCCTAAAATAAATACCCTTTGGGACTTTTTCTTAGGATTATTTTTTCAAATAAATAACCCTTTAGAACTTTTGTTTGGGTCACTTCCCTAAAGAAATGACCCTTCAGGAGTTTTGTTTTAGACACTTTGCTTGAAAAATGACCCTTTAGGCTTTTTATTTAGGGTACTTTGTCAAATAAATGACCCTTTAGTCTTTTGTTTTGGACCAATTTCCTCAAAATATACCCTTAGGAACTTTTGTCAGGGCTTTCCTTGAAAAATAACCCTTTGGGAGTTTTGTTTTGGACAAAATGTCTAAAATAATTCTTGATACTTAGGCAAAAAACCTAAAATAAATCTTCCAAAATAAATATTATCACTTAGTCGAATAAAATATCTGAAAGATTTGAACTTATCAAAATAAAAACCTAAAACAATTTTCTCGAGTAAGGACTTAGCCAAAAAAAAACCATTTTGCACTTAGCTTTTCCAAGGCCTATATGTTCTTTTAAACTCATGCTTGAAATGTTGTTTGATCTTTGAAGGCCTGAAGGAACTATGAAGACCTAAAGCTTGTGTGAACTTATTCCATGACCTTGAACTTCTTAGTTTCACCATGAAACCTACAAAAGAACCTTTGTCTTTGCTCTATAGACCTATCCCTTAGAACTTTACAAAATACACTTTAAACAATCTTAAAGTGTTTCAAAAGCTTTGTGAGCACTGTAAGATCTCTTCGGTCCACTCATTCCATCCAGAACATCTATTATCTGCTCATCCATGAGTAACCTAATCCATATGGGCACAACTTAGTATGTGGGCCAAATTTGGCTAATAATTACCCTAAAGAGTAAAGAATTTACTCTAAAGACTTACATTAATGTAGATTGGGTAGGATGTGTAGATGATAGGAGGAGTACCAGTGGTGGTGTCTTATTCATGGGTGAATGCTTGGTGTCTTGGATAAGCAAAAAATAAGCCTTTGTATCTCTATCAACTACTAAATTTGATTACGTAGTTATTGCTTCCTATTGTACTCAGGTAATGTGGATGAAACAAACATTGGAAGATTATAAGGTAAGACAAAATGGACCTTGCCCTATCTATTGTGACAATACTAGTGAAATTAGTACCTCTAAGAATTTTGTTATGCACTCAGAAACCAAGCACATTCCTATTATATATCATTTCTTAAGAGAACAAGCAATCAAATTGTTAAATTAGAATACGTGTTTATAAAAGAACAAATTACAGACATTATGACTAAACCATTGGCAAAGGCCACATTTGAGTATCTAAGACAAAGCTTGGGAGTCTTCTCCTTGTTTATGAATCATTAAAAGGTCATTTTGAGTAGAATTATAATGTGTTATCATGAAGAAGGTCTTAGAGATCTATATATGATAAGTTGTGTATGTCATGGTTTCATGAGAATGTTTTTTAAAAGGCTCTAAACTATGGTGGCTTGTAGAGTATAAAGGGAAATTGTTTTTGTTGTTATGAGATCCATTTTGTTTGAAGTGTTGCTGGCAGACCTTGTTCATTGAGAAGTCTTATTGAAGATGATCTTTTCTAGATAGAGAATGGAGTTAGGGGGAGCTACCTCAAATAGTTTGAGAGACTTGAAAAGATGTGCATAATGTTAGGGGGAGCTTTCTAGGCTCTATGAGTAATTTTTCAAGTCCAAGGATTAGAGGAGTCCAAGTTCAAATTGGTACATGTCAAAGGGGGAGAAATTGATTCATATGCTTGAAAGTATGTAAGTATCTTGAGCATCTTAAATAGTAATTGAATACATACTTAAAGCTGAGGAATGTTCCCCTTGTCATTAATGTCAAAGGGGGAGAAAGATCATAATGAAGGAGCTCTATTTAAAAAATTAGAAGTCATTATGAGGGTATTTTGCCATTAATGACAAGGGGGAGATTTTTAAGCATGTTCATTGATGTTAGGTTTTAATTGATGTCAAAGAGAACATGAAATACTAGTGCATTAATGACAAAGAAGTTATGTTTGATAGCTTGGAGAATATATAGCACATATGTAGGTTTGTAAGGGCAAAGAATAACTTCTGAAGCATTCATAGATGTCTTGGTGAAGCTTTGGTATGTAAATTGATCTTTTGGAACAAGAAACAAGCATCTTCTAGCTTAAGAGAAGCCAGAACGTCACTGCATGTCATGAAAATATGAATGAACCAACAATTTTATGCATTTATTTTAGGCACTTAAAAATTCAACTTTAGTCAAATGTTTTCATGGTGATGGTTTCTATATTACCAAGAAGGTACCCTAAAGATTTGGAGTCTTGAAGTGTTTTTTATCTTGAGATATAAATCTTCAAAGTTTCTCTAGTAGACTGTGATGAGATAGAGATCGTCAATTTTAACTATGTTGAAGTTTGAGGTCAACTAGTCAGTAGATCTAATAATACATGTTAAATCATAGATATTGATCCAATGGTGCACGTAAAAGTTAATATGTCAAATATGAATGTTTTAATGACATGTGTCATATTCATGGAGCTTAGATAGAATATCAATGGTTCATAGATGATCATGAAATCAAAATATAAATGGTGTGATTCAAGTCAAAAATTTAAATGTGTAAAAGGCACGTAGAACTACCAAGTGGCATAATTATGGGAGCTATGATCTAGATCTAACGGTGAGCATTGTAAGATAAAAATCAAGATTTTTAGAGGATATTCATGATGTTTATTTGGCCACAATTTCTAAGATGCATGAGATGAGGTTAAAGTGCTCAATGTTTAACATCTGTACAGTGACCGTTGGAATTCAAATATTCAAATTAATGAGGGAAAACTAGTACTCAATTTTTGGGATATAACTTTTGCTCTAGGATGAATTAATCGATGTAGTAAAAAACAAATTTATAAAAGACTTCAAGTTTCATCCATTTAACCTAGTTATAAGGTCTTAATTTATACATAGTTAAAGTTACGGAGCTTAAAATTTGATTATTTGTTCATTCATGGTGTTCTTATGTACAGAATAATGTTTGAGCAAATTGTACCTTAGCATAAGGGTGTTTTGGTGGAAGTAATCACATGAATATGTCTTAAGGTTCATATGGAGTGGACCCAAGTATTTAAAATTGATATTTTGTTCTTAATTTTCTTGGTGGAGTGCTAAATTGGTGAATAGGTCTCCATGAGACCTATAAGGGATAATAAGGCCTAATTGAAAGGTGTAACTACTTAAATGTGACCCATAGATGCTATGGATAACCTGTGAAGATGGTATTGAGATATTATTAGCATGATATAATTCTTAATGGTTAAGGAAATTATTATGGCCAACCAAGAAGCTAATATTCATGAAGACTCTATAAATAATAGAAACTAAGGCAATGGTTTCTAGACTTGAATATGCATGAATTGGGAGAGAAAAAGATTGAGACAAAGGAGAGAAATCAGAGATAGTGTGCTCAGTGGATGGACTAAAGTAGAGAATAGATTGAGGATGAATGAAGAAGACTAGATAGATCCAAAAAGGTGTTTTGGATGCATTGTTTGTATGAGCAAATTTGAGTATGTGTGAAGAGGGTGATAGAGAAATGTTATACATTATTTCTCCAATCAGATTGATCTACAATCAATGTTTTAGAATTTTTGATTTCATAGGTGTTGTATGAGAACTCAACATCTAGAACAAGTGGGTGCTTGTTCATACTTAGGGTGGGTGCTCCTTGTAAAGTAGGTGTGTCACTAAAAGTGTCTCATGTTTGTAATCATCTTATAGGACAAGTAATACAAGTATTTATAGGCTTGAGAGTGGGTTTTATTTCCCAAGAGGGTTTCTCGCATAGATCTTATGTTATGTGTGTGATCTTGAATCATCTTGCTTATTAATTATGATGAACATCTTGTATGATTTATAAATTCTTGTAGTTATTTATTAAGAGTTTGAAAGGATTGCAATTAAATTTTTAAATATCTTGAATCATTAATTCACCCTCCCCTCTCAATGATTATACCTCTAACATGTTGAGAAAGTTTCATATAAAGAATATCAGTTGACAATGTCAAGTTTTGATGCTTTGAAAGATGAGAATGATACTTCAATTGAAAAGGTATGCCAAGAATCTTAATTTTCTCCATGTATTGTCAATACCATCCTAAAAAAAATAAAGTGATAAATAAGATAAACAAGTTGATTTAGTCAAGCAAAAGAAGAAGAAGAAGAAGAATCAGTTCAAGTTATCCAAAAAGGAGAGAGAATATGAGGAGTTGTGGGCAACTCCTAGTTTCACGTTGTTTTTAAGATAATATGGGTTAGGGGTGTCTCTCTCTAGTCAGCAAAAGGAAGCATAGTGGATGTTAGTTGAGTTTTAGTTGATATTATAGGAAAAGAAAGGTGATGACAAGATATGTTTGGTTAAGGGGGAGAAATGAGTTTTATGTAAATGCTCAAAAATATTGTGATGGAATGATTCAAAATATATATTTAGGGATAGTGTTCCTAAAGTCAAAGTTTTGGTCAATCTTTGATGGATGATCTAGTTGGTCAATATGGTGAAGAATGAAGTTGTGTATGTAAGGTCTACAAGTAGGGAATGGGGTCTTCAGGTGTTTAATCAAGGATGTTGAGTTGTCAAAATTTTCTATTTGCATATAAAGGTATGTTGATCATGTTATATTATGCTCAAGGTGTGTTTAGGGTTTTTGGTCCTAAAAATAAGAACCTATCAATTTATGTTTCTTAAATTGATTGATCAAATATTGAAGACAAGGTTGATATGGAAGATGAGCATAATGTGTTGTCATATCTTTGATATCATGAATAAGGTCTTAGAGTTTTATATATGACAAGTTGTGTCGATCATGGATTTCATAGTGTTTTGAAGATGAGATAGTTCCATGAGAGTGTTTTGAAAAGGTTATAAACCATGATGGCTTGTATAGGATAAAGTGAAATTATTTTGAGATCCATATGAGATTTATTCATGTTTATTTCAGTTATTTAAAGTTGATCTAATGAATATATGATATCTATTGGTGGTTTCACAAGGATATTGACTGACTATGGATAGTGTTGAAGAGTTGATAGCAAATATAGTTTGTTGATAAGTCTTTTTAAATATATCACGATCCAGGTGGAGCGTGGAGTTGGGAGGGATAACTTAGATGGTTTTAAATGCTTGGAGAGATGTGAATGATGTGAGGGGGAACATATGTGAGATGTTTCAGTCATGGTGGAGATATGAATAAGTATGTTATAAATTTGAACTCAAGCATGTTTGATATGATGACTTGATCAAACCAATTTAGGTGATTTGACAATATATTAAATCCTCATACATAAATAAAAGGGGAGTTTTGTAAATGGTTAGGTCCTAGGATTAGAGGACTGTGTAGTAAAATCTAAGAGAGAAATTATGTAGGTAATTATGTTGATTCATCATTATTGGAAATGCTATGAAGATGCTCAAAAGGGTGCTTAAGCTCAAGTGACTTAGGGGGAATCCCTCTTCATTTTTTCAAGGTAAGTTCATGTAGTTTTTTATGTTCATGAATGTTTTGTCTTCATAGAAGCTATGTATGATCATAAAAGAGTGTAATCATGGAGCATGTTTGAGAAGATCAAGGTAAGAAGAGGTTTTCACAATGTTAGGGGGAGTCTATATCATCTCTCAGAGGTGTTCCTTTCCTATTTTTGGTTCTTGATGTCTTTTCAGGTCCTTAGGATCAAAAGATGAGCCCACTTTGTCATTATGTCAAAGAGGGAGAAAGTACTTGAAGAGAGACAAAGTCTGAGCATAAATTTTATATTGGTGTTTGACATCAATGAAAAAGGGAGGAATTTTTTGGATTTTTGTCAATGATGTATCCAAGGTGACCAAGGATGTTCATGAGGTCTCATGTGTGTTTGAATGATAATGACAAAGTGTGTTTCAATATGCTTTAGTGTTCTTGCATAGTTCTTTAGTGTTTGACTTGGATAGGTAATTGATGGATGTTTTCGAAGGTATGGACATGTTTCAAATACCCTATGGGGTGTTATGAGTGCTTAGAGTGCTTATATAAGTGAAAGGAATTTATCAAAGTAGTCATATGAAGATCTAAGCTCAAGTAGTCATCTTGATAGATAAAGCTTAGTAAGCAAATTGATGATGTCATATTTCACATGTGTGAAGGTTTAAAGAGAATTTTAATATATGGATGAATTCCCCTATTAAATTTTATCATATGGTTCAAATTTTAGGTCTAGACATTGAGCATAACAAAAGTTATTAAGGTTAAAATTTGACCTTCGAGGCAGAAGTTTACTAAGTTCTCATACTTAGTTAAATTTGCAAGAAGAGATCTAATGACGAGTGTTTAATATGACCAGATAAGGATCCAATGGTGAGTATATGATCATGTAGTTAGAGATCAATGACACATATTAAGTCAATAAGTCAAAGGATGCTCAAATTACATGAAAAATTACCAAGTGGCATAAGCACATTGACTAAATGGTACAAGGACTGTAGAAGGCACATAGAGCTACCAAGTGACACAATCATGTGAGCTCAAATTAAAGATAAAAATTGAGCATTGTAAGGTAAATACTAGGTTACTCCTGAGGAGATTGATGAACAAATTTCATGGTGGTGTAGAAGGCAAATTTGTAGAGGACTTTAAGGTGCATCTAGATAATCTAGTTAGAAGGTCTGACTGTCTGTATAGTTGAATTTATTGAGCTTCAAAGTTGACTTTTTATTCATTCATGGTGTTTCTATGTACATATTGTTTAATTACTTTGTGATTTAGTATAAGATTTTTTTTTATGGGAGTATTTATTTGAAAATGACTTACAGGACATATGGAGTGGACCCATGTATTTGAAAGTGATCTTATGTTCTCATTTTGCTTGATGAAGTGCTAAATGGGGTAATAGGTATCTATGAGACCTATAGGGATACTAAGGTCTAATTAAAAGGAGTGTATACTTAAGTGTGACCTATAGATGATATGGCTAACCTATGAGGATGGTATTAAGCTATGTGTTAGCATGTTAGATGCCTTAAGGGTTAAGACAAGTATTATGGCCAATCTAAAAGATGATATTCATAAAGACTCTATAAATAGTGAAGACCAAATTAATGGTTTATAGACTTGTATGTGAATGTGTTGAGATAATAGAAGATAGAGATGAAGGAAAGAGATCAGAGGGAGTGTTCTCAGTGGATGGACTGAAATATAGAGTAGTTTAAGGATGAAAGAAGAAGTCTAGAGTGATCCAAAAGGGGTGTTTAGATGCATTAATTATATGAGGAAGTTTGTGTGTGTGTGATGAGTTAAAAGAGAGGTGTTAGATATGATTTGTCCAATTAGATTGAAATGCAATCAAAGTTCTAGAGTTGTTGATTTCATAGGTGTTGTGTGGTACTCAAAATCTAGAACAAGTGTATGTTTGTTCATACTTAGGGGTGGGCGATCCTTGTGAAGTGGGTGCTTCACTAAAATATCTCATGTTTGTGATCATATTATAAGACAAGTATTCCATGTGTTTGCAGGCTTAAGAGTGGGTTTTATTACCCAAGAGGGTTTCCCATGTAGTTCATGTGTTATGTGTTTGATCTTGCATCATATTTATTATTCATTGTTATGAATATCTTATATGATTTATTAATGATTATGGTCATTGATTAAGAGTTTGAAAGGATTAAATTTAAAGTTTGAAATATCTTGCATCACTAATTCATCCCCCAGTGATTGTACCTCTAACATGATTTAATTAACTACTCTAACTTTGGTTGATTCTTTTGATTAAACAAATGTCATGCCTTTTAACATTTTTGATAAGTTGGGACTAAATCTTATTGAATATTATTGAGTAGGTTTTCAAATAGAAAATTCATAAATAAAATTGGTAATTTTTAAATGTCCACATGTAGTTAGCCCCAAAACCTAAAGTCTAATAGATCATATATATCCAAGTTTAGACATTATCAAAGTATATAACATGCTTCTTAGTCAAAATTGATCTAGAATTCTTAATTGGTATGTGGCTATTATTTTTTCTCATATGTGGTTTCCTTGGAGAGGTGTGGTAAAAAAAATTGTGTTGATAGGGAACTTAAGATGAAACATAATATCATAAAATATAATACAAAGAATTAAATGTCAACATGGTTTCCATAGAAATTGGCATCTATACAGTCACAACTAAGTCTTTTGATAGGGACACAAAAAATACAAATGATAATTAGCCTAGCCTTTGGTCCCTTTTTTTATGGAGCTCATTCCAAACAAGGATAGGGTGCATGGATTTTGTTAATAAGCCTCAATGGAAAGTACTATATAATTTCTTATCACTTACAATGCCTTTGTAAAAATAACTTTGATAATTATGATGTTATGATTCTTGATTTAAGTCAAATAGCAAGAGAATTGTAAATGCTTGGTGACTCTAAATTAGTAGTCAATCAAGTCATAAGTAAATTTTAGTGCAAACTATCATATTCTAGGAAATAAAAACATAGAACTTTGGATTTTATTGAATCATTTTATGCCTTTAACATCATAACAATCCCTAGGGGAAAAAAGCATATATTCCATTGCAATATCAACAAAAAAATTATTTCCCTTTAATGATTCAAAATTTTAAAAGTTATCAATTGAACCAATCCCCTATACATATTATCTAAAAAATGTGGAAATTTTGTAATTATTTAATGATGATTATTAGATTGTGGAATTCATGAATAACTATGGTATTTTTGGTGCAAAATTCATAGATGAAAAAATATGAATTATTTTATAGAATAAAATTCAAATGATGAAGGAATCATGAAGTTGAAAGAGATAAAATTCTAAAGGGAATGGTTTCACTTGAGAGACTATTTGACCTTAACATGCTAGTTGAGCGACATGAATAGTAAGAGTCCATAAGCCACCAATCTATCCTTTTTAATTTAGGATCTCTTGAAGAAACCCAAAATGTGAATATTGGCCTTGACTATATTAAGTAGAGAAAGAAGAATGGAGATAGATCCTCACACAACACAAAGACATGATCACCTATACATAGGAGGACTTTAAGATCTTTGATCATCACACCATAACTCATACCATTCCTCTTAAATAAGGTTAGAAACTTTTAGATAGAGACAACACCCAATCAATTCCCTCTTTGAGCCCCTTATTTATAAGGAAATTCATGAAATTATCTTAAATAAAATAATTTTCCCAATCTACCATTCCACATGGGTGATCAGTGTAGCACCTATAATAATAATAATAATAAAATAGACTTAGTGTTGAATTTATAAATATTAATAGGGCCTTATAAAAAGGAAAAGTATCCTCTTCCATATCTTGATAAATTCATCCAAATTGTCTGCAATTCTAAGATGATTTCCTTCTTGGATAAATTTTCATGCTACAATGAGGTGTTGGTTGATGGAAAATATATAATTAAAACAAAGTGGGAAACATTTTCTATAAGATAATGCCCTTTGGTTTGATTAATACAAGGGAAACATTTCAATGTGAAATGGACTTAGAATTTAAAGGATTACTTTGGTGATGTATCATTATTTACATGGATGATCTATTTGTATTTTTTGAACACAACTCATAACATGTTTATTAATTTTAGGCAAGTTTGAAATATGTAGGAGGTATGAAATTTCCATGAATTTAAAAAAAAAGAGTCTTTGGTGTTACTAAAGGTAATCTATTGGGTCATATAATCACCAAAGAAGTTATTTATACTAACCCTAAAAGAGTTATTACCATCTAAAAAATTCCACTTCCTAATAGTAAGAAATCATTAAAATCTTTCTTTGGAAAAATAAATTTAATATGTAATTTTATTTCTAGTTTTGTTGAAATTTTTAAACCCCTTAACATTGTATTTAAACATGATTCAAAAATGGAATAGATGACGTAAGTGAAATTAGAATTACATGATATCAAAAATGCTATCACATAGGCCCCAATGTTGATTATTCCATATTTTACTAAAGAATATTATTTTTAGTAATTCATCTCTAATCACACCATGGCAATAAATTTGACACAAAGTATTAATGAAGAAGAACACCCCATCACTTTCATGAACACAGATTTGAAAGATGTAGAAATAAAATAATAAACATTGGAAAAGTGGGCATATGTATTATTTAAAGTTGTGAATAAATATAGGCATTACATCCTCCTAAAAAAAATTCATGCCATCATGCAAGACCATGTTGTGAAGTTTATGATTGGTTAGAAAAAATTGGGTGCACATAAAGGAAAAATAGATGGATAAGATACAAGATTATGAAATAAAAATTAACCTATAAAAAATTATGAAAGGCCAAGTTATTAGCCAATTAATCACATAATTTTACTCAAGAATTATAATTATGCAAGTGAATCAAACATAGACATAACTAACGACTTGTTACTATGACCACATTGTCTATTTATTGATTTATGGAAATTATCCTTTGGAATTGAATAGATTAAAAATAAGAGATTTGAAGTTAAATAAAACTCATTACATGATAAATAAAGGAATATTTTACCACAAAAATTATGAAGGTATATACATCAAATGTGTAAACAAGGAAGAAGCCAATAAGATTATCAGTGTATTCCATGAAAAATTAGGAAGTGGTCATCCATTTACAAATAAAATAATGCATAAGATTCTCAAATTAGGATACTATTGGCCTAAAAAAATCAAGGACCTTCACAATCATGTTAAGACTTGTCATGAGTGCATAAATTCATAAAAAGAGAAATGCATGTATAAATTCCATTATAACTAGTAACCAAAATCATATATTTTACCAAATGGGGACTATATTTTATTAGTTTTATCAATCCCAACTCTATAAAAGGTCTTAATTTTGTGTTTATAGACATATAGTAATATAATTGGTGGACTAAATTTGTCTCCATAAATAATAATAAAAAAATTAAATCATTAAATTCCTTGAAGATAACATCGTTACAAGGTTTGGCACTCTTTTTCCCCTAGTTTGTGATAATGGATTTGTATTTCAATCTGAAGAGTTCACTAACTGGAGCCTATGAAAATAAGATCACTCTGAGGTTTTATTACAATTATTACCCAAAATGTAATGGAGTAGATGAATCCAAAAATAATAACCTCATTGTTTTTATTAAAATATATGTTGTTAAAAGACCAATACATTAGCATTTAATGTTGAAGTATGCACTATGGGTTGGAAAAACTTGATACAAGAAAGCTTTAAATTCTTCTCCATTATTTTTAGTTTACAAACATGAACTAATATTTACCATAAACTAAATATACCCACTTACAAATTCATGTAGGAATACATGGAAGTAGATGACATAGTACAATCAAGGTTGCTTCATAATCTAAAAATGGAAGATGAGTGAGTTGAAACTTTACAGAATTTTAGCAAGCATCAATATATTATGAAACAAATATTTGATAAGAGATAAAAGGTAAATTTTTTTAGAATATTAGACTTAGTATATATATGGGAAAAATACATTGAGAAAAAATGACAACATTCCAAACTAGACACTCTTTGGATTGGTCCACATCAAATTTTAGAAACACCAGGAAATAATAGTTTTAGACTAAGGGACCTACAAGGAAATGGTATGGCATTATCGGTGAAAGTAAAATACTTGAAAAATTACTTATAAGTTATGCCATATTATTCTCTCATACTGACTATAAATTTTAGTGTAGGAGTAAAGTAATTATATTAGTTTATTTTATGGTATTTTCATTTTCATAATTTAGGCATTGGTTTATTGTCTATTTAAACTTGCTTCTTTGGTTATATTAATTGTTGGTATATGATATTTCAATATTTATTTTTCAAGATATAAAAGTATATAAACTAATTATGTATTGCACACAATCTCCATCACTCCCATGGAGATCCCTCACTGCATTCAAACAATTGATGGAGTTGGATTCATTATGAAGTGTCTAAAAAATAAATAAAAAATGGTTAAACCTATGGATATATATTAGTTGTGATATCAGATTGAGTTATGTTTTCAATAAATACCTGAATGTTTGTTTTTTTAATCTCCCCATTTCTAGATCACTTATGAACAGGTATTGAAGACCTTTAGTCTTTTTTCCCCATAGACTAAGGGATCACTTTTGAAGTTTTATTTTATTAATTAATTTTGATTTCTTAAATAGTGATTTTTATCATTTATCCATATAAGGCAATTCTAATTGATTAATAAATACTTTTAAAATTGGTTTTTACCACTATGGTAATTAAAAGGATAAATAATTATTAGATTATTACCTAAAATTAATTTTAATTACTATTTCTTATTGAGGCAATTAATTTAATATTATTTTTGGAAAAAGAGGAATGTCAGCTTGAGATATGAACAAAGAAAAAAAAGATATCTTAAAAATTCAACAAGGAGGTGTTATGAGGTATTTTACCCCCGCAAGGTGGTTCGCCCCCTTTGGAGGGTACAAATACAAGGTGGATATCTTATTATAGACATGTTAAATATTATTTTGTGGATCTTCATGCTTGAGTAATGATTGGGATGTATGCCCAATAATTACTCCCATGGTCTTAAGTTGATTTATCAATTAAAAAAGGTGTTTTTTGACACCACCTTACATAGGAATATTTTTTTACTTTCCCTAGGAGTGGAGTGATTTGACTTGTTGATATTTGGAGAGGGTTTTGAGGACAATTTAGGTGTCTAATTGCTAAAAAATAGTTGTTGGAATTTATTGCTAATTTTCTTAAGTGTGGCATTGGGTTTTGTGAATGATTGGTAGGGTTTTCAAGGGTTATTTGATTTGAAAATAAATAATAGTTTTCTAAATTATTATTTATTTATTTAATTGATAGTGTTTTAAGGTGAATTTGGCTTTGTGAAATGTTGATTTGGCCTTCATAAATCATTTATGATTTTTTCTAACTATGGTAATTTGGTTAGGCAAGCTTAGAAGGTCCTTGAGGGTGCCCTAGACCCTAGTTTGTTAACAATATTTAATTCTAATTTTATTTCAGCCTTGGGTGACTTCACTTGGGATGCTATTTGGTCACTTTGGGTGCCCTAGAAAGGAGCTGGAATTATTTAGGTATTTTTGGCATTTTTTATATGATGATTGCAAGGGTTTGAGGAAAATTCTGGAGGGAGAACATTTGTTTTTTTTTAGTAAAATCAGATATTTTATAGCAAGCATATTTCCAAAATTTGTCTTCATTCAAGTGAAAAAAGGTACACTTTATTTAATTTCTAGATATTGATCATATTTGCATATTTTGGGGTGAGTCAAGATTGAATCAATTTCTATAAATTATCTATATTTACCTTATAATTTGTTTCCAAGGGTTTGGTGAGATTGGGTGTGTGTTGAATATTCATTTTTTAGCTAGGATTGGTTGATTTTTCAAATTTTAGAATTCAGAATTTTTGTGCATAATATTGGGATTTTATGGAAAACCCTTATATAGTCTTTTATCCTAAAAAGAGGACATTACAATTTTAGAATTATCACATGAATTAAGAAAATTTTAACTTTTGAAGAGATTTTAAACTACACTTTTGACATTTAAAATTAATTTGAAGGACAAAAAAAAGATAAGGAATATCACTCATTACTAAACTTCTAACCATCCTTATACCTTGGCTATATCAGTTCCTAATCCTTTTAATAAATCCAAAAGAAATAAATATAAGTAAAAAGAAAATATTAAATATTTAAAAAATCAATTATTTTATTCTAAAAGGGTGATTTGGGAAACCTCCATCAAGATTGTATATGCCTGGATAGAAATGGAGTAAGGCCTAGAGTTGAACCAAAGGTAACTCTATCAAATCTATGGATGTCCAAATAGTAGTAAATAAATTCCCTAGATTTCCCCTCCTTATCCATTCCCATACATTAAAAAAAATTAAAAAAAAATACCCTTCAATAAGTGTTATTAAAAGTGATCACTCTTGAGCTCTATCAAAATTATTCAAGGTACTATAAAATAAATCACTTTATACACATTTTGGCTCTTAGAATGTGTTGATGACTTATGTACAAAGATTTGTTGTAAAAATATAATATTTTTATTTTATCGATTTATTTTATTTATAGGTGAAACCATAATCTTCTAAGTTCTAAACATTCCTTAATTTTTTCCTCACAAAGTTTCCATTTATTGTGGCCAACACATCCAATTCATTTTCAATAAATGGATACCCTTTTCTAATTGAAAAGAGACATGAATTTAAAACATAAGGTTTTCAAGGTGTATACAGAGCTTAATTTAGTCTTAAACATTCATTATAATATTTATCTTATTTTTTGGCATACCCTCATCAGTTCTATTTATAATACTAAGTGACCATTTTGAATGTTTAATATTACAAGTTTCACATCCACACACCTAAAATTTTATTCTCCTTTGAGTCTTCATAATATGAATTCTGAAATATTTTATTCACATATAAAAATTATGTGATCCATTAAAATGTGCATCCCTTGTTTTATTTAACCATGTGATCACAAATTTATTCCTTTTTTTATAAAGGAGCAAGCATAATCATTTTGTTAATTAGATTTTAAAATCCATGAACTTGTGAACTCCATTGATATCAATTAACCCTAATGTAAATTCCATGATCCTAATATTATATGACTCTATAACCTTTTTATCAAATTCCATGTGCCTTATTAGGATTATCACATGAATTGTCTTATTAAGTGTAATTTTTGATTTTGTATTTTTATAAAAGTATCAAAATACTTATGTTATGTTTTGATTGTGCATAGGAAAACATGTGGACTCCAAATTATATACATAAAATTAGATGAATTCATGTGTCAATGGAACTTATAACCAAGTAAATGAGTTTTGTACACTCTAAGAATCTAAATAAATCATAAGAAGATAAGTGTCTCATCTTGGTTTGTCATGCAATGACTTTAGTTCATACTAAATTTCACACTTTATGAGATATGTAAATTTGAACCAATTGGAAAGTGCCATGTGGAAGTATCCTATGACCATAATAAAGGTATATATAATTGAGTACTACTTCACATTGAGATACACTGATAACTCAAGTTGTGGGATCTTGAAAAGTGTATGGTTCAAAAATGGCCAAAATTCAATCTGAACAAAGTGAAAATTTATAAATCCCACGTATCCACAAAATGGAAAGTAAACAAATAAAATTTGAGGACACTCCATGTGTATGAAATAAATTGAGATAGATTTACAACTTATTTTATTTAGTAAATCCAATATTAGATAAGGTAATCAAATAACATCTATTAGAATATTTTTTATATCGGGATCATGACCAAATTGGATCAGCTAAACCTAACTAAGTGAGCACTTATCACATGAAACTAAAAGAGAGGTTTCCAAATACTCTAGGAAAATAATATTATGAAATGACCCTCAATAAGTATAAATACATTAAATAAAAATAATTTAGGGTTATTAAATCATATAACATAAATGGGGATGGTTAAAATAAATAAAACAATTAAGGGATCATAGTAGGAAAATTCGAGCCTAGATCACCTAAGGTGGAAGATGGAAATAAAATAAAACCCTATAGAAATACTAAGTTAAATTATAGACATAATCTAATAAAGGATTTAAAAATTCAAACCTATTATAGTGTTGCAATACATATCAATCAAATGAAATAATAAAAGTTATAGATATGTACCTTTGAGCGAACTTGTCGAGTCTCAATCTCCCCCTTTGCCAATGGTGATTTACAAGAGATTATTGTGGATTTATAATGATCTCACAATAGAAACAATATCTAGGATAAAATACTTATACTTGAATCCAATTCTTCCCACAAGAAAAATATCTTCTTTCCAAGGCAAAAATCTAAGCAATAGCTCCTTCAAATGTAGATTTAGCAAAATTATGAGATGTAATAATCCAAAAATGAATGTTCCTCTATATTGGATTGATTGTGAAGATTGTATTTATATAAATGGATAAGCCCTAACCCTTCCATTATTTTATCTTATAAGGTTATCTAGCATGAATTTACTTTGGAAAAATTTATTGTTAGGCTTTGAACTAAGTCAGTCAGTTTGACTTATTTTTGTAACATATGTCATAACTTTCATAAGAAGGTCAACCAAGATGAATTATTAGGAAAAATGGGTATTTATTTATTTAGGGTATATTTTAAAGGATAATTTATTAGGAACTTAGAGTTATATATGCAATAATTTTAATGGGTTTAGGTATGATAGAGTTAACCAAAAAAAATTGTGAAGCACCAATGGTCTACCCACCCCTTTCTTGGTGCACCCTTTAAGGTATGCACTTAGAAAGATTGAATTTCAATAGGTTCCTATTGTCAATTTTGGCCCACATACCAAAATTATTCACTAGTTTAAATAGGTGAGCATGGTCCCAATTTTTGAGTGGATCAGGTGGCTTAGAAGCAGGCTTAACATTGCAAGTGGAGGGACCCAAGCAGGGTTTCATGGTGTTCAAACAGTTTCATGAACAAGTCAAAAAGAGATAAAGGCAAAAGGTTAAGTGCAAAACCTCTATTTTGGATAAGTCCTCACTTGGCATATTTATTTTAGGAAAATTATTTGCACCAAAAGGATCCAAGTGCATTTATTTTGGGAAAATTGTTCGAGCTAATTTTCCTACAGACTTATTTCTTTTAGACACTTTGTCCACAGTTTTATCCCAAAGGCATATTTCTCTCAAACATTTTGTCTAAAGCTAAGTATATTTTTTGGGGGGAAATGGTTTCCAAAATTTGTCTAAGTATCAAGAATTATTTTAGATATTTTATTTGAAACAAAATTCCTAAAGGGTCATTTCTTCGAAGAAAGTCCTAGACAGAAGTTCCAAAGGGTATCTTTCAAATAAATTGGTCCAAAATACTTTTATTGAAGGGTCATTTTATTGAACAAGTGGACCAAACAAAAATATTAAAGGTTATTTCTATAATAAAGTGGTCTGATACACTTTTTTTGAAGGGATATTTGTCAAATAAATTATCCAAAACACTTTTCTCAAAGGGTCTTCTCTCAGAAAAGTGAACCAAGCAATAAATCTGAAGGACACTTTTCAAAATATCTGAAGGACAATTTTCAAAGTTCTGAAGGGAATTTTAAAATGGCAAAGGGTCTATTTTGAAAATGCCTAAGGGTAATTCTAAAGACACAATTATTTTAGTGAAATTGTCCCATGATAATTTTCCTAAAGGTCAACTTCTTTTGAGCATTTTGTCTGATACACAAAAGCTGAAGACAAGGGTTTAGTCAAAAGGTACAAGGGAACAAATTCTTTTGGTAAAATTATTCGAACAATTTTCTTGAAGGAAAAATTCATTTGGATTTTTTTCTGAGGCAGAAGACTAAAGATTATTTCTTTCAAACATTTTGTCTGAGATAGAGATCCTGAAGACATGAATTCTTTCAAACATTTTGTCCATAAGAAATTTTTCAAGGAAAAGATAAGGCAAACAAATTCCTTTGGAGAAAGTGGCCAAGACACAAAGCCCACAAAAAATGTGCATCAAAAGGTTTGAAATAAATATCATGGAATTTTTTATTTAGATAGGTGTACAAACATCAATTTCAAGCTACAAAAAATAGTCATTTGAATTTAAAAAGTCTAGGATGGCCCCGTAAGTGTCAAATTCAAACATAGAAAATGATCATTGAAGTTAAAATATCTCAATATAGTTGTGTGGATGTCAAATTTTGATCTCATTAAATAGCCATTTGTATTTAAAAATCATCAAATGGGTCCTTGGATGAGTGCAAGCTTAACAAGTGTCCAAATCTTAGGTGTCTAGATTAAATCTAATGGTGAGTGGGTAAAGACAGGATAATAGGCCCAGATCAGATGAATGGATCATGTTTAAACATGGATTCAAGATCAATAACATGTGATAAAGTTAAGGATTTAGTGAACCCTACGTGTAAATGTGTAATTGACAAGTGGCACAAGTGTGTGAGTCCTATTAGAGGATCTACGAATCATGTTCATTCACATCAGGTAGATCAATGAAGTGAAATGGGTCATGGGTTTAATGATTTGAGTTAATTTATAATCAAAAATAAAATGAAGTCAAACCCAAAAGATATAGGCCAAGGTTGAAGGGTCAATTCTTAACCAAGGTGAGCAAGCATGAGTGGAACCAAACTCGAGCATGATCCAGATTAGGCTAGGATCAAATATTTTGGGATCAAACTATTCCATTAAGACTTTGTAGGGGGTTCTCGATGAATCACCACTCAAATTATAGATGGTGTATCTTTATCAATATATGAGGATTTGATCCTCACAATGAGTAACAAGTGGTGGATGGCATGGAAAATGAAGGAAAACACATAGGCTTTAATGGCTTCATCACCAAAGATAACTACATGAAAATGACACTTCTCCCCACTTTGGAATGCATCAAAAAACTAGTCATGAGAATTTTGGCATCAAGACAGAGTAGAAATAACTTGATCCCATCATTATAGCTATCATGGAGCATCACTAAGAGGATATTTTAATGATGCAACAGACTGGAGTGACCTAAATCAATCATGAAGGGTTTGAATTAGCTTGATTTGTGGATGTAGTTGTAAAAAAATTTAAAATGGTTTGAGCTCATTTGAATCCATTTTAAGCACTAAAACTCCCTCTCTCTTGCTTCCTTTCTTCTATAAATATAGCCTTCAAGCTATTTTTTTGCATCCTTTAGGTTGGTACAACTAGACTCTACCAGAATTATATTCAACACCTCTCAAAGTAGTGAATAGAGTATTTTGAAGTCATTTTTAATCTAGTATTTAGTATTATATGTTTGTTTAATATGAAAATGTGAATGATATCTTCCTCTTGCATGTCCAAGCTCAACCTAAGTGCTAGTAACTTTCTTTGTAGGTCATATAATGTGTCTTAGCATTGATCCCTCAAGAATATAGTGAATAACCAAAAATTAAGTGTCTTTAACCAAAACTTATTTCCATTACTCCCTAGTCTGAGTGTATCAAACTAACCTCTATATGAAACATTATTGCATAGAAACTATAGTAAACATTACATTAGTGTCTTTCATAGTCCATTAATGTGATAAAGAATCTGAGTTAAAGAGTGGATCTGACAAATTCTTGGTGCATCACCATATATTATAATATGCTTCACTTTATGCAAATCTCTTAAATCTTTTTAGCCCAACCAGTTTTAGGTTTTATAAATAAAGGTCAAAAATATAAAATTTGAGGAGCTAGCCTCATAAAAAATCCTAGAGGTCTGGTCTAGTTATAGGCATCCCACAACCTTAGCCATTCCCATGTTAGTCTAGGTATGGGTCAGACTTGAACAAACCTAACCTCTATTGGGTGCTATCTAGATAGCTAATAGTTTTTGCATGCCCGGTGGGACCATTTTCAAGTGCCTTGAAGCATACTTTGAAGAGGGCATTTAGAAGCTGAAGACATTAGTAACATCATCTACAGTCATCTTGGGAAAAGTCAAGCATTTTTTAAAGGTTTGTAATCAAGCTCAAATTTTAGGGAGACCATTGGTTTTATGGTTGTATAGGTAAGAAGTCTTTGTCATGGTTTTTATTCAATTCACATATTGTATAAGGAGCCATGGAATCCTATAAGGAATATTTTTGATCTCCACCCCCATATCAACCCTCATATCCACCTTACCATAGCCTAGATGGTCCATATAATACATATCCTCCATATTACCAAGACCATCCACAATATTTTTAGCCCCTTCCACCTCCATATAAACCTCCTCATCCTCATGACCAGTCTTATTATCAACCTTCTACTCCTTGTAATCCACCTACACTACACACTAACTATCTACATTCAAAAATTAAGAGATTAAGAGAAGAAAGAGATAGGTTGTAGGAGAACCTTAGATAGAAAAAAAGGTGGGAATTTCAAGCTATTATTCCTCATCAAAAAACTCATTCAAACAAGCCACATTCAGCTAAATTAGTCACCCCATCTCCCTTTCTTGCCTCCTTGGTCTTAAGAGATTTCTTGATCCATAATTGTTCACTTAATGACAAGGAAAATCTCTCCATTTTTCCTAAACCAATAAAAAACATTTTTAATCTAAGGTATGAACCTATTTATAACTTTTATTTACAATAGAGTGGATCTTCCATAAAGGTATCTAACATTATTAGAGATCTTCAACTCACTTTCCATGACTAATCCAAACTTTTAGTTATGCAAGACCTTATTGTAGCAGATTTTTTTAACTTATTTTGCCTTGTTTTTGGGTGATGAATTCATGACTAAGGTTGGAGGGTATTTGTGTAAAGACTTGTCTCATATGGTGTGAAAGCTTGAAAATGGTGTGGAAGTGAAAATCAAGTCTGAGCCACTCTCTAAGTTCCATGTTCAGCCTCTTCCCCTAACCACCCAAATTGCAAATTTTCCTTCACTTTCCTTCTCTAAAATAATCCACTTGTGATTAAGATCTTATACATGACAAAGAACCTAAGGTGATACCCACATGGAAGCCTTCATGGGCCATGGATCCTAATTTCATTATGCCCACCTTTGAAAATGAGGATAAGAAAGGAAAAGTAGGTGTAAAATTTATTATTGGTCATTCATCTGTTGTTACTCAAATACATGTTACCCCTTTTCACATCTCTCCTCAATCCCAAGAGCTTTCCAAAAGATCATTCAAGATCCCTAATTAGAAAGATACCCTTGCCAACATCAAGCAATCTAATGTTATCTACTACCCACCTAGCCTCTTCCCTTTGGAAAATAAATTAAGCATACCAAAATTAGAATTGGATCATTCAGGTATAATGTATAAACTATCCAAATTAGTGGAGGAAAAGTCAATCATTCAAGAGATTGATAGTGATGCAGTTGTATTTGAGTTTCAATATCACCTTAGAGAGGACACTTCTAGTGTCTATGAAGAAGAAATTTAAATTAGGACCCCTGTGCACTTCAATAGATTAGAAAGTAAGCATGAATAGAAATTGGGTGATAAAGGGTAGTTGCAATGTCTTAATGATGGGGCCGAGGTAAGTGAAAAATAAATTGATCTTTTCCTAGTATACCAATTATATGGTGGCATTCATAATAATGTTAGGGATTTTGGGGTCAAGAATCTATCAAATGATCAATGGCAGCACTTGTGTCTAGAATTCTTAGGTGATATTGAACAACTTAGTGTGGTAGATTTGAGTGATGAAGTTGAAAAGCAGGTTAACATTTTAGATAAGGAAATTAGTGCAACTTTATAAGTGCTAATTTAAGAAGAGATTCTACTTGAATGGATTGATGATTTATCACCCCTCTCTATTGATGAAGAGGATGAGCAAACCTCAGTGTATCAAGAGCCTTGTGATGACCTTGTTCAAGAGAAAGAGGTGGATAATCAACCTAATGTCTTACAGGTAGATGGTAGAAGTATAAAATAACCTTGTGGTTTGTCCATTTACTAAGATGAGATATCATTTTGGGAAGCATTAGAGTACTTCTTCTTAAACCTAAATGCCTCACCACTACATCAACTAAAGCTCCAAGAGAAAGAGCTCATCAAAGATGTTGTGATAGTTGGCCATTTGAATTCAAAGAAGTAGAATTAGTTATATCCCCTAACTAAAGAGGAGATGAAGCTCATGATGTAACATAAAAATATTTGGGAGTAGTATGATTGGGTTCTTGACCCTCACACTCAGCCCATGCACATAGAGTTGAATTCTAAATGACTAGGAGAATTCTAGATATAGATGGGGGTTGTTACACATTGGCCAAAGTCTATTTACACAAAAATCATCATATGATATCTCCACATCAGGGTGCCATAATGATCGGGGAACATTCCCGTTTGATCCTAGGGGAATGAAGTCAATATTGGTTAGTTTTGTAGTACTTAGTTTATTCTTCCAAATAAGTGATTTGCATAAGCTTATAGGTTATTTTAGTTCCTTTCCTTGTTTATCCTTAGTTTTTAAGTGTGTTCTTAGTGTTATGTTTATTTTATTGCCTCTTTTGTGTGTGTTTTGTTTATGTTGTAAGTCTTTGAGGTGTCAAGAGTACATTTTGGTCTAGATATTATTTGTCTCATGCATCTTTGTTGATTCAACTTGTCATAAAAGTGTCTGGATTCCATGACCAGTAGGATGGTCAAGCCAGTTGAGTCACTAGAAATATTGGTCATTTTGGCCCACATACCAAGATTCTACTTGGTATAAATAGATGAGCAAGTTCCCAATTATTGAGTAGATCAGGTGGCATAAAAGCAGGCTCAACATTTGAAAGTGGAGGGACCCAAGTAGGTTTTCATGATGTCTGAGTATTTTTATGAACAATTCAAAAAGAGACAAAGGAAAAAAGGCTAAGTGCAAAACATTTATTTTGGATAAATCCTCACTTGGCATATTTGTTTCAAGAAAATTGTCTGCACCAAAAGGAGCCAAGTGCATTTATTTTAGAAAATTTATCAAGGATAATTTTGCCAAAGACTTATTTTTTTCAGACATTTTATCCATGGCATTAATCCCAAAGGCATGTTTTTCATGGACATTTTTTCTAAAGCTTGTTGGTGTAGGACTTTTTCCCAATGGGTTTTGCTTACACAGTCATATTAGCTTGCTTAGGGATCTAGAGGTCATGTTGGTTACTTGGAAAGATTAGTACCATATTCACTGGAATGTGTGGTATCTTTCCCTCTCTAACCTATATATACACCTCTCTCCCTTTTTATTTTTAATTCAACATGATATAGATTATTTAATTTGCTCTTATTCCTTTTGTAGTATTTCTCTATGCTTGATTTCATTCATTAGAAACTTTATTATGATATGCATTTGCTCGACTCATGAGATTACTCCATCATCTACAATTCATTAATCTAGTGATCCTAGATACAACTATTTTAAAGCTAAGTCTATTTTATTTTGAGGAAATGGTTTCCAAAATTTGTCTAAGTATCAAGAATTGTTTCGAACATTTTGTCTAAAACAAAATTCCCAAAGGGTTATTTCTTTGAATAAAGTCATATACAAAAGTTCTAAAGGGTATCTTTCATATAAATTGGTCCAAAACACTTTTCTTGAAGGGTCAATTTCTTGGGCAAGTGGACCAAACAAAAATTTTGAAGGGTATTTCTATAGGAAAGTGGTCTGATACACTTTTCTCAAAGGGTTATTTGTCAAACAAAGTGGCCAAAACACTTTTCCTAAAGGGTATTCTCTCAGGAAAGTGAACCAAGAATAAAATTCAAATGGACACTTTTAAAAATATCCAAAGGACACTTTTCAAAATATCTAAAGGACACCTTTTAAAGTTTCAAAGGACATTTTAAAAGGGCAAAGGGGATATTTCAAAAAGGTTCAAGGAAAATTCTAAGGACGCAATTATTTCATTAAAATTATCCCACCATAATTTCCCTAAAGGTCAAGTTCTTTCAGACATTTTATTTGATACACAAAAGCTGAAGACAAGGGTTAAGTCAAAAGATACAAGGGCACAAATTATTTTGGGAAAATTGTCCGAACAATTTTCCTAAAGATAGAATTCTTTTAGAGTTTTTGTTTTGAGGCAGAATACTAAGGACAATTTATTTCAGATATTTTATCTAAGACAGAGATCTTAAAGACATGAATTCTTTTAGGCATTTTGTCTGTAATAAATTATTCAAGGAAAATATAAGGCAAACAAATTATTTTAGAGAAAGTGGTTGAGACATAAAGCCCACAAAAAATATGCAACAAAAGGTTTGAAAGAAAGCCCATGGAATTTGTGATCTAAATAAGTGCATAAACATAAATTTCAAGCTACAAGAAATAGTCATTTGAATTCAAAAATTCTAGGATAACCCCACAAGTGTCAAATTCAAGCACAAAAAATGACCATTAAAGTTAAAATATCTTAATACAGATGTGCAAACATCAAAATTTTGAGCTCATGAAATAGCCATTTACATTTAAAACTCATCAAAGGGGTCCCTGAAAGAGCATAGGCTTGATAAGTGTCCAAATATTGGGTGCCTAGATCAAATCTAATGGTGAGTGGGTAAAGACGGGATAATGGGCCCAAATTAGATCAATGACTCATAGTTAAATGTGGATTCAAGATCAATGGCATGCGAGTAAGTTAAGGAGTCATAAAACCCTAAGTGTAAAGGTATGATTGACAAGTGGCACAAGCACATGAGTCCTAGCAGAGGATCTACAGATCACATTCATTTGCATCAGGTAGATCAATGGAGTAAGATGGGTTAAGTAAATTATGATTTGAGTCAGTTTCTGATGGAAAATCAAATGAAGGTGAGCCCAAATAACTTAGGTGGAGGTCAAAGGGTTAATTTTTTATGAAGGCAAGTAAGCATGAGTGAAACTAAGTTTAAGCATGATATATATTGGGCTAGGAGTAGAATTTTAGGATCAAATGGTACCACTAAGATTCTATAGGGGATTCTCAATGAACCACTGCTCAAAGTATAGATGAAGTAGCTCTATCAAGACATGTGGATCTGGTCCTCAAAATGAGTAACAAGTGGTAGATGGTGTGTAAAATGAAGGCAAACACATAGGCTTCAATGGCTTCATCACCAAATCTAACTGCATAAAAATGACATGTCTCCCCACTTTGGCACGCATTAACAGACCAATCATGAGTGATTTTCCATCAAAAAAAAGTAGAAAAAACTTGATCCTATCATTGCAGCTACCATGGAGCATCATTAAGAGGAAAGTATAATGATGCAACATACTATAGTGACCTAGATCAATCAAGAAGGGTTTGAATGAGATTGATTTATAGGATTTGTAAAAACTTTTCAAATGGTTTGATCTCATTTGATTCCCTTTTGAGCACAAAAAATCCCTCTCTCTTACTTCTTTTCTTTTATAAATATAGCCTTTGATCTATTATTTTGCATCCCTCAGGATGGTATGACTAGACTCTATCAGAATTGCATTTGACACCTCTTAGAGTAGTGAATAGAATATTTTTTAGTAATTTGCTAATTTTTATTTAGTGTTTTATGTTTGTTTAATATGAAAATGTGAATGTTATCTTCCTCTTTCATGTCCAATCTCAACCTAAGTGCTAGTAACTTTATTTTTAGGTCATATAATGTGTCTTAGCATTGATCCCTCAAGAATATAGTGGATAACCAAAATTAAGTGTCTTTAACCAGACCTTATTTCCATTGCTCCCTAGTCTGAGTGTATCAAACTAACCTCTATATAAAACATTATTGCACAAAAATTATAGTAAGCATTGCATTAGCTTCTTTCATATTCCATTAGTGTGATAAAGAATTTGAGTTTAAGAGTGGATCTGACAAATTCTTGGTGCATCACCATATATTAGAATAGGCTTTACTTTATGTAAATATATTAAATCTTTTCACCCCAACCAGTTTTAGGTTTTAGAAATAAAGGTCCAAATTATAAATTATGAGGAGCTAGACTCATAAAAAAATCCTAGAG
Organism: Torreya grandis; assembly: GCA_037957365.1. Taxonomy (NCBI): domain Eukaryota; kingdom Viridiplantae; phylum Streptophyta; class Pinopsida; order Cupressales; family Taxaceae; genus Torreya; species Torreya grandis. Next base: position 2,209,262 of record JARHVA010000033.1, on the reverse strand, counting down.
GTATGTTCTAGTTACAGGCATCCCACAACCTTAGACCATTCCAATGTTAGTCCAAGTATGGGTTAAACTTGAACAAACCTAACCTCTATTGGGTTCTATGTAGATAGATAATAGTTACTACAAGAGATAAATCATCAGTAAATGATGAACTCTAAAACTATTGAGCGTATACATATTTCCCACTAGAAGCTCATCATGTGCATGTAGGTATAACATGGGATGGTGCTTTGAGAAAGAACATAGAAATGTATAATGTTGAACTAACAAATTATAGTAGAAATAAGAAAATAAATGAAAGTATAATTGTAAATGTGTACCTTCACTTACTATGTTGATGGTGAATAAGAGATGCATGAGAGGAAGATGAAAATAACGTCTAGTGTACAAAATTAAATATGGACTTGAAAAATGGATTAAATTCAATTTTTTTTTGTAAAAATATGTGGTTAACACTAAAAATTTATCTACACTAACAATATTCCAAAACTTATTTTAGTTTGTCAAAAGAGATTATAGAAATAAATTTATGAAGAAAATATATAGTTTATCATTAAATAATTGAAGATTTAGAATTTTCAAAATTATAATATAAAAGGAAAAAATTATTATCCATTTATTCATTTTTTATCATTGATTATCAGAGTTTTCGGTATCTTAATTCAATAGAGATAAAAATCATGGTTTGAAATCGAGGAGGTGGACATACTAGAGATAAGGCTAGATGATAGATTGTAGCTGTGGCTAGTGTAGTCCAGATATGGAGTGTATTTTCTATTAATTTTTAGCATTTTTCATGTTAAAACAAATTAGTTTAGGAAAATTATCTATCGAGGAAATCTATGTAGCAGAAGTTGCCCCAAAAAATTAGTAATAGAGTAAAAATTGTAACAGATAATGGGTAGGAGTCAAAAAGTGAAAAAGTATGTCTAAGACATTATTTACAAGCTAGTTAAAAATCTCCACTCAATTTGAATGGATTTAGCCTAGATGACTTAGTTGAATAGGGCATATTTGGTTAGGTAGTTGACTACGTAGTAGTAGGCTGACCTATTTGTATGGGAGATTGGTTGATGTACAAGGTAGAAGACTTTGTTAGAAAACAATGGTGGCCAATAGTGTACAAGGTGGAAAACTTTATTGGAAATAAAGTTGTCCAAGTTAGTTTTAAATATGGTCGACAATGTTGGAAAGTAATCAATTGCATAACATCTGGTTGATGTATTCAAGGTAGGTGGTTAACTACATTATACCTAGTTGAACTAGTCAAAACAAGGATTGGTATATGTATTAAGATACATGGTTGACTTTGCATGAAATAAGGTTGGCCAATGTAGTAGGATACATGATTGACTTAGTATGAAGGAATAGAATGGGCCAATATAGTTAGATACATGACTAAATTTATTAGGAATGATGGATAAAAATCAAAATAGGTTGATAAAAAAGTAAGTATATGAATTTATTATATTTTTTAGTTTTTTTAAAATTATATTTGATTATTATTTTGATAGTGAATTGATATGTGCTTTATTATTTGATATTTTATAGAGATGATATAGGTTATGGAGATTAGTAGATATAGTGTCTCTACTATATTTAATGGAAATGAAATCTATGAAATATCAATCATAATTAGTGCCCTTGGGGTTGGGTGGCATAATGAATTTGTAGTGGATCCCATTGAGTATTGAGTTAGTGGCCATGTTCTTGGGAACATGGGAGTGACTAACTAACACTTTTTGATATGAGGTGGATGGAGATACCATTAAGGTGGGTTTCACATTTGAGGATTTCCATTATTTATTGGGACTTCATATTATGGGCATGCTTATGGTGTGTGATACATCAAAGATAGATGTTGAGAGGTGAGCCTTGGCCTTAGGAGAGACTGGCTCAGAATGATATAGTGAGGCAACCTTATGAGTACATCTATTTTGTGTGTATATGTTGGCCATTATGGATATCTATAAGGCCATTATTAGACTTGTGACAGTTTGTGTGATTTGTCACAAGTTGTATGGGAAGGTCCCATTGTATATTATTTCATTATGTCATTCTATGTTGGATCAAGGCATGCCATATTACTTGGGATCTATTATTTAGGTATAGTTAATGCATGTTTTTTATAGTAATCTATCATTGGGATAGATGACAATGGTCCCAATTATAATATTGTGTAGTTAGATTTATGAGAGGTTCCATATGTATTAGCTTGTAGGATTACCATATGTAGTGTATGATGCTTTGCCATGTGTAATAAGGTGGAGATAGGATCACATGGTATGTATTGTACTACATGTCATAGATTTATAGACTATAACATGGGGGAAGATTATTTTTTAGCCATACCAGGGCATGAAAAATACTTGTTGATCATGGTTGAGTACTTTTTAGGTGCATGATCAGCTCAAAAACACTAGACATTATGTATGGTGAGTGGAGATTCACCTACTAGATTATTTTCTAAGGCAATTTAGATTACCACATCCTATGATGTTGATATTAATCCTAGCATATTAGGCATGACATGTGAGAGAGTGGCATGGGGTAGGAGGTATAGGGATGCCAAATTACGTGTCTATTATTTATTTATGTTAGCATAGGGTATCAAGATGATGATTCCAAAGATAATGATGAGGTATAAGACTAGTAGCTTTAGTAAAATTATAGATAGCATAGCCACCACCATGACCATAGAGATATAGATGGGTTCTAGTGTAGCTACAAGTAAAGCCATAGGTAGAGTCACAACCATAGGGATACCTAATAGTGCAACCTATATTGATTTTGTTTATTTTCAAATTAATTTATAGTGGATCATGTTATACTCAAATGATTCAAATTAGTTAGTATATAGTTTTTTTTCCATCACAGAGTCATGCATTACATGAGGTGTTTGGTGGTTGCACAGACGAAGTGATTATTGGTGGGTGATATGTTGTTTTTTGTGATTATTTTAATTTGAGATAGAGATATATGATATATATATGAAGACTAATGTTATTTTTTATTTAGTTTTTATAGAGGTTATAATGTAAGATACCACATGGGAAACCATGGTGCAAATATATCATCATGATATTTTCGATGGTGTGCTACCTCAACATGATATTACACAAATGATTGATTATGTGGTGCCTTCAACACCTGCTTATGTTAGTTGGTTTTAATTAGTTAGTGAGGTAGATCAAGAGCTAAAAATACTAGCAGATGCAACACAAGTAACAATACCATTAGGATTAGGTGATGGGGAGCTACGAGTGTGCCAGTCAGTGGCTCAAGAGCAGGCCACACACTTGGATATAGATAGACAGTTGGTACAGGTGCATGGCTAGGTGAATCATCTATAGGTACAAGGGGAGGGTTTATAATCATATACATAATTAATATAGTGGATTATTTAGAGAGGTTAGCCATAGGCATTGATGGGTAGTGTATCACATCCCCATGATGGACCTCAAAATTAGAGTTGTGTTTTTTAATATGGTATATTTTATTATGTTGTATTGTATCATAGTTTTTTAATAATTTATACAGAGATGACTCATGGATCCATGTATTTTATTTCTATCACATGTATTGATTGTTATATGCTATTAAAAAATGTAGTTATGGTCATTATAAATGTATGTATTTTCTTTATATCACATTTTGATTGGTATATGCTATGATAAAATGTGGTTATGTATGTGTTACTCTTTTCTAGCAAATGTGAGCAAATGCATGGTTAAAAATAATGATGTAAAGGATGTGAAACAATGACTAGTGCATAATACTTTGTAAAAGATGTTAAAAATTAATTGAAAATGTAAATGACAATGAAATAAATATGAATGTAAATAATAATGAAAGTAAAGATAATAAAGTAAATGTAATATCAATGTAAGATCATAGATAAAGATATGTAAATGAAAGAAATATATAAAAATAAAAGGAATATCAATGTAAGAATGCATACAAAGGTATGTAAAATGAAAGAGAAATATCCATGTAATATAAAAATAAAGATAATAAAATAAATATCAATGTAATATAAGAACACAAACAAAAATATGTCAAGCTAAAATAAAATATGAGATATGTGAAAAAGAAAGATGGCAAACTAAACTTATGGCTTGTGTTAATGTAAAAGAGTATGGTTGTTATAACAACACATGACATATAGTTGTTTGTAAGAGTTAAAATAATTTTGTGAGGAAGACCTAGTCCTATCCATTGAAACTCAAAAAATTCAAGCCAAAGAGGTGTAATAGTGGAGGGTATTTATAGGAAGTAGGGGTATTTTGTGAGGAAGACCTCATTTTATCCAAGGTCTTACACTGCAACTCACAAAAAGAAAAACCAATGAAGTACAATCAACTATTTAATGATTCTCATCAAGGGGAATATTAGGGGTAAGATGTTGAATCGAGAGATTCAAAAACATTACATAGGTGATGTATAAGTTCTTAGTATAAATGAGACACTTTAAGCCAATGTGCCTGTGTTAAGAACAATTTGAAGAATAAAGACTTAAGATACTCTAACTAATAAATGTAAAGCTTGGGATTAGTAAGTGAAGTACATATATAATATTATTAAGTCTATATATGTAATAAAATTAAAATGGGCCTACCTTCTCATGATGTTTTCCCCATTCTTTAGGACCCCTTATAAAGTTGTTAAGCTATTGTGAAGTTTGGGTACTTGTGTGATAAATTAGGTAGCATTATATGTATATGATATTATGAGACCTCCAACTCTATTCTATTGGCTTAACATACCCAATGGATTTCAACTTTATCATGATGCCAACTATGAATTTTGAGCTTCAACTAGAATAATATTTGTGCCAAAGAAGAATCATGTATTTTGGTGTGATTTTGACTTTTGAATTTGTAATTGCCTTTTGTTTTAATTATTTAGATTTTATTTTATTTTATGGATTTTTATGTTCCTCGTCTATATAGATTTAGAAAACCAATCATGAGTGATATAAGTAATATAAACAAGAAATCTTATGCATTGATTACAAGAGAAAATTACTTAAATATTATTATCCAAAAGATTATTAAAATTTCCCATAAGTAAGTGTGCAATCTCATGATTGACATTCTATGTGTTTAAAATGTGAGGATGGTATGGGATGAATGAGAATCATAAGAGATCCATTTATGTAATATATGGTACAATGATAAGTATGATTAGTAGTTGATCACAAGGAAAATATGATATTATGGGGTGTGGTCTATGTCACATAAATAACTATATTATTCAATAAATGAGTTAGCATAATCATGAATATAAGGAGACAACATCCCAAAATAGGGGGTATGTAGGCATTTTCAAAGTATATAATGAAATGTAATAAAATAATTAAATTTAAAAAAATTATATTTGTAAAGCAAGAATCATGAATGTAAAGATAAAATTGGAAATATAGAGAAGAGAGCCTTAATAACAAAAATATAAGCAATGCATCACAAATTCTATAATGAAATATAAGTATCAAAAACCACTTAGGTGAAAATACGAGGCATAATATGCCATAGAAAAATAATGTGTAAATAAATATTGATAGATTTCATGGCATACATCATCAATAACATTAAATAAATATTGATATAATTGGAATATAGCCTTAACCATAGTCTCACCTATCTTCACTGAGAGACATGAGAGGATGTCATGATGCATTATCTCAATGGAGAATATAGGTATGATAGAATAAAAGGGTTGTTTATGTGGCATCTCCTATGAGGGATATTAATGGAAGGAACTGGTGTTGTAATGTGATTAAAAACATATGATCTCTAATAAAATGATGGGTACAGTGAAGGCTAAGCATTTTCCCATCAATGACCCTAGGTACATTGTTAATAAGGTGAAGGTGTAGGCCATGGAAAATCATGAAAATAATTTTATAAGATTACACACCTATTTGTATGATATGTATCAAATTGATGCCAAAGATAATAAACCTCCCCATGTTTAAGAATGTACTCTATAAGGAATTTAGGATGTAAGTTATTTTCAGCATGTTGTGTCTTCTCTAGATGAATTGCATCTATGTACTTCCAAATTCATTGACAATGAGTAAAGATATGCATGTTTGTGCCATGAAAACAATAAGTGCATCAAGAAGTAGTAGATTGTGGAGGTCTATTATCTATAGTATAGGTAGATCCTAATGTCTAATATAATGTTAATAACCTCTAATGCACACGTAAATCATGGGCCCAATAACTAACAATATTATGAAATTCAAAATAGGATTCATCTACTCAACATGTAGGTAGAGGATATGGCATCTCGTATGAGGGATAATCAATGGAAATAACTAGTGTTAAAATGTGATTAAAAACATATGATCTCTGAGATGATGATGGGTACGATGAAGGCTAAGCCTTTTCCCATGAATTACCCTAGGTAAATTGTTAATAAGGTGAAGTTGTATTCCATGGAAAATCATGGAAATGATGCTACAAGATATACACCTATTTGTATAATATGTAGCACATTGGTGCCCAAGACAATAAACTTCCCCATGTTTAGGAATGTACTCTAGAAGGAATTTAGGAGGAGTTAATTTCTTGTTAGAAGGTATTTCTTCTATAGATGAATTGAATCTATTTACTAAAAAAGGCATTGACAATGAGTAAATATATGCATGTTTGTGCCATGAAAACAATAAGTGCATCAAGAAGTAGCAGATTGTGGAGATATATTATTTATAGTATAGGTAGAGCTTGATGTCTACTATTGTGCTAAGAACATGTGATTCACACATAAATCATTGGCCCAATTACTAATAATAGTATGTCATTAACATCATTAGGACTAGTCAGAGTAGGATCAAGACAAAGATTAAGAGCTGTGATAGAATATCTCAATGTAGGATGTGTTAGGATTGTGGAGCTAAAAGCTTCACTGATGCAAACTGGAGAGGAGGTTGCTGAAGGTTGCTGAGTTGCAGAGAAGTTGGGGTCGGTCTGATCAGCCGACGTCGGCAGGATAGCAAAGGGAAGCAACCGACGTTGGTCATATATCGGCCGACGTCGGTCGCCTGTGTGGTTCGACTGCGAGCTATTTACGGACAGTTAGCTAACGAACCAAGTGTTTGCATGAAGAGATCTAATTTTAGACTGAGAGCTGCGGATCTAATTATTGTAATTAGATGTCTAATTATTGTTTGGATGAGATCTATATAATAGACTCATGGTTGTATTGGAAAAGTGTGCTAGGGAGTAAGAGAGCATAATTATAAGCTCCTTCTGTGTGTGAGGTAGAGCAATGGTGCGTTCCTCCTAGTGCCTCAGTACCAGGTGTGTTGGTGCTGGATTGGAGAGCCAGCTGTGTTCTTCAGGAGTGTAGGATCTTGGTCACAGTTGCATGGCCTATATAGGAGATCTACATGGTAAGTAAGATCGTTGATCTGCAGGTGTATGTGTGTGCAAGGTCGAGGTTCATAGGTGAGCAGAACCGTTGTTTGATTTGCAGGTGTGCAAGGTCATATAGACAGCAACACAACAGGGAGCAGTATCAGGCAGGATCTACTTGGAGTACAGGTGTGTACTCGGATAGAGCAAGAGAGGAAGGCAAGGGAGTTCCTTCCATAAGTATGGTCTGTTGAATTGCAGGTTATTGCAGGTTCATGGGAGATCTACTTGAAGTACCTTGAGTACTTGTGGAGCACGTGGAGTGCTTGTGGAGTGCGTGGAGCACTTGTGGTGTGCGTGGAGCACGGGAGGTGAACACCAACTCTGTATTTGAGTTGGGTGTTGGGACCTATGAGAGGGAGAGCTTTGGGGAGAAGAATTACTGTTCACTTGAGGTGTGGGAAACCTCTGTAAGGTGGTGGAGAAGAAGTGGCATCTTCTTTATTGTATTCTTTTCTGTATAAAGTGTTAATACAAGTTGTGTATTGTCTCTCATATGCTGTGTTATTCTGAATTCTAGTTACTTATTGATTTTGGTTATTTCCGCATATTTAAGTTGCTTGAAGTTTGGTAATCAATTGTATGCTTCCAGTTTCGCATCCTGACAAGTGGGATCAGAGCATGTTTGTTGTTCTAGATTCCTGACAAGTGGTATCAGAGCTAAGGTTGTAGGAAGCAAGTTGTGTTTGGTTACAGGGCACTCTCAGGGGTTTTTGATTGAGTGGGAGTAGAGCAACAATAGATCAAAGTAAGCTAAGAATGGAGGAGTTGAAAAGCACAGACGGTTACTCACGGTCCGATGGAAAGAAAGAGCAGGTAAAAGAACATTATTGGTTGGTAACAGATCAGCATGAAGAAATTGAAGATACAGATGTAGCAGGTGTTGTTGCACAGGATGTATTTGCAGGTTTCTTGGATAAAGTTGAATCTTGGATAAAAGATTCGGTTGCCTCTTTCCATGCAGCCCCAGGTAGAGGAGCTGGTAAGCCTTGCCAAAGAATTGGCAAAGGGGAAGTGAAGCTGAAATTACAGGCGGCCAACACACAGGTGTTGATGAAGGTCATGCAGGTCCCAGGTTTGGAGATATGGCTAATTTCTTCAGAAAGATTGGGTGATGAGAGATGCATAAGAACTCTCACAGCGGTAGCACTTGAATTAGCTGGTGGTAAGAAAACAGGTATACTTTATCTACTTGTTTATATTACTGATTCTTCTTCTATTGTAGAGACGTGGCTTCGTAGGCTTGGTCACATGAGTAGGAAGGAGATGCATGTTCTTAAGTGGAAGACAGATATATTTGACAGGCTTAAGAACTGGAAAGCCTTGGTGTTCTTGGAGGAGATGGCGGACAGAGTTCAGTGGATGAGGCTAGATACATCTGAGCAGGGCAGTTTGGACATGGAGATTGATCCAAAGGAGCTTGCAGGTAAAAAGTCATCACTCACAGGTGAACACAGGTACCAGCATCGGTCAGGAGGAACCGGCATCGAACAGACAGGTGCCGATGTCGGTCATGTGCAGACCGAAGCCGGCAGTGTCGGGCAGAGTAAGACCGACGTCGGTCAAGGGGACCGACGTCGGCAGTATGTAAGACCGATGTCGGTCAGGAGGACCGACGTCGGCAGCAGGGACACCAGTGCTGGCAGGTTGGTAGTTAGGTACAGATGCATGGAACCGATGTCGGTCGGATGCAGACTATGGAGTGACCGAGGTCGGTCACTGTAATGAATTTTGGGTGGACAGCACGCTGTCAAGGAGTCTCAAACACCCATACAGAGGACTGAAGGCGTAAGTAGGCCCTCAAATTCATGTTCCTCTTCTTCATACTTGTTGCTGATTGTATAGCAGGAAGGATTCAGGAAACAGGTGTGAGCTTGGCATGGATGAGGATGTGATTCCTTGGAGCAGAACCAGACGGGTGTTTTGGTAGGTTTGCCAGCTGGATGAAAGCACAGAGACGAATGGATGCCTTAGTAGAAGAATAGAGAGAACGGATACGTGAGACGGAAGACTAGGCATATGGTCTTGAGGTAGCTGCAGGACAGTGGTACAGGTTTTGACAGGTGGAGGATGAAGCATGGCTTCAGTCAGTGTCAGGTAACTACTGTGGTTTGACTTACTAGGGGGATGATGATTGCAACATCATTCTGTTGCTGTATGTGGATAGTATGCTAGCTAGCAGGGGTGTACATACAGGGTTTTGCTGAGCTAAGGGTAAGATTAGTTCAGTGGCATGTCATGAGGAGTTTGGAGCAGCGGAATTCTTTGACATGGGAGGCATGGAGATCACAGGCTGATTTTGTCTCGAGTGGGAGCTGATGTGAATCAGGTGTTGGCGAGGTTCGAGATGCAGAACTGGAGCACACTAAGGGCTGGATAGGTACAGTGTCCGAAATCACATGAGGTCTGGCATAGACCTGAGTATTCCCATGCAGTGGGAGCTGTCAGAGTTAGGAGCCAATTCAGGGAAGTGGGTTCTCAGGTTTCTAAGAGGGACCGGCAGTAGGTGTTGCTATGCAGGGTCAGGACTTCACTACATGGTGTTGTAGGTTCAGATGTGGCAGGTACTCAGATGACAGGAGGTACATCACAGGTTGTGTGGTGGGTTGTCTTCAGGTGGGAGCTTGAAGAGGGATACAAACCAGGAAATAGATTAGACGGAGTACAGGTACAGGTACAATGCAGCTATTTATCTCCAAGTGGGAGATTGTTAGGATTGTGGAGCTAAGAGCTTCACTGATGTAAACAGGAGAGGAGGTTGCTGAAGGTTGCTGAGTTGCAGAGAAGTTGGGGTTGGTCTGATCAGCCGACGTCAGCAGGATAGCAAAGGGAAGCAACCGACATCGGTCATATATCGGCCGACGTCGGTCACCTCCAGGCAGACAAGGGCCGGCGTCGGTCACCTGTGTGGTTCGACTGCAAGCTATTTACGGACAGTTAGCTAACGAACCAAGTTTTTGCATGAAGAGATCTAATTTTAGACTGAGAGCTGCGGATCTAATTATTGTAATTAGATGTCTAATTATTGTTTGGATGAGATCTATATAATAGACTCATGGTTGTATTGGAAAAGTGTGCTAGGGAGTAAGAGAGCATAATTATAAGCTCCTTCTGTGTGTGAGGTAGAGCAATGGTGCGTTCCTCCTAGTGCCTCAGTACCAAGTGTGTTGGTGCTGGATTGGAGAGCCAGCTGGGTTCTTCAGGAGTGTAGGATCTTGGTCACAGTTGCATGGCCTATATAGGAGATCTACATGGTAAGTAAGATCGTTGATCTGTAGGTGTATGTGTGTGCAAGGTCGAGGTTCACAGGTGAGCAGAACCGTTGTTTGATTTGCAGGTGTGCAAGGTCATATAGACAGCAACACAACAGGGAGCAGTATCAGGCAGGATCTACTTGGAGTACAGGTGTGTACTCGGATAGAGCAAGAGAGGAAGGCAAGGGAGTTCCTTCCATAAGTATGGTCTGTTGAATTGCAAGTTATTGCAGGTTCATGGGAGATCTACTTGAAGTACCTTGAGTACTTGTGGAGCACGTGGAGTGCTTGTGGAGTGCGTGGAGCACTTGTGGTGTGCGTGGAGCACGGGAGGTGAACACCAACTCTGTATTTGAGTTGGGTGTTGGGACCTATGAGAGGGAGAGCTTTGGGGAGAAGAATTACTGTTCACTTGAGGTGTGGGAAACCTCTGTAAGGTGGTGGAGAAGAAGTGGCATCTTCTTTATTGTATTCTTTTCTATATAAAGTGTTAATACAAGTTGTGTATTGTCTCTCATATGCTGTGTTATTCTGAATTCTAGTTACTTGTTGATTCTGGTTATTTCCGCATATTTAAGTTGCTTGAAGTTTGGTAATCAATTGTATGCTTCCGGTTTCGCATCCTGACAAGTGGGATCAGAGCATGTTTGTTGTTCTAGATTCCTGACAGGATGACATAATGTAGTTGACATCTAAGGAGGGATCAAGCTCCAAGGATCATAAAACCTAACAAATTGATATGTTCCCATCATGTCATGATCAAGAATCATCCTCTAAAGAGATTTAATAGTGACCATATGAGAATTAGTGTGTTTTCTCCATCTTATACCTATGAACATCAAGTGAAGAAGAGATAATGTCAAGTGCAAAAGAAGGAGAAGGAACTATAATATGAAAATGTAAAGAATGTGGTAAATAAGAATGATATATAAGTACCTCTACATATTTATCTAGAGAAAATACAACTAAAAATGGGTCATCTAATGAATATCCATCATCATAATCAAGAGTACGGAGATCAATAGTGAAAGCATAAATGATTTTATTAGTCAAGGAATCATGAGAAATGGATTTTTTATGTTTTGTTATGATAGAGAGAATCTTATATAATGGTTTTTTATGAGACCAAGGTCATAAATAACGAGGTAATTGATTAATGATGTGTGAAGGGAGATCATTTTTTTTAATTTTCAAACTGATCTCATCAAATTCATCATCATCATATTCTAATAAGTTAGGCAATATATTTCCCACAAGTTTTGGGTGGCCATTATAATCTTTATTATAGTTAATAGGATAATTAAATCATTGATTTTTAAGAAAATGAATGCTAGGTAAAGGTTCAAGGGTAGGTATTTTTAAAATTCCATATTTCTATAATTTTTAAAAATTACAAGGGTTTTTGTCTCTTTAAATATTATAGATAACACCATTGTGAGGAAATTTGACACATTGGAATGCTAATGAGGCTATATCTCTCATGTGGTGTGTCGAAGGTCAACTTAATATAATTTTATATGATAATGGGAAATTATATATAATGAGTTTTATACAAATTATAATAGGTGGAACTATGATGGGAATCCAAACACAACCTAGAGGATGAATTTGTCTTCAATTAGAGTCTTGACATATGCTTTGGGTATATTTAAGGTTACATTTGGAATACCCAAGTGTTTTAATAAAGTCAAGTGAAGCCACACAAGTTACAAACCCTTCATCAATCAAAACATGTTTGACTTGGATATCACCAACTTGGACACTAATGAATAATGAAGGATCATCTACATGAATCAGTATTTCATCAAGAATCATTGACGCGATAAGAAATTTGAGTGTGAGATAAGTATCTACAGTTTCATCAATGTGTATGTATATTTATTCACATTGTTGAAGAATATTATCTTTATATCCAAATAAAGTGGCTTCTTTCCCCATAAGTGGAGGTTGGTAGATGTTCATTTTGAATAAGACTTGTGAGGAAGTCCTCATGAGATATAAGAAAGGAATTTGAGATGGGAGAGGAGAAATTTCTATGATACGGTCCTAATCATCATATCCAATTAGAACCATCTTATCTAAAGGTGTGAAATGTTGAATCAAAGTTATTAAAAGGGGAGTAGAAGTTCATTTAAATTGATGTTGATAGGGAATATTAGATTGAGATTTATTTGATGTGCTTTGGCCAAGTTTATTTGATTGGGTTGAATTACTTAATTTCATTGGTGGCATAATTGAGTCAATGATTATTTTTAAGATTTTGAAGTTGTAGGTGGTGAATAAATCATAGAAGTAGATTGAGTTATAGTTTTCATAGTGAGTAATTTGGAGTTAATAGATGTTGATGATAGGTGAGAAGTATAAGTTGTATCAATGGAAAGAGAATGAGTATCTAAATGTATCATTTGATTAGACACTATGGTATAGTGTATGAAGGAGTACGTTGTATTAGATTTGTTAGAGTGATTTTTTTATGCTCAAGTTATGTAAGATGAGATAGATAAGTGTCTTGAATAGTACAAAAAGTTGGGAAGTTATTATAGTTGGAATGTGGATAAGGATCAATATAAGAGAATACTCTCCTCGAATTATTCATATTGACCACATTATCATCATTAATGAGAGGATTAAGACCAACATAAGTTTCAATAATGATGGAAATGGGAGGTTGAGTAATACTTAATTGATAATAATGAAGAGGATCCTTATAAATAGTGATATGAGAATTAGCTTGGTTAAGGACATCATGATTAAGTTTGATTTCATGAGCCTCATTTTTTGCTTCATAATATTTTTGACACTCATGAATGAAGGTTTCATGATCAAAAGTAGGACCAAGTAAATACTCAAGATAAAAATTTATAAGTCAAAAATAGGTTCTATGAGAATGACCCCAACTGGCATGATATCAATAGAACTTGTGTATATCATATCAATGTTTGGTAGGGAGAGTAGGGTCAATATCTCGTGGTGAAGGAATAGGAAGACACTTTTGAATTTCTTCCAAGGGAAGTGGTTTGTGATATTATAAATTATTCACATGGAAAGATGTAAAAGTAGGTTGTTGAAAAGGATTTATAGAAAGTGCTTGTGAAAGAGTAGCATCATTAGAACTAGTCAGGAGGATAATGTGAATAGTGTGTATGGAATCATAGGTATTTATAACATCATAATTGGTAGCATTCCAGTTTTTATATTTCATGATCATGTAAAATCCATCTAGAGGATGGGAAGGCTTAAATTGGCTTATGAGAAAATTTTGACATTTGACTTGGTCTAGGGCTTCTTCCAAAGATTTTGGATAGAGAGAGTCCTAATATGATATTTTAGTTTAGGATGAAGAGTGTTAGTGACAAAGTGGAAGAGATTGTCTCCTAGCATATTATGTTTAGTTTTATTAGACAGGGTTGTCCATCTCTTAAAGATTACCTAGATTGTTTCAGATTCTTATTGTTTATAGTTAATAAAGTGTGATAGGATATTTTTAATAAGATCATTAGTTTAGAATTCATATACCAATGTATTAACTAATTATTATAAATTTGATATAGTATGAGACTTGAATTGATTATACCAATCCAAGAAATCACCTAAAAAGTTTTTGTATAAGAGTTTGGTGGTGGAATAGTTATTGATCTTAATCCAATATTTTTACAAGTTTATGAAAGATTTTAAATGCAATGCAGGATCAATGGATCCATTATTAGTTATGGTAGGAACAACACCACCTATGTTAATATTGGAAATATGAGGAACAACTGGTTCATTTTTTAAGTGTTTGATATCCTTGTTAAAAAGTGGGGGTTGAGGTATATGGTTAACTTGTGCATATCTAAGGGGGTTAAGGGAATTAGGATTTTTCACTCCCATTAAGTGGGTTGAGGAAAATTTTACAATTTAAAATTTTGGTTTTGTATTTAAATCATTTGATTTTTACTAGTAGTTTAAAAATTAGCCATTTGATTCATGTTTTGTAATAGAATTTGTTAGTAAAGGTTCCTGGAAAACCCATTAGAACATGCAAATACAAGGATAATTGTGCGAAGTGGGAACATAATTACATCACAAACATAACCAAAAGGTTGAAAAAAGGTAATATTTAATTAAATAATGTGTACTTATGAAAAATAACATAGTATTAATAGATATATAACATTGAGTATTTATTCTACATGATTAAACAAATTTAGACTAATAAAGCATTCACTATGCACAAAACAATAATAAAAGACATTCAAAGAAAAACTTTATGGAGGTATATATTAATATATATCACATAGGGACTCCTCTACAATATAATTGAGTGTTATATATAGATTTTACAAGGTGTCATCACTTCATATTTTATCCTTTCATTATAAACAAAAGAAAAAATCTTCACATTATGAAGACTCTTGACATGATTCTAGGTGCCAAATACATATAAAAATAGATACAAAAGACAAAGCGGTATGAATCACACATGTTTCCATAAATTACACATTTTAATTTTTTAGCCTTGTTTACTACAAAGACTTTCCCAAACTTAAATACCTGTCTCATCTTGAGATAAAGTCATAGGAAGTGTACCTTGTGTTGAAGCTAAAAAATCTACCTACTCTAAGGAACTGGACCAAAAGTATAAGTTATGATAATCACTCAAGGTGCCATTTACTGGTTTTCACCCCTTATGCACTACTTAACCACCCATTTAGGTTTTAAAATAAATAGCATACTAATATACTACCTTTATAGGTTTTCAATAGATTAGAATAACCAAGTGGATACCCTTTATGGGTTTCAAATAACATGGCCCCATTCTTAATGTTCAAGGCCTTCCTATTACAAAATGTTTCCAAAGAAATGAAAAATTGGAGTGTGCATAGTACATATAATGATGTTGGCATAATGAAATCCATTTATTGAGCTGGATAAGGCTACAAAGATGTTTCTACTTGAGATGTTGAAGAAGTTATTACTACATAATCTATTAGTGGAGGTGGTTGTTGTGGTTGAGGCACATGCTGTGTAACTACATCAACCTTATTCTAGTGGAGTTCTTGTTGGAGTTGATTTAGATGAACAAATTGAGGATCCTATATGATCTCTATAATAGATCTATCTAAATGAGACATGCCATTTTTAAATAATGTCCAATTCATGATAACTTCTCTAACCATATTGATTCTAGTGCATAATGACACTTGAGACTCAACCAAACTTGGATGTCCTAATAATCTATCATTAGGATTATAGCCTATGTATTAGATACTTTGATTTGAATGTTTTTGGATATCTCATCCATCTTATATGTGTGTGTCTTCATTTTAATACTAGTAAATGCACCACATAACATTTCATTTTTCTAATTATACATCTTCAACATGACACTTTATATATATTCAAATGATTTATTAAGTGTGAGATCTAGTAAATTTGAGGTAGCAAAATGGTCTTCCATGGTAGCTTTGGATTTATCAACCTTTATGAAATATGGCTTAGCCTTCATTCATGTGTTAGTCAACTATTGCTTCTAAAATAGCATGTTTAGAGCTATGTTGTGAGCTTGTTGCACAATAGTGTTAAGGACTTGCTCATAATCCTCAAGGAGCTCAAAAATGGACTCCTCACATGCAATTTTTTTATACAAATTTTTTGCAACATGCTAGTGTTTTATGAGTTGTGAGAGTAAGGTTATGAGTTGTTTTTCTTCTAACATGAATTGGTCACCAAAAACTTGCATGACCAAGGCAAGACATGTAGCATCAATCAACTCATGATATTTGGTGAGTCAGAGGTTAAGATATACATTTTCCTCCCTAAGTTGTAGCATCTCTTGCTCCAAGGTAGGTGCCTTCTACATGATGGATTCCTGAAAGGTAACTGCTCCCTCAATTTTCTTGGACAAAAGTAGCTACAACACATAACAGTCACCACAAGTGCTTTCTTAATATAGGCCATGGGTAGAGAAATGTTTTAGGATACCTTACACTTTCTTGTTTAGCCTTCCACTCTATTGTAACCTTGGATTTATCATATACCTCTAACATGTATTTGGGATTTACCTCTACCTTGGCTTTGGTATCTACTTTAGCATTATTCTTATCCTCATGTTCTTGGGCATGCTTCTTTACTTAATCCTCCTAAGTGCATAGTGCTTCTTTTGTCTTATCCTTATTGTTCCTTTACTGCTACCTCAGCTTCATCTTTCTTATTATGTGTTACATGTGCTTCTTAATTTGATTGATTTTATTGCTTATTCATAACTTATTCTTCTTCTTCTTTATTTTTTGAGCTCTACTTCTCCCACCCTTTTCTTTTCTACCTCAACTTCCTTAGCCTTTCCCCTGATTTCCACCTCTTGATTCTTTCACTACTCCTCATCCTCATTAGCCTTGTGTTTTTCCTCTTCCTTCCTATTCTTCCTCTCTACCTTTCAAGCCTTCTTCATATCTACCTACTACTCCTTTTCTTATTCTTTCTATGTTGTGTAAGATTATTCTTATGTTTTAATATCTTATTTTTTGGATGGTTGTTCAGGATATGGTGGATTTGTCTCTTGGATCCTACATAGGAGTTGGTAAATCAAGTGGTGATTATGAATTAGATGATGAGGTTGATTCAATCACAATGACTCTATGTGTCGATGCCTTTTTCCTAGAAGATAGGGGAGGAGTTAGACTCTTATTTAATCTCTTATAAGCCCAAACCATCTCTTGAGGCTATTTTTTAGGTCCCTCGGGCTACTACATTTTAAATTATACTAGTGGTTTTATAAAATAAATGATCCACTCCTTGATTATTAAGGATAACATGAACATAGAATGGATATTTTGTTTTTGCACTAGAACTAGTGGTGGGATTTTTTATAGTGGTGAGTGATCTACATATGCATCAAAAGATCTTATAGTTGGATCCACATGAAATAAATTATCTTGAAGGTGTTTGTATGATGCTTACTACCCTACAATATCTTTTATTATTTATGGAGGAGGTTGAGTGATATCAACCCATAAGTTATTTTTTCACTTGGCAGGTGCATACTAAATTCTATAAGAAAAATTATTTTTCTTTTTTTATCATAAGCTTCCTTGCCTATGTATACAAGAATTAACTAAAAACTTCATCTTCCTTTATGCCTAGTGATGAGGCCACCAATTGCTTTATTTTATAGCCTCATTTATACCTAGTATATATCTTTTTCCATGTAAATCCCCATAACCATCCATGACTCATGTAAATGAATAATGAATTTATGATTTTATGTGTGCATTGATATATACAAGTTATTTTATGAATTAATGATGATTTTTTTATTGAATTATACTTGTGTAACCTTATTTAACAAACATTTGAAGTGTAACATAAGACTGAAGAAACTTTTTTGGGCACAACACTTATAGATAAACCCATAGTAAAAGGGACTTCCATCTACAAGTTACCTATAACAAATATTGGCTTCCACCTGCAGGGTGCCCATAGCAACTATTAGCTTCTACTTATATGTTGCCTATAGAAACTATTGGCTTCTACCTATAGGGTACCTATAGCAAATACTGACTTCCACCTACAAGGATCCCATAGCAACTATTGGTTTCCACTTGTAGGTTGCTCATAGCAGCTACTGGTTTCCACCTATAAGTTGCCTACAACTACATGCTTTCACCTATAAGAACCCATAGCCACTACATATAATATAACTATTATTGTGATAAGATGTAATTAGATCTTAAGGACATATCCAACTATCTTAGGAACCAAGTGGATGATTTGAAGAGGATCTTCCATAGTTGTTAAATGAACTCCTCACATGCAAATAATCTTAGATGTGATACCAAAGATGAGTAAGACAAAGACAATGGAAAAGAGACAAAAAAAGTAAAATATCAAAATAGTATATAATGTCCTTAACCTAGTTAGGCTTAAAACAAGTAACTTCAGTTACTAACCACCTGAATGTTGACTAGGGCAGTTCCTAAAGTATTTATACATTTCCCTGTTTAGTGTTCTTGGTTGGAGATAATAAATTTCCTTATGTATTTAATGGTAGAACCTAGATTAGATTGAGGAAATAATAACAAAGTATTATAATTATAGAAGTCATTACATTTTGAATATTGTAATCTTTTGTATAAATCTTTAATTGCTACAGATTTCAGTAATGAAAAGGTTGATTTTGTAAGAAGATTTTATAAGTCTCTTAGAGAAAGATTAGAACTCATTTTTGAATGAGGAAGGGCCCCCTCAAAAGGAGTTACAGTGAAGATCCTAACCCTCTTTAGTTTAAGTGTGTTGTGTAAGTTGATTTCATTATTAGTTTGATTATATAAAGTGTGATGCATGTGTGATTAATAAGTGTGAAGTAATTTCATATTTTTGCTATAATAATTTCATAGTATAACTATCTATTGAATTTAGTATAAGGTCATTGTACTACAACTAGTAATAAAGATAATATATGGATCAATAATGCATATAGAGTGATGACATCCTTAAAAATCCTATGTACCTTAGGTTAACAATTAATGTTAATTAGGCTTAAGAATATATTATTTACTAGGTAATAAGTCTGCACAATATTTTGGCATCATTACTAGGAGGGTGTCAATTATTGCTTTCTAGATCAATTATTGTTTTTCAAGATTGATTAATGCACTATCTTACCTAGTCGGGCAAGTCAAGTGAGGGAACTACAATGTCTTATGTCAAATGTCTAAGTTCTTGGATTTTGATGGTGCATAATATCTTGGATGCACTGTCTTACCTAGTCAATCAAGTTGAGTTAGGGAACTATGGTGTCTTATGTCATATGTCTAAGTTCCTAGATGTTTATGGTGCACAACTTTGAATACCTCTTTGTAATCTTGTGATTTACTTACTTAATGGGTTTTTTTTAGAATTTACTTTCCTTTGAGAGTGATTTATTTTCCACAAAGTGTGCCTTTCATTTTTTTCTTTCTAAGGTAATTTTCTTATTTTTTAGAGTAATTTTCCTACTTTCTAGAGTAATTTTAATGTTTTTAGTAGATAGATTTACTACTTTCTAAAAGTAAAATTTCAATTCTAGTCATTTTGATTTATGAACTCCTTTATTTATTTGCATTTTATTTTTTGCTTATTTTGAACAACTCACTAGAACACATGAAGACAAAAAAAAACACTAACCCTATGTAGGAAGGAACGTGACAGCTGAAGGAGTGGCTCAACATTTATGTAGAGAGAAAGATATTTTCAAGGGAGATTCCTACCAAACAAGACACAATTTTCTACCAAAAAATAACCACAATTACCTGTAGCAACTAAAAATCCTATTGAAAAATATACCATAAGCCGTAGGGCTCTTGAAGAAGGAAACACTACAAATCAAAGGAGGTAGCTTGTAGAAGAAGTATTATTGGATTTGAAAATGGAAACAAAAGTGGAGGAAGCATTAGCTAATTTGGAAATAAGAAATGAGGGAGAATAACTATATGAACCAAACACTCCAAAAAGTAACATCAGATCAACATTCCAAAAAGGTTTTCTTGAGAAAATCAAAGAAAGTTGAGAAGAGTCTTCAGATTTTTCATCCAGTAAAAAGACTATGGATTAGTAGATAAATGTTTACTATTGTGTTGATCAAGGGATTGATACAAAATTTGAAGACATGATCCTGAGTAACTTTGGTATCCATATCACAATAAAAGCCATCATGAACAGAGAAGGAGACTTTGTGGATGACAATAAATGAATTTCCTATTCCAAATGCTACAAGCATAACACAAATGAAAAATATACTATGCTCAACCTTGCCCAATTTTAGAGATACATTATCAAAATACTCTAACACAACTTTATTCTAATTTGATAGCCTCTATAGAAGTTATGACTAAAGGCAAGATGCATAGAAATTGAAACTTTTTCCAACCACCCTCAAAAGCTCAGCACTTCACTAGTTCATGGGACTGGGTAGTAATTCAATACACACTTAAGGGGACATGAAAAAGAAATTTTTGGCTAAGTATCAAGAATATGGATGAGTAATAAATTATATAACAAATGACATCTTCAAGATGACTCAAGAAGGGGATGAATCTTTGGAAGATTATGTTGAACGATTCATGTTCAATGTATGAAAATTCAAGCAAAGTGCACTAGGAGAAGAGCCTCTAAAACTCATCTTCCTGAAAGGAGTCAGAGAACATTATCTAGAATCATTGGACCTAATAAGTGGGGGAGATATCTCCCACCTACCATTCATAGACATCAAGGAGTTGAGCAAGAATTATTCTAGGTCTACCATAAACAAAGTCAAGGGAAGCAAGCTTCCACTAGGAGCGACAAGTGTCTTATCAAAATTTAAAATTAGTAACCTATTACAAGACATGAAATAGGATATCATTAGTCACTTAACCACCCAATTTCATAGCCTACACTCAAGACAAAAGCAAGCAGCCTTGGATCAAGATTTGACCATTTATTGTCTGGATTGTAAGAAGAAGAAGATAGATTATAGGTGTCATGGAGTTTGGGCAAAAGTAGCTAACATCACAGCTGAAGAATTAAAAATAGTAGAGATACATGTTATAAGAGGATATGGGGACTAGGTTTTCTATGTTTCACAAAGAAAGCCATGGGTTTAATGACCATCTTATCTAGGTATGTGATAAAATCCACATTTTGCAACTTCTACCTCTTTTAATTCACAATTTACAAATACTACTCCCAATTGGACTAGTCCATGGATGAATATCCCACTTCCTAATTCCAATTGGTAGCCACCTTAGACAAGCTACCCCACCACCTCTTATAAACCTCCAAAAAATGTATCCCCATCATAGATACAAGCTTGGTTACCACCCCAAGGCCCACCCTTCACAAACTAGTGGTAGGAGCCCTAGAGACCCAATCAGCCCTAGAGAAACTATCAAAGAGGATTCCTTCCACAAAAGTAACAACAACCTCCTACTCTTATGCCCAATACACAAGTTACACCCAAGTCTAACTAGCACCCTACCCAACCCATGCAGAATCTTATAAATAAGTTAGTGCAACTGACATTCAATATTATATCTATTTAGTACCCATCATATATGGTGAACATCCATGAAGTTCACCTATGTTTATAGAAATTTATACCACCCCTAGCCCCACCCATAATAATGGAGTCAGATCAAAAAAATTTATAAGATCATGCTAACCCACCTTCACCACCATAAGAACTCTCTAAACTAACAAATAAAGTTGTTGATGAAATATCCCCACCATTTAGAGAATGTCTTAGCCTTCATCACCATGCAATTGAGCCTAAATTTAATTTCATAAGACAATTCAAGAATCTCTATGTTAAAATTTCTCTCTTCCAAGCCATCAAGGTTGTGCCCATATATTCCAAAGATTTTAGAGACTCGTGTTTATGTAAACCTGGAAGGAAGAAGAAAGATCCCAATATAGTGCATGTGATTGTCCAATTGGCAGACATTATGTTAGGAAACACCCTGCCAAAGAAATATTTAGATCTAAGATGCCCAGTAGTAATAGTATACATCCATGACTAATAGATATCTAATACATTGATAGACTTTGGGGCTACAATAAATGTAATGACAACTGAAACCATGAATAAACTATACTTGAATAATATTCATCCCACATCTATAATGCTGTAAATGGTTGATAGGTCTATAGTCTGACCAAAAGGAGTCATTGAAGATCTTGTCATTACTATATATTCTTAAAAGTATCTTATATATTTCATTATACTAAAACCAAAGTCTAATTTAGGTGGATACCATCTTATCTTAGGATGACCTTGGATTTCCACAATTGATGCCTTCATCATTTGTAGATCAAGTAACATGTTGATATCCAATGGCTACCACAATAAGAAGTCAATCCTCTATCCTCCAGCATAGTTAGCCTTAGCACCAAAGCATACATTATGGGATGAAGAAGATGAGGTAGACCAGCCTCCCTTGATTTTTATATTCACCATAGACCATGCATGCACCTTGGATAATCAGGAAGAAGATCCAATTCTCTCTAATGTTCTCTAGAATAATTACCAAACTCATTCTGTATATCTCAATCACCTGCAATGTGTTGAGTTCCCATTTTCCCATCTCTAAGAAGAAGATAATTCTAATGCATCTATACAAAAAATATTCCATTAGTTCCTACCTCATATTTTTAGCCAAACCAGATCCATTAGCAATATATAAATGATGAAAACACTCTCACAGTAAATTAAAATCTCTCTAAGAAAAACATTGCTTATTAATAACAAGTTGGAGTCAAATGAGGAAAATTGCCTAGTCAGCATGTTTCATATAAATCAATGAAATTTTATATGGGATTATGAGGATATGTAAAGAATTAACCCAACAACATGCACACATCATATCTATATCAAATAAGAGTGCCAACCAATCAAACAGCCATAATGTAGGATGAATCCAACTCTTACAGAAATAGTCGAAGTGGAATTACAAAAACTCCTAACCACTAGATTTATATATCCCATCTCATATAGTGAATGGATTTCACCATTGGTAATTATACCAAATAAAAATGGAGAATGGCATGTATGCATAGATTATAGATAACTTAATACAACAATCAGAAAGGATCACTTTCCTCTACCCTTCATTGATCACATGTGGGACACACTACCAAGAAAGAAATATTTTATCTTTCTAGATGGCTTCAGTGGTTACAACTATATTATAATTGGTCATGAGGACCAAGCTAATACCACCTTCACTTATCCCTGTGGTACTTATGCTTATGTTGTATTACCTTTTGGGTTGTATAATGCTCTTACAACCTTCCAAAGGGTTATCCTAAGTATCTTTACAGATATGGCCAATGAATGTGTATAAATCTATATGGATGACTTCACTATTTATGGAGAAACATTTGATGAGTGAAGAACATGGAGAAAGTGTTACAATGTTGTCAGGAGTACCATTTGTCTTTAAATCACAAGAAATGCTACATGCTTATGATGAAAGGCATTATCTTAGGCCACCATGTATTTAATAAAAGAATTAATGTTGACCTTGCAAAAATCAACGTCATAAAAAATATTCATATTATTTATAAATATAAAGATGTCAGGGGTTTTTTAGGACATGCTAGTTACTACAGGAGATTTATCAATAATTTTAGCAAAGTAGCAGCACCATTATTTACTCTCCTAACTAAAGATGTTGAATTCATATGGACTCCTACCTAAGATACAACCTTCACATAATTAAAAGAATTATTGACCACCACCCTTGTTCTACAAGGTCCTAATTGGAAGCTTCCCTTCCATATTGACACAGATGCTTCAAATACTACCCTAGGATCTATGCTAGGCCAAAAATAAGAAACACTCAATTATTCCATATATTTTGTAAGCAAGAACCTACAAAAAATAGAATTAAATTACATGGTCAGTGAAAAAAGTTTTTGATAGTAGTCTATGCTATCAACAAGTTCCATCACTACATAACATGGGATCAAGTCTTTGTTCATATATACCATGCATCTATTAGGTACCTTATGAACAAACTAGTTGTCCAAGGCAGAGTGATAAGATGGTTGCTCTTATTACAAGAATTTGATCTAATTATTATAGATAAACCTGGTAAGGATAATGTCATAATTAACTTATTATCATGACTACAATCCCCTCAAGAAGATACCATATTGGATAACTCATTTCCAAATGAGCACGTGTTCTCCCTCACCCTTACCACACCTTGGTATGTTGATATTTCTAACTACCTTGTAACAAGGTTACTTCCATAGCACTTTCTCCCTAAATAAAAAAGAGATTTGATTTAGAAAAGTGGTAGGTATTCATGGATTTTTGGATTCCTTTTTTATATTGTGTCTAACTCCATCATTAGGAGATGTCTTAGAGAAGATGAAGTTATAGATATCTTCAAAGCCTGCCATGATGAACCCTATGAAGAGCACTTTGTAGCCAAGTTTACAACAGTAAAAATCTTAAATACAAGATATTATTGGCCCTCACTCTATAAATATGTAATAAGGTATGCTGCTCATTATGATAGATGTTAGCATATGGGAGACCCACATGTTCAGATGAGATGCCTTTACGAATTCAAATGGTGTTTGAACCATTTGAAAAATGGGGCCTAGAATTTGTAGGACCTTTTGATCCAAAATCTAATAAAAAAGAGTAGATATTTGTATGTACTAACTATGTCACTAAATGGGTGGAAGTAAAGGCTCTTACACACATCAGAGATGAGAAGGTGGAAGCTTTCCTCTATGAAGAAATATTCACAAGACATGGTGTGCCACAAAAAATAGTCATTGATCAAGAACCCCAAATCAATACTAGTTTAATTACTATCTTGGTCTAACAATATGAGATTAGGCATAAGAAATCAACTCCATATCATCTACAATCTAATGGATAGGTGGAATTCACCAATAGGGAGTTAGAAAATATTTTCACCAAGATTTTTAGTATGTCCCATAATGATTTGGAGGTTAGACTTCCTAAAGTTATTTGGGCTTATAGAATCACATGGAAGACTACTATAGGCTTCACCCCATATGAGTTGGTCTATGGGAACAAACCTATTTTACCAATTAAATTTGAGCATAAGACCTTATAGATAGCACTAGAACTTGGGATAGATATATCTAAAGCATAGAAAGAAAGGCTTATGCAACTAAATGCCTTAGATGAATATAGACATCAGGCATTAAAAAACACAAAACTTATACAGTAGCAATGGATTGGATGGCATGATAGGTACATTAAGATAAGGCAATTCAATGCAAAATATTGGGCCCTTCTTTTTGATTCAACATACAAGGATCATAAGTGCAAACTCTAGATCAGATGGCTTGGTCCATTTAAGATTGATCATATCTATGACAATGGAGTAGTGCAAATCCAAACCATTAATCTGGTAATATTTTGTCTACTATTCAATGGCCATAAATTAAATTTGTACAAAAAGCCACTCACTTAGGAGGATATAATGATGTACTGAATTAGTATAATATCTCACCAAATAAATGGAGAACCATCTAGCACATAAATGAAGGAGAGGAGGACATCCTAGCCCTACTCTAGCATGAAGGATGAGACCTTCACATGGTCCTTGACTAGTCATCCTCATAGCTGACTTGGTAAGGACCTAGAATAAACATTTTACTATAGGCAATAGTTAGAGTTTAAAAAAACAATGAAAACCCTTTTTAGGTGTTGTTGGCAGTTTCTAGGTAGAAAACCAACCTACTAGTTACCTAAAACTATAAAATGGGCCTAAATAGAAAACCATCTTACTATATATTTAGGGTTAAAAACCAAAATGAAAAATAAATAATCATTTTGAGAAAAAAAATTTATCTTCCTCTAGTTGTCACAAGCTATTTTGTAGCTACTGCAGGAACCTCCCTCACCATTTTTATAGGTACCTTTATCAACAAAGTTATTCCTTCAATTACTATGGGCTATTATATAGCTATTATAGGTACCTTCCCCATATTTTGGCACAACTTTGTAGTTGCTACAAGATCTACCTATAGTTGTTGTAGGTACATCCTAACACCTATATACACCTCTCTAGTGTATGCAGGTTAGTTCTTAACAAACTCTAAGTTATGGCTTTGGCTATGAGATTTTGAGAAATACATGGAAGATGCCAAATAATATATAAGAGGGGTGAAGGATAATTAGAGCAAAAAATTCAAAACATTGCTAAGGAATACCCCCTAAATAACAAGGTAAGAGCCACAACAAAATCATACACTTCCACTCTCCATTTGGAGTGTTACAGATCATAAGTTATGGCTACAGGGACACATATGAACCACTTTCAACTTATTATTATTTCATGGAGATGATTTCACTATGTTAGATAGTGAGATCTAGGAATTTTTTTGGAGCATAGGTCCCAAGTTTGAAAACCCTACTGGTTGCTAAAGGAAAAGTTCACCAGGCACAGAATCTATAGGGAGTAAGATAGCATAGAAATAAATCATCTATAGGCTCATGTAGAGGAAGATCATAAAATATCAAAACCCTCATCTACCTTCTTCCATATTCATATATCACCTAACTTGGATAACACAAAGATCTGTAGTGACCACCTTGTGGTAAGAGGGCAATAATCTATCATCCCACTACAAGACCCCTACTCCAGTTATATGCATGCTATCATGATTGCATGCAAGTTACTGAGGGCATTATGGAAGGATAACACATTATGATCTCATGATTACTCAAGGGTTCCACTTCAATCAAATTTTAATTATTGGTATAATCATAGCATTATGGCAAACACTCACATGCAAGTTTCCTCTACATAACCCTAGCCAAACTATTAAAAAGGTATGGTGTATATTTTGGTCGTAAAAAATAATTTTTTTATTAACATATAATGTATTATATTTAAAATCATATTTAATCATTAACAAGTCATTCATTAAGTCTTGTATCCACTCACACCCATACCCTCATCATGACCATGTCCTCTCTCTTTCTATCCTATTCATTTTATGTCACTTGGGGATAAGTGACACCTCACATGGGAGGGGGAGAATGCTATGGGAAATCAATTCTATGAACTCTAAGATAGTCCATATGTGTGAATTGAATGCCCATGATCAAACCATACAATCAATAGATAAAACAATCACTTTTATTGTTTTCCCTTATGAGTACAACCCATTCTAAAAAAGTTAAAGCACATTCCTTGCAACCTAAAACTTGTAACCACAAACCACCATTATTGAAAAAACTTACTTTTCTATAGGTAGAAATCTAGAAACTAAATTGAGTGTGCTGAACAATTATTAGTTAAAAGGGTCGTTATAAATCTAAACCTAGCCATAGAATGGAAGTGTTAATTATGAGACAGGAACCCATAGATCATAGGAAACTTTAAGGAGACCCAACCAGCTAGGTTGTCTTTAATAGAGTTAGATAGACTAATTATTTTAAGATATTGTGTAATTTCTTAGAACCCTTGCTATGGAATTTTTAGCATCCTTTATAGGATAGAAATCTACTATAAATATCATTACATTTCTAGTCACTAAAGAATTGGTAGATCAGGCAACGGGGCTACCAAGTATAAGAGAAAACTGGGAGGACAAACCCAATGGTCAAGAATTTAGATAGTAGTTCTATTAGGGAGATGAAATGCTAGTATTGAAGAAAGGTGGTATGGAGAGACTCAGCCTACCCATAGCCTGGAGGGAATTATCCTCATACATCATCAGATATATGACCTATGAGGAAGACACTCTCTAATTTATACTCTCCACTTTAAATTTTTGAATCACTTAAATCATGATAGTACCATTAATGTTCCAAACTACCTATGGAACATTCTAAAAAAAATGTCCTAAGAATACCAAAAGGGGGTTGAGAAAGCCCTGTCTCATCATTGCTTGATATGGTTGATAGCTAAACATGGAATAAACATTGTTAGACCTGACCTCAATTGGGAATAATTTATAATTCTAAAGACTAGAGAACCTCAGCAAAAAGATGGAAATAATGAGGAGGAATATCCTAAAGAATAGGCCCAATAGACTACATAAAAAAGTACTATAGGCAGTAGTGCTACTAGATAGCCTGTAGATATTAAAGGTTCATCTAAAATTGTTACAGGTAGAAGAAGGAAAAGGAAACTAGTCCTACATCCTTTTCATATAGAGGAGGAAAATCAACCCACACAAACTAGGCAAAATATTCCTTCTCCCACTGTTCCAATTATCTCCTCACCAAGGATTGATTCTTCCACCATGGATCCTTCAAGGGAAGAGGAAGTTATTCCATCAATTGCTACACAATAAGAATAGGTTCCAATAGCCACCCCTCCTAAAAAGAAGAAGAAAATAAACCCTCTATATCAAGAAGAAAGAGGCCTCCTCCTAAGAGATCTCAAATAATTAAGAAAAAGTACATAACCCTAGCCTCCTCACCCATAGACATCAGTGAGGATGAAAAGGAAAAGAAAGAGCCCAGGATTTGAAAGACCTTTAATGGGTTTAAGATTGAAAAATGGTCTACTAAAGAGGAATTTGCTAAGGAAGAAGTACAGTCACCTAAGCCACCCAAATTCATTGAGAAAGACATAGATCTCCTCAGACACATTGGGTATATAAAAGAAGAGCTGATAATGACAGATCATCCTATAGAATAAGAAGTGATTGAAGAAAATACTATGGAAGAAGTAGAACAAGAAGTAGTTCCCAATGATCAAGTTTTCTAAACCTTGGAATAAGCCATGAAAAAAATATATAGGTTGAGGAATGAGATAACAAAGTTGAAAGACAAGAGAGGATTGAAAACACTTTTGGGGGTAGCAGAATTTATAGAACCATCTATAAAAAACAAAGGTTATTGGAGGAACCTGTAGCAACTTCCTTTGATGTGCCTGAAGTAACTTCATCTACCTTGCCCATAGATAGCATTAGTATACACCCAAAATCACTTGTAGAATATAATGCTCTGGCTTTGGTACCTTTCTACAATAGATTTTCTCCTTCATTAACCACTACAAAAATACTTTTATTGGAGGAAGTAATTGATGTGGATCTTCTAGCTGCTAGGCTAGTAGAAACTAATGACCTTTTAAATTTTCTTGAAGAAAAATTTAGTGATGATGAAACTTACCACAAGTATTTGGTACAAAGATTTAAGGTATATGTTGAAACAAAAGAGAAGCAAGATGACTTAAAAGAAAGCCTAAAAAAGGTTGAAACTAGGATCAATTATTTGAAAGAAAAGGTTATTAAAATACATGAAACCACTGAATTGTTAATGGACTGCAGATCACCTTCTAGGGTGTATGTTGCATACTTAGAAGAAATATGGCTTAAATTCAAATATGACAAGATCTATAATGATCAATCCTACATGGTTTGTGACCCTAAATCTTTCTTTGAAGTCTATAGACATGTTGACCCTGATATCTAAATACATTTGAGTGAGTTTTGCATACACCAGTATGTTATACCATATGATACAAATTGGAATCTAAATATATACTTTGGGGATGTCCAACTAAATGTATTTACTTCATATGTCCTTAATGAAATAGAAAGAAAGAAATAGGTGGAGGAGTATCACGAAAAAGAAAAAGAAGCAACCCTAATGATTAGGGGTGAATCAGCTAATCTAGAAGTTATAATAGATTAATGGATCTTCTTTATGAACTCATATACTCCATAAGCATGGGTCATAAGGAAACAAGTAGAGGTTTAGAATCACTACTTGAGTCTTATGGAGGGAGATGGAAAGCAAATTTTTGTTTCTTGTTCTCATAGATGGGTATAACTCTCTTATGCTTTGAAAATACAAGAACCCTATTCCCCTCAAGACCTTAGGGAGGCCATACACAAGGTATACATGTCTATTGAGATTATTAGGAGGAGAAGGATTAAATGGTTGGGGTTGATGTTTCAACCACCTATGTTTTGGTTCTCAATTCTTGATTGGGCGGGAAAGGTCCTAGATGATAGAGAGGTAAAGAAGAAAATATGGAAGAGCATTGATGATGCTAAAGGTTATATATCTTTGAAGGGATGGGCTACACTAAGCCCCTAGATTTTATAAAATTATGTGGTTTCAAAATACATCCAAGGCTTGCTTGAGGTCGAGAAAGAGGTTAAATAGGAGAGTGTGATGAGGCCACCAATTACTTCATTTTATAGCCTCATCCATACCTAGTACATATTTTTTTCTATGTAAATCCCCATAACCATCCATGACTCATGTAAATGAATGAATGAATTTATGATTTTATGTGTGCATTGATAAATACATGTTATGTTATGAATTAATGATGATTTTTTTTATTAGATTATACTTGTGTAACCTTATTTAACAAACATTTAAATGATAACATAAGACTGTAGGAATTTTATTTGGGCACAACACTTATAGAGAAGCTCATAGCAAAAGGGGATTCCACCTATAGGTTACCCATAGAAACTACTAGCTTACACCTACAGGTTGCCTATACCAACTGTTGGCTTGCACCTACAGGGTGCATGTATCAACAATTAGTTTCCACCTATAGGGTGCCCATAGCAACTCCTAGTTTCCACCTACAAGTTACCCATATCAATTGCTAGTTTCCACCTATAGGTTGCCTACAACAACTACATGCTTTCACCTATAAGAACCCATAGCCACTATGTTGAACAAAAATATTGGTGTGATAAGATGTGATTAGCTCTTAAGGACACATCCATCTATCTTAGGAACCAAGTGGATGATTAAAGAGGATCCTCCATAGTTGTTGTATGGACTCCTCACATGTAAATAATCTTGGATGTGAAGATGAGTAAGACAAGATAATGGAAAGGAGACAAAAAAAAAGTAAAAAAATAAAATAGTATATATTGTCATTAACCCAATCAAGCCTAAAACAAGTAACTTTAGTTACTAACCACTTTAAGCTTGACTAGGGTAGTTTCCAAAGTATTTGTACCTTTCCTAGTTTAGTGTTATTGGTTAGAGCTAATAAATTTCCTTATGTATTTAATGGTAGAACTTATATTAGATTGAGGAGATAATAACAGAGTAGTAGAATTGTAGAAGTCATTGCATTCTAAATATTATAATCTTTTGTAGTAATCTTTAATTACTATAGATCTGAGTAATGAGAAGGTTGATTCTATAAGAATATTTTGTAAGTCTCTTAGTGAAGGATTGAAACTCAGTTATAAATGAGGAAGGGCCCCTCAGAAAGGAGTTGCAGTGAAGATCCTGGCCCTCTTTAGTTTAAGTGTGTTGTGTAAGTTGATTTCATTATAAATTTGATTATATAAAGTGTGATGCATGTGTGATTCAGAAGTGTGAAGTATTTATATATTTATATTATAATAATTGTTATCATCAAATTGTGCACCCTAGGACACTCTGTGAAGATCCTTCAATTTGATTCAAAATTAAATCATCTCTCAAGTTTGTGGGAACTTGTAAGAGAGATGAATCTCTAGATTATGAGGTTTAGCTCCCTAGATGCATCTTTAAGTGCTTATAACCTAATCTAATACTTTTTTATGGGAAAAGGATTAGGAGCTTGCATGAAAAGGAAACTATAATAAAGAGATGATACACCAAGACATATCTCATAGACTATCACACTCCTACTAAGCAACAAATCTTTCCAAGACCAATTCCAAGCATTGAAGGATCCTAACATAGTGTTTCAATGTGAAGGTAGGCATACATAGGATAATCAAGAAGATAAATGATATAAGGTAATATTTCACACCATATAGACAATTTTAAACTTGAAGAGGAGCCTTAGTGCATTCATACACTTCACATGACCTGTTAAAATTAGAACTCTTGCTTAAACATGAAGGATAAAGAGGAGTAAGGATGACATGCCATCACTTAGCTCTACTATACATCACTCACACACTTATAAAAATTATTCTTAACTTATAATCAGACTTTATTCAATTTTGAAATAAAAATTTTAATGTCATACCATCAGGGCCTCACCATAATAGTTGTAATCTCCTTTACAATAGCCAAGATGGCTCATATTTATAGAATTTAGAAGAAGAGAGAGAGAGAAGAGAAGTTGAAAAGGCACAAGGACAAGTGTCCAAATGTGAGGTTCAGTTATAATCATATAAATGAGGTGGAAAATGAGTTATGAAACTTATTTTCACATCATTATTTCCCAAATTAGCCTTTTTTCCAAGTGTGGCGTAGCAATCTTCTCAATCATACACTCTTGTGAAACTACCTTCATGATGGGCTTTCAAAATCACCTCAAAGTAGGATAGTGACAATTTTTGCATGGAAATGAGGTGAAGGAGAGACAAATTAACTTATTTGGACATGTTTCCATCCCAAATTAAGCACCTTCCTTTATGTGGCATTGAAACTATTCCATAAGCATCTTTGAGTCTTGAAACTCCTTCTTGACAAGTGGCAAAAGGCAAGAGTTTGATCATGAGATCTATTTGATAGTTAATTTTTCATCCCAAGGAAAATTTTAAACCATATTTAATAATCTAAAATTTTTACGTTACCCTAAATCATCAATTCCCCTCTTAGGTGTCACTAGGTTTCCTTGTCTCATTAGGCCTAATTTGGCCAAAATAGCTAAAATTTGGATTTATCTCAATTGGTAAAATTTTTATTCATGGAGAGAATATTTTCATCATATTGGACTGAAAAAAATCCATTTATAACCATAAAACTCTCTTCAAGTCCTTATTTTGCTCATAAAGCCATTACTAGGCTTAGTCCTCTTATAGCCCTATTTTTGCACAAATCCACTAGTGTAGGAGAATGCGCAAACTTCCAAGACTAAGTGAGACCATTTTTTAGTACCATTTTCCATAATTATTATATTTTAAAATTTTAATGGTGCTAAACTCAAGGTAAGTATGTTTTTTGATCAATTAGTCCTCCCCATTAGGCCTAATTAGGCCTCTTTAGCCTAGAAGACCAAAAATGCTCAAAAATAGCTCCCACGGATGTGAAATATCTTGGAAATTTTTTATTCAATTTCACATGACCCATAAAATTATCCTTGTCAAATTTTATCCTCTGGTTCATTGTGGAAGTATGAAAACTCCGAAATGGCCAAAAGACTAGTCTAGGTCTTTTTGCATGCTAGATAAGGAAAATGGATGTTGGGTGAGTATTGATCTTCAAATTAATTTTAAAATGATATATTAATGTTTATAACATCTTATTAAATAAAAATACACCTCATTATAACCTCCAAACAACTTATCTACCTTAAAATCAACTTCTAATTCACCTTTTCTTCATTTCTCCACTAGCAACAAACTCACGATGACTGTAACCTTTATGGTGTAGGGTACCTTGTTTCCCCTCAAACCTTATATCAAGGTTTTATAAGTTTACATGGACTTTTTATATATTAAAAATCCTTCACTTGGTCTTTGATTTCCTTTTGGTCACCAATTTCATCATTTTTCCCAAAACTATCTCTTTGTGCATGGAAAATAGAGGGGTTTTTCTCTACTTTAATTGGAAAATTTATCATTGGATAGTTTTATACATGTATTTATGTTAATTTTTACCAAATTTTATCTCCTAAATCCTCCATTTGACCCTCAAACTCTCCATTTTCCCAAGGCAAACTTTTGGAGAAGGCATAGTTTGAGGTGGGCAAGGTATAGGATGTACTTGGAGAAGATGGAGGATCATTAATATTGTGTGGAATTTTAGGTATCATATATAATTACCCTGATTTTTTCTAACCATGTTCTACCCTACTTTCCCTTTATCCAACTTCCATGCCATGGAAACCTATAATTAGGCCTATAACTATCTATAAGACAAATCATTGTGTTATGCTTGGTTGTAGGTACATTTGATCTTATTTTGGGATTTTGAAAACCATAAAAACCTCATTTTACTTAATAAATCTCATTAAAGTGGTCACACATCATATTCAAAAGCTAAACTTTTCCCTTTTTTCACCAATGCATCCTTTATGCTCAAACTGGGACACCTACCTATTTGGATTGAGACAAGCCCTTAAACCTACCTATAGGTTGTGATTGAAGCTTGTTTGATGTTTTAAGGAATTTTTTTTCATTCCTCCCAAAGTTATAAACCATCCTCATTCCCTGTTACTACCTACAAAGCCTTAAAATCTACATCAGCTGTGCTTTGGTCCTTAACTAGATACCCCTCTGCCTTGACTGTCACAGTCAGGGTTTACCCTTGTTTAGTGATATTTTGGCCAATTAAAGGGCTAGTTCATGATGTATTTGGGTTCCAACTTGAGATCCTTAAGGTAATATTTCCTCATCACACTTTCATCCATTTTAAAAACTCTAAACAAAGGTCATGTTCCAAACTTTCACCTCACTACCAAGATTCCCTTCACCTGACTATGTTTTCATGAATGTAGGGATTATAGGTTATTTTAGGCTTGATTCATGATGTGTTTAAGTTACCAAGGAACTCCCTAAAGTTACCCTTAATTAATTTCACCCATATCACATTAATAACTCTCAAACCAAGGTCCAATCATCAAAATTTTATCTCATTATCAAGATACTATGTTGATTGTTGGTGTTCCCAGGCCTATACAAATAGGGGAGGGCATGTTAGGGGATCAAAACATCAACTTGACCTTTCCTTTTGTCATACTAGCTTAGTATTTTTATTTGGAACACTTTGGACTATTTGAAATTCATTACATAGTTGAGGACTCCCCAAATTGAAATGCAAAGTCATTTTGTGTCATTGTCCTGTAGATATCACTATTACAAATCAGTGATTTTTTGGCAATTTTGAGGCCTTGTAACTCCCATATCCGCTCCTCCTTTGGCCTTGAAAATTGGCATGGGTATTCTTGTTGGATAGGGATAAAATATCAAATTAAGAAAGGGAATTTAAACCTCTTTTATCATGGTACACATCATCTCAAAAAACCCTCAGAACCTTTATTTAATCAATTTTGGGACTGAGAACCCAAAACAGTCAATTCACTATTTGAAGTGAAAAAACCACTTTGCATAGCCTCCAAACTATCATGACATGAAAACTATGAACCCTTGGATATGTTAATTCTCAAATATTATTTCCATCATATGTTTCATGATCCATTATTTCGTACAAATCTCTTGAAACCTTATGCAAGATGATTGTAAATGCACACTTTGGAAATAAAATAGTGAACAAGGGAATTAGGAAATTAGCTTGAAGAGATATGTTTGTGACTTCTCATAAGATAATTTTATAAAATAAAATCTTAAAATAATATTCCAAGCATATCAAGAACCTTAAATATCCTCCTCCATGTTGAGAAATCTCAGGTTCTGCATATATGGCTGCCAACTTGGAAAACAAGCACAATTTAGAATCCTCCTTCAAGGGCATGAAGAAATAATGAGTTTTAAGCTGGAAACACCATGTATAGTACCTTATTAACACTTTAAAACACCTCATCAAACTCACATATCTCCCTAGATTCTTGAAAATAAGAAACATATGCAACTATACACCCCTCTTTAATTTAATTCCATAAAAAGATACCTAAAGTGTAAATTATTGTTCATAAAGGAGGAGGTTACAAATTAAAACTTATTTTCATCAAAATAAATTTAACTCAGATTAAAATCCACCCCCAGAATCACTCTTTCCAATTCCTCCTATAGCTTCCATAGTGAGTGATTGAATCTACCCTTCCTTGGCTTGCCAAGTGAAAATGAAAGAAAATAAGTTGCATATGGAGATTCTATACAATTTTATGAAAAAAAAACATTAATATGACCTTTGGGGAGGTTAATAGACACTCCACCACATTTTAAACTAATGGTGGACTTGAGAAGTTCGTACAAGTGCCCAAAGGGGCCTATTTTTTAGGAAAAACTATCATTTCTTGATCATAATAGACTTTTAACTACAAATTGACATTATTATGACATAATTTGACCTTCTCCACCTTTTTATCAACCTTTGTGACAAATATTTTAATTTTAAAGTCATTTAATCAAGCTAAAAGGTGGCCAAATGACCTTTTTAGCACCTGAAACTTAGCAAGTGGTTAACTTATGACTTGCAAACACATTAAAACCTATTAAAGACCATTTTAAGACATTTATAAAATAAATTTATCCTTTGAATAAGTTTTAATATATTTGACCAATGTTGACTTTTATCAACTAGGCCAGTACAAGGAGGATGGGTTTCAACAAGGACTAGGGAAAGGGCAAGTGAGACATGTAGGATAATGGATGACCCCATAAGATATATGAAACTTTATCTAAAAGTTTAAAATATCAGGAGTTGACTCAAATTTGACTTGGGGTCAAATTTGGTCAATAATAATTTCATAGTATAACTATCTGGTGAATTCAGTATAAGTTCATTGTACTACAACTAGTAAGAAAGATAATCTATGGATCAATAATGCATATATAGTGCTGACATCCTTAAAAATTCTATGTAACCTAGGTTGAAAATTAATGTTAATCAAACTCAATAATTTTGTATTAATAGGGTAATAAGTCTACACAATACCTAGCTTTACAAGATCACATTTTGTAGTGATTTTTGGTACATATATACTATCTAATAAAGATTTGGTATTGTAGGTCATCTTATTTAGTAGTGGGGATGAGGATCTATAAATTGGGGCCTTCTACTTACCCTTATCATTCTATGAGGAAACTAATTCTATCTATGGTGGTGCTTGATCTTGTGCATGGGATTTTTTAGGCAAGGGTTGTTGTGAGCCTAGGGGTAATAGACCACAAGGGTTGCACTAGTCTAAAAGCTAGGGATTTATGTCATAGGAATTTTGCCTTAGAATATAACATGATAATGAATAAGGGTAGTGGATTGGTTAGTGCCTTGGGTACCTCATGGAATCTGATGTGAATCTAATAATTTAGCTTTGTGATAGATGCATGTTTCCCTAGATATTAATAAACATTCTTAGGTATTATGGGGTGTGAAATTATTAGGGCTTAGATCTCAACCCACCATTAGTTAAACCTAGGCAACTAATTATATTATTTCCTTATCTTGGTCCAAGCAAGATTGGAAAATTCAATCATAAGATAAAAGTCTTCATCTAGGTTGATTGGACCTTTTGGTGACTTCCACTGCATAAAATAAAGTAGTAGGACCAAAACCTAGCATTGGAACACCTATGATGTTCTAGTAAGGACCTTCTCAATATTGGTTGTGAGATAAAAATCCAAACACTTACAACAATTAAAGTTTTTATGCATCTTAATCATTTTTTAGGAAATTTCAATGATCCCTTTTATTTACTATCATGCACTTTTGGTGGTTTGCCAAAATTGATTGGCGATACACTCAAAGAGAATGCACACTAACATGTCCTCCACTATGCCAATATGGATCCCCTTGGATGTCATATTATACTTCTCCTTTGTATCTAAATGAATTTGGGAAGCTTGGTTTTTTAGGGTAGAAGAGATTTACCCTAAGATGGAAGTCTGGTTATTCGCACCATGGTTGTAAGGGTGATAAAAAATGGTAACATCCTATGAGAGATGGATCAAACCCTCATTATATCTACTAATTATTATGAGCATCACCTCATCTAAATACCTAAAAATAGGGAGCTTTATTATTTTCTCTATATTATATCCTTATAGAGGGTGTTGAAGAGCTAGGTATCCTACCTATGCTTCTACTAGTTTGTTGTGGTTGAACATATTAGCCTATATGGTATCAATGAAGTCAAAGGGATTTGGTCATGGTATTTGGTTTTTATGAGAATCAGAATAATCTCCATTTCTTATTTATACACATCTATGAAAGGGATTAATATTTTTGCATGATCCATGTTATCTACTATAGTTATGTTTGAATGATTTCTTTAGTTATATCAATGATGTCAAGGAATCTATGTATGATTGAATGAATTAGACTCATATAATAGAGGTATCTTGCTTTCAATTGAGTGCAATGTCCTTATGTTATTTTTTCCCCTTGTTATATATATTTTACCACTCAAATCCATCTATTAAAATGATTTGAATGTGTTGAGTTTGTTACAGACTATTTCACTTGGTGAATTAATGTCAACCAAATTATGTTGATGTGATGCTTGCTAGTTTGTGTCTAGAACCATTGATTCATATAGTGGTATTTTTTGATGTGACACACAATATTTTCATTGATTCACTTTTATTTATTGTACATCCTTTAATTTTGACATTCTATCTTCTTTGGGAAAAATACAATCTTTCAAGTGTATCATCATTAACATTTTTTGAATGACCATTGATTTTCCTTTCTCAGTATGTTGGTTACAAATGCCTCATTTATAGACTTAATTGATGATCCCCATGTAATGATTTCAATTTTTTCTTCCCTTCATGATGTATTTTCTCACATATTTCAATATATGACTTCAAATTTTCAACCCTAGTTCCACTATACTATGATATAAATATCACATTGTATAAACACACACAAAACTAAAACCTAAATAGGAAAATAATATATTAATGAAAAATCCTAGACTACATGGTGCTACTCAACTCCTTATCTCATTTTTTTATGAGAACTAATAGAGATTATTGGTAGTAAGGATTAAGCCTAAAACCATTTACATGTCTTAGTAAAAAGGTTCCATGAAAATATCTTAAAATAATTGTTCCTTGTTGTGAGCTATCATGAATGATGTAATATCCCTTTTATATAATGCATATTTTGCCCAAAAATGCTATAAATATACTATCAACTAGTAGGACCACTTATTTTAGAAAGAATTATTTAGTTCCTAGGTTATAATCATGTCATGATTTCTGACTTATCTTGTTAATGTCTTGTGTCCATTGTGCCCTTTTCTTATTTTCTTCCATTCTTTTTAAATCCATCAACCATGCCTATGGATAATATTGATTCCTTAGTCTCATGATCATTCAAATGTGGAGACTATGAACTATGTATTCCATGGGTATTACTACTTCAATTCCATATACCAACAAAAATAGTGTGAAACCTATCACAAGATTGTAATTTGTCTTATATGCCCATAGGATCACAAGAATCTAATCTTCCCAATCATATCTTTGAACATTACATATATTGGTGAGCATATTATCAAAGAATTTTTTTGATGATTCCACTTTTCCATTTTCTTGAAGATGAGTGGTGAAATATCATAAAATCCTAGATTAGAGTCCTAGTGGTGTTATTTAAAAAATGTGTGCCTCTATCACTGACCAGTTTGATCGGACACCCAAATCTAATTATAATATTTTCATGTAGAAACTTGGTTGTATCCTTAGCACTATAACTTGGTGTCACAATAGATTCCACCCATTTGGTGAAGTATTCCATCATATTAATGACATATCATTCATTATTATGCTTACTGGGTGGATTGATTGACCCTATAAAGTTTATTCCACATTGCTCAAATGGTTGATTTGTTAGCATAGGATTCAATGGAATTTTGTTTATTTGATTAGGCTTTCCCAAAGTTTGGTATATGTCACAATGTTTTGTGACTCAATGTGCATCTTGAAATGTAATAGGCCACTATAGACCACTTTTTAATATATTCCTTACAGTGGACTCTTCCATGAAATGTCCTCCTACGATTGCCTAATGTTCCTCATTAATAAGTACATGGAACTTGTGTTTAAAATCCACCTTATGCAATATATCATCTTTCCCCATTTTTTATAGAAACACATTTATGATGTCAAACATAATAACTCTTGTAATCAACTGACTTTTTATCCCATTATACATAGTGTGCATGAAATATACCTTATTATATAAAATGTGTCATGTCATCCATGCCCTCAAGAATCGTAGAGACATGAAAAAAATGTGCATCTGGTGATTCATCTTGAAGTTCTTCTGGTTCTTTTCCATTACGTATTCAACTCAGATGGTTTTGCCCAATATTTTCCCTTCCTAGTTTAAAATTGATCCTAAATTGAAACTCTTAAAATAACATCAACCATAGAGATATCCTTCCCCATAACATAGGATTATTTACTAGGTATTATAGAACCAGATGATCAATGAAAAATTCAAATGGAATTACAAAAAGGTAATGTCTAGATGTTTTGAAGTGCAAACACCATGGCCAAATATTCCCATGTTGTAGTTTTATAATTTTTATCTATAGTTGAGAGATTATGAATTTCAAAGTGGATTGGATGGTCT
Organism: Torreya grandis; assembly: GCA_037957365.1. Taxonomy (NCBI): domain Eukaryota; kingdom Viridiplantae; phylum Streptophyta; class Pinopsida; order Cupressales; family Taxaceae; genus Torreya; species Torreya grandis. The sequence continues at coordinate 2,168,958 of JARHVA010000033.1, read as the reverse complement.
AAAAATATGTCTCTTATTTATACGATAATAGATCCTATCATAGTTCCTAAAGCATCTATATGAACATGAAAGCTTTGTTCTAGTCAGGAAAGACAAAAATGGGTGTTATGATCAATCTCTAATTTTTATCCATGAATGTTATCTAGCACTTATTTATCTACTTGAACCTTGTATCTATGTGTAATAAATTATCCATTGGGGTAGATATAGATGCATAGCCTTTTATTAATTTCATGAAGTATCTTATATTCCCCATGAATGATCAACCCTTTGTAGAGTTTGTGGGAGTTGGCATACCAACTAATACTAAGATTTTGACTTGGTCTACCAAGATCCCATCCTTGCATATTATGTGTCCCAACAAGACACCAAAAGGTGTGAAGAAAAATATGTCCTTCAAGTTTAGTGAAATTTTCAAATCTCAACATCATTATAGCATAAGTCATAACTTAGACAAGTGTTCCTTGAATAAAGAAAAGATAACCCAATCATCTAGGTATACTTATAGAAAATCATGGATGAAGTCTTTAAAGGTAGTGACCATCGACATAGAGAACATAATTGGAGCATTTTTCAACCCAAATCACATTACCTTATAATAAAAGATCCATATTCTATTACAAATGTTTTTTTGGATTAATCTTATCCTATAATTTGGATTTGATGGTAACTACTAAACCCATATATCAAATATTACACTTCATGTCCTGTGACTAAATAAATACTTCATAAGTGAATGGAATTGGAAAAATATTATTTACCCAAGCAATATTTAGCACACATTAGTCCCCACACACTCTAATTTCCCTAAATGTCTTAGGCTACACTACTAATGGGATGACCCAATCTGCCTTTCCCATTAGATATATGATGTTTGCATCTTGTATGCAATCTAGTTTAACCTTTAATTTTAGCTTCATGTTGGGGTTTAACTTATATGGTCACTTTTTCATTGGGAAAGTACACTCCTTTAATTTTATATGCATTTCACCTAGATAATTGTCTACCCTTTCAATTCTATGATTTTTTTTGAAATACATCCTAGTAATCTCATCATAATTATAATGATTTTGAACTTTCATTTTGCATCCAGTAGTCACCCAAAGTTTTAGGATTTGGCATTGGTTTTGTCCCAATACTTCATACCAAATTATTTAAAGGCTCCTAATATATTTTTTTGGAACCACTTAGAATGGAACCTTACACTATTCTATGTCATTCTTTCTCCTAAATATTAAGATTTCATAGCTTAAGTTTTTCATTTTGGTCTATGAATTTAGATTTTGGGTCCTACACTTCTCACTCTAGTTCAAAAAATATATTCAAATATAAGCCATCATCATTATAAATGGACTCTATCAATTATTCAATAATTTTTTATCTTATTACATAGTTTGATAAAAACCTACTCCTCCTATTTGTTTACCTTGTAATTTTGGATAACTACATTCAAATATCTAACTAATTTTTGATACAAATATGAGTTTTTCACAATACTTAATTATTATACTCACCCATAGCATAGAAATATTTTTAAATTATGTAGATCATTCTACACTAGAGGATTCTCAACCTCAAAAATAAGACTCAGAATGAAATCTTATTTTACTTATGGATAATTATTTGTCTTGTATCTGCATTCTTGGTGCATATACTAGGCTATTGAGAGAGATACGAGAGTATATATAAATATGTGTACCTAAAATTTTGGTTCTACACCCTACACAAACCATACATCCACACACTTATGAACATGCATTTTTGGGCACTATCCTTCCTATAATAAAGGCCAATGTTCCCTAATAGTAGGTGATATTTGGAATTGAGTGCACATAACTTTATAGACCTCATCCTAGTGTAACCAATTTCTCTTGTGGACCACCCACCAAGTCACAATAGATCATTTGATTACATAATTTAGTGCACTCACCCTCTGATCTATATTAAACATGTGATATTCTAACTTTAGAATAAATTGATTCAGATCATCAATTATAAAGTATTGAGGCAATTGATGTTTTGTTGTAAAAACCATGCACATTGGGCTTACCTCATGATCCCCCTTGACTAATTTAACATGTAAGTCCATGTATGTTAAAAATGTTTTGTCCAATAAATCCACTTCCAGCCTTGTTGATGATTACATCGAAGGTAACTTGCATCCATCCATTTGAAACTACAAAACTGGTACCTTTGTGATCAAAGGTCTAGATATAAACTATTAATTTGGTTGTAGCTACCCTTGAGGCTACATTTCTAGATGGAAAAATTATAGTCTACAACTTGCAAAGAATTAGGATTTATAATGTACTCACCTTGAACCAATTATTATTTTAATACACATACGGTGAATTTGTATCCTTGGATATGATGTATGGCTTGTGTTCTTCTATAAACATAAGTATAATGATGATTTTATCTCCTTAGTGTACTTCCAGTTGATTACACATTATATTAGTGATCATTTGACCATCATAGTCCCACTTCTTACTAATTAATATAGGATAGTGAATTTCATCAGTCTTCATATCAATCACTTTAAAGTCACCTCATAGGTTTATTTCATCCACTTTGATTTCCACATTTTTAAGTCAACAATAGGATCTACCCTATGATAGTCTGCAAGGCTTAGTATTACTAGACTATGACTGAGTGATGGCCATCCAATATCTTCCTAGGTAGACCAAAGAATCATATTAACTATGCTTCCAAAATCAAATACAATGTTAGGTAATTCATACCCTACCATCTTGATATCCATGTAGGAATTAACATCCTAAGTCTTCTTAGTCTTTACATACTAAACTACCTTATCAGTATGTTGATGACCCCTTTATGTGCATTATATCAAATTATTCAAAATATTTGTAATATTTTGTGAGATATATTCATTTCAAAGAGTGATCAAAAGTTTAAGAGGTCATTCAAGGCAGTCACTACTCCATCTTCCCTCATTATGTAGATAATCTACCAATACATCTATGTATTAATGAATATGTAATCACCCTTTGATGCAGCCTAATATTATATGTTTTGACAAAATTTGGATTCTTGGTACATCAATCCCTTTTCTATCACAAGATCAAGATACTTATCCTATTAAACCTTTATAATTATATGGTCTTGTGGCATTTATAAAGGAGGCAATCCTTGCTTTGCATATTATTGCCTTGTAACTACTTGCATGAATGCATTATCCTTGGGATGTAAATTTATCATGTTCATGTTTTTCATATGTTTCTATTTCCTCTACTTCTATAAAACTAAAAAAAAATTAGTATGGTGTTGTCTTGGAACTCTATAATAGATGTAGTACATCTACCTTTGAGGGTTAGTCATGAAGTTTCATGTGAAGTGATTATATTGTCCACATAAAAAACACTAGAATAGCTAATAATCTTACCAATTATCATTATTGAGACCTCCCTATTATCTACCATAGAACCTCCCTATGTATCCTTATTTTTTTTATTGTAAGCCCAGACTTTGGGATTATTTTCTATCAAATACCCCTTGATACTATTGTTAAATATCATATCCTCCATATTGCCACTAAGGAGATGATGGGGACCAATTTTATTATTATGGATGAGGAATTATAGTATTTTATGATGATTGATACTTATACTATAGATATTATTATGTCCAAAACTCCACACCCTGAGGTTGATACTATTGTGACAAAGGCATCCACCTAGGAACACCTTGTGTCATGATAGACATTTTTACCTCTAGGCCTAGAATTCCATGCTTCATATTAAGTATCTACTATGTTATAACTATGAATAGGTTCTTAGTTATGTCTTATTTTAGTTCTTATAGATCCTTACAACTCTTCTCATCATGATTTAGTGACTTACAAAAAATTTAGTACAGACTCTATGGTTTTTGTATGCATTGATGTAGTAGATGACATTTTGATGTTGCATGTCCTACTACCCTACATGTCACATAATTATATTTTTATTTTAGTGAAACCATTTTTACAATGAATTTTTTTCATACTCCATACACCATAGGCCAATCTTGGATTTGTTAATTTCATTAAGTTCATCCATTCTTCACATAAAGTCATCTATTTTCATTTCAATTTTTACATCAGTCGATGGGGCATTTCCATAATCCTCAATTTGTTATAACTTAAGTGAAACTTCTCATGAATAAAATTAGTAAGTAATTTTGACTATACAATGGAAAACCTAATCCTTGATCATACTCCCTCCATAAAATAGACAACCTTATCTTTATCTTCTAAAATTAAGTCAACTTTGTTCATTACATCTCAGAATCTAGAATCATAATCCCATACTGAGTCTTCACTTATTTATCAGTTCTCTTTAAGATATTGAATATTCTAGTTATCACACTTATTCATTTTGAATTCTATGTTTAATTGGTCCTTGACTTATTTAAAACATAGGGAAGAAACATTATCTTTTATATATAAATTCCATAGCTGGCCTGTTAAGGCCTAGATGAGCTTGCACTTGTTCACATCATCAGTGGTTACTCCCTTAACATGTCATTTCATGTCACACATTAACAAATACTACTCAAAATCATAAGAAACATCATATGGTATCAAATTAATAAACATTATTGCACTCAAAGCCATTACTAATGCACTTGTAACTACTACTAGTAACTTTTACAAACTAATCTTTGTTGGTGTTTTAAATATTTTTATGAAATAAAACCCAACCTCTTCTGAATTCTTCTTGTCTATTATTTTCTAAGTCTCTACACTAAGTTTACCAAATTTATCTATAAATGTATCAAACCAATTTCCATATATCCCAGCCTTTATACTTTGATTTATCATTTTTATTGATAAAATGGTCTTGAGGGATGCGTACTCATAAAATGATTGATATGTGTCTTTGAATTATTATATATACAACCTTGAACCTATAATAATCCTATGATTGTGCATAACTTTCTCCAGAGAATATTCTTTCCTTATTCCAAACAATATCCTTCCATGTAACTATGATCTACCACTATCCTCTAACTTCTTTACTACTACTCTACTTTCCTTTTTCTCTTCGCTCTATTCTATATCCTCTATATCCTAGTCTTTATCCTCTTCTTTCTCAAGCCCATTCATTCCTCACTCTACATAATATCCAAATTCTCCAATTTATTTAAATTTTGTAGCCTCTATATGGGCTCCCCTCTCTTTTATGTCCTTTCTTTTATTCTTACTCCTACTCATAGTTACATTTTGGTTATCATGTGTATTCCACCTTTATTGTCATAGTTATCTTTCCAATCTCAAATATTTCTTCTCATTCTTCTTATCTACATCCTCCATATTTTGGGTTCAAGGTCAAGTTACTATGATTAGCTCTTCATCATTCACTCCTAAATCACACACACATACCCCATAACACTTGAAATTACTAATATATGTTGGTATGGGTAGGCACCATGGCCTTTTCAATATCCAACATCTTGATAAAAGTAATTAGTCATTGAAAAACTTTCCTTTGATGCCTCTCACAAATAATTCATGCATATATTAAAAATTTAGATATCTTTGTACAATAAATTATGTAATATATTTGTCAGTAGTAGTTTTTATCTAGTGATCGATCACATAATTCTAATCAATGTCTAATATTCATAGATTTTTTAGCCTTTATCTTGTATAAACTATTAATTCTATCCTCCTTGGCCAAAAATAATAGTATTCCAATCTTTATAACCACACAACTAATAGTCTAGGCAATTTGTACTAGAAAATATCATATATTTCACTATAAATATGCTCATGGGTAACTTATTACATATAAATATCTAATATTTTTGCCTCTTCCTATATGAAATTGTGAATTCATTCATAGATCCATCACTCTAAATCTATCTATCATGGTATCCATTATAACATGTTTTAAGGTTCCATACTCACCATGCCATTGTTAGTAGAGGTTCCTAGAAAACCCATCAGAACATGCTAATATAAGGATAATTGTGCAAAGTATGAAAATAATTACATCACTGACATAACCACAAGGTTGAAAAATATTAATATTCAATTCAATATGGTGTATTTATGCAAAATAATTCAATATTAATAGATACTTAACATTCAATATTTATTCTACATGACTAAACAAATTTAGAAAAATAAAGATTCACTACACACAAAACAATGATAAAATACATTTGAGAAAAAACATTATGGACCTTTGTATTAATATCCATCACATCAAGACTCCTTTAAAATACAATTGAGTTTTATATATAAAGCTTTTATAAGGTTTATTACTTCACATTCTAGCCTTTCACTATAAAAAAGAAAGACTCTTCACATTCTGAACACTCTTCACATGCTTTCAAGTGATGATTATATACAAAAAGAGATACAAAAGACAAAATAGTGAAAGCTATAAATGTGTCCATCAATTACACTCTATAATTTTTTAGACTCATTTACTACCAATAAAATTTGATTAGTATTAATAGTGGCTTGACTAGTAGAAATAGATTGAGATGCAGTGGTGGTAACATTGACTTGAGTATTAACGTGGGAACTTCGAGAAGGACTAATAGAGGAAATACCTACCATAATAGTCAATATAATAGGTAAGGTGAAATAATAAGTATTAAATAAATTTTAAGGCATGTAAGAGTAAAAATGCATGGAAGAAGAAAAAGGCATGGAAGAATTCATAGGGTGACTTGCCCCAATACTTGTAAAAAAGCTAAGAGTGGGTGAAGGGGGGACAATCAAGATAAATTCCCATCATGAGATTATATATTACCATGTTCTTTCCCTAATGTTGAGGGTATTCACTAATGAATAGTATCATTTTGTAAATGTATTTGATATCACTCTCAACCTCGATAATAGGACTTTTTGGAGGATGGTTAAGTGGATTTAGAGTTTGAAAGGAGGTGACCCATAATTTTTAGTTCTAGTGGCCATACTAACATTAATTGCATATGTATTTTTTATGGAAGTATAAGGAATGCAAGAATGAGGATTTTTATGGGGGTTAGTGAGATTCATCACATTCTTTTGGTTTTGTAATTTAGCTTCATAAAAAATGTACTACATGATGAAAAGGTGAAGGTATGACTAGGAGGAAAGAGACTGATAAAACCTACTAAGTTAATTTGGTTAATTTAGTTGGATATATAATTAAAAATAATAGTATATAAACCTATGGGGTTGATTTGGTTGACCTAGTTGGATAGACAGGTATAAATCATAGTTTGGAAACATATAGGGTCAAGATAGTTGACCTAGCTTAGGAAATATGAAAAATTACATTTTAAAAACTTACTAGGTTGAGTTGGTTGACCTAGTTGGGTAGACAAGAGAAATTATAGTCTGGAAACCTACTAGTTTAAGCTATTTGACTTAGTTGGGTATATAAGAAAAAATGCAGTTTAGAAACCTATAGGGTCGAGCTGGTTGACCTAATTAGGTAGACATAAAAAATGAGTAATCTAGGAACCTGCTAGGTTGAGTTGGTCAACCTAGTTGGATAGATAAAAAAAATATCAATTTTTGAACCTAATAGGTCAATTCATTTAATCTAGTTAGACAAACATGGAAAATTATCAATCTATAAGCCTACTGGGTTAAGCTAGTCAACCTAGCTAGATAAAGAAAAAGTATAGTCTAAAAACCTACTGAGTTGAGTTAGTCGACCTAGTTGGGTAGATAGGAAAATTGTATTTTGGAAACCTATTGGGTCAAGCTAGTCAAGCTAGTTGGGCATATAAGAAACATTAATAGACTAGGAACCTACGAGGTTGAGTTATTTGACCTATTTAGATAGACAAGAAAAATAACGGTTTGGGAACCTACTAGGTCGAGCTAGCTAACCTAGTTTGATTAACAAGGAAAATTAACAATATAAAAATTTATTGGGTTGAGTTACTCGACCTAGTTGGATAGACAGGGAAAATTAGCAATCTATAAACCTATTGGGTTGAGTTGGTTGACCTAGTTGGGTAGATAATAAAAATTATCAGTTTGGGAAATTACTAGGTTGAGGAGGTCAACCTAATTGAATAGATATCTAATATATCAATCTTTAAACCTAATAGGTCAAAGTGGTTGACCTAGTTGGATAGTTAGGTAAAATTATCAATCTAGAGATCTATTGGGTCAAGTTAGTTGACCTAGTTGGGTAAACAAGAAAAAATAGTAGTTTAGGAACCTATTGGGTCAAGTTGGTTGACCTAGTTAGATATATAAATAATATTAGTCTAAAAACCTATAGGTTTATGTTAGTCAACCTAGTTGGATAGATAGGGAAAACATTTGAAATTTACATGGTCAAGCTGGTTGACCTAGTTAGATAGACAAGAAAAATTTTGACTATAAACTAGATAATGTTGTTTGAAAAGAGAGGCAAATAAGAAGAATATAGAAGATTGAATTGATTTGGTTGACTTATTCTATTTAAACACAATTAACTAGGTTGATGTTGGTAGATCTAGTTGAGTCACATAATATAAAACTATGTCAATGTTGTTTAACACAGTCTAAAATATAAAAGATATAAGCAAGCATCAGGTAGAAATGAAGTGTACAACTAACTAAATATTCAAAATCAAGATAAAATAAATTTTCTAAAAGTATTTAATTGATTGTTAGGCTCCCATATATACTTTCTTATCCATTGGATAGTGATGGCCCAATGTTTCATAGTGTTAACTATGGAGGAATAGACTTTGCCCATATCCCACTAAACCTAGTTTTAAGGGTAAGCTAGAATCAACTTCTTAGTGATAACGGTAACTAATGTACCATAAGATCAAATATATGGTTGGATTCTTAAGGTTTGATATAAATGGAAATCCTAGGTATTTCCTAAATACCATGAGATACGTGGAAATTAAAGATCATCTTTAACTCTATACTATGGCTATGAGTATTGGTAAAATCCATTTATACCATGATATCTATAAATTATATAAAAATACCATAAATAGAGTGTTACATATCCCTTCATGATGGTAGCTAAGTATTTCTAAAACTATTGATACATAGTTTCTAGGGAAATCAAGACAAAGTGAAAATAAAGGCAAAAAATAAGTGGCAAAAACCAATTTGTAATTTTTGAAAGTATAGAAATTAAAAACCAACTCTTTTAAAATAAAAAGTGAGTTTAATTAGTAGAAAATGAAGTGAATTACCTTTATTATGCTAAAAATGAAACACATAGAATAAATTTGGTCAAGTTGATCTAGTTGAGCAAACATAATAGAACAATGTTGATTATGGTCATCACAGTGTGTTGTAAAAACATGCCAAAACAAACTAGGTTGGCTAGGTTGAATTAGTTTTTTTGGAAAGATAGATTACATTAAACTAATTCAACCAGGTTGACTTAGCTGATAATGTGATATAGTTTTAATAGAACTAAAAAAATGGAAATCAGAGCATGGAAATATAAAGTATCAAGTAATTTTACTAAAAAATAAGAACATGAAACTGAGAAATTTGACAAAAACTAAAGTACTAAGTTGGCCAAAAAGAGCCTAAATAGAGTCAACTAGGTTAACTTGATTTGATGAAACTAAAAATTAAAAGTTGAGATCTATAGAAAATAAACTGGTTCAACCAAGTTGACTTAGTTGAAAGATGAAAAGTGCAAGAGCTATACATGATCAAGTAGCTTAACCTTGTTTGTTGGACCAAAGACTAAGATTTATAGAAAATGAACATGGTCGACTAGCTCGACCTTGTTTTTTGGGACTAAAGACTAAAAAATTTAGAAAAATAATATCATCAACTAGATTAAACTTATTTCTTATGATTGAAGACCTATAAATAGATAAAAAATAGGTCAACCAATGTGACCTAGTTGAATTTAGATCTAAGATCTACACATAGAGAACAAGACTAGGTCGACTAATGTGACCTGGCTAAATGTAAATTAAAAAAAAATAAATGCAAGGGTTAGATTCATGTCAAGTTTACCATAATGTATGCACCAAATTAAGATATATCTACAACTTATCTTACTTAGTAAATCTAAGATCAGATAAGGTAATCAACTAATATCTATCAAAATAATTTTGATATCAGGAGCATGACCAAATTAGATCTACTAAAACTAACTAAAGGAGAACTTATCACATAACACTAAAGGATAGGGATCCAAATCCTCTAAGAAAATAATACTATGAAATAATCCTAGTTAAGTTTGAATACATGAAATAAAACTAATCTAGTGTTATCAAAGCATATAACATAAATAGGGATGGTTAAAACAAACAAAATAATCAAAGGATCATAGTAGGAAAATAGGGGCCTAGATCACCTAAGGTTGACTATGACAAGAAAATAAAACCCTATATTTATGCTAAGTTTAGTATAGAGGTAGTCTAATCAAGGAGCTAAATATTCAAACCTATTCAATTATACAATATCTATCTATCAAATAAAATAGCAAAAGTTATAGATACTTACCTTTAAACAAACTTGTCTAGTCTCAATATCCCCTTTGGCCAATGGTGCTTTGAAAGATATTGTTGTGTCTTTTTAAATATCACACAATATAAATCATCTCTAGGCTAAAATACTCCTACTTGCATCCAAGACTTTCCATAAGACAAACTATCTTACCTCCATGACAAAACCCTGAGTAATGGTTCCTTTAAATGTAGATGTAGTATAAATGCAAGGTGTAATAATGTGAAAATTAATGTACCTCTTTATTAGATTGATTTTGAAGGTTGTATTTATAAGAATGGATAATTCATAACCCTTTTAGAATTTTATCTGACAAGGTCGGCCAACATGACCCTATTTTGAAAAAGGTTACCATTAGTCATTGAACTAAGTTGGCCAGGGATGACTTAGTTTAATAACATGTGTCATGACTTTTTAAAAAGTTTGACTAGGATAACTTAGTAGGAAAAATGGGGGTTTATTTAGTTATGGGTTATTTGAAAGGATAATTGCTTAAGGAGTTAGATAAATAGGGTTTATTTGCTTGGGGAGTTTGATAAGTGGGATTCTTATGGGTTTAGGTATGATAGATTTAACTAATAATATTGTGAATCGCCAATGGTCTTCCCATCCCCTTCTCAGTGTGCTCATTAAAGTGTGGAGTAAGAGAGATTTAAAATTAATAGGTTTTTACAAGAGATAAAACATCAACAAATGATAAAGTTTAAAAATATTAGTGTATACACCATAAACTCCATGATTCCAAGACCATGAGATCTTTAAACATGGATTTTATATGTGTTTCATCTTGTAATAAATTTAGGAAGACAATCAAAAAAATCATAACGGGACTAATAAAATAGATAATTAATATGATTCTCCATCTGTTGATAAATCATAGATTTTTGAAGGTGTTGATTTGATAAGGATGTATTTTTAATATTTAAAATGACATGAAAATTCATGTGAAGTTAATAAGAAATTAAAATAACTCCAAGTAAGTGCCATTGAAAATAAACTTTCATAGAGTTGAAAGTATTCCAAGTTTTTTAAGACTATTAGAATATCAAGGAGAACTTGAGATAGCAACTATGGCCACATCTTCTTCTTTTGTTCATCAACACTAATTCAAAGATATTGGTTTCTCTCTTGATGTTGTGGTAAACAAAAAATACAATAATTTATTTGGAGTAACATAAGAAGCCTATACATTGAGTGATGATGAAGGTGTTATTCTAGATCAAATTGAATACATGGATGATCTAGTTTCCCTTAAGAGGCATGGTCTACATTTGGACACTAAAAATTAGAGGGTTTTCATTATATTAATATATTTATTATATGTTCAATAAGTGATGATGTTATTTACTATCCAAACATGAAGGACAAAGTATCTTTCATAACTGGTGTTTACTTCCAAAAATATTACAAGTTGTCAAGACCACTTTTATTTATAACCAAGAGGTCACCTCTAACTTTATTTAAAATCATAACCTAATTGAAATATTTAAGTCTTGGATGAAGACAATGATATATGGGTAGATAAATATGACATAAACATATACACTATTAATAATTTTATATAAGGAGTAAGGGCAATCTCTTGATGAATCTATTATATGGAGCCCTTGATATCATTCATGTGAATACATAATGGGTTCCCATTGATATAATAATCAATGGTCATAATAATTTGACCCTAGGAGAGAGAATCTCCTATAATATAAATAACTTAAGGAATCAGACAAGGTCAAATTTTTTATATGTTGTGCTACTTGGTGTATACTTGTTACACCATCATGAGATTTAATCATCTAGACTTTCTTATATGGACCAATTCTTCTCTAACACAAATTAATTTACAATATTGGAAGTTATACATGCAAAAATATCATAAAAACATAATAGACATCTATAGTTTCTTCTATTTGTGTATACTTTCTGATGAATGAATAAATATATCAAATAAATTAGATCCTACTAGTAACATTATGAATTTAGGGTTATTAAAATAAAGGGCATATTGGTTTCTCCTTTAAGGATCCCAGTGTTCTAGATAGATTGGCATTAAAAGATATTACATATTTGTTTGTTGAAGGATTATGAGGTTTGTATAAAGTCAAAAATAAGAAACCATGGCTCATACCACCTCTCAGGGCAAGACATAATATTTACAATACTTTTACATCTATTAAAAAATTATATACACACATAACCTATTTTAATTTGGATGATCATATGTTAATATAACATGATCCTACTAGAAATTTTAGGAGGAATTTGTATCCCTTAAGAGGAAACTTGGTCTGGTTTATAATCATAATCCTCTTCTTGATGATAAATACTTATTTACACCTAAAAATGAAAATGAAGTGACTCTAAAATAAAAGGATGTAGAACTATTTTTGGCATAATGTCAACAAGGACAACCTCAAAAATTAGAATGGATGTCTAATTCAAAAATACCCTTGGATGAACCAAAGGGAATAGACTGTAATTTCAAAATAAAATTATTATAGGGTCTACCTCTATTTTATCAATATTTATCTCAAGCATATTTTCAAAAACTTTAGATGCCTAGGAAACAAGACCTTATTTACTATAATTACATCTTTGACTACTCCTGTTGTTATTGAATTAGAAACAAAGTCTCTTACTACTAATCCTCTTATATTTTCAACAAGTTAAGTTATTTCCCTTATTATTCTTGGTCTATCTCTTTTAATAGGGTTCACTAAGGTTTATGCTTGGTAGTCTTTAGGGTCTATAAAAAATATAAAGGCTTAAAATCTAAAGTTTATTCCTAAGAGATTGGCACATACCACTGAGGCTAAATTATGATGACTCTAAGGAATTCAATCACACTTCCTTAAAAATGACAATAAAAAATCCAAGCCTCGAATTCCTACCACATTTTCCCCACTTGATTCATTTCCATCTATGGATGCACCTAGTATTCATACATGTTTAATAATGACTATGATGTTTGACCTTCCTAGTATTATCAATCCTTATATTTTTTTTTGAAAGAAATCCCTTGGCCATAAATTTTTAGACAATATTCCATTATGATATTGGATTAGGAAAAAGTTATCTCCTTAAACTCACCTCCTACCATTTCCCAAACTCTAACTTGAACAAATTTTGTGTTAGATATGGATACATAAACCTCAATTTTCATTTATTAACCCCATATTTCCATTCCACATATTCCTATTACACTAATCACTTCATCACCATTGATATCTTCCATTTCAACTATGTTATTAACTATTTCTCCATCTCCCACACCATCTATTTCCCAAGATTTTTCTACATCTTGTACACCTATTGCAGTGGTTAAATAAGGAGAAGGTTACCAAGAATATCGGATTAACATCTTGTAGCTTACAAAGGATTAGAGGCCAAAGATGATTATCCATGTCAAGCTATAGATCAAGTTAAAAATTAAAAATTTCATGGGGAAGTTGAAAAGGATAATCACAAAGAATTTCACTCAATATGGCATTACAAAACTCTGTGAAACAAAGGAGGAACTATTTTCATTAACTAATAAAATATATATGAGAAACATATGTGTCTAGAACCTTGAGATATTCTAGTAGTGAATTGAAATTTTTAAAATATCCAATATATGTATCTAAGTCATCTCATGAGATTACTAGGAATATTTTCAAAGGGATGAAGCAAAAGGTATGAGACTTCAAACACAAGCCAAACTTGATTTCTTATAAATTATTGTTGATAATGTTGAGAATGCCTTGAATTCATTATGTAGGTAAATTATAGATATTCATGAACTAAAGTGTAAGAGTGATCTATTTCACCAAAGGATTCAACATTATTTGATAGAGATCACTTGCATAAAAAATAAGTTGAGGAATATAAATTCACTTGTTAAGACATGCCTCTTTCTTCGGCTGAAGGTCATGACAATGTTTGATATTAACATGTGTCAAAGTTTTGAAATTAATATGATGATTATATTAGAAGTATGATCTTAGGACATGAAAATTGTCAATTTGTCTATAGATAACCTCACTAATAATATTTTGAATTATTTCAAGGACGTAAATATCCATTCATTATATCAAAAATCAAAGGTGCTTATGTTTTATAATAAATTTAAGAAATACATGATATAATGTCAAGGTGGTTAAATCCAATAGAGATGAAGAAAAAAAAGTCATTTATTTTATAACGCATGAAAATTATAATATTGAGAAAGTAAAAGTAGTTAGATCCTATTTAAGGACCCCTTTAGATAGTCACGCAACATTTTTGACTTGAGGAGAACTCTTGTTCCAAAAGCCTATCATTAATGTGTCCAAAATAGATGAAGACTACTAGTTGATTGCTTAAGCCTTGAAATGATAATAAGAAGTCAATGAGAAACATTAAAATAATGATATATCAAAGATCTTAAGATTTTGAGGATATTTTTAGACCTCTATTTTTATAAATTTTAGTTTTGTTGCTAGATCCCATGATATTTAATTTAAAGATTAAATTACATGTAGACTTATTTTATCGATGTGTTAGTGCCCATCCATTTATTACAAATACTTTTTTATAAATATTGGTTAGAGAGGAATAATTTTTGAGACTTAGTACACTTCAAAATCTTTTTGGATGGTCAATGAGTTTGCTATGTTTATGCTTTCTCAAAACTTATACTAATATTGAATATGTTTTATCTTATTGTGATCATTATATGAGATTTAATTTATTTATTGTGAATTTATTAGATTGATTAATTAATTAATATAACTTAATTTATAGTTATTTTTATTTAAATATAATTGTTATGAATGAGTGTGCCTTTTTGCAATTCATTGTGATAAACTTTCTTACAATCATGCTTTGGAATTTGTTCACAATCAACTATTCTTTAGACTCTCATATGTGTTTTTGAAGGTTTGAGTGAGAAATATACTTAATAAATATTAGATAAAATAGTAGTACATCTCATGCAGTGTTTGCTCTAACAAATTTATCTTAGTGTGATGCTTAAAAAATTATTATTTTTCCCTACCCTTTCCCTCTTATTTGATGTTTTTATCAATGTTTTCTCATGCCACATAACATCATTATGAATATCATGATTATATTAGTTTTAAATGTTTGTTATTAGATGCTAATCTATTCATAGGGAAATATTACTTAATTAGGTAAGAATCACATTGATTCAAACATGATATTTACATCATTTGTTTATTTATTAAACTACATACTTGCATATTGTGCCTTGGGTCACTTTGGTGGTCCTAAAACTAGAGGGTGAAAACCTATCGATATCTTCAGCCATAAAAATATATTTTGGGTTGCATAAATGACCCTTACTGCATAGTTTCAAACTCTTATGACAATGGTTTATTAAAAAGGCATTAAGGGCTAGGTTTTACTGGTGGCTAGGATTTTTAAATAATAGGGTTAAAATTTTCATCCTCCCTACCCTTATTATAATCTCAAACGTATTTATTCATAATTATTACTACTCTCTTTCCCTCTATGTTGTATTCTTTCATCTTAAATTTATTTATGTCTCCTTAAGTTTGGTGTTATAGATTTGTAAGGATAAAGTGCTTCAATGCTTATATTGTTTTGGTTTTCTCTATAAAGTATTCTCTATATTATTATTCATACATATTACATCCACTTGATTATATGTCTATGTTAGACCCAAAAATGCTAAGGATATTTATTTATAATATACATATATCTAAAAAGATATTATTATTAATAAAACACAAATGATTTAACATTACTATTTAAATTTTTATTTAGAAAATTTTATATATAAACATAAAAATGTCAATCATATTCATATTTAATCATGTATATTTGTTTGGATTTCTAGTTATAAATTAGATTTGCCTTTCTTTGTAATTAAACTCAGGTGATATTTAAAATGGTGAAATCATTGTGAACTCTATTGACATTCTATCAAAGAGAAGAGCATTAAATTTGAATAAAATGACATTAACGATTGTTAACACTAATGCCAAAAAGGTTCATGATGAATGCCAACTAATTAACATTAATTACAAGAGAATTCGATGCAACATCTTTTTAGATTTAAAGTTATAATATGTTTTATGATGATGTATGTTGTTGGGTATGACCAAGACAAGTTTATATATATATATATATATATATATATATATATATATATATATATATATTGGATATAACATCTTTTTGGATTTAAAGTTCTAATATGTTTTATGATAATGTATGTTAGGTATGACCAATATAAGTTATATATGATTGGAATATAAAAATATATGACAAAAACAATAAATCAAGAAATGGTTATAGTATTTATTAAGTTGCTTATAAAGTTTTGATACTTACCTATCAATCACTTATACAATAAACATTAGCTAAAATTTGAATATTTAATATTTTTATAGTCCATAGAATAATGTAAAAAATTATTTGGTAATAACTATATATATTTTAAATAGACATTTAAAATCACATCACAAAATTTAGATTCAAAACATCGATTTCAAATCTTTCGACACAATTGTTACTCAAATTTTGTTTACATTGTTTGTTGTAAATTTTCACAACCTAAACTTTTTAATACATTGATTTTATTATTCTATTAAAGAAAAATTTCATCCTAAATAATAAATTAATATTTAGTATATATATTCCCCAAACAACATATATAGTAACTTTCACTCATAAGAACTATGCAAATCAATTTTTGAATTAATAAAACTTATACTTATTTTATTTAAGCAAGAAATGTCTCCAAAGAATTTGCATGTATAAAGGTTACATGTAATTTCTTTTAATTTATATATTTATTGGTATATTACAAATTAAAAAATATTAATTATATTGTTATATTTTTTGGATACATTCATATTAGAGTGACCCAAGTTTAAATCCCATTAATGATCAAGGTACCTATTGTTGACACAAGAGATTGCACCCTTGGCAGGAGGCCGAGCTCCTGCCTTCTCCTCGCAACTATGGAAACTCCCCTCTTTCTTGTGGGATTGGCGAAGCTAGAGGGGAGAGTCTCTAGATAAGGGCTAGCTCCCTTTGATGCATCATGTTTGTTCTAGCAAGTGCAAATACATATATATATAGATATAATGGGGGGGATGAAAAGAGATAGAGATGCAAGGAAAACAAACTACTCTATAGAGGTGATGCACCAAAATAAGTTGACCTTCTCACATCCACACTTGAAACCAGACAAATACATATATACACTTCAGGCTTGGCAGAAGGACCAGGCTGCAAGGAACTGGCAGAGAGGCTTTCATGAAAACACAGAAAATAGAGATTCACCAAGGTGATATGAAATGCACACTATAAGTAACTCCCTCTATTTTTCACTTCCAAATACTACTCTTCTCCTGTCAGCTGCAGAGATGGCACCTTGTAGACAACAGGTATGCTAGTGTTGGACCTATGAAAGCATCAAGAGACAATGACTAAACACAAACAAACACTCAGGACATACACAGAAAATCTATCCAAGATGGAGGTAAAAAACTATATTTATTGATTTAGGTGGAAATTTTTCCAGGGCTACGCCTTACAAATGTGAAAGATGTTTCTTAAAATGACAAGTCTTCAATATATAGGAGAAGCAAGGAGGCCCATTTGGCACTCCTTTTTTACAAGTGGCCTATCACATCCCTTCATTGGGAAGAACAAGTCACTCAAAACATTAATGAGATGTGCACTTTGTATGTTTGAAGTCTACCTTTTCAAGGTCAATACACGGTTTGTCTACTCATTAAATGTAAAATGGAGAAACCGGTTGCATTGCTAGCTGTTTACGTCCCCAATGATCAATTTTTAGGAATTGTTTCACCTGCTAGAGTCACTTCTCAAATTGGCACCACTTGGACTAACTGCTTGTTCGTTCCATGCTTGTCTCCTTGTCTTTTCTCAATTTTGTCTCTTCTGGCTCTTTTGGCCCTCAGGGGCAAATTCTTAGTGGGTCGTTGCATTATGGCCCCTTGGTTAGCTCTCTCTCAGTTTGAAAACAAATGATCATTTTATTTTGCTAACTTTGACATTCATACGACTATCATTGGTTTGAAAACCAACAGCTAACTTATTTTGTTAACTTTGACATCCTCTGGGATGTCACCATCCCCATCAAAATGTCATCGGGTCTTCATGGCTTCTCTACGGCTTTGCTTCCTCTTAGCACCTTTTCGGGGGAAGGTGACCCTCCAGCTCTTTGAAAGTGTCCCCTTTGCATTTGGCTGAGAGTCCCCCGCAAGGGCACCTGCCCTTTGAGGTCCTTCGGCGGGTCCTTTGGTCCTCTAAATTTTCCCTGGGTCCCCGTGGACAATTTTCTCGAGTTTTTTTTGCTTTGTGTATTTTCCATGGGCTTTTGTTCGCAGACTTTTTCCTGCAGACAAAAAGTTCACAGAAATTCCTTGGGTTTGTCTCTATCTTTGCTTTGAGTTACGCCCGAATTCCTTCAGACTTTTTATCTAAAGGAATTCCTTCGGACAAAAAGTCTGAAGGAATTCAGAACTTAAACCAATTTGAATTTAAACAAATTTGGGACTTACCCGGTCTTTTCCATTGAAGCATCTGCCCTCCACTAGGGCATTTTGAACTAGAATACTCCCCTTCGGCCAAGGGCATACCCTTTGAACCAAGCTGTTGAACCAAAATGGTTCAACGGTTCAATGGTTCAACCATTACGCGTTGATGAACTAATGAACCAAGGCCGATGAACCAAACCCGTTGAACCAAGAATGGTTCAATGGTTCAATGCTTGTCGAATCGAGATGTTGAACTTGAAGATGGACTTTTGAACCACAGGTCGTTGAACCACTTGAAACAAGCCATGAACCAAACTCATTGAACTTGTGCACCCAAAAATGACTATCATGAATAGCAAGGGAAGAAGGGGACCAAAAATTTTGCCTAGGGCAAAATTTGGTCAACGCCTATAATGGGGACACATAAATTGGTGGATTGTAAAAGCAGAGGTACAGGGACTAAAACCCATGCTTATGTTCTAGATGGATATAGTCTCACCAATCCCACAATTAACATATATAAAAATAATAATCAAATAATTTAAAAAATATTATTTAATGTGATAATTTTAATATAATATATTTTATGTATTATTACTTTTAAAATAATTTAATATAATATGTAATGGTATTAATGGTATAGTCTAATACATTGTATTTGTGTATACTCTTTTGCAAGCATCAAAACATGACACACATATTTGAAAATAAATATATTAAAGATATGAGGGAAAGTTGTGTTACTTATGGGATGTGAAGGGATCCCTAAAGAAGATGAATTGATTCAACTAAACGACTTGAGGAGACATTATAAAATGGTTTTTTTTCATGAGGAGGATTAGATTACCAAAAATGGCTCAATTATTTTGTAGTTGAATTTGTAATAGAAACTAAGATAATATTATTGCTCATTCATGGAATTGAGGTTTGGTACTAACTTTAGGATGTGTAGAGGGTTTTATAATTTTGGTGCTAAATAGTTACATTTGGATACATTGGAACTAATATTAATTTGTAGATATGGAGTGGTTTTGACTCAAGTTTAGCATAGAATAGTAGTTATGGAAAATGTTTTTGGGTTTGGTGAGGGTGAAAATTTGGCATAAAGGTGAAAAGTTGTGGGTTTTGACATAAGTGCTAAGATATGTAAATTTTTCAATTATTCACTACTATAAAAATTCTACACAATTATGTTCTTGTTTAAAAGTACAAAAAAATGTGTTGTAAGATTTAATTTGATGTGTAGAAGATGAAAAGTAAAGATTATGGATAATTTCACATCACAAATAAAGGTGAAGAAATATGAACCTAATCACATTTAATTTCTTACACTAAATTCTACCAAGAAAATGAGAAGTTTCCCATTTGTAAAAACTTTGGAAGTTAATGGTATTATAACATATTATGGATGAATGCATATAGGTACATAAAAAGACATGGATCAAGTTTCATTAAAGAAATGAAAAATTAATGCAAAAAAGTAGCGTAATTGAATAACTATAAGGTGTTGGTTTAGAGTGTTGGTTCTAGATTATATTAATGTTCCTTAAAAGAACATAAAATATTAGGTTCTAAAATGGATATTTAATAACATGACCATAAGGTGTTAATGTTATGTTCCTAGTTGTACACATCATATGCATGGCTAGATTATAGAGTATCCTACATGATTCATTCATAACATTTTTTATTATTCAAGTATAAATTTTAATATTATAATAATCGACGTCATTATGATTCATGAAGTTATACCAAACCTTATGATGATATGAATGGGGGTTATATATTCATTTGGACATCATTTATGGTGTGAATTCATATATTTCTCAAGCATTTAGGATTTTTACTCCCTTATTCTTCTCTACCCCCTCCTTGCACACAAACCCTTCACCACCCTCTAAATTAAAAATCCTTCCTAATTATGTTATTAAGTAGTTTTGGTCATTTTTTTTGGATTTGACCCTACAATCCTTCACATATCTATTCATCGCATGTATATTTGGTGAATGTTGTTACTATATTAATGTTTATATAATGTATTTATTACACTAGAATTAATTATGCCATTAATATTTCATGCATCATTATGTTTTGTTGGGTTGTGTTAGATCAATTTACATGTGGCTTGCATGACCTTTGACTTAGTCATTATTTTAATTATTTCACAACTAAGACACATAAAATAATTGAAACTATGTACTAATTAAAATTACATAAATAATGGTAATAAATACAATAATCTAAATTATAATTGGATAATAGACATTAAAACCACATTATCTAGAATTGTCAAGATAATAGAAGGATGGGTTACTTAGTTGATTCTAATTATCTATTAATCATAGATGGTGTCATAAGATTTAGAAATTATTCATCTTGTACTCATATCTAAAATAAGGTTTAATAGATAGTTTAGATTCCACCATCAAGTTCATAATTTTGCAAGGATCAACACTATTTGGGTTCATTGGCAATGCCCCTATGCATTTTAGGGGTCTATAACTTATATAAGTCATATGTGTGCCTGCAATAGGATTATATATGTTTAAATTTATAGATGATGTGTAATGATGCTTATTTTACATATATTTTTTCCAAGACCCTAATTATTCTTGATTGATCATAATATTCCTTAAATAAAGGGTTAGTACATTGGGTTGGATTGACTCTAATCACTCACCATTGAATAAATAAGTTTTTTATACATTACCATACTCAGAAGAGGGCTTAAATTTCATGTTGTTCTCCTCCTTAGGTGAGTGTGTGTGAAATCATAAACAATATAGAATATAGTACCATGTTTTGATCTTAAAAATTTTGTACCATACAAATTTGACCTCTTTGTATTTAAATTTTTCTCTATGGATTGTTGTACGGATTTTACTTAAATATTTGAGATGTTATATGCCTTTTTAATAATGTTATAAGAGAGTGAGAGATTCAAGGTCTTTTTATTCGATTCCAAGGTAAATAATAACCTTAGCAATGATTTTTATATATAGGAAACTCTTCATTAATTTCTCACCACAACCAACCCATCAAACATGTCTAGGTTAAATTAATGGACATTTCTCAATTTGAAAAAATAGTCATTGAGGATGGATAGACATTGAAGATAAAGATAGACACCTGTGGTAACCAATATTTTATAAGATTATTGGAAGTGTATTAGGAGGGAAACTAAGGATTTTAGGTGTGGAGAATGAATATCTGGGATTTTGAAGGTGTTCTTATATAGACCAAGTCGATCTTAAATAAATATGTCTATCAAATATAGATGGATAAGATAGTGGATGAGTATAATGACAAAGGGAAAGTGTGCTCAAGATTAAAATATATGTACATTTTCAATGTATGTCTAATTTGATGTTGATAAATTGTCAAATATTAAATTTATATGTCTACATTTGCTCCCATTTTAATCTAGTATTGAAAATGATAAATTAAAAGGATAAAATAAGTAGATTTTAGTATATTTATGATGGTCACACTTGGTGTTGATAATTATCACTAGAATGTTCCATTTTATCCATGTTAAATCTACCAAAAAACATGTTTTATTAATTTACTCTCATTCCAAATTATTTGAATCATTGAAAGAGTTTGAAATTTGAAAGCTAAGGAATGAATACACCTAATGGTATGTAAATGAGGCTACCACTTGTTGAAATTAAATATAGAATACCATGGGGTAAACATGCCCCAAGGATATGAAACTACTAAAATAGTGACCCAAAGAGTGTAAATATCCAACTACCACTATAGAAGGTAGTGCTATTAGTTGAGAAATGTATTAACATCAACCACACTACTTAGGGTGTCTAAATAACCATTCATGAAATGGATTTTTTTTTACCTAGCATTTTTATGATCTTAACCAAATAATCAAATAAGGGTGTTAGGATAACAAAATCTACTTGTAGAACCTTTAAAATAGGTTTGTATGTAAAAAGGATCAACTGTCAAAAATCATATAAACCCAAAGTTCTCACTAATTACCATCATTCTCACTAATCTTTAACATATAAAATATAAAAGTTTTTGCATGAATAAATTCCATGTCCTATATGATCAATTTGTCCCTCAAAATTATATGGAATGTCCAATTATTCATCAAAATGATATAAAATGTCAACATGACTCTAAAAATATCATATAATAACTAAATTATTCATAAAAATCATTTTAATATGTCACAGTATGTTCGATTTGACCCATTTGAAGCATATACTTTATCTAAAAATGTGAAATTTTATGTCTAACATGGTCTAAATCATAGAAACAATCCCATTGTATTCCCCCATTTGATATGAGGGATGAATCATGTGAATCAATCATCTCAAAATAAATATTTAAGTGCATCACATTCTATATATAAAAATGTGTTTATAAACATGATAAGATATGGTATCATAGAATAAATTTGATCATTAAAAGCACACATGAAACATGTAATCCAAATAAAGGGAAGTTATTTTCTATTATCACACAAGATATAAATCATGATTAACCAACTCGAAATAGGTGTCATTGTTAGTTAGATATATAAATTAAACATAGAGTAATTAGAATCATAGTAGATGCATGACATAAATCATGGCAATGTCAATCGAAATAGATAACATATAATTTAATTTTGTTTAATAAAAATCATGACACCAAGCACACAAATATACTAAATTGGTTCTATATAAATATAGGTAAACACACATGCACACACACAACATCATATGGAATAAGATATAATCAAACACATTATGATCAAGAAGCACACAAGCATACAAGAAAAGACATGACTCTGAAATGACATGGCCATGACATGGACTAGAATATCCTCTAAAATAATTAACACATGAAGTGATAATTAATAATAAATGTTCCCATAAAATATAGTACAAGTATAAAACACATCAATTTTCAAGTAATTTCATAATCAATAACAAAAATTAGGCATGAAGTAAGCAATATTGGTCCACATAATCAATTAATGTCATTGTCTAGCATAACAAAGTAAAATATCTATAGGAAATAACATTATAAAAGTATGACCAAGATAAATTCACATAAAAAAATATAATTAATTTAATATGATCAATGAAATAAAAATATATAACCTAAAAAATGTGCCAATATACCTCTAATATGGGCATGCCCCCAATGTATAAAGGTTTTCCATGGGTGTGATTAATTTCACACATATGTATGTCCATGTATTATATATAACCTGTATGTCCTACATTCAAGTCATGTGTAACATGAAAATAACATGAATATAAATAAAATGGATATGTAAATCACCATGTATATAAAAAATGGTATGAAGTATATGTATACCATAAAAACAAATTGTGCATAGGTATTGGTTTTGTATATTTATGTATTTGATTTCTTTTTATTTTTTAAATACTTGAATGTTTTTGTACCTTTTAAAAATATTTTTATAATCATCACACTTAGATAATTAATAAAGTCTAAGGGGAAAGGCTATAAAATATAATAATAGGAAGCTTATAGATAATCAATAGCATGTATCAAAGAAAAATGTGCACAAAATGTAATATAAAAGTAGTCTCAAAAAGATAAGTGGCATGCCCCCACTGTATAGTAAATTCATGTTTCAAATGAGTATGTGAAATAACTCATAATAGGCACATGCCCCCAAATGGAAAGATTCGGTGTGAAAATGTCATAAGATGTGTAGGAATAAAATATATGTGATCTTGTAATCTCAATGTGTTCCATGATGAAAAATCATTGATAATAAATATGGATAATTTGGAAAGTGGTATGTTGTATTGAGTTGTAACATGGCTCAAATAATACTACCAAGATCAAACTATAATAAATCTTGTGTATGCACATGTCATCATTGAATAACTAACATGAATTTTAATAATAAGATAAGAAATAAAAAGGCAAGGGCCAATGAAACACAATAATAAGATGAAATCAAAGGGATATGATAATGGTCAATCTGAAATCATATGTACACATTATGTCAAAATGGAAGGATGGAGGAATCAATCAATAAACTCAAAAGAGGGTGATCAATAAATAAGAATTTATATACAATAAATTATATCTAATCTATTATATGAATATAAGTTTAGATTGATAACATATTGTCCCATAAAGGGGATGCTTAAGTGTAGGTACTAATAACCTATGATCTCATCAAGGGGATGCTTCAATTTAGGTCTTGTATCGATTGGTGCAAATGTCACATGTTGTGGGAAAGAAGCAACATATATATCACTATGTGAATCATAAAAATGGTTATGAGCTTTATAATATCTAAAATCATACATATGGATGATATGATTGTGTATGTTCTATGATAATGGATACCCTGAATTATCAAAAAATGGTTTTTCCACATTTTATTTACTACAATCATCAACAATTTTCCATATTCATCCACTAATTATGACATGTCATTCCAATCAATATATCTTCTACATTTTTAGTAGGGTATGTATAATTAATTATAACATATTTTAGAATCAATTTATTAGATTTAATTTTATCTTCAATGTATTCATTAGTAATGGTATCATTTGTATGGTCAAATAGTTGTAGAGATGGAATGATGACTATAACATGTTTGGTTGTTTTTACTTCATTGTTGACTAGTTGTTTTAATTTTTCATATTAAAATCCCTTAGTTATGGTTATTAAAAAGTTGATTTGTAGAAAATAATTAAATGTAATTGGTTGAGTATTTGTTGAATAAATAGGTTTCATGGGTTTTTCTTGTTTAGGAAAATAGTCTTTAGATAATTTTTTTATAAAATATTTCACATTGTTTGTAATGGGTGTTTCATTTATAGGCAATGACAGGTTCCTTTTGCATATGGGATGAAATAGTTTTTGAAATAGGTGATGAAATGATGCTTGGATATAGAAATTTATTGTATCAGAAACATCACATTAATTTAGATTGGTCCTTTTTCATAGGTAACTATTGTTTATGAGATGAATAAACAAGTGAGGTGATTGTCTAATATTAGAAAGTATGCTTGAGCCTTGTGGCACTTCAGTAAATATATCAAATTCAAGGTCATCAGTATCAACAAGATCTTATATTTTGTATTTTAAAGCATGAAATCTATCCATGGAATCCCTATAGAATCTATAGTAAGCATAATAATATTTATCCCTATGCATAAGATAAGTGGGAGGTAGTGTTATTAATTTGTTTTAAGTGTGTTTTTTAGAGTTTCACTTAGAGAGGTATCAAGTGTAGGGAAATTTTTTGATTCATTAGAAATAAATGATTTTTATTTATTAACCCATGTTGAAGATGAAATATTTTGAGACACATTTTTTTATTGGGGAGATAGATATGGAGTTTTTAGTAACATGATTAGGATTTTGGGCAACTAAAAGTTCCTTTTCTACTGAAATAGTTTCAAAGCAAAGATATTGGAAATAATCACATGTATGATAAATCAATTTATAATTGAGAAGAAAGATAAGGATCCTAAAAAAAATTCCTTTGTAAATATATTGGTTGATATATCATATTATGTATATAAGAATTAAGTTGTAGTATGTAATCATTAATAGGTTCATATTCTCTTTAGTGAAGAGAAATTAGACACTCATATGTAAATAATTCAACCTTTTAGGGTATAATTATGTAAATACTATTTTTAGATTAAAGAGCTGAGATGTCTAAATTTGTCAAGTAATATGCAATAATTAGGTACCTATTTATTCTAGATTTTTACCTTTTTTGACTTTTTAAAAATAGTAATAAATATGTATAAATATATACTTATCTATAAATTGACTCTTGTGGATGATCTGGGTTCTAAAAATTGAGTTCTAGATAGGTTTAAGTATCATTAATAAGGCCCCAAGATTTGTTTACTCACTAGATAGTAACACTCCACCTAGATAGTAGTGCCATATTGATTTAGTGTCCTCAAAGTGGTGTTAGTGACCCATTTATAAGATTATTCTTATTTTTTGGGAGTACTTGCACCTATGTTTTTAGGTCCTATTCCTATACGTACAAAATCTAAAACTTGTGTTGTGCCTGAAAAACTTGATTTAGTATGTAAACCTTAATCCTCCTTACAAATATGACATGATCAATAATTGTGTGTTTTTTAGTAGGATAGGTTGGAAATCCTCAATACCCCATTATGAAGAGAGTTTCTTATATACCAATACTCTGAAAAGGGATCAAGCCCAATGTAGTTCTCCCACCTAGTGTTTGATTGAAGTAAAAGTGAATGTTATAATGAGAATGGTCTTGATTGACTTGAGTATTCCTAAGCTTTTAAATATTTAAAATATGGGATTAGAGCTGTTGTAGATGGTAGTATGTAGAAATAGGGTAGAATAGGGATCAAATACCTTAATTTTGATCAACTTGTCTTTTGTTTGAATAGGCTTTTGCATCTCTTTTCCATCTAGTGAATAAATGTCAAATAGACTTGTATTTATAGAGATATGTAGCTTGTATAGATAATAAAATGTATTTAGGTTAACCCTAGGAGGGGCACACATTTGAAAAAATATCTATTTGGAAGAGTTAGGTAAAATGATAGTAGCACCCAGTTGGGGACACTAGTGCCATGTGGATATAATGTCCCAAATGTGGTGTTAATGTCCACCTGGTATACTATTGGACAAACTAGGTTGGGATCTAAGAATCTCACCTTGGTACTATGTTTTAGTTGATTTTAATTGTTTGTGGTCTGCACAATGATTGAAAAAGTGTGGCAATGGCTCTAAGATAGGTCTAGGGATAAGCTAGGAATAGATTAACTATAGTAACACTCTTAACATCCAAATACCACTTTAAGGTGATTACATTAACCCATCATCCCTTATTATAAATTTATTATGTTAAACATATCTCTTATAAATCAAGATATGTGTATAAAGATCCATTATAAAGGTGATGAAACCAATCTAAAGCTTAACCCTTTCAAATATTATAGAACATTTAAATTAAAATGTTACCATAGGTATTATATTTCCCAATACAAGACACAAAGTACTTAAGATGAAAATAAATATCATCACTCCCATCAACAATTGATTTTTTACCCATTTTTAAATCATGGGTCAAGGGTGAATTAAAGATTTCACGCACTAAAGAATTTCCATAAATAACATTGGAATCAACCCAAACATAATATGCTTTTATCTCTAAATAAAATGTAACTTTTGTTTCAAAGTACCTACGACATGCATTAGGAATAAGTCCTCTTGATAATGTGTAACATGATTTGTAAATGGTTCATTGAGTGTTAGAGTCTTGCCATTTATGGTTGCCATTAGTACACTATTTCTCATGGTTTGGGAAGATGAATATTTATTGTCATTAAACCTAAGGGAATCTATGATACAATTATTTTCACCATTTAAAACATTGGTATTTATGAAAGATAAAGCATATACATTTATTTTGTTAATTTGAACCATAATTTTAATCAATAAAAATGTATGTAAAGAGAATGAAACCCTAGAAAATGAGGGTTTTGGAACCCTAAGTTGTGTGCTCAACATGAAATCTAATATTGGGTTCACAAAATTGTTTTGATTATTTTAAACTTAAGAGATATAAAAAATTGAAACTATGTTCTAATTCAGATTACACAAATTATGGAAATAATTCAATCACATAATATATTTTTACACCACTTAATTTTTAGTTGACAAGACAATATAAAGGTGGGTTACTTAGTTGATTCTTATTATATGTCACTCACAAAAGATGCTATAGTATATTTAAATTCTTAAGAAATGCTTTTCTAGGTTCTAAGATATAAAAAAGGGGATGATAAACTATCTAGATGTTGCTAGCAATATTAAACATCTATTACATCTGACACTATCTAGGTTTACCAATAGTAACCATGTAGATAGTGGGGGTCTACAACTTATAGGAACACTATACATATTCCTTAAATATGAGTCTATATATGTGAACTCTTCAATCCTATGTGATGATGATTATTTTGTCTTTTATCCAATAAATTACTTGTAATTGATTGATCACAAGATACACTAAAAAGGGGTTAGTAATTTGGGTGGACTAACCCAAACCACTCTTTGCTGAATTATTGAGCATTACCTACATTTCAATACTGGGAATAAGGCTTAATGCACATGAAATTATTTTAATTAGGTGAATATGTGCAAAAACATAAACAATCTAGAATGCAGTCCTATATTTTTATCTTTGACATTTGTAACCACATTGACCTTTTTGTACTCAGATTTGTCTCTATGGACTATAGTAAGGCTCTTCTTGAACTTATTTTAAAATTATTCATCTAAATAAGTATAAAACTATTGATATTCATATTGCATGAGATATAACATAACTCATTAAAGTTGAATTTAAAAATAATATTGATATTAATATTACTAAATATATAAATTACTAAATGAGAGGGCACATAATTGATAGACTATTATGTTTTACTGAATAAAAATATTGTTAGAATATGATAGGATGCTTCTAATGAAGGTTGAACACTTACAATGATTAAACCTGTCAATTATCTACCATAACTATCCCTAGGTTTTTTTAATTTGTTTTTCCACATATTTTTTCACTTACATATCAAGATGATTCATATATCACTTATGATCCTTGGTCTTATATTTTGTCCTCCTTTCCCTTGAAACCTAGATCCACTTTCAACACTTGATTGACCTATAAAAATGGGTTAGAAATATGGGTTGGAAAACACCAACCATACCCCACTAAGAGGTTGAGAATTTATTATGTTCTAATAATTCAAAGAGTGATCATATCACATATATTTATTTCACATGTGTATGTGTGTGCAATAGTGTTTCACTATAATTCAATGCATAGTTTTGTCTTTTTGACACTTGATAATAATGTAACTTTGACACTGAGATAGTTTTTAAAACATCACTATTGGATTTTTTCTTTGAGGGTTTTTTATATTTGGATGCTTTTCAATAGATCCCCAGGGATGTGTATATTAATGTCTAATCCTTTCCATATAGGATCTAAATACAAATGGACTTAGACTTGATGTTTATTTATATATGACTTATTTGGTAATTTACCTCCATAACTAACATGTGAAACATGTAGGTTGACCCAAGGGAGGAGTTTTAATTTTAAAAATATCCATTTGAGGAACTTGTGACATCGCTAGTGAAGGCAGACACTTCTTGTAATATGCATCACCCAATTATTTGAGACATTGTATGAGAAGTGTGAAATAGCGTTTTGGAACATGGTGACAATATTTTTAGGATGATATAGCATTAAAACATAGACTAAAGAGATCCTATATATAAATTATAAATAATAGGGTTGGCCAAGTCCATATAGATGAATGGATAGGATAAAATGTAAGCAATATATGCACAAGTCATGTATATAAAAATATGTCAAAACTGATGTTTTTAATTGCATAATACCAAATTTATGTGTCTAAAAATTCCCTTTTTTAATATAATATTGAAAATGATAGGTTCAAAGGAAAAAATAATAAATTTAGTGCTTTTAGTTAATAACTTTTAATGTTAACATGTATTCCCCAAGTATAGAACTTTCTCCATGCAAATCCTATAGGGAAACATATATAAATTACTATTCACTCATGATAGAAAATGTGAAACAATCTAGATCAATGAAATACTTGAAATTGAAAAAGCAATGAATGAATAAACCTATGGGTATGCAAACCAATCTACGCTCTAAATTCATTATAGAATTCTATTGGGTGATTATGCCTAAAAGAAATGCCACTATTAAAATTATGGGTTGAGAAGATAAAATATTAAACCTTCATTAGAGATTGAGAAGTGATAGAATTTGAGAGATGCATAAACTTAAACTTCACTACTCAAAATATCATCATAGCTATTTTGGTGGAACTATGTACCAAGTTTGTATGTAAAAGGTGGAACCCCACATCAGCTTTGTATGTAACTATAAAAATATGAATCAACCATTGTATATGATTTTAAGAATCAAAGTGATTATATAGTACCATTATTCTATGTTAATATAAATATAAAAGTGCATGCATGAATAACATTCATTTCCCAAAAGTTGATATTTTATAGTTCAATGTGTTATATAATTATATAATTTATATGTCACTCTATTTAATATGAAAAAATTGATGAACTTCTCAATTTTACCCATGTAACCTAATAAAAATTTTCAATCTGAACAATGTAATTTTTACTATAATCTCATAAAATCTATCAATTGTTACTCATGTTCTTGTCAAATTCCCCACATATGCCTCACATATTAATGTATAAATGTATACATCTGTCCTAATCTGGCTCATAATTTATCCCAACCTATCTCTTCTAAACCACATCATTTGACACAAAATTTTAAGCAATTGTCTATCAAGGCCTAAATATTTATGATAGACCCACTACTATGCCCCCATTTTGAGGTGAGGGATAAAACCTGTGAATCACTCATCTCAAAATAAAATAGCTATACACATTATTTTATATAGAGATGATTTAATCATGTGAAGCATGTGTGATTACATGATTATAAAATGTCATCATATAAAGATTTGATTATTCAAAAAAATCTAAAACATGTAACCCAATGCATATAATTTTTATGTTAAGTAGATATATTATCTAGGCACAGAGTAAGAGTGATCACAATAACAATCACTTAGTAATAATACATGTGTAATATTCATGGTAGTGATCATGACATCACACACATAGAGAATAAATTGTGATAGTAATCATGACACCATAAGCTCAATAATCATGTAGATACATGCACACATATACACACAATGTCATGATCAAGATGCACATAAGAACTTAAGAGATGATGCACTCTAACTCAAATATAAATTGACATAAAAAAACATGGCCATAAGTGATGCATTACATGAAAATGTAAAACTTATATAAACATGGAAGATAACACTTAATGTAGCACACATAAATTATCATATAGTGTAACATTTATCAATGATCACAAGTATAACACAACATGTTAAATATAGTCATCACCATTTAATGAAATATAAAATCAATAATCACATCATATAAAATGAAACATAATCAACATGCATATAACAAGCAAAGCTACTATAAACCATTATTCAATCCATGTCATCATCAAAGCATATAAATTTATAATATCCATAAATTATAACACCCAAAATAGTATACACAATAAAAATTCATGTATAAACAATATGATTATCTCAATACGATCAATGGAATGTTCATATAAATATATAACATGTAAATTTTACTAAGATTCCCCCTATATAGACATGTAGTCATGCCCAAAAAATTAACATGAGTAAACTACATAATATATATATATATAGAATTTCCAAAGCACAATACACTCACTCGTAATACCAATAGTTGGCCAACTATGTGACCCAAAATGTGTAATGTGATGAAAAAATAGACATGTATAAATTACATGGATTCAAATGTTCATGTGGCTACATGGTAGCTTACACAACTATGTCATCCCCACTCACTCAAATTATCATATAGGCTCTTAACAAGCCTAACACTCTTGAAAATCACTTAGCAATCCCCATGAATCAAAGTCCAAAAAAAAATGCTCAAATAAGGTGAGGTGACTTCAATAAACCACTAGCTCAAACATTTATATCTAAATCTTCATGATTCTCAAAAAGGACTTTGATCAATTATGGCCAATCATAAGGTTCAATTCACACTTAAATCATAATTAAAATCTATTTTTAACTTAAGTCAAAGTCATGGAAAGTGGTCAGAAAATAATAAATAATAATAATATAGTCCCCATAAAACCTCCAAAGAGGTCTAAAATATCTCAATTAATCTCATTAAGGTAGAGCAACCCATCTCCACTATTAGATCTGATCAATCCTGACCTTTAGATAAGCACACAGTGTAAGAACTTTAGGAATCCTTATGGGGTCCCATAAAAGTTACCAACCCCTCATTTTAGGTTTAAACATAGATTTGTCAAATGGGGATGAGGTGGTGGAGCATTAATGACTTGTCCATATTAATCCATCTCCACATTTCCCACCCTTAGATGATTTCCATTAATGGGGTATCCAAGCTTTTGAAATAATTATAATTACTCTATTTTCAAAATTATGACATGATATAAAAGTGCATGTTATCATTTTTTAGGTGCTTATATTGATGGAAATTTTGTATATGGTCTCAAATTCTTGTAGTTATCAAAATATGATTGATAACTTTAAAATCCTC
Organism: Torreya grandis; assembly: GCA_037957365.1. Classification (NCBI taxonomy): domain Eukaryota; kingdom Viridiplantae; phylum Streptophyta; class Pinopsida; order Cupressales; family Taxaceae; genus Torreya; species Torreya grandis. Next base: position 2,135,766 of record JARHVA010000033.1, on the reverse strand, counting down.
AATGACCATTAATGGCTACTAAGCCAGGGTTAAGGTAAAATTATTTGTGAAGTTTAGTTTTAGGTTATAAATCTTATTTCATACAATAGAGGAAAAACATTAACTAGGTCCCTTTTGGTGATTTTAGGAACCCTCACTATCCCAAAATATCAAAAAGCACCTTTTCTTAAGAAAAGGGTCATATCTTGAAAAATGTGTCATTCCAAGCCTTAAAAACTATTTTGTGTGAAAAATCAAAAAATAATAATATGGGGTTCCTTTTGGGTTCCCCTAACTCTGGGTCTTTTGTGTTTACAAAAAAAATTTGTAAAATAAGTGTCTTAGTTTGAAAAAGTTCTAGTTTTTATTTAGAATTATTCATGAAAATATGTTATAAAACAAAGGTTTAATAAAATAAATACAAATAATTTAAATGTGTTGGTTAACCACACTGTTGGTATTGGTGGTAGTTAAACTTTAGTTGACTTCAACATAGTTTAAGCTTATGGTGAGAGGTTCACCATGTGGCTTATTAGTCATGTGGTTACCCTAAACCACTTGACAGTGATCAAATGCATTGTTGGCTAGAAAATATGGTAGTTTCCACCTTGTTGAGACCAACATACCCCTATTTTTCTACTTTTGTTGAAAGGGGACCCTTGTGAATGTTTCAAAACATCTATGTTCTAGATTGAGTGTGAAAGGGTTATTCTCTATTAAATTTAAAGGAAATTAAATTAAAAAACACGAGCCTTGGTATTTATAGTTGTGATTGTGTTTCATGGACTAATGTTTCCAATGATTGTCTTTGAGGTGATAGGTTGTAGGTTCTATGGAGACAGCTAGGGTTCCTACGTAGTAAACCCTAGGGGTTTGAATTCAAACATCTGTGGGAATGGTTTAGAGAGAAATTATATTTCCTTTTAGTTATATAAACTCTAATTCTAACTTTATATTAAGCTTTGATTATGTTTTTGACATGACCAAACATTAATATAAAATCAAGACTTGGACCTCTTATTTTCCCCTTTAAAACCCGAGAGCCCTTTTGGATTAACTAGGTTTTTATTAAGGTTTAAATATCTTGGTATTTTCAAGCATGAACAAAATTTTAAAGGTATAAGCCTTTATACATATTAGGCCTTAACTTAAATCTCATGCACTTTTATAGATTTGATGCCTCACATTCAATCGAAGATTTTGATCCAACGACATGAATCAAAGCCAACACTGAAAGGGAGACCAATCGCTATTAAGCACTCAAATTTGATCTGACGGTCCTCACTACCTTAAGGAATTTGATCTGATAGTGCACATTGACCCTAAATCCTAATGAATTCTTGAGATCATGACATATGTCACTTAGTCATTGGATCAAATAAATTCTATTATCTTAAATTTGACAAGTTCACTCTCATCATTTGACATTCGTGAGGACATAGTTGACGTTACTGAGCCTGCCAAATTTAACCTAGACAAATTTTCAAACCCTAATCAAAGGGGAATTTCTAAATACACTTTAAAAGGAATTATTATCATTTTTATGTATAAATACTTAGCATAAAAGGCCTTAACCTAAGTTAATTTATGTTTCTTAACATAAAAGGACTTTAGGAACATCATTTTAAGTCTAAGTCTATATAGTCATGGAACTAATTAAAAGGTGTGCATCTTGAAAGATCCAATGGTGATCACTCACCCACTAGATTTGATCCAATGGTGCATCAAACTTGAAGTCTTTTCAAAGGCCCCATGAGCTCAACACATGGCCTACCTGTGGCTAGGGTAATTGATAGATGTACATAGATCCTCATGAGGAGGATGCATGGTAGCTTGCCATTCAAAGGATGAAAATTAGATAAGACCCACTTAATAAAGTCACTCAATTAAATGACTTAAACCTTGTAAAAATCAATGATGATCACTTACCTACTAGATTTGATCCAATGATGTGATGAGCCCAAAGACTTTTCAAAGGCCCCGTGAACTCGACACATGGCTAATGCATGACTAGGATAGAAATTGGCAAGAGTAATTAGCATGGGAAATATTTATAAATGTTCCAAGTGGCATATTAATGAACTTAAATATCAAGGGACCAATAAAAACACAATAACTTAGATTTGGATTATCGAAACAAAATAAAGAAAACTTTTAAAAGCCAATAGCTAGTCTCCAAATAGTGTTTATAAAAAAAATTGTGAAAGGCATAGAGCCATACCACATAGGCTCCACATAAGCATGGAGAGTCAAAATAAAATATATCCTAAGCTTTAAAGATTAGAATTCATGAGAATAAGTTCCCATCAAATCTAAGGCATGTATAAGATTTAAAAACTAGATATTTTAATCATTAAAGCTCAAAAACCCTAAACCCTCTATAATGAAGACCCAACTTGACTCAATTGGTCATAAATCAATCAGAATAGTAAAATTAAACCTTGAAGTAAGTACCCTAGTGAAACCATTGGCAAACTTGCAAATTTATTTTGATATCATCAATGACTACAGGTAGGCAACAAATGAATATGGAAGTAGAACTTTATCTAACTTCAGATAGTGAGGGGAGGATCTTAAAAGATACAGATCTAAATCTGACATCCCTAAACATGCATGGAATTAGGAATTGGTCTAAGTTATTATTCCTTATGGAGTAATTGCAACCAATTTCTTACGATGAAAAGACCTAGTCTTAATTCAGTTGGCAAGTCTCCACCATGTTGTAGTCAAACCAGAGGTAATGCATTATATCAACCTCCTTGCTCCCATTTCATTAATTATAGAATACATGGGGAATGGATCATTCAATAAGGAATCAATAATAAGGTTTCATGCATTGCCCCTATGGCCTTAAAAACTTATTACAAGCTCCCTTTGCCTCATATTGATCTCCCATCCCTAAGAGAGTGGACAAACACCCAAAACCATGATTCAGTCCTCACACCTTGGTTAATGTAAGGATCCTATGTTTTTAGGTCCCCTGATGGTGGGATTCTTATTGTCTAATTTAGGGAGATTGTTAGGATAGAAATGGCCTTATTTAATAGAGCCTTTGGTGCCCCTTCCACTACTTATGTAAGCAAAGTCTAGGTATCTTACATCCACTGCATGTTAGAGTGAAACTTAACCCCTCCCATTCGAGACCTAATAAGATTTTTCTTAGACAAAAAATTCATATCCATTAGGAAAAATACCTCCAATCAATTATTTATGATGTCTTATCTCTTGGATTCACTTTTGGCCTCTATAGATGTCCCTATCATTCAAAATTAGTCCCCTGATGGTAGGACCACTATCTCTCACCACTACTCTAAATTGTATATATCCAAATATAGGAACCACATGAAATTTATCTATGATGGTGTTTTATTATCTATCTATGAGGCAATCACCAGTGTCCCTATGCCAATACTCCACCCTCAAATAAAAAAGCAAGTAGAAGCCATGGGGGATGTATGGTTCTATTTAGATTGCACTTAATAAGAATAGAAGGAATCATGATTCAACCCTATCGATTTCCCATTCATGTCCCTAGTAATATTTTAGAGTAATATATTTCCTATCAAATCATCTAAGGTGTATATGGGATATGCAAGAAAAATAAGAAGTCTCAAGTTCATCCCTTTCCACTAGACATTGGTAGGATTGTGATCAAGGATTGGAAGCAACTGGAAATTATGGTGATCCACAAAAATTCTTTTGTTTTCCATCTGGATGACCTTAATATGTGGGACCCCAAAAATAGAGTGACCAACCACATTTGAGATAAAAAGGTCCCAAATATTGAATGCAAACATCAACTAGGTGTGGGAGATGGTATTTATACAAGGGCAAAGAACTTTAAAGAGGTCTTATCCAAGATCAAAGGCTATAATATCCAATTGGTGCATAGGCTAGTTAGAGACAATAAGCCCTTAGGAGAGAGATGTAAATTGCATCCCTTTCATTATCACTTATTTCTAGGACCATCTAAGACTGCTCATCAGGAGCCACCTATTGGAGGATAATCTTCTAAGCCTTAAAAAGTAGAATTGACAAAGCCACCCCAAGTTGGGCAAACTAAGGATATAAAAGGAAAAGGTAAAGTTGTGGTTGAGGAGTTAAGGATAGATAATAGACTTGGTGAAGGTATTCAACCCCACACATCCCCATAGAGGCCTCCTTCCCCAATGGAAATCATTAGCATGATTTCCCTGGAGGTATCAAAAACATTAGAGAGTGCCCTTATTGACATTACAACTGCCTATGGTTCTAATAGGGAGGAGGATCCCTTTGATATGTCAATCAAGGATTTGATCCCACTAGATAAAGGAAAGAGACAAATAGAATTGGCCTTGGTGCCCCTGAAACCTAAAAAGAAGCCTAGGTTAATCTTCACTCATCCTACTAATGAAGTTAACCAATTCAGTGATGAGAACCCTATTTATGGACCAGCCATTCTTGATTAGTTTGTTTATGAGAAGTTACAAAAAATCCCATCTCTCTCTCCATTATGGGCCTTAACCTGAGTTGGCATAGATGTGCAGGATAATGTCAAGCTATGGATCTAGGACATTGTAAACAAACAAGTAAAGGTAAGGATCCAAATCCTTCATGATAAAGAAATCCAAATAATTGACACCCTAGGGGCCTCTAGGAGTTCAAATTTAGAAGTTCTATAGTAGCTAAAATTCAAGGAGTCTAATGCAATAGTGCATTTCAATCTAGATACATCAGGTTTGGAGAGAATAGTGACAAAGAAAGCCACCCTTGGCATTGAGAAATTAACTTTTCAAAAGGTGGAACCTTTTATTGGCCTAACTCCTATCCAAGGGCAGGTAGTAGGGGAGCATCCCATCCATCAGGAGGATGTAACTAGTTTGGTGTTGCACAATTAGTAATGACTGTGGCTAGAATCCAAGGAATGAAGCAAAGGATCCTCAACTTGGAGAAAAAAAAACAATATTTGGAGGCTCAACTTCTACTCTCAATTCCTGAGAACATATTACAAGTGATAAATAAATATTTGTTGGATATATTTGAGAATTTAAATAACATCAAGCTTAGATTAAGTGCTTTAAAACATCAAGCTAAGATGGCACAAACCTTAATCACTCAGTGGTAGGTTTCTCAAGCTCAAATGATAGAACTCATCAAGGTGCATAGGACAAAGTAGGCCCTAGACTTCAAGATCATCAAGCTTAGACATTTAGATATACTCATGGTATTTTTGATGGATAAGCAAGAATATTTGATCACCTGGTGCAGCAATGTCGATAACTTCATCAAGGAAGACAAGGACTTGGTAACCAAAATGGAGAAACTTTTTGGGAGTCTATTGGACAACCCTTCTCAAACCACTGTTTTGGACCTAATCAATGATGGAGAATTCAAGCAGAGAGTTGGTGTCCACATCCAGGGCATTAAGGACAATCAAGGCCATTCTACCAAGGATAATGAAAATATCCTTGACACCATCCTTACTTTAGGGAAGCAAATCATAGAAGCACAATGTATCAAGGAACTCATGGCTAAGGCTGACAAGGAATTTGACACATTGGCAAATGAAGAGGAGGATTTTCTAATGAAGCCTGCAATGGATTTTGAGCTAATAAAGAGTAATACACCAAGGTAAAGGACTTATTTAGAAAAGGCTAATTGAGGGGCCCACTACCAATATAATTTGTAAAATAATATCCCTTTGTAACAAATATATGCTAGTTTTTTAGCATATATGGTTTCATTTTTTCAATTTTGATGTAGTAAGTCATATACATTGTAATCTTTGTATTAAGGATGGTTGTCCTTATCTTGCATGTGGGTATTTTGAGAAATTTAATCAATGAACTGCGTATGTTTCCTATAAATAGGTAGGGGATTACCATTTTATAGAGAGAGAGATTTTGAGCAATTGTATACTAGGAACATTTAATATAACTAAGGAATTCTAAAAATATTGTCTTTATAGTTTGATAAATGTCAATGTTGTCTCTCAATTGCATGTTGTCATCTTAAGTTTAAATAATTCTCCATACTTTGAGTCACATTCTTTGTCATAAGGTTGTTGATGTGTGTTAATTCTAGATTAACTGTAAAGATCTCAATTATACTTCATTTTATTTTGCTCTACATTTGGATGTGCTTAGGCTATTCAAACTATAGTAGAAAACATTTAAAGTAAAGTTGGTTCTTACTTATGATTTATAAATTTCCTCCAAATTTTTCCTGATTTGTGATGTAATCTGAGTTCATGTTATTTTATAACATAAATTGGTTCATGTGTGCTCAAATTAATTAGAATTTTGTCATAATATTTGAGATGAGAATTTGTAATCACATTTCCTTTCTACCTTACCCTTCCCTTTTCTTATTTTTTTATCAAGACTCACTTTAGTTTAAAGATCAATGTTAATATTCATTTAGATTAGTCTGGAAATCATCAAATTCACAAAGATCGAAAGATTTAGACCCTAGTGGCTCCCAACCACTAAAATAAATAAATATTATGTACAGTTCTCATACTCTGCTTCTATTTCACCACAGACATCACCGAATTGTCACAAACTACAACTCATGCCTTGGATTTTTCAAATCCTAAAATGAGAAGTGTTCATCAATACTGTAGAGCACCTATGGTACATTTAGAATCATCAACACATCTTAAAACTACACTAGGCCCCTTGGGCCATATCTCTAATTTTGTATGATTAGATGGGTGACTACCAACTATATATCTATTTGCCCTACAAAACAAGGACAATGCCCTTTCAAAGGGCTTGTGTGTTATAAAAGTGACCTACATAATACATTTTTTTTTAAATCACTAAGGCTAAATCATAGACCCATAAATTATGAAATGAGTATTGTTGGTCCCAAAAAATTTAAGTTTTATTATAAAATTATGTCAGTCCAAATTTTAACTCATTTTGTGTACCCAAAAATTACACAAATTTGGTCAATTTTCATTAGTCCAAGTAAAATTAGGAGTTTTAACTTCAAAATTTTGTATCTTTATTTCCATGACTCCAAATATTAATATGTGAATTTATATGGATTTATGGCAGAGTATAGTTTATGAATAAATTATTTTTGGGAGGTCTAGATAAAATTAATTATGCATAAAAATTATAAAATTAGAATAGCATCTTTAGGGAATATATAGGAATAATGTAGTTAAAACATCTAAATATAAATTTTCACATTTCATTATAAAATTGAATATTTAAAATATAATAACTTTTTGTGATAATTCAATTTGATCATAATTGATTGTTACAATTCTATCCAAAATATATTTTTATTTATTCTTTCTCTTTTGACTAGAACTAATACGATGTTATAAGCAGGAAAACTCATAAATTTTACATTAGATTTCCTTCCATATCTTTTCATAATAATTAAAAATGAATATTACATTCTAATGGCTTTAAAAATAACCAATATTTTTTTGTTAAAAATTATTTTACAAGCATTGAAATAATAAGTCTTCAAGTGTGCTCCACATACAATTTGCAATGCCAACTAAATAAGGGGATTGTCTCCTATCTATTTTACATCATAAAGTAACTTCCCTAGGCACCCCAAAGCCTAAGACTCCCATATCTGAGCATGGTGAACATCAAGGGTATAAGTTAGGTCAAGGTTATTAGGAAAATATTTGGTTGGTGGTTATAACACTCAACTTGGCCACTCAACAAGAAGGATAACTAGCACATCTTCCACTAGAGACTTCCATCACCAAAAAAAATAATTCAAGAATTTCAAAAACACCATTTAAAAATTAATAATATCAAAGGAAGATATAAAAACATTTCAACATAATAATTTTGGTTATGGGAGAAGGAGAATGTGGGTATGCCTCTCTCTTTTCCTACCACTACTTTTGACCATGGGAGGACCTTAGACCAACCGACCATCTAAAGAACCATGTAGGAGGCATGGGAATATAATTCTATTAACCACTACCACTACACAAAGAAGAACCATGTAGGAAGGTATAGTAACTTGGTTCCACTAGCCACTCCCACTACATAAATAAGAACCATATAAGATGGCATGGGAACCTGATTCCACTAGCCACTTCTACTACGCATAAAGAGTAAATACAAGACAAGTAATTTAAACATAAATGGGAAACTAACAATGTCAAAATGAGTCCATAATTATATTTTTAAAATAACCAATAAAAAGAGGAGGGATGGTGCATCATCAAATCCCAAGTGGCCAGTAAAATGCACATAGTGGTCATAAGCATAACCTGGTAAGCAAAGGTGAAAACATGGTAGGCTGAGTGGCGCTACACCTCTCTACACCTCTAGAAAACAAGCAATAAAATTTAGAAGATTCACTTTCAAATTAATAACATATAGAAAACAATACAAAAGAATATGGAATCCTACCTCGAGTTATTCACTTGGTTCAACACAATATAATTTATCTTCAAATGGTTGGATTAGTTCACCTTCTCACAAGACAACATATCTTCCTTCTTCCTTTAGCTTCTCCTTCTCTCCTCTAGCTCTCTTCCCACTTCTCAAATTGAAAATAGAAAAAAAGTCCTTACAAGAAAGGATTTCCATCCTCATATAGGAAATACACTCACATCCATTGGATAATGGGAAGGTGGCATGTTTCCCTTACCATTCCTTGTCTCTTGGTTGAAAATTCTACACAAGCATTAACTACTCTTACAAGCCCTTATGAGAAAGTAAGGTAAGTTAATCCTTCTCAATTTTCCCATTATCCCATGCCATAAATGGTCACTTGGGCTATCCTATGGCTTATTTTACATTCCAAATAAGTCATATTCCAACCTATAGTCAATTGGGGTCTTGAATACACAAATATCTACCTCTAAATCATTTTATATTCACTTGCAATCTTGGTTAAATTTTCCCATCCGAGTTTTGGTCAAGGGGACCTCTTATGTGGTTTAACTATTTAATTTATTATGTGATAAAAATGTTAAAGTGACTCCTAAGGTTATAATAATATGTTTGAATAATTTCAAATGGGTGAATAGTGATAGGAGAGGCAAGGAGGTTCACAACTTACAACTAGGTCCACATACAACACTATAACAGGGTTTGAATTTTAGGAAGTAAAGTAGTCATTAAACCATTATACCAATGATGCACTTATGATCGGTGTATTCCCAATTCCACCATTGGCCTCTATCTTGCACATCAATTCACACATAGAATTCACTGCCCTAGATAGCCAAACATGTAGAATGTAAATAACACAAGTAATCTCAATCCATACAAACATATCCAAGGCATAATATATCAATGGTAACATACTCATGCCAATCATATAAACATTTATATAATCACTCATACACTTAAGAAACAATATCTCTACTAGTACAAAAATATAATAAACATCATAATGGATAACTAAAATCACTAAGGTTAGATAGGTTTTCATAATGTATGTGATTTGAAAAATGGTTTTCAAGATTCAACATGTATGTAAAAATATTATCCAACATTTTGAGTACATTATGTGTACACATCTTCAAGGAAAGGGGAAAGATGTTAAAGTTATAATATGATTACACAACTTTCATATCTTTCCCCTTTCCCTAAAGATTAGTACACATAATTTACTTGAAACATTGGATAATATTTCTACATACATGATGAATCCTAAAACCCATTTTTAAAATTAAAATAACATAAGTAAACTAACATTATCACACATATAAAATCCACTATCTCAATCATAAGGTAATAATAATATCTCCTACCTCAATACATATAGAGGAGGTCATATCAAGATGGTTACTATAAAAGTAAGCACAGTGAAAATAGGCATCTCACATTCACATCCCCTTATGCATAATTCCTCCTAAAAGTTATTATAAGTTAAAATTATAATTTTTAGGATGATATAACAATCTTGAGGAATAATTTTGACTCATATAAATAGTCTCTTTAGAAGTAAAAATTGAGATATATCTCCCAACTTGCTCAACTAACTATGCAACAAGTCGTAAGTTAATACAATATGTTAATTCTAACAAGATACATCCCACCTACAACTCCCATAATCACATAAGGTGAAAATTAAACAATAAGGCTCATCTAAATAACACACTTTAACAAGTAGAAAATTTACCAATCCAATCAAGGATTACAATAAAATTGGATAAGAATCCTATTGTAATCCACAATGGAGAACAAATGAAAATTTTAAGCAACCCAAAATAATCCAAAGATTAATTAAGGTGAAAATGGATAAACAATCCAATTCAATAAAAAATTGAAGATAAGAAAGAGAAATATGAGCTCCAACATTTAGAAAAGGTTCAAAATAATAAATGGCCAAACAACTTCAAAATATATAGCAAGGAAAACCATAAAAATATGATTCCAACCAACTTATAAATCCCAATCAAGAACTAAATTTAATTTTAAGGTTTGTGACATCATGTGGTATAATTTTAAAATTTTAGAGTTTAGATATAACAATACTAAATTGTGTGGATTTAGAAGGCCACAAGCTGGGAGTATGGAGCTAACATATTAACAAACTAGAAACATGACTCTTTAATACCCTCACATAGTATGAAAAATGAATTGCAATTCCAAGTTGCCAAAAATAACATGAACTTACCAACTTGTAAGTGGTAAATATCACAACATGTTTCCTAAAATAGGAGAAAAGGTTAAACCACATGGAGGCATTAACTACTCCATCTATAAACTTATCTAGCCAATATGAAGTAAAAGACACCACTTTGTGAATTCCAACGAATGAATAAAAATATATAAAATGCATGAAGTTTTCTTCTATCCTATAGAAACTAGGAGGGGTATCATGTAACAACTAGAAAAGTGAAAATATACAAAATGCTCAGAATTAATTTTTTAGATAGGTTTTCATTTTTATTAAACTATTATTTAAAAAACTCTTTCAATTTCTATATGACTCCAATAATTTATGAGATATTTGGTTTTCTCTTTTTTCCAGTTAATTTGGATTTCAAGTAAAAAACACATTTTCCACCATTTTTCAAAGGTTAGGAATATAATATATAGACACATTCATCATCAATTATGTATAATACATATACATGGTCATATCAATCCATCTATAATATTCTCTAATAAATTATAATCTTATATAGACATCCCAATTGTAGGATTCTTGGATCCTATTGGGGATGTTATGGATTTCCATTACATCTCACCACATTCATTTTAGGAATCTTATGAACAAAACCAATAATTCTTGTTTACATCCAACTAAAACATAAATGAAATTTGAATTCACATCACCTAATAAACTTCACATCAATTTCATTGATATTGATATCACTAGAATTATTCACAACTTAACATAAAATAGATGGTATGCATTCCCTTGAGCATGTGAGATTCATGAAAGAATTTCATATTGATTTAATGTAACACATGATGTGGATATTTTTTAGGTTCTTCCAAGATACTCTTATGACATCTGAAGATTAATTAATTCACATACACCCACCAAGAGTTTTGATTCATGTCATACACAATCTTAGAATAAGGTTTGGAATTAATGATTAAATATTTGGTAACTTTCACTATATTTATTATGATTATATAGATTAATTATCAATTTTTTCCATTAGTATATTTTATGTTGTGTGCATTATAATCTTCCATCTGAATCACTAACTAAAATCTTAACGGTTGTAATGTTACATAATCTTTATTATCTTAAGAAAATAAAATAACCATCTTAAAAATAACCTGAATAGATAATTTCATTATTGATTTTTTAGAATTAACATTTGTTTCAAAAGTCTATAGGTGGATAATGATGCTTTCTATGAAAGCTCTCAAATTTATCACAACTCAATTGTAAAAATCTCTTTTCTACATAGAAAATTACACCCATTAGTGTAATGCATGCTAGAATGTGAGGAAATCCACACTTTTTGATGCACATTTCAAGTGGCTTCATATCACTTGAAGTCCACCAAAAAATATTGATATAGCCTCATGAGTACACAACTAAGACATTTTGTTAAAATATTAGACATTATTTCACACAAGAAGACTAATAAGCTCACTTGGATGACTTGGTTCAATATTTGATTGGGTACCTGGACAAGAAGAGTACATAAGTCATGTATTTTTGATTTAATCAAGATCTCTTTCTCATTAGTAAACATCACTTCTCATTGAATCACTATGAATAATTCTATGTAGATAATTCCATTGATTTGGAGGTTATGGTACAATTTATTCTTAACCTATCCACCATGTTATCATTTATAGAAAAATTATATATAAAAAACTCAACAATGAAAACCTTTGGGTGTTTTTGACAACCTTGGATCAGAAAACTAGCTTGGTAGTTGACCAAGTGTTGAACAAAGAGTCTTGATTCGAAAACCATCTTGCTAGCTAATCAAGGAAAAAATTTCAAAAAAATAATAAATAAATAAAATAAAAATCAATCAATAAAGTAATTTGTCATGCCTTACATTTTACAATCATTTCTATTTTTGTTGTTTACACTTGTAGACTATATTTGTCTTTTCATATTTTTTAATAAGGCTCTAAGATTCAGTACATGTAGAAACAACATCCTTACTAAAAATTCTAAGAATTACTAGTTTTAGGTGGGTGGTAGGATCTATGCCTTCATTTCTTATCTTTCCTATTACTAATTACCCTATCACATATTTCCCCAATTCTTTCTTTGGTTGTAGCTCCATGTTTTAACCTTGTTTATGTGGTCTTGCATTCCATTGGCCTAATGGTTACAGGTTTCTAGTTTGAATTCACAACCATTACTGCCCAACTAGTTTCTACAAGTCAATTTGTTATTAGTTCTTGTAGCATTTCCTTCTTCATTTTACTTATGCATTTGTTCTTTATCAAATTCTCATGACAATATAACAAGCATATTTGTGCTTCATAGAACTAATTTATTACACATTTGAGATGTAATTACTCCATGTATATTCATCTAAACATATATATAGATACAATATAAAGTTACTATTATACTTTAATAGTTTTTAATCTCATAAAATCTAATAGCCTTTTCTTCAATTTTTCAGTTGTTCTACCTTGTCACTCATCACTCACTATGTTGGATTTTTGAATTCATAACTTATTTATGTTGGTATCAATTTACAACACACAATAAAAATAATTATTAGGTTTAACTAATTTTATGGGACAAAGGGAGATAAAAACACATGGGACAAAATTCCCCCTCATTTTTAGGATTCAGCTAGTTGAATCCAAGGGCCAATAAATGTCCAATCATTTAGCTAGGTGAGAAATGGAAATTAACCACTGGAAGTTCAATCCACTCCAAATTATTTGAGAATCTTTACTAATATTCAGTTAAGACTCTTTTTAATCACATAAGTATCACGCTATAATACAAGATATAAAATATTCATCACAAAAAGATAAAAAATGGGAGAAACAATAGGGCAGAAAATAAAGTGGTGCCTTGACTAAAGCAAAATTATCAATGTTGAAATTTAAAATCATGCATGATCATAATTATACCATTGTACATCAAGTCTATCTATAGAAAAAATCATAGAAAATTAATGGGAAGGATTATGAGGAATTAATTGAATATATTACTCTAAAATTATATTAAATAAAATCATATGAAAGGCCTATAGCTACTGCACACAATGGCTTGACATAAATTTAAGTTAAATAAAATGGAAATTTAGAACTGATTAGACTAGGTATTACACAATCTAATTGCATATTCATTATTAAATAAGCATTGTAATCTCTTCTCAACATTGATTAATTTTGTTTCATCAAGAAATGAAGAACATTACTAAAGAATAACATGAATTTCAAACTGTCCTGGTATCTAGTTTGATGTTATTACAAAAAAACATTTATTTATGCCATTTAAGTAGCCAATCACAAGCCAAAACAAAATAATAAAAAGAGATGGCTAAGCCTATCATAATTTATGTAGAGTTTTGTTGCATAATATCTCCTCCATAAAATAGGAATGTGAATTTCCTTATATATAAAATAGAAATGGATTTGCCTCCATGTAGTGCAAGGTTATCAATTCTGGCTATGATTGAAACTCCAAGCCCTTTAAATTATATTTGACTAGAATATTCTCTCCAATTTCACAAGAGGTCAAATTTTATTTGTATTTTATCTATGGTCATGACACCTATTTAACTAAAATAATTCCCCACTTATCCCTTTGTACCAAGTATTTTGAGTGATTTTTTTATTTAGCTCACCTGAGAGAATATTTAGGTCAAGTCACCAGCTCACTCAATGCACCCCCATTGACCAATCAGACCTTCCTAAAGCTATCTCAATTGATTACTCTATTATTTTCCTCAATTAAGGTCATTATGATGTTTTGAAAGGCTATCAAATTTAAGTCTATGCATTTTATGATGACTCAGTTAGTTGACATGGTTTAGGTCCATCTTCATTTTATGCTTTCTTTGCCACTTGACACTCATCCATAGTCTCTCAGACATATTATTAGTCATGTTTAACTTCCCCTTGGGTCCCAATTTCCAATTGTCCATCACTTATTCTTATCAAGCTCTTTTATCCTCACTCTACTATCCCCAAGATAGTGTAGTAGTAGGATGATGCCACATGATGAAATCCCACTAACTTAAAAGCTTAGAAATGTAAAAACCACCCCAATATTGTGAGGTAGTGGGATATCACCATGTGGTGCAATCCGTATAACCTATAATCTTATAATTACACATAATTCCCTAGTCTTTTGAGGTAGCAGGATGTCACCATGTGTCATAATCCTACTAACCCAGAGGCTGAGAGCTACACATATTTTTTTAGGACTACAATGTGAATGTCAGCACATTGCACAATCCTATTAACTTAGAGGCTAGAAACTACATGGATATCCTTGAGACTTTGCTTAGCCTTTTGGGTCCCCAATTCTCTTAGATGATGCCACATGGCATCATCCTAGGGTTTTGAGGGCTTAAGAAATTTTCAATAAAATATTAGGTATTTTAATTACTAGGGATCTCAAATGATCATGATGATGCCATGTGGCATCATCTCATTCAACTAGGGGGTTGAGAAAGAAAATATGTAGGAAAAACTAAGTCAAATTAATTCATTAGTAAGTTATCCCCTAATAAAATAAGGAAAAAAGACTAAGACATGAAATAAATGCTAGTTTCTAATTTTGGATAGATAATATAATTCAATAGTCCACAACAATGAATTCACATCATTTTCAAAGCTCAAAACTTCTTGAATATCCAAGTTTAAAGTTGAATATCAACTGAGTCATTATAAATATAAATTATAAACACTTGGTCACTTTCAAATTAAAATAAAACATTTTAGAGGTATAATTAGACTAGGTAAATCAGAAATAGAACCTCTCATGTTCAAAAGACTTGAATTTAGACCTGGTTAATATCAAGAAGCATTTAGAAGGCATAAATTCACATCTAGAAACTTGTAGACCAAAGACCACCTGGAA
The DNA here is from genome assembly GCA_037957365.1 of Torreya grandis. Classification (NCBI taxonomy): domain Eukaryota; kingdom Viridiplantae; phylum Streptophyta; class Pinopsida; order Cupressales; family Taxaceae; genus Torreya; species Torreya grandis. The sequence continues at coordinate 2,120,322 of JARHVA010000033.1, read as the reverse complement.
CAAGAGGGTCCCCATTTAAAATTTAAACATGGGTCATGTTGGGACATAACAAATGTTGACCTCTACAGGGAGAATATTACATTAGTATTCAGAGCCTAGATTGTAAATATCCACACCTAGATAACAAGCACAAACTAGAATTAATTCATTAGATAAAATCAAAAATATGAAGGTTTAAATTCTAATTCAGCATGTGGCAACTGAGTTTTAGTTCAACCTTAAACCATCAGTGTTTGTAGAAGTGATTGATTCTTTTATAGCTTTTGATTTCACATGACACAATTCAGACTTGTCTAAGTTAACTAGAACTTTTGAGAGGGAAAATATTGGTTATTCATCTTGGGAGGAATGGCATGGGAATTTTTATACTACCATCCATGTGTCTATATCCCTAATAGAGATAGCTCTAGTCCTCCTCAAGGTATTACTCCACTGCCAGCTAGGCTAGAAAGCTTGTGATGGAGATTTCTTGAATCACCCTTTTGAAGAAGACTTGGATTTTGCATTTTTATTTTTTCTTTCAAAATTTTCCTTCTTAAAAATATTTTCCTATTCTGTTTATTGAGAGTTAAGATCCAAGCCAAGGGTATAATGATAAACATAGAAAATTTAGATTACTAAGACAAATTCAAACTAAATCATTTTTTCCATTTTCTTTAGATGTTTAATTAAGTGTAATTAATGGTTTAGATAATAAAAAATATATTCTAAATCCATAATTTCTATTTTGAATCACTGGATCTTAGAATTCTAAAAATGTACAAAGGAATTACTTCTAGTTTATGAAGTTTTTTAAGAATGACTAATTACTATCTAACTTTTGGAATATGAATGTATCTCATGCACATACTCATGATTTAAAGTGACCAATCCAAAAATAAAACAATAACACATCAATTTTAACATACCATTATTCTATTTTCTACTTCTTCCTAGACCTGATTGGATGCAATATTGGTTGTGCATAGGCTTTATTTTTTGTACATAATTTAAGTCAATGGGATGTAAGGGAAGATATACAATAACCATGTTAATATACCACCTCCAATAGAATTGATTCCTTAATATATGGTAATTAATTATACCCAATCAATTGTTATTAAGAAAATAACACACTGAAAATACACTAGAGACATAAATAAAACAAGCCAACTCAAACAAGTTTGGGGGAAGGAACATAAAAATAAATCAAAGAAAATAAGTGAAAAATATAAATCAAACCTAAACTAAGAAAACACAAAACACTACATAGTATATACATGCAACAAACCTCATGATTCTCATTCCAAAATTGCATTAAATGGATTAGTTGAGATGTAATGCATCAGAAACTATCTATTAACTGCTAGCTATAGGTCATTTCCTTGTAGATCTTTTAATTAGAATGTATTTTGTCCTATAATTTTTTCAAATCGATAGGGACCAATCCAAAGAGGACTCAGCTCATAGTGTTGACCTTTCTTCTCATGGGATTTATCCCATAATAAAACCAAGTCTAAAATTTAAAAGTATTTGACTTGTGCTTTTCTATCAAACTATCTTGTGCAATAGTGAGTCATTATAATAATAAATATATGGCCAGCTAAAGAGTTTGTATTTATGACTCTAATGAATTCTAGGCCCCACTGAGAAAAGAGATGTTCCTTGATTACTATTTGAAGAGGAATAGTATCATGAGTCTCCCTTTTTGCAAATGTTTGATAGAGATGACAAGATCTCATACGAATATGAGCATCATTGAATAATGTTGGTCAATAATAACCATCCTTTAAGATATTTTGGGCTATCACACTGTCATAAGTATGACCACTACCTAATTTATCATGGAAATAAGTCATGACATCTAGGTCTTCCTCTTCTATCAAGCACCTCAAGAAAATCCCTTCATGATTTACATGGTACTAGACACCTTTATTAAGCATGAAATGAATAGACTTCAACCTTAATGCTCTTTTTTTTGTCCTATCTAGGTTAGCTAGTGGAGTACCATACAAAAATTAATGAATAATAGATTTATACCATGGGATGTGCTTTAATTTAATCTAATTCATTTGGATAGAAATAATAGTAGGGTTAATTTTAAAGGTCAATTGTGACAAACCTTGACCTCAAACTAGCTTCATGGGCCTATCTTCAATATCATATTATTGTAGTTTTGAGACCCAACATCCTCTTTTTCTTCAAGTTTCTTCAAACCCAACATCATTTTGATATTAGGATCTGGAGCCATAACATAAACTCTATTCCTTAAAATATAGTGTCTGAATTTATTTGATACTTTTACCAGTGCATAAGTTTGGTTTTCTAGAATAGGGTATTTTAATTCAACTTCCTTCAAATTGGTGCTCATAAAATCTATGGGACTCTCTCCATCTTCCAATTTTTGACTAAAGATGGAAATAATGGTGTGATGAAATGTAAATGAATACAATTAGAAATATTTTATGTAATTTGGGCTGACCAAATCAAGGCCCTACATTATGGCATCCTTAATTTCTTGAAATGATTTCTTTGAGGTAGGCATCCGTTCAACTTTATCTCCCTATTTTAACATGGAATTCAATGGTTTAGTTATCTTAAGAAAACCTAAAATGAATTTCTACACAAAATTAATTTTACCAAAAAATTATTTCAGTTCCTTTTTACTATTTGGTAATTGAATTTTTAAAATTGCATTGGCTCTATTAGGGTCAATTGACATACCTTATTTTTCAATTATGCAACCAAGGATATTACCTTTAGTTTCACAAAAAATATATTTCTTTGGGTTAAGTCAATTATAAAAATTATGATAACATTAAAATATTTTCTTCAAGTGATTTAGATGGTTTGATAAACATTTAGAAAAAATGTTTAGGTCATCCATATACACAACAATGCACTTATCGATCAACCCTTTAAATTCTATGCCTATGGCACTTTGGAATGTGGTGCCAAAATTGATCAGACCAAAGGGAATTTTATTATAAGTGAATGTTACCCACTTTATGGTGAAATAAATCATAGATCTATCTTCTCTATCAACTAAAAATTGATTATAGCTTGAGAACCCATCTAGGAAAGGCATCATCTCAAATCTATTGATGTTTTGGATGACTTCATTTAGGGATGGCAATAGATAATTATCTGTCTAAAGCTTTATTTAAATTTTTGAAATCAACACAAATATGAATATCTCTACTCTTTTTTTTATTGGTACTAAATTATCTACCCAAGTTTAATGTTGTACAAGAAATATTATACCAGCCAACAACTTTTGAACTTCCTTCAAGATGAGTGGCTCAAGAATATGATTGACTAGTCTCTAACATTATCTAAATGGATTCTTATCAAGTTTTAATGGAATATTGTGAAATGACACTAGGATTAAACATCTTTAGTTTACCATAAGTCCAAGCAATGATATCTTGGTAACGGATTAACATCCTTTATAAACTCTACCTTTTTTCATTGTTGCATTTTGGCCTTATAGTGATGTTATGAGGCTAATCAGGTGTTCTTATGTTCATAACTCATGACCTCTTATCGAAACTAACATATCTTTCATGCTATATATAGGCATTTTTAAGTTGAATAATATTTTTAATGATATCATTCCCTTTGGAATTTGATTATCCTTAAGGTTCATAAATCCATTGGCATCATAATGTTCTTCACTTAGATCATGCCTCTCATCCTCATCAACCACCTACATTTCAAAAGCATTAGAATTAGAAATGAAATATAGAATGTGTCTATAATCATCAAACACCTTAAAATTCTTCACATTATCAAGCATAGATAGACATGAAACCAATTCAAAATAAAACTTTTACAAATCCATATTATCCAAATGTGTAAGGTTAGTAGAAAAAATAGCCAACAAGACTACTATGGCATTATCAATTCTAGGAATGGAAACAATGTTAAATGCATTAAAGGATTCCATCAAAATCCTAAACATGGTGCTTATACTTCTTCAAATGAGAAAGTTTACATTGGAATTTATTCCTTACCTAATTAACAACTAATTCAAAATCACCATATACCTTTAATTGATGAACATCATAGATAGCTGTAAATTATAACCCCAAGATTAGTGCCTCATATTTTATTATGTTATTAGTATAATGGAATTTTAATCTATATGTAGCTACATGTTTTCTACCATAGGGATTAAGAATTATAACACCTATTCTCGATCCTTGTCTAGATCATGCTCCATAAAAATACAAAGACCACATATCTAAATTCTGGTATTGGTTGAGTTTTTATTTGTTTGTTGTTTTGGTAGTTAGAGTATAGACACCCAAATCCATGGAGGTAAAATTGACTTGTTCATTGATTTCATTGTATTTTTTATTCATTAGTTGCATGCACAACTATCTATCAATCTTATATGGTTTTCTAATCCTCTTTATGGCAGTGACATATGGGAGAAGTATATTGCCATATAATTGTTCATAGATTTGGACTAATCTCCACTTAGTAACATGCCATCTTCCTCTAAGATCTCAACCACTTGTATGTCCCTTAGCTACTACATCCTTTTCTCAACCTATAATTACATATGAACATTCAAAAATTCTCCTAAAACCTTGACTTCAAACTTATCTAACTAGACCACTACCTTATCTAATTTTAGAAGGACCAATCTTAGTTTCTTATAAATCCTTGTAAGCATGATATTGGTTGAATAAATCTAAATAAACTAGGTAATTGTGTAAATTCTTGCCAAATATTTAGAATATAAGTAAGAAGGGTGGAACCTTAGTTTTTACCTTGTGTATCACAACATTGGTATTAGTTATGACCTTATTTTTCGGTTGAGTGCTCTTATATGTAATAGACTTAAGGAGTAAATCCCTTTATTTATTAATTTACACCAATTCATCAAGGGTTATATTGGATTCTATCCTTTTCATATCCTTGACTATGTTTTAACTTATATTACTAGTGGTGGGTTGACTATTGTCTGACTTTGGTGGGGGTGGTTTATTCCTAGCCTTTGGATTATGACATGTAGAAACATTGTTAGGTGGAATTGAGGTGGTCAAGGGTTGGTGTGCCCTATTCATAAGGGTATAATTCCCTCTCTAGTATTTTTGTATAACCTTAATATCATTGTTATTCTCTGTAGGTTCATTATCTCCTTCATTAGGGAAGTCTAGGGTCTCCAAAACTATGGCTATATTGGGTGACTTAGATGAAGTAGGAATATGAGGGTGACTTGCAAAATTCTTGTTATTTGGAACAACCTCATATTCATCAATCTATCTTTTAGGATTTCAAAGGCATTACAAAACCCAACATAGTCAAGTTCCCCATGTTAGGTTATGTTATACACATGCCACCAATTGGGTAGGATGATCTCCATGATGTTGATTTTAGGCATTCTATTAGATGGAGATTCAACTTGCTTATCTTGCCTCTTATTAGGTTTGTAATTACATTGATAAGTGAAATTTGGGGTAGAATTTCCACCACTTAAACTATGTATTTATTTTTGAAAATTAAGGAAATCATTTCTCAATCTTTGGGCCATCCTTTAAATTGCATCTAGCTCAGGATTAGTTCATTCTCAATCAAACATCTATGTGTTATTAGTTACAACTGAGACTATATCTTGGTGTAAGATTGTGGCATAACCTCATTACTAGTAGAATTTAGAAATCTCAAATTGTGTTTTGAAGAGACATGGAGTAGAGGGATTTGATTCATGATTAGGATAGATTATAACATTAGGACATTCTAATTTATAGGTGAGATTGGATTTAATGTTGGCATGTTTGGGAGGATGTTATGAATAGGGGCCAATATTTGTTCTTATGGATTAAGCTACATGTCCACTTTTATTTCCTGTACATAGGTGAGGGGAAATCCATGATAGTTGGATCCCTTTTAAATAATGTGTTTGTCCATGGGTCTAAGGCATTATTAAATATTTCTAATTCTAACTGATCATATGATCTATAAAGGGTTGTCACCATATTATACATCTTTTGAAAATGAGCCTTAAAATTACATATGGGTTCAATGGGCTCCCTTCTCATATAATAAAATATTGATATAGAACACTAGGGTTTACCACCTAACCAAACTAATATAAGAATGTTCTATTTAGTTGATTCTATCTTCTAATTAAATCCTCAAGCAATTTAAGGAACCAGTCATATGGTGCATCAAGCAAGGTGAAAGGAAATAGCCTGCAGGCTACATCTTCATGCTAAACATTGAGTAACTTGAGGGTAGTTTTATAGGACATGACATGTTATTCAGTATTCCTCCATATACTTGGAGTAAACTTTAGAATATATCTCTTAGGGTTCATAAGTAGATCATGCACGTCCCCTAGAACATTAATTTTAGACCCTATAAACCAGGTAATTGGTAAAATACTAGGTGGAGGTTTGTTATAGTTAGGTTGAAAGGATAAACTAGTAAGGTTGATTAAAGGTATTTGTCTCCCTCTATTAGTTCATGATTTTATATATATTTGAATATGGGGATACAATCAATCTACTTTTGATTGATTAGGATCTAGTGATTCACTCAATAGACTCCAAAATCTTTAAGATATCAAATATGAGTTAGAGATATTAAGACTAATAACATTAAAATATGAAGGCTCATAATAGATAATAAATTAATGCAATAAAATTTGTCTACAATTTCAAACTAGATAAAACATGGCCCTCCTAGTGCTAGGTTCTGTAGATCTTAATTTGTGACCCACAACATAAATAGTTATTAGGGTTAACTGATCTAATGACAAAAAGGAAGATAACAACACATGGGATGAAATGTTCCATCAACTGGTTAAATCTAAGGGCTAAGAAATTTCTAATTATATAGTTGGGTGAGCAATGGAAATTAACCACTAGAAGTTCAATCCACATTAAACTACCTGATAATCATTACTAATGTTTGTTTAAATTTTTTTTGATTGCATAAGTATCACACTATAATAAAAGTGATAAAATATTCATCACAAAAAGATAAAAAGGGGAGAAAGAGAGGTATAAAATAAAGTAAGTGGCTCCTTAACTGAAAAAAAATTATCAATGCTAAAAGATAAAATCATGCTATCATGACAATTATAGCATTGTGCTCTAGGTCTAGCTATAATACAAACTAAAGCAAATAAATGGGAAGGATTATGAGGAATTAACTTAGTATATTAATCTAAATTTATATTAAATAAAATCATATGAAATTCCTAAACATAATGCACATAATAGATTGACACAACTTTAAGTTAAACATAACAAAAATTAAGAACTGATTAGACCAGTTATTGCACAATTTAGCTGCATTTTTTATTTGATAGGCTAAAAGACTAGGTTTTACAGGGATCCTAGAACCATGAAAGTGAAATACATAAAGTATCAATAGGCCAAAAAAAATTCCAAAAAAAACATCAAAAACCAACTATATTAAACTGAAAGTATGGAAAATAGAAAATAAAAACAAAGATTAGGAGGGGGTCCCTCAAGCATGTCTTCAACTTCCTCAGGGTTCTTCACTATAATTTCCTACTTAACCTTTTAAATCTTCACCCATGTATGGTTTTTAGATACTTCAGCTAATTCTCCTAGAAATATCATAAAAGGTCTCTTCTGCCCTTGGACCTATAGGGGAGTCTTCTTTATGGGGGGCACCTTGGGGGAACCAGGTAGGGGGGTTTCCAAGATATGTTTGACAGGGGTCTGAGTAGGTTTAGAAGACTAGATGAAGTACTACACCATGGACTTGGCCTATCTATGAAGAACATTTCATTATTGTATAAGATTGGTGAGGACCAACCCTACCTCTTATACCTTAAAGTTGAAATTTTCCAACTACACCTTGTTACTTTTCATCTCCTTTAATAAAATGAATTTACCCTTCTAGGTGGTTTCCTCAGATGTTCCCACATAAAGGTTTATCGACTTAGGTTTGGGTATAAATAGCTTGAGGGGAAGGTTGTTGGTAGGGGATTTGGAAAGACTAGCCTGGGGGGTGCTCTCTGAGGGTTGATAGGATCCTAAGGTGGGATCCTCCTCAAGTTAGTCATCTTAAGAGTCATCCCCAATAGAGGATCCCCCTTGGGGGACCTCTCAACCATGTAGGGTTTGGCCATATTTGACAAGGAGGAGGATTAGCCCTTGGTGGAGAATAGGGTTTGCCTTATTTACTTGATGAGCCAAAGTGGTGTATTTAAGAGACTTAAGTAGAAAGAAAGGTATACTTATCTTATAGCCAATAAAGTGATTCAACAACAAGAAATGATGAGAAAATATCAGTGTGTATTTACCTTCAAGAGTCATATAGTGCATAACTTGAAGATAAATGACGGGCCAGTGACAAGGAAGGTCTACATGAGGGAAGCCTTTCTTTTAGTTTTCACAAACTCATTCATCTAAAATAATAATTATAGGAGCTCTTATTTATTTATTTGGTTAATGAATGCATCCTTTCCCTCACAGGACATACTAGTCACCTCCCTAATAAAATCCTTTGAAACATTGATTTTTATGCCATGAATGGTCATTTTGCATTGTTCCAAGCTGCAACAAAATCTTGGGCCACTTCTACATTATGCTTTATGATTCTCTCCATAAACTCAGTGATACCCCCACATTTGAGTTTCTTTTAGACTTTTTTCTAGCCCTTCACTTCCATGCATGAAATGGGCTCAAGCCTTTCCCTATCACCTCCCATCGAAGCAGTGTCCATAGAGTTGAGGTAAGCAAGAAAAAAGCTCTAGATGGAGTGATTTTGAACAATACAAATGATGTTTGGGAAGCCTGCCGATATCACCCTATAAAAATTATTCCTCCTCATATAAACATAATTTCAAATCATCATATTGAAATCCATCTCATGAATGCAATATTACATGCATGTGGTGAAATGATGTTTGGATTAGGTAGTGGTACTTTTATCCTATAAAACTTTGAGGACATTATTAGGAACATTGATTGCATCATGATATCTAACTACATTTTCATTAGTAAATAAGCATTACAATATATTCTCAACATTGATCAATTTTGTTTCATCAAGAAATGAAGGACATTACTAAATAATAACATGAATTTCAAACTAGCCTAATATCTAGTTTGGTATTATTACAAAAACATTTAGTTATGCCCTCCAAGTAAACAATCACAAGCTAAAATAAAATAAGAAAAAGAGAGGGTTGAGCCTATCATAGTTTATGTAGAGTCTTGATGCATAATATATCCTCCCTAAAATAAGAATTCAGACTCCCTTATATATAAAATATAAAGGAATTTATCTCCATGTAGCACAAGGCTCCCATTTATGGCTAGGATTACCACTCCAGGACATTACAACTACATTCGATTAGAATATTCCATCCACTCTCATAAAAGGTCAAATTCTATTTATCTTTTCTCCATGGTCATAACACCTATTCAATTGAAATGATCATTCACTTCTCCCTTTTGGATCAAGTATTTTAAATGATTTTTTATTTAGCTCACCTGAGAGAATATTTAGGTCAAGAAGTCCCCAGCTCACTCCACATACCCCCATTGACCAGTATTAGATCCTTAAAAGCTAGCTCAATTAATTAATATATTGTTTTCTTTAATTCAGTTCATTATGATGTTTTGATGGGCCATTAAATGTAATCTTATGCCTTTTATGATGACTCATCTAGTTGATGTGGTTTAGGTCCATCTTTGATTTATGTCCTTAGACCCTCTTTTCCACTTATCACTCATCCATAGTCTCTCAAAAATATTCTTTAGCCACATTTATATTCCTCTTGGGTCCCCAGGTCCACTTGTTTGTCACTTGTTCTTCTTAGGCTCTTTTATCCTTACTATGTTATCTGCAAGCTAGAGGAATAGTAGGATTAATCCACATGGTGAAATCCCACTAACCTAGAAGCTTAGAACTACATGGAATACCTTGAGACTATGGGGTAGCAAGATGTCTCCATGTGATGAAATCCTATTAACACAGAATCCTAGAACTACATGAACCACCCCAAGACTATAGGGTAGTGAGATATTATGATGTGGTGTAATCCTACTAACTTAGAGGCCAAAATCTACATGGACCACCCCAAGATTGTAGGGTAGTGGTATGTCACCATGTGGTGAAATCCCACTAACCTAAAATTTAGGAGCTACAGGGACTACATCAAGACTCTATTCACTCTCCCAATCCCTAAGTTGTTTGGTATGATTCCATGTGGCATGATCTTGGGGCTTTATAAATTTTTAATAAAAAACTTAATATTTTAATCGACTAGTCTCCTAAGTGAATGGGATGATGCCACATGGAATTTTTTCATTCTACCAGGGGCCCAAGAAATAAAATATGTGGGAAAACATAAGAAAAAATAATTCATTAGTAATTTATCCCAAAACAAAACAAGAAAAAAACACCAAGGCCTAAAATAAAGGCTAGTTTTTGAGTTTGGACAGATAATAGAATTCATAAGTCCAAAAAAATAAATTCACATCATTTTCAAAGATTAAATACTTACTGAATAATCAAGTATAAAATTTAATATTGATCAAGTCTTTATAATGGGAAATTATAAATATTTGGTCACCCTCAAATTAAAATAAAACATTTTAGAGGTACAATTAGACTAGGCACATCAGACATGGAACTTTTCATATTATAGGACTTGAATTCAAACTTGGTTAATATCAATAATAATTTATAAGGTAGAACCTCACATCTAGAAACCTATAAACCAAAGACAAACTAGAATAAGAGGGTCCTCATTTTAAATTTCAACATGGGGCGTATTGGGACATAATAGGTTGCACTACCTAGAGGACTACATGTTGTTACTTCAACTAACTGACTACCATAAGTTTTTGTAGCATCATTATTCTCATGTTAATCATTTGTATGAATTTAGATAATTATACTATTTATTTAGGATAATTTCTTTTTTCATTTTTAATAGGTATGTATAATTATTTTATTTTGTGTTATTTCTTGTTACTTATTATAGTCCTTAACCAATCTCAAATCAACCATGTCATTTTTCCTATCCCCTTCATGTCCCTTGTTCAATTAAAACCATTCCCTATCATCCCACTTATTTTCACACTCACCTAAACCCTCATGATGTTAGTTGATTGTCATGTTCTATACCTTTTTGGAATTTATTATCATGCTTGTGTATGCTCCATTTCTTCACCACCTTCCCACAAGAAAACCATGCAATCCACTTGAGGATAAGTGTTTATCTTGAGTTGGGGGAGAATAAGGATATAAATTGCATTTATCTCCTTTGGTTTTATATGGTCTTTAAAATATTAAGTTAGGGGGTATAACATAAATTCATGTCATTTCTAGGAATGTCAAGAGAGGAAGGCAAATCATTACAAGGAAGTTGTGATAAGGATGTATTCATCATAACAAATGAGACATGCAACTCTATATATAATCAAGTAATAACACAAAAAACACTAACATATAAATTTGTTTGTAAGAAATTCCATACTTATATCAGTTCTATATACACTTACAACCATTATTGTACATACTTGTAGTAACTATTATACTCACATGAGGTTTCATACCTATATAAAATGTTGTAGCTTGAAATTTCTATAGATGGTTAAAAATATGCCTCAGATCATGATTAAAATAGAATAGTTTGTTGACATGATAAACATAATTGTCAACTAAATATGATTTAGGAATTCTTTGCTTTGTTCACTTTATTTGGTTGTGATTCTCAAGATTTTTTTCACCATGAATGAAAAATAAGTTGTAAATCAAAAATTTGCCATTGTTTTTTAAGGTGAGATTCAATATGTCTCAGTTGCATATTCTCCTTGCACTATCATTTAAGATATTATGATTTCAAAAATTCATATTACTCATATGGCACTTTCTTTTGATCACATCTCTAGATCAGTGCATCAAAACTTTTTAGCATATGAGGAATGAGTAGTTGTCAAAGCTTATGTTTTTTAGTTTTATGGAGATCAAAGTTGTTATATGGGTATGCAAGTCATGTTTGATAATGGAATTGATGGATCTATTTCATTAAGAGTTTTTATGATGAGTTTATGACTTATATAGTGGCATATAAATTTGAAAATACTAAAATGCATATCAAAGTATCAATAGATCAAAATAAAGAGTGATTGATTGAAGGAAGCATACAGTTTTTGTGTTGGAAAGAATGTCATCTCTCCATTACAATAGAAATAACTTTGATTTGTTTACAAATTCATGGCTGCAAAAAACAAAGCATATTATTGAACATGAGGAGATGAAAAATATGGAATAAAGTTTTAAAAATATAAAGTATGTCTTTTAATATATTTGTGAAGATTCCATTGGTTGATTTCAAATGTACGTGTATTTTCATGTCATTTCCCATTTTGATCAGAATTGAATTCATATATTTTTGCACAGGGATATGCAAATGCTTAAGTTGAGGGGTGACAAGGCCCAAAATTTTCCCTCATATTGCTGATTTATCTTTCTTAAAATGCTTTTTTATGTTTCCATCCATGCCCTTTTGGCCTATATAATGATGATATATACATATATTATATGAATAACATATATGCATATTATTTTGGTTAAAATTAATTATCTTTATATAAACTAGTATGATTTAATCACTTTAATATTTATGGTGTTACTAATGTAAAGTTAAGAATGCATAATACACTTATTTCAATATTTTTCTACCTAAAGATATGAAGGAGAGAACGATCCATTTTATTTGTTGCCAACCCGTAGCAAGTGGCTATATGCATTTATGGGTTAAAACATATCAGTTTAGAAACAATGGGAAAAACAACATCAAGGATTTTACTAATATTGAATATTATTTCATATTTGTATTCCCCTTGAATAGTTATACCCTTTAAAAAAAAATGGTATCTCTTTTTGAGTCTATATGCAAAAAGTTATGGCTCCCAGAAGCAACTCATAGCAATATCGGTTGTGACAACCCATAACAATAGTTGTAGGTGAATTTTAAGGATAGTGATGGTTTTCAATAGATTTAAGTGGCTCCTCTCATTATTTTTAATAATGTAATTATTCCAATATTTTATGTAAAGGAATAAGTTGATTATAATATTTCCTAAACCATATTTTCCCTTCATATAACAATTGTTTACATTGGAAGTTAGTTGGCAGTTTGGAGTAGAAGATCTCTTCCATGATTCAAGGAGTTGACTTGATAATTTGAATTTAGGGATGAAAAACTTAAATATTTACTATCAATTTTAATTATTTTATTTTTTACAACATAATATTTCATTATTTATATTTTTGCAACTGAATAAGTTTATTGTTGGTATTATTGTAACCAACTATATTTTGGTCACAACTATATATCTTTAGTTTAACTATATACACACAATATTTTAAAATTTTATCATTTAGGATATGAGTATTGGGTCAAGCCCCTCACATCATGATATCTTTAAATGTTAGACAATGACTGTAAACATAATATCACATAGCCTTTCATAATAGTAACTAAGTAGTTTTAAAACTATCAATACCCAATTTTTAGGGAAAGCCAAACAAGATGAAAATAAAGGCAAAAATCAATTTTGTCAAAGATCAAGTTGTAATTTTTGAAATTAAATAAACAAGAAACCAACTAAAAGTTAAAATTAATTACAATTACTATGAAAATAGAAGTGAATTTCCTTTACTCATACTAGAATTTGAAACATACAAAACAAGACCGAGAAGGTCAATCTAGTTGGGAAAATAGTATATAATGAATTCAAGCTTTTTAACTCATTTTATTGTAAAAATAGGCCCAAATAAAATAAATTGAGTTGTCTTATTTTGATAGTATAAAATAGGCACAAAACTAGATCAAGCTAGTTTATCTAGTTGAATATGTGAATACAATTTTACAAAACTAAAAAAGTGAGAAAAATAGTACATAATTTGAATTTTAAATGAAAGGCAGGTAATTATATTTTATTTAAATTTGAAAAAATCAAAATACTAAGTTGTTTAGAATGAACTTAGAGGATAGAACAAGATTTCCAAGTTGATTTAATATTTTTTCTAATAATGTTGAATTATTATTTGATTAGGTCGTCTAGGCAAGTTTTTGATCCTATAAAGGTAGAAAATAATGTTATTAAACATAATCAAGTCAGTTGATCTAGTATAAATGAAATTGATAAAAAATAGGAAAATAAAATTAGATCGATCAGATTGATTTTGTTAACTAAACCTGAAATATAGAAATGAAAAAAATTATCTAGTTGATTTAATTAGGCACAAAAGGTAGAATAAATGAATGTATCGATCAGTTTGATCCATTTGGTTGAAACTAAAAAACTTGTGCATAGAGGATGAAACTAGATCAAAAGGGTCAATGAAGTTGGAAACCTGCACATAAAATATGTAGCTACATCGATAGGTTTCATCGAGTTAAAAAATTGCACATAAAATATAAAAATTGATGGATATGCTTGACTTGGTTGAAAACCTATGCATAGAAAATAAAACTAGATCGACAAGCTCGATCCAATTAGCTATAATTGAAAAATTAAAAATTACAAGGGTTAAATCATCTCATGTTCACTAAAATACATGCAATGAAATAGAATGGATCTACAAATAATCCTACTTAGTGGATTCTAAGCTTGGAGAAGGTAATCTTACCAAAAAATTCATTACATATCCATTTATATCAAGACATGAGCAATCCAAATCTATTAAACCTAAGGGATATCTTACCACACAATACCAAAGGAGAGGGTTCCAAAGCCTCTAGGAAAATAACATTATGCAATAACCCTAGCTAGGCATATAATACATAAAATGAATCTAATCTAGTCCTCACTAAAGCTCATGGCACAAAGGGCGATAGTTAAAAAAATAAAACAAAACATGCAAAGAAAAATTTACTCAAGTCAATGTAGAGGTAAACTAAGTAAGGAGTAAAATATTCATCATATTAATTTATGCAATATCTATCTACTAAATGAAAGATTAAAATTTAAGAATATTTACCTTGAATTTAACATGTCATGCCTCAATCTCTCCCTTGTCCAATGGTGTTTTGTAAGAGGTTATTGTGGCTTTATATGGATCACACTATATAAATAAAATATAAGCTAAAAAACTCCTACTTTGCATCCAAAAATTTTACACAAGATAAGATTCTTTCCCTCAAAGGCAAAACCCTAAGTAATGACTCAAATGTAACAAATAGCATAATTGCAAGTTGTAATAATGTGAAGATGAATGTTCCTCCTATTAGATTGAAGGGAGTATTTATAGCTAAGGATTAACCCTAAACCCTCCTAAGTGTTAGACCAAGTAATGGAGGAATAATCATATCAAATTTTATTCAGTAAAATCATATTTATTTTTGTACATAACATAAGATTTTAAATATCTTACATGAGCTGGTTATAAAAAACCAACTAATGGGTGTAGCCAACCCATAAAAATAAGAAATTAAAAAACAAAAATAAAAAAACTAATTATATTTTTAGATTATAAATAATCCAAAAAACTCCCCCTTGATCCAAAAGAATAGAAGATGAAATAACTGGAGCAATGATGTCAAAGTCATCAAAGAAATCGTGAAACAACTACAACTAGTGTATTATACCTCTTGGTACTAATTAAATTTAATATCGTTCCATAAATAATCTCACCCTAAGAGTTGTGGAATAAAATGCTAATGAACAAATTCAAGACCTATTCATCCCCTATGATTATCATATTGTACTATAATATAACATAATCAAATCATGTCCAACCACATCATTTTACATAAGGCTCCACTCAAAAGCCCATCCAAGTGACCAACTTATATTATGTATGGCACATATCCCTAAATCCCAACAAACATTGATGACCTTTGATTAATATTGAAGGTGATAACAATGCATGTCAACTCATATTATCAATGATGATTGATTGAAGATCAATCAAAGCTATATCTTCTCTACCTGTCAAGAAAGAGGTGAGAAGTTGTGCATCAAAATAAATGAAATCAAACAATCATGTCTACTCCATGTCATGAATATAGATTATAGAAATTTAAAATTGGAAAAAAGTAAGAACATAAGACAAAAAATGTTATTACAATAGATCCTAGTCTTGAATGTAGTAGCTCACACAAGATGGGTAAATCACTGATCACTTAAAAAAAACTATCAGGTCCATAAAGACCATAGACCTTAGCCATATAGGACACCTCCTTATCATAATAAGTGTTAGAATAACTAGAATAGCTAGAGTAACTAAAATATCTAATGATATAATTATCTACATAATTTACTTCAGCTCTCTTTTTGTGTAGAGAGTCGGGTCATTGAGAAGGACATACATTTGCAAGATGTCTAATACCACCACATTTGAAACATATAGGATCTTTCCTATGTTGATGAGATATAAAAAAGCCAAATCACTAAAAGAACCACTGGAATGATAAGAGTGATCATCATGATGTTTACATTTTGAAGATCTTAGAGAGTGTCAGTGAGAATGCTATGGAAACTGTCTATAATGACATGGAGAGTGTCTCTTAGAATGTTTCAGAGATTATTTTAGAGAATGATTCTGAAACTACCTTTATACATGGTAATTATCTCTATGATGTGACCTGGATTTTTTATAGTGAGCCTTTTCAGTAGGCTTACTCTTTTTATTTGTAAACTATCATTCATGCTGAGTCAATAGCTCACAAATAGAGTTAAATGTTTCACCATTTAACTTATCACTAAGCTATAACATTTTTAAAAAATTAGTGTATGTATAATTAGTACCATTTAATGTGATGGAAATAATCATGCCATCATCAAATTTTCCACCTATTGTGCGGTATTATTATTTCAATGTCTTCTTCTATGAAATATATTCTGAGACATCTTCATCATCTGCTAGTTTGTTATTTAAAATTTGCATAAGAAGATCAATTTTCTTTTATTAAGCTATTTTTCATACAAATAATTTTAATGTTTTCCATGCTTTCCATGTGTTAGATTTAATATATTCAATGTAAATAATCACGTATGTAATGAAAGATGATTTGAGTAGTACGAGTACACATTTATCATGTTTTTTCATTTTTAACCAATTTGGCCACTTCAGTGGGTGGTGTGGTTTATTTTTCTATTATTTCCCAAAAGTCATTAAAAATGAGCATGTTTTCCATGTATAAGTTTCATTATTTGTAGTTTTAGGTGTTAATTGATCATTTTCAGAGATCAAACTGATAATTTTAGCCATGGTGTAAAAACAAACAATCAAGGAATATTATTGTGGTTTTGCCTTTACCCACCAAATAGATTTTGATTTACAAAATATTTTGGAACTTGTCAAACAATAAGAAATAATTACACCCTTATATCTCCCAAAATTAGTTTTTTCCACTCTATAAATTTAATGGAGATCAAAAATAAACTTTGATCAAAATATAACATTGAAAGATATACAATAGGGTTTTGAACCCTAGACCTCTCCTTGGTGGTAATTATCAAAAACTCTTTAACCAATTCCCCATCAATTAATTTGATGATATGATATCAAAATATCTTATATACCCTTGATTTTTTAGCATGGGAAATTAATAAATAAATATTACATTAAAATCTTTTGCCAAGTAACTTTGCATGTAAAAATATAACTTTGGTTGTTATCTTGCCTAGAAAAAAAATCGTTGCTAATTATAGAACCCACAAAATGGAAACTTTGTTGTGCCATTGGTTTTCTTTGCATGTTGATGTGAATATAAATGTGTTTCTTTAATTAAGCAATGACTTCACCCTAGATCGTAGTACAGGTCTCCATTATTTTAAAGAAACTTTGAATTTTATTTTCAATTTTTTTGATGGGTTTCATTTTAAAAAATTCTAGATTCCTCAAATCATAGATTTTAATAGAAATAAATAAAAATATCTTAGTTGACCACCATATAGATTAAGTCAGAAAGTAAACCAGACTACCTTTCATATAGATTGATTGATGCATCTAATTCTATTATGCTAATGTGAACTTAGCATGCATTTTTGGGAGCCATGATGCATCAATAATATACTCTTAAGCACCTTACATATATGTGTTCTCTTAAACACATCTCAATTATTAATTCTCCAAAGTGGGTGGAATCAAAAATGTTAGTCCATATGAAAAATTATTGTTAAGTCACCTTCAAACGCTATGCTGGGAGCATTGCCATTATTGGAAATATTTTAAAAAGATGTGTTGGATTATTCATATAGTCAATCCTCTTTAATCCTCATCTTTATATATCCAAGCTCTAATACCATTGTTGGACTAAGCAATGGAGGATTAATCATATAAAATTTTATTCAATAAAAGCATATTTATTTTTATACATAAAGTAAGCTTTTAAATACCTTACATGAGTTAGTTATATAAAACCAAATAACGAGTGAAACCAACACATAAAAAAAGAAACAACAAAAACAAATAAATAAACTAATTATGTTTTTGGATCATAAATAATCTAACACCAGTAATTTCATTGATAAGGTTGGCTAGGTTGGTCTTGTTTGGCAAGAAATATATTCATTAGGTCATGAATTATGTTGGCTAGGTTGATGGAGTTCCATAATGTGCATTTAATCCCTAATAAGATTGACTGGGCCAACATAGTATGAAAATAAAGAAAAGCGGTGTTTGCTTAGTTAGGGGCTATTTTAGATGGTGAATTGCTTAGAGGAGTGCATAAGATGGTTTTAATTACTTAGGGATTGGGTAAAAGTAACTTTTAATCATTTTAAGTTATGGTATAGGGAGAAACAATCTTGAAAAACACCAAAGGTCTGCTCACCCCTTTCCCAGTGGACCCTTTAAGGTGTGTACTCAAAGAGATTAAAACTCGATAGGTTTTTGTAAGATAAAAAGTGTCAATAAATGATAAAGTTTGAAAA
The DNA here is from genome assembly GCA_037957365.1 of Torreya grandis. Classification (NCBI taxonomy): domain Eukaryota; kingdom Viridiplantae; phylum Streptophyta; class Pinopsida; order Cupressales; family Taxaceae; genus Torreya; species Torreya grandis. Next base: position 2,101,444 of record JARHVA010000033.1, on the reverse strand, counting down.
TATTGTGTGTATATAGTAAAAATTTTATTCTATAAATATTTTGAATAAACATCCATCTCCCTTATATAAGGATTAAAGCTCGAATTGTAAGGAAGTTATTGAGTTAGTGAATTAGTGAATAAAAATAGTTTCTAATAATTAGAAGAAAGTTTTGAATATTGTATTGTTGTAATTATTTTGTAGTAGAACTATTATGAAATAAAAGTTAGTTTGAATAATTAACTCACCTATATCAAAGGAAGGATGTCAAACTCTAGTCTAAAGGATGCAGGGCCCACTCATATGGATTTGGTAGACTGATTTCTCATTCATTAATATTAGTTATATTTTTATATTTGTTTTTGCATGTATTTATTATTTCATGTTGAATATGTTATGTATATGATTTCATATGTGAATAAGCATTCTTCTATTTTAAACATTTAATTCATTTAGTGTGGGAAGATTCTAACAATTATATTTTACCTTTTCATGAAATTTACTTTATGCAAGTGTGTTTATGTTCATGCAATGATTACGACCACGACCTTATAGAGATAATAGTGTTGCACATATAGTTCCAACATCTTGTCAAAGTTTTAGATTATGGTAAAAGTAGGTTTTGAAGGGGCCCCGAAACCCTAGTACAAGGAAAAAAGATAGAGCAACCAAAACACAGACAAAGTCTAAAAACTACTACAAGGAAGTAGCAAAAATAGGTTTTAAATGGACCTGAAACCACCGAAAAGACAATCGGTCACAACCCAAATAAACAGAGATCTGGCAACACCTTAGACATAGGAAGACAACAAGAAAACAAAGAACTAGACCAGGTTCTTTACCAGCAAGAGGAACCAGATTATTCATCCAGTTCCAATATCATTTTCATTGTTTCTTTTTCTTTCAAAACAGTATCCTGGGTAGTGGTTTCCACCAGCATTGCTCCTTTTTGTGTTACCTTCTTTCTAGTACTTTGTCTCATTCTTTTGCTGGGTCCCTCCAAAGCTTTAGTCTCCTCACTGGCTCTTTTACCAATATTGATAGCAGCAGCACAAATATTGGACGTAGCTTCCTCCATTTTCATTCTATTATCCTTAATTAGTTCCCAGAGGTTTTTCTCATAGGCTTTGAGCTTGGCTAGGATCTCTCCTATCTGATTATCCATATTGTTGATTTTGTTCCATACCTCTTTTAGGGTATCTTCCATTGTTTCCACTTTCCTTTTGAGGTTCATAACCTCCCTGCACATCCAATAATCAAATTGAGAAGATGCCTTTGCTTTGCAATTAACCCAGTTCATTGGTGTATGTGTTTCATCATTCAGTTTTTTCCCCCTCCATTCCTCAGAATTTTTTTTAGGACTGTTCCTGTCTTTTTCAGTGATATCTTCTCAACCCTTATGTTCCCGCTCTTTAATTCCATTTTGAATTTCTATTTCCATATCTTGATTATCATCCTGCCCTGTAGTTTCCTTTTCGTTCTTTGATGCTGGGTCCTCAACAGGGTCATCCTGGACAAAATCAGACTCCACCTCTTTCTGGTTTTCCTCAGTGTCTTCAGTTCTATTTGCAGAATCCTCCTCTATATTGACATCATCTTTTTCATTCTTCTCAGGACATTCTTCATCCTCATTAGAGTTTGTAGCCTGACTTTCAGTTCCTTCTTCTTCCTCCAAGTTTTCCTCACTGGGTTTATCAATACTCTCCCGCTCCATATCTTCTTCTAGAATCTTCTTTTTAGTACTAGGGAGCTTGATTTTGCCTTTTTCAGTAACACATTCACTCTTTCTGTTCCTTGACTCCTTATTTTTCCCCTGTTTAGGGTGCTTAACCATAGCATTATTCTTACAGTAGCCTTCGATTAACAGGATAAGGCCTTCATGACGGATAGGGCACGTTTCCTTTTTCCTATGAGCATATAAACTTTGGACCAAGGAGAAACGTAGATAAAAGAGAAAAGACAAACTAACCTTGTGCCCGAAATGGTTAAGGAAGACAAAGTGGAATTTGTGCACACGCTTACTTGTCAAAGTTAAATGTACCCTGAGTTAACAATTAATGAAGCTAGTAGATTTTATAATCTAAGTGTCCACCTCATCCTATTAAATATAGGACAAAGTTGTATGAATAACATCAAGCTTAATTAATGGTTAAAATTATGTTCATCATTTTGGTTTCATTGTTGAGAAAGGTGTCAAGTATTATAATATTGATAATTTTGGGTTTAATTTCCTACTTTAATTTACTGATTTCTAATTTAAATTTACTACTTACCTAAATTAAATTTATTACTTTCATAGAGTAAATTTCCTTTCTATCATCAGGAATTTAAAAAATCAATTTTTCACCTTTCACTACAAAATATAAACAAGGTTAACTCATAACTTTGTTTATCTTTATGTGATATAGCACTAATTAGGAAAAAAATAGAATACTTTTTTACCAAAAATATACTAACTCTATGTAGGTAAGAGAAAAATAGCTGATAAAAGTAAAGTTGGGAAAGTTTTAGTTGGTAATGATTCGGATAATGTGAAGATAATTGATGTCTATCAAGAGATTGTATCCCTTAAAGCCATGATCAAATAACTACAAGATAATACCAATTGGTTTCAATCCCTAAATAACATAGTAGAAGTAGGGGATGGATATATAAATCATAAATTACATGCACATATTGGTAAAGGCTAACTTGCAGTGATTACATGTGTACCTACTGATAAATACCATCTTGTAACAACTTCAAATAACATAATGTATGCCCTGATTAGTGAAGAAAAATAATCTACACAAACTATTGTTACACCTACTAGTAAGGAATATCAACTTGTATTATAAATAGATGCCCCTATTGGTGCAAACCAACATGCAACAATTTCTTCAGTTCTTATTGATCATGAAGATCAATCCACAACATATGGTATTACACTCGATGATGAGAAAGATATCTGTAATTACCTATCATACACATATTGGAGAATATAAATATAACATAACAACCACTTCTACAACAAATACTATATATATACTATTGGAAATCAATGTGTAAAAGTCATTATGAATAATTTATAGATTATTCCTCTTGCAAAAATTAGTAAGGAATGACTTATTTTTAGTGAAAAATTCAAGAGCCACATAAGAGGAAATGGTTGAAGAACTGTGATGATAAAAAATAATATTTTTATGACTCTTCTACCCATGAAATGTAGTTCAGATGTCTTTCTATCAATCAATACTATTTTGATAGATGAGTATGAGAAGAAAACTCAATAATTTCTTAAGGGTAGAATTTTTAAGAGTAATTAGTGGATGAAATGTTGGCTATTTATCTCGTTGATTATTGTAAATCTGATACAAAGTACAATTGCCAATATATTTGGGTAGAAAAATAAAAGATGTAAGTTGGAAAAATTGAAAATAAAGGAGAACAAGGCTTATGTGCAACTCAAAGGGAATCTCGACCACCATTGTAAAGAGATCCAAGTATGCCTAAAGAGCCATTGTTATCTAGTTTCCATTTATTTAGTTATGTTTTTCCTTTTTATGCACTTCATGCTTATAATTACACCACACCACCATCTCATCATTTGATAAATCATTACCAAAAACCACATACCCATTGGCCTTGGTATCAATGCCAATCATGGTAGTCACCACACCAAAATTGATTGCCACAAAAAAAGGCTTGATGTTGGGAATAACCATCATTGGTTTTGCTATCTAAAACATCCTATAACCCAACCTATCCTCTGGGATGAAAACTAGTGAATAAACATTACAATCGATTAACTTTCCAACCCTCTAAATAAATTTGATCATGCGGATAAGAGTTAAAAATTGATGCTACTTTTTTCCCCTGCTCCAACTTACACATAACACTAGTATCAATGTGGCTTAACCAGAATGAAATAAAGAAATTATAATCCACCCCACATACTAAGTAAACTCAATAGAGTTCCATATTCATTCAAGGATTTTAGTGAACCACATTCACAACTATTATAATAAATAGACTACCCTGAGGAAGTCTTCAGAGCAATACTAAAACATTCCATCATCAATAATGAGTCAATCCTTATTCTACCTCATTCATAATAATAATGTATCACTAACAATTTATGACCAACCTATGTATAGTTGATTTATAAATATAAATTTTAAATGTTTGTGTCTATAAATTTTGTATTTTTTGGTCCTTATGGTGAAATATAGTTGATATTACTGGGTAGAGAAATCCACAAGTGGTTTTTCTTGTTATTTGAGATCTTAAAACTAGTAAGTCATCAAAAAATGGAAAAAGAATTACTCAGATTAAAATTTTGAAAAATTGTTTTGTGCATCATAGTGTGTTTTACAAAAACCTCTTTTAGTTTTTGTACAGCTAGAAACATTTGTCTTTAATACTACTAATTAAAGATAACATGTGAACATAAAAAAGAATATAAAAATTAACCAAAATTAAATTCTATGAGAGGTTTTTGTGTAAATTAGTATGATTAAAATAAACCTCTTTAAAAAAATCTAGTAACAAAATTTTTTTAGATATCAAGTTTTCTTCTATCCTGTAGCAACTATGAGGGGTATCTTGTACCAAATAGAAAAATTAAAATATTCAAATTGCTTAGAGTTAAACTCTAGGAGAGGTTTTTATTTTTAGTGAACTCTTAATTAAAAAAATCTTTCAATTTTTTACACATTTCCAAGCATTTATGAGATATTCGGCTTTCTATTTTTCATATTTTTTTTATTTTTAAGTAATAAAACACATTTTTCTACCATTTACCAAAGGTTAGAAGCATCATATATAGACAAATTCATCATCACTTATGTATAATACATATACATGGTCACATCAATATATCTATAACATTCTTTAACAAATTATCCTCTTAGATAAACATCCTAACTACATGATTCTTGGATCCTATTAGGGATGTTATTGATTTCCATTACATCTCATATTTTGAACAAAACCAAGAATGTTATTTAAATACAACTAAACATTGATGAAATCTAAATTCACATCACTAAATAAACTTCACATCAATTTCCTTAAGGTCTATATCACTAAAATTATTCACACCTCAACCATAAAATAAATGTTATACATTGCCTTGAGCATGTGAGCTTCTTTAAAAATTTCCATATTGATTTGATTTTACACATGCTATGGATATTTTTTAGGTTTTTATAGGATACTCTTATTACAACTAAAAATTTATTCATTCACATATACCCATTAAGGGTTTTGATCCATGACATACACAATCTCATAACAATGTTTTGGCATCGGTGATCAAATTTTATGGTAACTTTCATTGTATTTCTTATGATTATATAGACTAATTATTAATTTTTTTCCATTGGTGTATTTCATGTTGTGTGCATTATAACCTTCTATCTGAATAATCAACTAAAATCTTAATGATTTTAATGTTACATAGTATTTATTATCTCATGAAACTAAATATAACCATCCTCAAAAGACCATGAATAGATAATTTCATTGTTGATTTTTTAGAATTAACATTTGTTGCAAAATTTTACAGGTGGATAATGATGCTTTCTATGAATACTCTTAGATTTCTCACAGCTTAATTATAGGAATATCTCTACTACATAAAAAAGCATACCCATTAGTGTAATACTTGTCAGAATGTGGGGAAACCCAAACTTTTTGATGCACATTTTAAGTGGCTTCATATCACTTCAAGTCCACCAACAAAAGCTCATGTAACCTAATGAGTACACAACCAAGATATTTTTTTCTAAAATATTGGACATTATTTCATACAAGAAGACTACCAAGCTACACTTGGATGACTTGGTTCAAGACTTGAATTATATTTGTATAATAAAAGTATAAAATTCATGTATTGTTAATTTTATTAGGATATCTTTCTCATTATCTAACATCACTTCTCATTGCATCACTATGGAAAATTATATGCAGATAATTGAGTTGATTTGGAGTCTATGGTACAAATTCTTCTTAACCTCTCCACCATGTTATCATTTGTATAAAAATTCTAAAAAAAAACTCATCAATAAAAGCCTTCAGGTATTTTTGACAACCTTGGCTCAGAAAGCTAGTTTGTTAGCTAACCAAGTGTTGAATAAAGAACCTTGATTAGAAAACTATCTTGTTGGCTAATCAAGGACAAAAATAAATAAAAATAAAGTAATAAATAAATCTATCATGCCTTTCATTTTTTAGTCATTTCTATTTTTGTTGCTTACACTTGTAAAATATATTTATTTTTATATCTTTTTTAAAAAGGCTCTAGGATTCAATATTTGTACCAACAACATCCTTAATACAAAAGCTAAGGATTACAAATTATAGGTGGGTGGTAGGATCCATGTATTCATTTCTCATATTTTGTTATTATTACTTACCATATAAAAAATTTCTCCCTTTCTCTCTTTTATTGCATCTCCATGTTATATCCTTGTTTATGTGGCCTTACATTCTATTAGCTTAATGGCTATAGGTTTCTAGTTTACACTCGTAGCCACTAGTGCCTAGATATTTTTTATAAGCCACTACCATAGTTTGTCTTATAGACACTACCATCAATTTTTTACCATTTCTTGCATCCTTTTCATATTCACTTTGCTTATGTATTTGCTCTTTGTCATGTTCTCATGATAATCAAACCAACCTATTTATGCTTCATAAAACTCATATCTTACACATTTGGATGTTATTACTCTATGGATATTCATCTAAACATTTATATAGATACAACAAAGTTACTATCAAACTTAAATAGTTATTGATCTCACAAACTCTAACAAATTTTTTCTTCGGGTCTTCAGGCGCTCTACCTTGTCACTCATTACTCAAAGTGCTAGATTGTTAAATTCATAACTTGGTTTCACTACTTGGATGACTACATGTTGCTACTTCAACTGACTAGATACCAAAAAAAATTATGACATCATTATTCTATTGATAAGCCTTTCCATGAAGTTAAATAATTTATTATTTATTTAGGATAATTATGTTTTTTTTTAATTTTAAATAGGTACGTATAATTATTATATTTTATGTGTTATTTCCCATTACTTATTGTAATCCTTAACCAGTCTTGAGTCAACCAAGTCACTTATCCTATCCACTCCATATGCCTTTTTTAATTAACCTCAGGCCTTGTCATCCCACTTCTTTTCACACTCACCTAAACCCTCATGATGTAAGTTTATTGTCATGTTCTATACCTTTTTGGTATTTATTGTCATGCTTGTGTATGCCCCATTTCTTCACCACATTCCCACAATAAAGCCATGTAGTCCACTTGAGGACAAGTGTATTCATGAGTTGGGGGAGAATAAGGATATAAATTTCATTTATTTCCTTTGTTTTGATATGTCTTCAAAACATTAAGTTAGGGGGTATACTGAAAATTCATGTCATTTGTAGCAATGTCAAGAGAGGCATGCAAATCCTTATAAGGAAGTTGTGATAAGGATGTATTCACCATCATTAAATGAGACATATGTAGCTCTAGATTCAATCAAGTAATAATGCAAGTATTCACTAAAATATAAAAATAAATTAAGATATTTCATACTTACATCAGTTTTATAGATACTTAAAACTATCATTGTACATACTTGTAGCCATTATTGTACACACATGAGGTTTCATACCTGTAGTAGAGATTGTAGCTTATTATTTCTATAGATGGTTAAACATTTGCCTCATATCATGATGAAAATAAAATAGTTTATTTTTGTGATAAATGTCATTGCCAACTAAATATGCTTTATAAATTATCTAATTTGTTTACTTTATTTGGTTGTGATTCTCAGGATTTTTTTCACCTTAAATTAAAAATAAGTTGTTGTAAATTAGAAATTTTCCCCTATTTTCGAAGGTGAGATTCAATATGTATTATTTTCATATTCCCCTCACACTCTCATTTAATGTATCATGGTTTCAATCATTTATATTGATCATATGGTACTTTCAGTTGATCACATCTCTAGATCAAAGCATCAAAACTTTTTAGAATATGAAGAATGAGTGGTTGTCAAAGGTTTTGTGCAGTTAAAATTTATTGTATGGGTATATATTCATGCTTGATAATGGCATTGATGGAGTTATTTCATTAAGAGTTTGTTATGATGAGTTGATGACTTATAAAATGGCAAAGAATTTTGAAAATACTAAAATGCATATCATCGTATCAATAGCTCAAAATAAAGAGTGATTAATTGAAGTAAGCATATAGTTATTATATTGGAAAGAACCTCATATCTCTATTGCAATAGAAAGAACTTTGATTTGTTTACAAATTCATGGATTCAAACATCAAAAAATGTTGTTAAACATAAGGAGATGAAAATATGGAATAAAGTTTATAAAATATAGAGGATTTATTGCAATATATTTTTGAAGATTCCATTTATTTATTTCAAATGTCGCTATGCACTTTCATGTCATTTCCCATTTTGATCATAACTAAATTGATATACATTTGCACAGGGAAGTGTAAATACTTAAGTTTTGGGGTGTGATGAGGCCCAAAATTCTCCCTCATCCTACTTATTTATATTTTCTAAAACACCTTCTTATGTTTTCATCCACATCCTTTTATCATATATAATGATGATATACACACATATTGTATGAATAACATATATGCATATTGTTTTGGTTACAACTAGTTATCTTTAAATAAACTAGTATGATTTAATGGATTTAATGTTTATGGTGTTACTAATGGAAAGTGAAGAATGTATAATGCACTTATTTAAAGGTTTATTATACCTATATTTATGAAAGAGAGAGATCCTTTTGATTTATTACCAACTTGTAGCAAGTGGCTACTTATATTTTTGGGCTAAAATAGATTAGTTTGGAAATTTTGGAAGGAAACATCAATATTTTTCCTAATCTTAAATATTATATCATATTTGGATTCCCCTTGAAAATTTATACACTTCCAAAAAAATTGGCATCTTATTTCGAGTCCATATGTGAAAGATATGGCTCCTAGAAGTAGCTCGTAGTAATCTGGGCAGTGATAGCTTGTAGTAATAGTTGTAGGTGCATTTTTAGAACTGAGGTAATTTTTAGTAGATTTAAGTGGATCCTCTCATTTGTTTTAAGAATCGAATGGTTCCTATATTATAGGAAAAGGATTATGTTGATTATAATATTTACTAAACCATATTTTCCCTTCATGTAACAATTATTTACATTGGAAGTTAGTGGGCATTTTGGAGTAGAAGATCTCTTCCATGATTCAAGAAGTTGACTTGATTCTTTGAATATATGGTTGAATAAATTTAGAATTTTTTCTTCATTTTTTTTTTTCCAACATAATATTATATTGTTTATATTGTTGCAACAAAATAAGTTTATTATTGGTATTATTGTAACCAACTATATTTTACGTATAACCATATATCTTCAATTTTAACTGATGGATTTTAAGAATATATTGAATAAGCATTTGTATCCAATATAGAAGGATTAGAGTTTAGATTGTAATAAAGTTAGTGAGTTATTGAATTAGTGAATCTAAATAGTTTATGATAATTAAAAGAAAGTTTTGAATATTATATTATTGTAATTTTGTTGTAGTAGAACTATTATAAAATAAAAGTTAGTTTGAAGAAGTAACTCACCTATATCAAAGGTGGGAGTTTAAGCTCTAGTATAAATTAGGTAGGGGGAAAATTCACATGGATATGTAGACTGATTTATCATTTGTTAGTATCAGCTATATTTTTGTATTTTTTTATGCATGTATTTATTATTTCATTTTGAATATATTATGTGTATGATTTCATGTATGAATAATCATTCTTTCATTCTATACATGTAATTCATTTAGTGTGTGAAGCTTCCAACAATTATGTTTTACCTTTTTCATGAAATTTAATTTATGCAAGTGTGTTTATGTTTATGCAATGATTAGGACACCAACCTTCTAGAGATACTAGTGTTGTACATATAGTGATGACCTATTGTCAAATCTAAACACACCCTGGGTTGATAATTAATGAAGGTAGTGTATTTTATAATCCAAGTGGACACCTCATCCTATTGAATATAGGATAAGGTTGTAAGAACATTTCAAGGTTTAATTAGTGGTTAAAACTTTGCTTGTTAATAACACTTACTTAACATCATGTAAGATATAAATCCACTCAATGGAATTATGATGATGTCATTTGATGTTGAGATAGTATCAATCCATATTGATGATAGTTAAGTGCTAACTAAAAATAATCCTCTTCCAAAATCAAGGGAATGTATGAAATATCAATTCATTAAAAAAATATTAACACATAAGAAGTCACCAAAAAACATAGTGTGCTCCCCTACTATGAGGATGATTCCCACCACTTAAGGGTGGTACTAATCTCTGAGGGTTATTCTAAGATTCCTTTCCCTATAACTTATATTCTCAAGGCACAAAACTACATCAATACGTGCACACTCACTTTATTGAGAATTATCTCATACTCACACAACATCCATTAAACATAGAAAAAGTGGCCCCTAGTGGCTTTGCTTATAAATAGAAAAGGTCAAACCATCACTAAGGATGATCTATCTAAGGTTATTAAAAGGGTTATAGGACATTATTCATGAAATTTGTGAACTATGCTAGGTACTTAATTATTTAACATGGTACACAACCAACACTAAAAAAACTTGATCAAAGGGATAAGTACTACGTATAATAAAGGTATATATTCCCCATAAGGACACATACTCATACCAAAAATCCCAATCTCATAATGGTTATAAAAATGATAGCCCAACTTAGATTCATGTGTCATATCCATTATGGTGCCCTAGAACTCAACCCCTCTATGTCTAATCTAAAATCAAACCCTCATGGGTATTCCAAGAATATTCTACAATAATTAATGTCAACCTTACAAAGAATGGGAAAAATGACATCATTTAAGGAGTCAAAGTGCATGTGATACCCTTAGATGATTAAAAAAATGACATAATTATTAATGGGTCCTCTTAGGAAAAAAGATTCCCAATAAGGATGGATGTGTTACACAAGAACTACTCATCGAGCCATACACAAGGATGGAATAATCATCATAATATAAATAAGGGTGTGGCATGTTTAATAAAATGAGGAACTAAAATCCCAAAGAACCAATACAATAATTAAATGTGGTACCACATGCCATATGATTCAATATGCATTTATACAACATACATTATCAAAAGGATGCAATGGTAAACACAAGAGAGAAGGGTCACCTCAAAAAGTTGACATCTAAAAATTTTCATATTTCAAAATCTAAGCTAAACTACATGCTCTAGGAAAATAGCATGCAAGCTAAAAAAGTAAATGCATACCCTTATCGTGAGTATGATTAATAGAAAAATTAGATACACCCACTCGAGGTTAGTGTTACCTTTTTCTCCAAAATAAACTTAAAATACATCAATTCTATCAACATTCATGGGAAACCCACTCAAATGGGTGCCACCACCATGAGAAATAAAACTTCTCTATGAGGAAACTATCTCACTATCATCAAGGAGCTCAACTATCATGGATACATCAATTAACTCAAGATGCTCCACAAGTATCAAGGTACACTCTAACCTTCTAGTAATGATGAAAAAATGCATGTTTCTATCGAGGGTTATTATCAATAATTTCACCTCCAAATCATTATCAATTCAATATAAAGGTATTCTATATATAGATACTCAAGCAACAAGGTCATAACCTCAAAGGGGTTGTTGACTAGAACATTTGGATATCAACATCCAAACTAGATCCATATACCTTGGTTACCAAGAAAACATGAAAAAAATCTAATAATACCACTCTAACATAATCTTGAATTTGATTAAGTCTATGATCACACCTCCTTGGTTCCAAGATACAATAAAAGCTTGGATGCTACTCTCTAACCATCACCTATGTCCAACTCCAATGTATAATATATACATCATGTGGCTAAAACCAAGGCATATATCACTACTAAAATGAGGCAAGGGTCATTCACCAAAATGATAGGTGAAAACAAAGTGACCCACATGGGGCTCCATAACAAGGCCATCCACATAGTATCACCATTCTATCAGACAAGGTGATGACAAAATATAACATCACTTATATGTATGCAATTAGGTTTCAAGTGGAAAATACATGTGTAACACCATGAGGATCTTAGTTCCTCATGTGGACCAAGTATGTCCCTAATGTCTTGGTAACCCTATTATTACACTAAGATAAGACTTTTGGCTTGAGGGACTCTGCCTAAACTATTCTTGGAATTACTCATAAGACGAGAGTCATAAACTAAGGAAAATGGTATGACTTAATAAAATTCATATTGATTCATTCCAATCTCATCACTTAAGGTGATACAAAAAACATTAAACCCTTTATCACACTCCACTTGAGTAGTGAGGCAATGTTTACTTGAAAGGAAGTCATTGAACCTGGAAAGGCCCATATCGACCCTAGGCATACAAGAGAATATACTATATATCTAGGATCAAACCTTATGGTTTTAAAAACAAAATTAAATATATCTTAAAAACTTAACTATAATTTCAGCAAAGGTAATATTCATATGACTAAGGTCATGGGGAAGTCCCATTAGCTTGTCACACAATAACTCACTTACGAGCTAATGGTCATGTGGTCCTCACAACCATCTAACTTCATAACACCTAGTATGAACCTTTGTTACAATATTTCATCAAATCTCATCCACTCTAATATATCGGTGGATGTCCAACAATCATAATATGGGTCTCTCAAGTGTGGAGACCAAAACAAGGAGCTAAACATATAGTACTTGGTTGAAGAGTCCATAGTCTAAGAAACTCTTCACGTGTAATATGCCTACCTCCAAAATAAGGTGTATCACCTAAAAAATACATGTATTAGTTCACTATGGAATAAGTTGTACCAAATAGTGATACCCACAGCTCCTAGTGTTTTAAACATGATCTGATACCAAAATTTCATGCCTAAAAAAATGGACATTATTGAACTACACAAAAAATGGCTAATTTATTTTTAAGAGTTTCTAAAGCACATTATAGTTACTCCTACTATTAACAATTGGTCAACTATGTGGCTCATGATGCACAATGTGATGAACAAACACACATGCCTAAATTGCATAGATTTGAATGCACATGTGGCCACATGGTCACTTATATAAGCATATCAGCCCCACTCACTCAAATCAGCCTATAAGATCTCAACAAGCCTAACACTCTTTAAGTTGACCTAGTGGGCCCTAAAACCCCAAGGATAAAAAAATACTTTTGATTAAGTTGAGGTGGGTTTGATAAACCACTGGATTGAATGCTTCTATCTAAATCTTTGTAGTGCTAAAAAATGTCTTTAGGTGACTACAACCAATCACAGGGATCATTTCATACTTAAGTTGTAATTAAAAATTTATTGTAAACTTAAGTTAAATTCATTGAAAGTGATCAACCAAAATTCTATAATCCCCATATGACCATGAAATGGGTCTAAAATATCTCAATTAAGCCCATTGAGGATGGTGCAACCCATATCCACTATCAAATCTGATCAATCCCAACTGATAAATTAGGAGAGGGTGTAAAAACCTTAATAATCCTTATGGGGTCACATAAAGGTTACTTACCCCTCATTTTAGTTTTAAACTTATATTTGTCAAATAGGGAGGAAGTTTTGGAGAATCACCTACCCGTAGTCATCCCTTTCCACATTCCTCGCCCTTAGATGACTGCAATTAATGGGGTCTTCAAAATTTTAACATAATTAAACTTATTTCTCTTTCAAAATTTTGACATGATACAAAGGTATGTGGGATCATTTTTTAGGTATGTATATTGATGGAAAGTCTTTAGGTGGCCTTGAACTCTTGCATTTGTCAAAATAGCGATTAGGGAGCTTCAAGCTTCTCTATGGCCATTAATGGCCACCAAACTAGGTTTTAGGTAAAATTATTTTCAAAACTTAGTTTTAGGTTAAAAATATTATTTCATATTATAGAGGATTGAAATTTAGTTAGGTTATTTTTTTGTTTCAACCCATTCTTAGGCTTCTAGGAACCCACACTAGCCCATAAGGTCAAAAAGCACCTCTACTTAAGAAAGAGGTCATATTTAGAAAAACATGTCATTTCAAGCCTTAAAAATTATTTCATGTATAACAGAATGAAAAATTTAATGGGGGTGGGTGAGATGGGGGGGATGCATAGAGTGTGTGGGGATGGTGGTGAGGGAGGTGGGGATCCATTTCAAGTTACCCTACCTTCGAGTCTCCTAGTATTCGCAAATGGCTTCACAAAGCAAGTATCTTAATTTGAAAAAGTTTTAGTTTTAGTTTAAAACTATTTAGGTAAAAACATTAAAACATAAAGGTTAAATAAAAAATAATTTAAATAAATATAATTTAATTATGTTTGATAATCACATCGTTGGTATAGGTTATGGTTAATTTTGATTGATTACTACATGGTTTAAGCCTCCAGTGAGGGGTTCATTGCATGGCTTGTTAGCCATGCAGTTACCTGAACCACTTGACAGTGCTCACATATACCACCATATAGGTAACATAATGGTTTCCCCCTTATTTCTACACTATCTTCCTTAGGACTTATCTCTAATGTTGCATGGTCACATGGGTGACCGCTAGCTATATATCCATTTTCCCTACAAAATAGGGACAATGCACTTCCAAATGGTCTATGTGTTAGAAAAGTGCCCTATAAAATTCAAATTTTCAAAGATTTACCATGGATAAACATTATACTTGAAAAATTATGAAAAGAGCGACATTGGGTCCTAAAAATTGCTAATTTTATTATAAATTTATTTTAAACCCAAGTTGACCTTGTTTTAAGTACACCAAATTTACGTGAAGTTGGTCAATTTTATTAAGGAGTCTAGGCATAATTAGGAGTTTTTAACTTCAAAGATTTATATCTTTATTTTTGTAATTCTAAATATTAATCTATGAATTGATAAAGATTTATAGCACAGTTTAGTTTATGAATAAATTATTTTTGGGAGGTTTAGGTAACACTAATTGTGTAGAAAGTTTATAAATCTAGAATAGCCTTTTTAGGGCATATATAGGAACAAGATAATGAAAACATGTAAATCTAAATTTTCACATTTATTTTTAAAAATGAATATTTACATTGAAATAATTTTTCATGAGAATTCAATTTCATCAATATTTATGCATTTCAATGCCATTCAAAATATATTGTTCTTTCTTCTTTCTCTTTCGACTAGAGCTACTATGAGGCAATAAGCATGAAAACTCATAAAGTTATGTTATACTTCCTTCCATATATTTTCACAATAATTACAAATAAATATTACATTATAATGGATTTCAAAATAGCCAATAACATTTTTACAAGTCATTGATAAATCATTAAAATAACAAGTTTTTTAGTAGGCACCACATATAACTAACATGGCTAACTAAATGAGAGGTTCACCTCCCATCCATTTTACATTGTAAGGTTATTTCCCTAAGAATCTGCAACCATAAAACTCCCATATATATGCATGGTGAACATCAATTGTATGAGGTAGGTCAAAGTTAACAAGATAAGATTTGGTTGGTGGTTAGAACACTAACTAGGATACTCAATTAGAAGGCTAACTAACACATCTTCCACTAAATATTTCCATCACCCAAATAAAAGCATTCAATAATGCCAAAAACACCATTTGAAAAATAATAATATCAAAGGAATACATAATAACATTCAAATATAATAATAATTTCCATGAGATGAGGATAATGTAGGGGCGTATCCCTCCTGTCCTACCGCTTCTCTTGGCCATGGGAGGACTTTAACCCAGTCAACCATGCCAAATAAACATGTAAGAGGACATGTAAATTCAGTTACACTAGCCACTATCACTACACCAAGAAGAACCATGTAGGACAGTATGAGAACCTAGTTTCACTAGCTAAAACCACTATGAAAAGAAGAACCACATAAGAGGGTATGGGAACCCAGTTCTACCAACCACTATCACTATGAAAAAAGAGAAAAAATAGGACATGTAATTTAAACCCAAATGGGTAGCCTAATAATGTCAAAATGATTCAAGAAATGTATTTTAAAAAAATAATCAAAAAATAAGTGATGATTCATCTCCAAATCCCAATTAGAAAATAACATGCACATGGTGGCCATATGCACAATAGTGGTAAACAAAAGTGAAAATATGGTAGGTTGAGTGGATCTACACCTCTTAAAAAGAATCAAATAAAATGGATAAGCTTATATTTCAAAGTAATGACATAAGGAAAACAATTCAAAGGAATATGGAAGCCTACCTCAAGTTATTTACTTGGTTCACACAATCTAATTCATATTCAAAAAGTTGGGTTGGTTCTCCTCCTCACAAGATAATATATCTTCCTTCTTCTCTCAGATTATGCTTCTCTCTTCTATATTTCCTCCCATTTCTCAAATATAATATGGCAAAAAATTAATTCTAACGAAGGCTTTCCCTCCTCATATAGTTTAGGCACTCACTTCTAGTGGTTAATGGGAAGGTGACATGTGTCCCTCTCCATTCCTTGGATCTAGGTGGAAATGTCCACACAAGCATTAACTCCTCTTACAAGCCCATGCGGACAAGCAAGGTAAGTCCATGCCTCTTAAATGCTCCCATTATCTCATGCCATAAATGGGCGCATGGGTTTTCCTGTGGCTTTATCCACACTCTAAATAAGTTATACACCAAGCTATAGTCAATTAGGGTCTTAAATACACAAATATAAACCTTTAAATCACTTTATATCCAATTAAAAACTTGGTTGAAATTTCTAAATTGATTTTTGGTCAAGGGGACTAGTTATATGGTTTAAACATTTACTTTATTGAGTGAGAAAAATGTTAAAGTGACTCTTAAGGTTTAGAACAAGTATTAAAAGTGTCAAAGGGGTGAATAATGTTAGGAGGACCAAGGATGTTCACAACTTATGAATAGGTCCACATATTTCACTAGAATAGGGTTTAGATTTTAGGAAGTCAAGTAGTCATTACACCATTATACCAATGATGCAATCTTGCTCAACATAGTCCCAATTCCATCATTGGCTTATCCTATCAACTGCATATAAATTCAAACATAAAATTCATTACCCTATATGGTTCAATCTATATAATGAAAACAAGACAAGTAATCTCAATTCATACAAATGCATATGAACAATGGTAATATACTCAATAAAATCATCTAAACATCTATATAATCAATCATATGTTTAATACACACTATCTTTATTAGTATAGAAATATAATAAGCATCATAATGGATAAATAAAATAACATAAGTAAACTAACATCACACATATAAAATGCATTGTCTCAAACATTAGGTAATATTATATCATGCCTCAATACATTTATAACACATCATATCATGAGGTGTCTAAAATAAAAAATATACAAAAGCAAGAACTGTGAAAATATGGGTCTCAAATATGCTCCCAATGTGGAAAGGTAGCCCATAGGTTTGAGGAATGTCTCATATTTTAATGTCCATGCATCATTTGTAACATGTATATCTTACATCCCACTCATGTATACCATGAAAATCTTGTGCATAGAGCATGGATATGTAATATACCATATATATGATAAATATAAGAAATCGGTCATGTAATTATTAAAGTTTGTCATGCATAAATCTTTATCTTTTAATTTCTTTGAATACTTTTTTTGTGTTTTTGAATTATATATATATTATTTTTTATTTTTATTTTTTGAATTTTTGTGAAGTGAATTATGATCTTGCTAAATAAAGATCCCATAAATGGGATATCCACATATAGGTCCTATATTAATCAATGCACACCTTGTATACTATGGGCAAGGATAAACATTTATATCAATGTCTAAATAAGAGAAATGATCATGTTTTATACAACATACATCATTACTATCATAATCAACTTAGCCAAGTATATTTCATGCAATTTTAGTAGTCATAGTAACCTATGAATGTCCATTTAAGCTTGTAGAATGGTTCCTATATTAATTTTATCACTAGAAAATGAACTTATAGAATTATCTGAGGACATGACAGATTACATCGAGTCCCCAAGTCAAGAGTTACCATATTAATATCATTGAACTCCATGGTATGGTTATCAATAAAATATTTTATCTTATGTCTCAAATAAAATCATATAGTAATATAATGTCTTCAAAATCTATGCCAATCAAAATATGCAGATGTATCAAACCCCTTAGATTGTGCTTTTTTCATATCAAACTCAAATGGTAGAGGAATAGATATAAAATCACACTCAAGTAGCATCTGCAATATCTTATGAGGAGGTTATTTTAACATTTTCAATGTCTACTTTTGAGAGATTACATTAGCCTTATTCATAATATGAATAATTTGTAATTGTATTACTATAGTTATTCCATGAACTATAAGCTTCCAAATGTGTTGTTATAGTGCTTAAAAATTATCTATTCCATGATTAATTATTATATGAAAACAAAAATATGGTATCAATTTTTTATATCGTAACTATTGTCACTTGAACTTTCACCCCTTGAGGAGATGACAAGTCTCTCCTCATTCAAGTGGCAAAATGGAACCACCTCAAGGCTGTGGGTGACCTAAATTTGAGGTGGATCTCTAGATTAGGGCTATGTTGAGTTGTGGAGCTAAAATCTTCACTAATGAGCTAATGTTGAGGTTGTTGGGCTTACACAGTAACCGACATCGATCAGAACCAACTAACATCAGTTAGGGGTCGACCAGCATCGATCATCTTCAAACCAACACTGACTTTTGTGCATTTCTAGAATTGTTATTTTTAGGAGAATAGATTTGAGCATTTGATTTAAGAGGTGGATCTAAGGGTGGTGAATGCATGGCTCATGAACCCTAGTGTTGTAGTATTCTATATAGTAGGGTTAGATCCTCATATCATATACAACTTTCAGTAATTGAGTTTATTGTAATTGATTGAGAGAGAGAGAGAAATCTTGAGGGAGAATTACTGTACATCTGTGAGGTGTGAGGAGAGAGATTTCTTCATTGTATTTCCTTCCAAAAGAGTTTAATACAGATCGGTTGTTACTTGTATCTCTTATTATTTGTTGTTTTTGATTTCTAGTTACTTATTACTTTTGGTTTCAATTTCATGTTTAGTTGCTTATACAAAAGTAATCAATTATACTCTAAGATCCTAACAACTGATATCAGAGCCAGGTTAGTGTTTGTTGATTACAAAATTCACTCACAGGGGTTTCTAATTGAGTGGGAGCAAAGCAATGGTAGAAGAAAGTAAACTAAGAATGGAGAAATTCAATGGCAAGAGTTATCAATTATGGAGGATGCAGATTGAAGATCATTTGTATCAAAAAGATCTGTATTTACCATTGGGTGGGGTTTCAAGGAAGCCCACAGATATGGAAGATGAAGAATGGAATATTCTTGATCGAAAGGCTCTTGGATCTATAAGGTTGAGCCTAGCAACTTCTGTGTTTTCCAACTTATCACAGGCAAAGACAACGGTAGAGTTAATGGATACTTTGGCAAATTTATATGAAAAACCCTCAGCTTCGAATAAGGTATATCTTATGAAGCAATTATTTAATTTGAAAATTCAAGAAGGTGGATCTGTATCTAGTCATCTTAATGATTTCCATATAATAGTAAATCAGTTAAATTTAGTCAAAATAGTTTTTGATGATGAAATTAGGGCTCTCTTAATCTTATGCTCTTTACCTAAAAGTTGGCATAGTTTGGTAATGGCAGTTAGTAATACTGCATCTACTTCAAATATCTTGAAAGTTGATGATGTTGTTAGTGTAATCTTGAATGAAGAAATTCACAGGAAAAGCATAGGGGAAACATCAGGTAATGCTTTAAGTGTTGAAAGCAGGGGAAGGCAAAGAGATAAGGACAAGCAAGGAAAATCAAGGTCAAAGATGGGAAGTAGATCCAAATCTAGAAATGGAAGAATAACCTACTGGAATTGTGGAAAGAAAGGGCATGCAAAGAAAGATTGTTAGTTTAAGGATAACAAAGAAAATCAGCATGAAGGTAATAAAGAAGCAAAAGTTACAGGTATTGTTGCACATGATGCTCTTATATTTTTTTTGGATAATAAAGTAGAATCATGGGTTTTAGATTCCGGTGCCTCTTTCCATGCAACCCCAAATAGAGAATTTTTCAATGATTATGTCCATGGAGATTTTGGAAAAGTTTATTTAGGGAATGATGAGCCTTGTAAAATTGTTGGTAAAGAAGAAGTGCAGCTGAAATTGCATAATGGCAACACATGGGTGTTGAAGGATGTCATGCATGTACCCATCCTGAAGAGGAATCTGATTTATGCAAGAAAGTTGGGTGATGAGGGTTGCATAGTAACTCTCATAGTTGAATCTTGGAAAGTTTCCAAGGGTGCACTTGTATTAGCAAAAGGTAAGAGAGTAGGTACACTTTATCTATCTACTTGTATTACTAATTATTCTCCTTATATTTTATCTACTTCAGATGTAGATGTAAAGTTGTGGCACTATAGGCTTGGTCACATGAGTGAAAAGGGAATGAATGTTCTTAAGTCAAAAGGTAAGCTTTCAGATTTGAAAAGAATAGATCTAAATTTCTGTGAGCATTATATTTTTGGGAAATATAAGAAAGTGAGGTTTCTCAAAACTGGGTCAACAAAGAAGAAGCACAAGTTAGAGCTTTTTCACACAAACGTGTGGGGACCAACTCAGGTAGCTTATATTGGTGGATCACAGTATTATGTTTCTTTCATTGATGATGCTATAAGAAAGGTATGGGTTTATTGCATAAAGAGGAAATTTGATGTTTTTGACACATTTAAGAAATGGAAAGCTTTGGTTGAGAATGAAACAGGTTTGAGATTGAAGTGCCTTAGATCTGAAAATGGTGGTGAGTACTGCAGCAATAAATTCAACAGTTACTATTTTATGAGTGGAATACGTAGGGAAAGGATGGCTCCAAGGACACCTTAGCAAAATAGAGTTGCTAAAAGGATGAATAGAATAATAATGGAGTGTGCACAGAGTATGAGGTTGTATGTTGGTTTGCCCTTATAGTTTTGGGTAGAAGCTGTAGATACTACGATTTACCTAATTAATAGAGGACCTTCTACTGCACTAGATGGTGGAATTATAGAAGAGGATTGGATAGGTAAAAGGGTAGATCTTTCATTTCTCAGAGTTTTTGGTTCTGAAGCTTTTGTGCACATTTATAAAGAAAATAGAAAGAAACTGGATGCTAAATCTATGTGGTACACTTTCATTGGTTATGGTTTTGGAGATTTTGGATTCCAGTTGTGGAATTTAGAAACTAACAAAATTATTAGAAGCCATGATGTAGTTTTCAATGAGAAGGTGATGTACAGTGATCAGCTCAAGAGGCTGAATAATTCTAAGTAGGGCAATCTTGATTTGGAAGAGGTTATGATCCAAAATGAGCTCGTAGGTAAAAATCATCACTCATAGAAAAACATAGAGACCGACATTGGTCAGGTGGAAATTGGCATCGATCAAGAGGAATCGATATTGGTCAGGTGCAGACTAGCATCGATCAGAGATGACCAGGATCGATCACTATCAGAAGAAAATTTGGGCAGACAGCAAGCTGTAAATGAGTCTCAAATGCCCATAAGGAGGTCTAAAAGGGTAAGTAAACCTCCAATTCATTATTCCCCTTCTTTATACTACTTGTTGCTCACTGATGGTGGAGAACCAAAAAATTTTGATGAGGCAATGCAGATAGAATCTAGGAAATAGTGGGAGCATGGCATGAATGAGGAAATTGATTCCTTGGAAGAGAACCATACGTGGGATTTGGTTGAGTTGCCAGCCAAAAAAAAAGCACTGAAAAACAAATGGGTATATAGGTTAAAGGAAGGAGAGAATGGACAAATGAGACATAAGGCCAGGTTGGTAGTAAAGGGATTTGCACAAAAACTAGGTATTGATTTTGGTGAAATTTTTTCTCCTGTAGTAAAGATGACTTCTATTCAGACTATATTGTCTTTAGTTGCTATTGAGGATTTACATCTTGAGCAACTTGATGTTAAGATAGCATTTCTTCATGGAGATTTGGATGAAGAGATATATATGGATCAGCTGGAAGGTTTTGAGGTCAAAGGTAAGGAGAAACTTTTGTGTAGGTTGAAGAAAAGCTTATATGGTCTTAAGCAAGCTCCAAGACAATGGTATTTGAGGTTTGACAAGTTTATGATAGAGCATGGCTTTAGTAAATGTCAATCTGACCATTGTGTTTATTTTAATAGATTGGATAATGGTAGTTATATTATCCTATTACTGTATGTAGATGATATGCTTGTTGCAGGTTCACACATGCAAGAAATTACTGAGCTTAAGGTAAAATTAGCTCACACATTTGCCATGAAGGATTTAGGAGCAGTAAAGAAAATCCTTGGCATGAGTATTAAGAGAGACAGAAAAAATCACAATTTGATTTGTCTCAAGAGGATTATGTGAATAAGGTGTTGAAGAGGTTCAATATGCAGGATGCAAAACTGATAAGCACACCTATGGCTAGACACTTCAAGTTGAGCAAAGAATAGTGTCCTAAATCAAATGATGAGGTTGAGTACATGAGTAGAGTTCCATATGCTTCAGCAGTTGGGAGATTGATGTATGTAATGATATGTACTAGACCAAATATTACCCAAGCAGTGAGAGTTGTTAGCAAGTTTATGGCCAATCTAGGAAAGGAACACTGGAAAGCAGTTCAGTGGATTCTTAGATATCTGAGAGGGACCAGCAGTAGGCATTTATGCTATGGAGGGTCAAACACTTCTCTACATGGGTATGTAGATTCGGATATGGCAGGTGACTTGGATGGTAGGAGAAGCACCACAGGATATGTGTTCACTATTGGTGGAATGGCGGTTAGCTGGATTTCAAAGTTGCAGAAGGTTGTTGCCTTGTCTACTACAGAGGCAGAATACATTGCAGTCATAGAGGCTAGCAAGGAAATGATTTGGATGACTCGGTTCATGGAAGAGTTGGGAAAGGAGCAAAAGAGTTATAGATTGTACAGTGATAGTCAAAGTGCAATTCATTTGGCAAAGAATTCAGCCTTTCATTCAAGAACCAAACATATACAGCTTAAGTACCACTTCATTAGACAGGTATTGGAGGATGGACAGTTGAGGCTGGAAAAGATCCATATGGATAAGAACACTATTGATATGTTAACAAATCTGGTAATAAAAGAGAAGTTGAATCTTCATTCAACTTTTGTTGGTCTTCAAGATTAAATTTGAAGAGGGAGAAACAAGCCAGAGATGTTTAGAGGATGTTGTTGTATAGGTACAGGTGCAGTTGTTTATCTCCAAGTGGGAGATTGTTGAGTTGTGCAGCTAAAAGCTTCACTAATGAGCTAATGTTGAGGTTGTTGGGCTTACACAGTAACTAGCATCAGTCAAAACCAACCAACATCAGGTAGGGGTCGATTGGCATCGGTCATCTTCAGATCGACACTAACTTCTGTGCATTTCTAGAATTATTATTTTTAGGAGAATAGATTTGAGCCTTTAATTTAAGAGGTGGATCTAAGGGTGGCGAATGCATGGCTCATGAACCCTAGTGTTGTAGTATTCTATATAGTAGGGTTAGATCCTCATATCATGTACAATTTTTATTAATTGAGTTGATTGTAATTGATTGAGAGAGAGAGAGAGAACTCTTGAGGGAGAATTATTGTACATCTACGAGGTGTGAGGAGAGAGAGATTTCTTCATTATAGTTCATTCTGAAAGAGTTTAATATAGATTGGCTATTTCTTGTATCTCTTATAATTTGTTGTTTCTAGTTTCTAGTTACTTATTACTTTTGGTTTCAATTCCATGTTTAGTTGCTTATACAAAAGTAATCAATTGTACTCTAAGATCTTAACAGGCTAGTTCCCTTGATGTACCACTATAGATTAAAACTACTACTAACTTTTGGGGGGGGTGAAAAGGGAGAAGGATAACTAAAAAATAAATCTAATCTAGGGGAGGTGATACACCAAATATATGGTCTACTCACACCACTTACAATGCACTTGGAACCAAAGAGAATCCCAAACATACACTTCATCCAATTAAACACTCCTATTCTACATCAATGTTTTAAGCATGGGGTCTTGGAGAGAGCTTAGGCTAGGAGGACTTAGATAATAGGTATTCTACAAACACTAATGAATAAGCTACTCACTATACCTAAAATCCACATTAGACACTTCTTACTAACCTAAAAAAGAGAGCTTTCAAACTACACAAGGAACTAGGAAGGATAACATGTTAAGGTAAGCAAAATACACTTATACAAGACCAACAACCATAGCATGCACTTCATGAAGTCATAAATGAGGTAAAACAGCATTATTCACTATTTTAAGGCAAAAATTGAGTAGGGATTCACTATACTTAGGTAGAGATATCTATAAAATAGCTAAAGAGGCTAGAATATATAGGAATTATGAGAGAAGAGAGAGAAGGTGAAGCTCAAGAGTCACCAAGACACTTTTCAAGCAAGGAGAATGAGTTACAATAGCATGGAATCAATAATGAGATAGGTCCTACAAGGAAAACAAGGACAAATTTCCCTCAAACTTGTCTAACTCCTCCATATGTGGTGTAGATTCTCTCTTGCTTGCATAAGAAACTGTCTCCATGATTTGCCCTCTTTAGACTACCTCATCACTGTGTAGGGTTAGGTCTGATGATTGATCTTAAGAAGAGGGGTTACTAAAAATCATCTACATGCATTAGAATGGTCTAAAACCATTCACATTCTTCTATCCATGAGAAATCATCTCCAATAGTTGTAAATGATTCATTCTCATGCACCTCTCACACTTGGAAAATAAAATCCTTCTAATTATATAATATCTATGCACAAGGAGGAATGACACTTGTCAAGAGTTTCCAAGTCCTTAAATTCATGAATCCATCCTTAAAAGGCTTCCTAATTAGAGTTCAACATTTTTACTAAGTGTTTAATGTTTGTTCACCATGACTGGTTGAGATGAAGGAGATGGTAAGCAAACTTAGGATATTAGATATCTCAATCCATAGACATAGGGACTTAGAACAAGTCATAATCTTTCTCCTAAAGGTGGTTGCATCATTTGAAGCTTCTCCATACCTATAAAACACACAAATATATTAGGAAAATCCTTACTATACACCATACATATAGGTAGGGTACACCTTAGTCACATGTAATAGGGCCCTAGAGAGTCCTCTACAACTCCGAATCATCTTCCTTACCTTTACTTCCCATCTAGATACTCCATTTGTCTCATCTTTCCAATCAGGTCTAAGTTGGGGTTTGTGAGGGTTTCAGAGAGGTTTTAGGTCTTAGCATTTTTTCATCAAGATCCCACATTTAATTATTGAACTAATTCCACTAAGGGATTCTTAGGGCCCTCCCTAACACCTTTGAACACCTTGAGGTTCCATGCAAAGATTCATGGAAGTTCCAAGCATTCCAAGTTAGCCATCTGTGTCCTTTTTGTACATTATATAGGGCCTGAGTATCTTCAAGCCCAAAAATAGATTCTTGAAGGATTCATCTAAAAACTTATGGTTTCAACACCTCTATCAATATCCTAGCAACATATTTTAATAATTTTTAATGTTCATCTAACCCTAAAAGTGATAGGACTCCTCTCTAGGTACTAGGCCTAGTTGCAAACTTTGTAGTTCAAACCTCCTTATTGACCTTCCATACCTATGAGATGGCTTAGAAACATCAGTTTCATGCTCATTAATGTTCTCCAAATCATTATAATGTTCTCTAAAGGTTAAATTTGTAAATGACCTCTCATTTGGGATTAGGCTTGTACCTTGTCTAACTACCCTGCCTACAAACCTTGTTGCATGGAGTACCTTGTTTGACCTAAGAGATTATAGCTTGGATTTCCATGTTTTAATAGGAAATTTAAAACTTAAAAAATCATCTTGGATGGTCTTTTATTGTTTTGTTCCACCATTTTATCTCTTTTCCTCAAAACTACCAGTTTATGCAAGGGAAAAGTGTTATACCTCTGAGACAAAATAAAGGCACGTTATCTTATTTTCTCATCAAATTTAGTTATTAGAGGTGCTTCTCTAAATCCCAAGGATTATATATACCAATTTTTATCACCTAAATCCAATTATAAGACTCATTACTTCCTCAGTTTCTCAAATAGACCTTACCAATTAGCTCTATCTACAAGTTTTTCTAAGATTGATTATGTTTGCATCTTTTTAAGGCTTTTCTATGCCCCATTTTTTTTTCTAGGAAGTATTTCTAGGCTTTTATAATCACATAGAGTGTCTCCAATCTCCCTCTAACACCCTGACCTCTCAAATGACCTCTATGCTATTAGATTTCCAAGACTGGGTTCACAAAACCCTAACTAGAGGCTACTTGACATACCCTTATAAGTGGCTATTTAGCATGGCTAGACCTAAAGTGTAATTTCATTAACCTCCTAAATCTCCTTAAGGTACATTTATCCTTAATTTATACTCCTTTTTTTCATTATCTTGCATTTCTCATACTCTAAACACTTTCTTCCTTCCAAATTGGGACTTACCTTGAAAATGACTATGTTTTCTTGTTTGGACCCTTCTATAGGCTTGTTTTACTCCTTTGGAAGAGTCCTATAGGATCCTTAACATCACATGAAGTTATCATTCATCATTAAAACCTCCTATTTAGTTCTCACATACACTTTTGACCATAACTTGGTACCTAATGTCCTATGACTGAGATGACCTTGTATATTTCTACCTGTAAGTGGAGGTGACTCCATGAGATCTTGTTTATGGTCTGTATGAATTCTCCCTCAATCTCTAAAGGTCATAATATCTACATTTTACTTATTTCACACCTAAAATACCTTTCAAACACCATCAAGACATCAAAATCTTATTGTTTGTTTGTAGGTAGGCCCTTTGGGTAACCTGTACAGAATAAGGGTATGCTTGAGGAGTTAAACACAACTTATACTTCCCTCTGATGGTCTCTCTAGTTTATACACATTCTTTGTTCATCATACAAGTCATTTAAGCATGGAAACATGTCTTGGTATTATGGCATTGGGTAAATATCTTGTTGGAATCTCAGTCTTGTAGATGTTATTCATTAAATTTAGTTTGTTTAGAGGCCACTTTGAGACCCTAAATAACCTTTCTCCCCTTATCATTTTCTTGTATAAATTTACAAGGTCATTATCTACGATAGAATATACTAAATGAATGTAGTAAGGTTTCTCAACTCTAAACTCCTCACCTTTAATTGGATTTCACAAAAGTGCTTGGTGCACTATTTTTCCATTTTGTGGAAAATGGTCTTAAACATAGTCTTGACTTTGAGAAGGACTCTTCACCCTTTTTTCATCATCTTACAACCACAAATTCATACTAGGATCCCTTCCAAACTATGAGGTTTCTTAATATAAACTCCATTACTTATCGAGTGCTTCAAAATAGCTCTTTGACCCCTGTTGAATCAGCTGTAGGTGGATATTTGACACACTAACAGTGAATTAAACATGAACAATGGGATACCATATATGCATATGGACCTTGTTGTTTCCCTCACATATGTCAATATATATTTGGTAATGCTAAGCAATTTGGGATACCTTTTCACCTCTTTATACATCACCATGACATCATCAATGGCCTGTAGGTGACTACTTTGACTGTGTTATATAGGTAAAGGCATGGAAAGAGTAAGAATATGCAAGGGTAAGACTTTTAAACCACTAAAATGAATTATCAATACTCAATTATATGACCATTATCAAATATCATCTTGGAACAGCATCAAAACATCTTTTCTCACTCCTAGAGACCCCTGAGATAATTGTAAGTGTGAGAGAACTAGTTTGAAAGTAAAAATAAGCCTAGAAGAGGATTCTTGAATTATTTTTACCTCCTAAACCAAGATAAGCATAGGAGATTCCATAATAAACACTTTAAAACAACTAAACTATCAAAACTAAATAAAAGATTCTGAAACTAGCTCAAAAAGGGACCCCTCATGGATGAATAACCATAAAAAGTTACCTAGATTCTTAGCAATGGTTCATAAAGGAGGATCCATGAAACTTATAATTCTTGTCATGAATTTTAATTAGGATAAGGCCCCTCTCAACCCCCAAGAGGATTCCTCCAAAATCCATCTATACGGACTGTACTATGCATCAAAAGTTGACTCTCCTTGGCTTGTGAAGGCAAGAAAGAAGGAGCAAAAATAAAATTTGATATTTATAAAATTTTATCTACACACAAATCATGGTGAAGACTTAAATGAGTTTAAGATACACTATTCTCACATTAAGCTGAAGGTGGACTTCCCAAGTCAGTATAAGTGCCATTAAGGGGTTGATTTTGAGGAGTTTTCCCTATTTTCATTCATGAAACTAATTCTTGACTACCATATAACTACTTAATAACATAATCTACCCTCCTCCATGTTATATTCAAACTTGGTGATAAATATTCTTCTTTTGAAAGTTCATACAAGTCATTTATTAAGCCAAAAATATGATTAAAAGGCATTATTTTCATATTAAACATAACAAAGGACAAGTTTATGACTTATGAACACTTTAAAACACTTAAATTATCATATTAGGACATTTTTAAAATAATTTGAGCCTTTAACCATGTTTGAATAGAGTTGACTTTAGTTGACTAGACAAGTACAAGGAAGATAGGCTTAGACCAAGGCTAGAATAGGGATGGGTGAGGTGTTTAGACACACATGAGACCCTTTTAAACATATAAGAACCTTTGAAAAAGTTTCAATATGTATGGGTTGACCCAATTTTACTAAATTTCAAATTTTGTCAACACTTTTGGTAATTCCTAGGGGTAACATGCTTGCCTATGTCAAGGACCAGTAGCCTTATCCCATCCATTGGGAAAAGGGAGTCAAATTCACTATAAATTAGTAGGATGAGGCCTTGACTTGACTAAAAAGATATATGATTGACCTCAAAACACACAAAGGAAAGACAACACACAATAATACCAAGTAAACACATAATGCAAAGGCACACTTGTGCTACCAAGCACTTAGGGAACACAAGACATAGTAGAAAGGAAACTAATTATGTACATCTAACAAGACATACCTCCCTTCTTAGATCAAAAGGAAAGTACCTTAAATCTCCCTCCTCATGAGATGAATGAGGGTGCCAACATGTTTTCTTTTGGATGTAGTGTTAGATAACTCATGCTTCTCTCTTTCTCCTTGTCTTACAATGTCCTTTGATGGAGTCATCTCAAATGAACCTCCAAGGTAGATGAAGTCTTTTGGATCTTGAAAACATGCTTCATACTATTGTCCTTTTATCTCACCATGGTAGATTTCCATATCTATGAATGGAATAGATTGTTAAAAATCTATGTCTTCTTAAAAGGTTTCATTCCTCTTCTCTTTTGTTACAACCCCTTCAAACCTTTCAAGAAGTGTTATATCATGGCACTCTATGAGTGTTTATTTTTCAAACTCCTTGGTGTTTTTAGGAGTATCTTCACATGTGATTTTAGAACCAATCTTCAGGTCATCTTCAAAGGACTCATAATCATCGTAGATTACTTCATCATGGTTTGGAGTCTCTTGATGGTAATACTTTTCAACACATACCTACTCTTCAACATCTTGGGCTTGTTTTCTTAGGAGTTTTATCTTCTCATAATCCTCATATTCCTTGAACATCTGCATATAGGTCTACCCCATGTCTTCTTCCTGATGCAATGGTATATTTACCTCTTCAAGTTTTATTTCTTCAACCTTAGGACACATAATTACTTCATTGTAAACCCCCTCTTGCTCATCTTCAACATCTCCATAGTCATCATAAATAGGAGACTCAAAACAATAGAACACTTCCTCTTTAGCACTTGAGATCTCTTGAAGGAATTTAGCTTGTATCTCCCTTATTTCAACCTCTTTATTCTCGCCTTCTTTGGGTTCCAAAATAAAATCTTCCAAGGCTTCCTCTTCAACACAAGAAAGTTATTCTTCTTCATCCTCACAATCTGATGTTTCTTCATAAGAAGTCATCTCTTCTTCATATTTAACCCAATCTAAAATTTCAATCTCATTCTCCCTTTTAGTGATGCCAATACTAGGCATCTTGAAACTAGGAGCTTTAGCCCAAGAAGATTTCCAAGGAGTAATGTGTTCCTCACCATTAGAATCAAATCTCTCTTCATTTAGCTGATCTACATTAGATCCCCATGCTATAAGCCCTTTGGGATAGAAGATGGTGGAAGAAGGGTAGAATGGGTCAACTGGAGGAGGTGAAAAGATGGGTTTAATGACTTCATTGACTTCAAACTTCTCTATAACAGATGAGAGCTTCTCCCTTTTGAGTTCCAACACCTTAATTTATTTGGTAAGGCTCTCTTTAAATAGCTTTTCTTGAGGGGTAATAGGATCTTCATTACGAAAGGGAGTAAAATAAATTTGGGATGAAGGGTACAAGGCTTCTTAAGGAGGGGTGGGAGGGAGTTGAGTATGTTTAGTCTTATCTTCACTTCCAACTTCTCCACTTAGACATCCTTTTTCTTTCTTTCCACAAGCTGCCACTACTTCCTTCCATTTTGGGAAATTAGACTTAGAAAATTCTTCATGAAGATGAGATGCAAATGAAGGAATGTCACACTTATAAACCTCATTTTCTACTACCATGATGGATTGCTTCAGATGTTGGTTTTCCAACTCAATCTCCTTATCAAGATGAGCCTCCAACATCAACCTTCTTCTTTCAAAATCTTATCCAGTAGTGGTATCTTTCTTCCTTTGGATACTCTCTTGGATGAAACTCCAAGAAGGAAAACTTTAGGGAATGCATGAAGGACTTGGGGCATTTCGAAACATGATTGGATTGGCATTTTGAATAGGTATAATTGACACGCTTGAAGGATATTTTGGGGTGTATTGGATCTAGCAAGATTGATCTGGTTCATGAGTTTTTAACCTCTCTTCTATGTGGAAAATGAGACCATAAATATCAAGCATTTCACCCATAAGGCCTTGCCAATTATCTCTCTTAATAGGCATCCATTCTCTCTTGACTAGCTCGAAAGCATCCCTTACACTCTTGACACAATAACTAGGGATGACTTGACCACAACTATTTCTAGTATCAAGGGCCAGCATATATTCCTTATAGCCAATGAGAGTCTTCTTAAAACTTGCAATGGATTGACTTTGAGAGGAACTAGGTGAACTAGGTGAAACATAAGCTTGGGAGGGTTGATTACAAGACTGATGCAAATCATAGAAGGGTTGAATATGGTCATATAGAGACTAATAAGACTGACTAAGGACTTGTTCATCGTGATAGGGGATAGGTAAATATGGATAGGTCTCACCAATTTGTGTTAAGACAAAGTCAACATCAAAATTATCCATGAAACTTTCATGAGAAGTATATAGAAAAGGAAAACAACCTCAATTAGAGTACCTAGACTACTTAACCAATATATTTATGCTTGGAGTCACCATTGGTACTTAGTGGAATTGCCTTCAAAGGTTGGTATCTTAAGGAGAACATAAAAAGTCCTAAAGGAATGGACTATTCAGTCCCACCAGGTGTGCCAAAAAAAATTGTCACTTGAACTTGCACCCCTTGAAGATATTATACATCTCTCCTCATTCAAGTGGCACAATGGAACCACCTCAGGCTATGGGTGACCCAAATTTGAGGTGGATCTCTAGATTAGGGCTAGTTCCCTTGATGTACCACTATATATCAAACCTACAACTAACTTTTGGGGGGTGAAAAGGGAGAAAGATAACTAAAAAACAAATCTAATATAGGGGAGGTGATACACCAAATATATGGTCTACTCACACCACTTACAATGCACTTGGAACCAAAGAGAATTCCACACGTACAATTCATCCAATTAAATACTCCTTTTCTACATCAATGTTTCAAGCATGGGGTCTTGGAGAGAGCTTAGGCTAAGAGTAATTAGACAATAGATCTTCTTGAACACTAATGAATAATCTACTCACTATACCTACAATCCACATTAGACACTTCTTACTAACTAGCAAAAGAAATCTTTCAAACTACATAAGGTACTAGGAAGGATAACATGTCAAGGTAAGCAAAATACACTTGAACAAGAACAAAAACCATAGCATGAATTTCATGAATTCATAGCATTTTTCATTAGTTCAAAGCAAAATTTGAGCAAGGCTTCACCATACTCAGGTGGAGAGATCTCTACAACAGCCAAAGAGGCTAGAATATATAAGAATTGTGAGAGAAGAGATAAGGTGAAGCTCAAGAGTCA
This sequence comes from Torreya grandis, assembly GCA_037957365.1. Classification (NCBI taxonomy): domain Eukaryota; kingdom Viridiplantae; phylum Streptophyta; class Pinopsida; order Cupressales; family Taxaceae; genus Torreya; species Torreya grandis. Next base: position 2,069,115 of record JARHVA010000033.1, on the reverse strand, counting down.
CTAAGACACTTGTCAAGCAAGGAGAATGAGTTACAATAACATGGAATCAAGAATTAAATAGGTCTTATAAGGAAAACAATGACAAATGTCCCTCAAACTTATCTAACTCCTCCATAAGTGGCATAGATTCTCTCTTGCTTGCATAAAAAACTATTTCCATGATTTACCCTCATTAGAATACCTCATCACTAAGTAGCATCAGGTATGATGATTGATCTGAAAGGGAGGGGTTACTAACAAGCCTATACATTCATTGGAATGATTTAAAGCCATTCATATTCTTCTATCTATGAGCAATCATCTCTAATAGTTATAAATGACTCATTCTCATGAACCTCTCACACTTGGCATTCAAAATCCTACCAATTCTGAAATCTAATCCATGCACAAGGAGGAATGACACCTATCAAGAGTGTCCAAGTCCTCAGATTCATGAATCAAGCCTTAAAAGGCTTTCTAATTAGAGTTTCACCATTTTCACTAAGTGTAATTGCTTGTTCACTATGACTGGCTGAGATGAAGGAGATGGTAAGCACACTAAGGAGATTAGATAGCTCAATATATGGACATGGGGACTTAGTATAAGTCTTAATATTTCTCTTAAAGGTGGTTGCATCCTTTGAAGCTACTCCATACCTACAAAACACACAAATCTATCTATAAAATCCCTATTATACACCATTTGTATAGGTAGGGTACACCTCAATCACATTTAATATGGCCCTAGAGAGTCCTTTATAACTCCAAATCATCTCCCTAGCCTTTACTCCCTATCTAGATACTCCATTTGTCTCATCTTTCTAATTAGGTCTGACTTAGGGTTTATGAGGGTTTTAGAGAGGTTTTAGGTCTTAGCATTTGTTCATGAAGATACCACATTAAATTATTGAACTAATGCCAATGAGGGCTTCTTAGGGGCCCTCCCTAACACCTTTGAACACCTTGAGGTTCCATGCAAAGATTCATGTAAGTTTCAAGCATTCCAAGTTAGCCATTCGTGTCTTTTTTATTTATTCTATAGGGTGTATCTTCAAACCAAAAAATTTATTCTTGATGGATTCATATGAAAATTTATGGTTCCAACACCTCTATAAACATCCTATAAACATATTTTAACAATTTTTAGTGGTAATCTAGCCCTAAAAGTGATAGGACTCCTCTCTAGGTACTAGGCCTAGTTACAAACTTTGTAGTTCAAACCTCCTTCTTGACCTTCCATACCTATAATATGGATTAGACACATCATTTTCACTCCCATTAATTTGCTCCAAGGCATTATAATTATTTTTAAAGGTTGAAATTTGAAATGACCTCTCATTTGGGATTAGGCATGTACCTTGTCTAACTACCCTACCTACAAACCTTGTTGCATGGAGTATCTTGTTTGACCTCTAAGCTTATATCTTGGATTTCCATGTTTTACTAGGCATGTTACAACTTCACCAATCATCTTGGAGGGTCTTTACTTGTTTTGGTCCACTATTTCATCTCTTTTCCTCAAAATTTCTAGTTTATTTAAGGGAAAAGTGTTTTGATTCTGATATAGAATAGAGGCATGTTATCCTATTTGCTTATCAAAGTTAGTTATTTTAGGGGATTATCCAACTCCAAAGGATTATCTATACCAATTTTTATCACCTAACTCCAAGTACAGGACCTCTTACTTCCTTAATTTCTCAAATAGACTTTACCAATTAGCTATGTCTAAAGGGTTTTGTAAGACTGACTGTGTTTACATCTTTTTAAGACTTTTTTATGCCCCATATTTATTGAAATAAGTATGTTTAGGTTTTTATAATCACATAGAGTGTCTCCAATCTCCATCTAACACCCTTACCTCTCAAATAACCTCTATGTTATTGGATTTCCAAGACTGGGTTCACAAAACCTTGACTATAGGTTGCTTGACAGACCCTTATAGGTGGCTATTTATCATGGTTAGAACTCAAGTGTAATGTCATTAGCATCTTTAGTCTCATAAAGGTAAATTTTTCCTTAATTTTGACTCCTTTTTTTCATTATCTTTCATTTCTCATACTCTAAACACTTCCTTCCAAATTGGGACTTACCCTAAAAATGACTATGTTTTCTTGTTTGGACCCTTATGTAGGCTTTTTTTACTCCTTTGGAAGAGTCCTATGGGATCCTCAACATCAAATGAAGTGATCATTCTCTTGATACATCATTCCAACCTCTCACTTGGTTCTCACATACACTTTTGACCATAACTTGGTACCTATTGTCCTATGATTGAGATGACCTTGTATATTCCTACATGTAGGTGGAGGTGGCTCCATGAGATCTTGTTTATGGTGTGTATGAATTCTCCATAAATCTCCTAAGGTCACAAGATCTGAATTTGACTTAGATCACACCTTGAATACCCTTAAAACACCATCAAGACATCAAAATCTCATTATTTGTCTATAGGTAGGCCCTTTGGGTAACCAGTATAGAATAAAGGTATGCTTAAGGAGTCAAACACAACTTATACTTCCCTCTGATGGTCTCTCTAGTTTATACACATTATTTTTTCATCATCCAAATCATTTAAGCATGGATATATGCCTTGGGATTGTGGCATTGGATAAAGAGCTTGTTGTAATCTCAGTTATGTAGATGTTATTGATTAACTTCAGTGTGTTAGAGGCCACTTTGAGACCCTAAATATCCCTTCTCCCCTTATCATTTGCCTGTCCAACTTTTCAAGGGAATTTTCTATGGTATAATATACTAAATTAATGCACTAAGGTTTCTCAAATCTAAACTCCTCACCTTTAATTGGATTTCACAAAAGTTCCTGGTGCACTATTTTATCATTTTATGGAAATGGTCTTAAACACAGTCTTGACTTTGAGGAATATTCATCTTCTTTTGGTCATCTTATAACCTCAAATGCATACTAGGATCCCTTCCAAACTATGAGGTTTCTTAAGATAAGCTCCATTACTTGCTGAGTGCTTTAAAATAGCTCTTTTACCCCTTTTGAATCAATTGTATGTGGATATTTGACACACCAATAGTGAATTAAACATGAACAATGGGATACTATATATTCATATGGACCTTATATGTTTCCCTCGAATATGTCAATACATGTTTGTAAATGCTAAGCAATCTGGGATACATTTTTACCTCTTCATACATCACCATGATGTCATTAGGGGCCTATAAGTGATTGTTTTGAACGTCTTATGCAAGCAGAGGCATAGAAAGAGCAAGAATATGCAAGGGCAATACTTTAAAACCACTCAAATGTATTTTTAATACTCAAATATATGACCATTATCAAAGAACATCTTAGAATAGCTTCAAAACATCTTTTCTCACCCCTGAAGACACCTGAGACAACTTTAGGTGTGAAAGAACTAGTTTACAAGTATAAAAAAGCCTGGAAGAGGCTTATTGAATTATTGAGACCTCCAAAATGAAGAGAACCATGGAAACTCTATGTAGAGGCCCTAAGAAACACTTGAAAACAAAAAAACTATCTAAACCAAAAAAAAGATTCTGAAACTAGATCAAAAAGGGACCCCTCATAGATGAATAAGCATAAAAAGTTATCTAGATTCTTAGCAATGGTTCATAAAATATGATCCATGAAACTTGGACTTCTTACCATTAATTTTAATTATACTAAGGCCCCTCTCAACCCCCAATATCACTCCTTCAAACTCCACCTATACGGACTATACTATGCATCCAAAGTTGACTCTCCTTGGCTTGTGAAGGTAAGAAAGAAGGAGAAAAGTAAAATTTGATCTTTATAAACTTTTTTCTACACACCAATCATGGTTAATACTTAAAAGATCTCAAGGGACACTATTCCCATGTTTTAAGCTAAAGGTGGACTTCCCAAGTCTATATAAGTGCCATTAAGGGGTTGATTTTGAGGAATTTTCCCTATTTTGATGCATGAAATTGTTTTTTTACTACCATATAACTTCTTAATAACATACTTTTACCTCCTACACCTTATAATAAAACTTGGTGACAAATATGCTTCCTTTGAAAGTTCATACAAGTCATTTAATAAGCCAAAAATATAACTAAAAGGCATTTTTTGAATATAAAACATAGAAAAGGAAAATTTTATGACTTATGAACACTTTAAAACACTTAAATGATCAGATTAGGACATTTTAAAAATAATTTGAGGTTTTGACCATGTTTGACTAGAGTTGACCATAGTTGACTTTGGTTGACTAGACAAGTATAGGAAGATAGGTTTAGACCAAGGCTAGAACAGGGATGTGTGAGGTGTTTAGACACACATGAGACCCTTTTAGACATATAATAACCTTTTTAAAAGTTTTAATATTTAAGGGTTGACCCAATTTGACTAAAAGTTAAATTTGGTTAATAGTAACCAATCCTTAGCTCTATGTTGAGTGGATGGTAGAGTAATCAAATTCTTGTCAAGTAACATCTATAAAATAATAATTAGTTTATCTTGTACACAAATATTGTTTAATAAATTTATAACAAACATTGTACATTCAACTTTAATACATCATGCAATGTGTTATGCCTCTTGGGGTCTAGTCATACTACATCTGACAAAGTATTGGCTCAATGGAGTAGTTATTCTTAAGGTATGTTGTCATGAATTGATATTGTAACAAAAATTTACATGCTTATCCTCATGAGTACTTTCAAGAGGTGCATTCCCTTTATCTAAACTAATATTTCTCACCATGTTCATATACTTTCATACTCCCCTAGACCAATGGTTGTAAAATTTAGATGAGATAGGTACTCATCTATGTTCACTAGATTTTCATTCTCATCATCATCATTATTATCTTCTTCAATAAGCATCCAACTGGTATCCTTTGTATTCATCAATAAAGGAGGATCTATTATATTCTCTTTTTGTGTGTTAGAACCATTATGTTATTCCTTTGTTAATCTATTGATTTAGTGATATACTGAGATTTGGATTATTTCATTAAATTTGATTGACACCCAAACTTCATATGTATGTATTATTTCCATTGGTATGACCTATTATGAAGGAATTATGGAGGAATGAACAATATCTAACTATGGGATACATCCCTCATTTGGTTTTTCTATTTTATAATATTTTAAGGATTAGTTATCCACTAGACATGTATGCAAACTTCCCTCATGGAAAAACTTTGGGAATCTATGTAGGGTATATGATAAAACTTCCATTCTATGAATCCATGGTCTACCTATTTACTTTATTTTTTAGATTAGTTTGAATCAAAACAAGTAAAAATTTTAGAATTAATTCATATCATAATTTATGGAAATCAAGCATAAATTTGAATGTAACTGATTGAGATAGATCTAATTATGAAATTTTATATTTATATAAATTACTAAGTAGATCAAGATAATTATCTTTACTATTTGACCAGTTGACTATGACTATGTTATAATAGAGGGATTAACCTATAATAAATATTTTACTTCATCTAGATCTAGAATCAAATTTCTGAATGTGTTAGGTCCCTAACATCAGGCTTAAGGCATATACATTAGATGTGGGTGACCTAAGGCTGACATTACTCTCCATGGGTATTTTGTTCTATATGACCATACAATGTGGTGTATCTACTTGATATGTCTATGTATATGTGATCTTTGACCCTTGATTGTATGATTAGATCCATCAATCAACTTACTTCTATTTGAAAACCCTAATTCTAATTATGAAGGATTGAAACCTATAAAAAGTGAGGAAGTGTAGTTGGGTTGAGCTAACCCAAATCACCCATATTGATGCTTGATCATTTCCTATGTATGTAATACTTTTAAGATGGAATTACAACCACACTTAGTTCTTCCCATTAGTATGAATGTGTAATTGTGATCTTTATCTATATGGATGTACCTATAAATCTAGTTTTGGTCTAGGTAATGTTGGCACTTGACTTAGATTTATGTGTTTCAAACTTGGATTTTGAATTTTCCTAGTGATTGATTTTTAATTTGGGAAGAATAGGGAAAATTTTATCAATGTGAAATAACATACTTGATAGGTAATTTAGAATGATATATGGTTAATAAAATTGAACTTGATTTATATTTATACATTCTCAATTAGGTAATTTCTTGCACCACAAACACACTAGGTGAATGGTCCAACCTATGGGAATGATTTGATGATTAAAAAATAACCATTTCTAGGTGAAAAAAGTTAACATAAACATCATGATAGTAATGTTGACGTTATTATTTGGGAGAAAATAATGCCACTATGGTGATCTAGGAATGCCTAAGTTGGATCTTCAATAAAATTAGAATAGATTGGAAGGTTCATGTAGGTGACTGATAGCAACTTAGAAAGGATCAAGTTCATAACTAACATGAAAGTTTACATAAATGATGAATATGAGCTATTTTGAGATGTGATAGTCATGTAGGATAATTACAGGTCAATATTGACATTATCAAGTTTTACATATAATATTTTAGTTTTTATAAATGCCCTTATTTAATTATAATATTACAATTCAAATAAAATACTAGAATAAAAGGATGAAAATATAATTGAGCATAAAAAACACACTTTGTCTTTTGGATAATGCTCCAAATGTATAAGTTGATTGAAGAAAATATTATAACAAAAAGTAATAGTCAATATCCATAAAATGAGATTTGAAAGGAGTATGCCTATATGTTAGTAAAAACATTTTTCATTGTCAATTATTAGAGATGATTCCTTGTAGATTCCTTATTAAAGCACATGGAGAACAAAAAAAAAATTAGGGTGATCAATCCCATATTTGAAATTTGACTAAGGAAAGGGCCATGGACTAGAAAACAAAAGTGCCCAACCTATATGTAAATAATTGAGCATTGATATTACAACCATAATATGATAAGGTGAGAAACACACAATGGGTTTGCTTAAGCATAACTAGGTATACACATAATAGTTTTAACTTTTATCACTTACTAACACTTTCGCTCATGAAACAACATATTGACTTTCAATCTCTCCGAGCGCACACCTTAAAGGGTGCATTGGGAAAGGGGTGGGTAGGATTTTGGTGCTTTGTGAGAGATGTTGATATTTATGTTATTATCATGTCATTCCTACTATCAGTGAAAATTCCTTAGAGTGTCTACCCATTTATTTCATATAATGTCTCCCTAAAATCTTGAAACCCTAAAATATGGCTAACTTTGAAATCATCAAACCCTAAAATTTAGATAAATCTAAAATATAGTATGACTCTCCAAAACCTATAATTTACATTATAACTTAGAGTTATAAAACCACTCTCAAACATCCTAAAAGTATATATAATATAACTCAAAGTATATAAGAAATTATATGTCTATACCTAAATTTCAACTTATACCTAAATGTTTATTTTATATGTGTTGCCTATTTCATCACTTTTTTATCTTATTTATTATAGCATCCATAAATATAAAATCATATGGTATCAACCTAGGTCGATGTAGTCTAAAATTTGTTGCACACGCTTCAAAAATTAGTTAGCCTAGGACAATCTAGTTTGACGTTAAATATTAAATTTTAAACTAAGTCTAGGCGGGTCGATATTATTGACTATTTTTTCAAAAAATGTTAGGATCATCCATCACTATAAATACAAGTCCCATTTCAATCCAATAAGTAGTAACATTCATTTTTTCTCGCTATTATTTCTCATATCTTTTAATCCTACATTTGGAGAAGCATTTGCTTAGATTTTGCCTTGGAGGGAAAAATCTATCTTATGGATTCTTGGATGAAATATGAGGAGTCCTTTTATCCTAGATATTAATTCAACCATTATGATCTTTACAATTAGAATAATCTCTTGAAAAAACACCATTGGCCAAGGGGGAGATTGAGGCTCGACACATTATATTCAAGGTAAGTATTTCTAACCCTAGCTCTTTCATTTGATAGATAGATATTGAATAATTAATAGTTTAAATGTATAACTCCTTATTTGAAAATCCTCTATACTTATACTTAAGTGTGGCTATAGGGGTTTTCAAACTTTCCATTTCCCACTTAAGGTAAGATAGGCCCCCATTTTCCTACCATGGTTCCTTACCCATTTTTAGTGTAATTATCCCCATTTATTTATATTTATATCTTAGCAATATTAGATTATATTAAAATTTTGAGACCTAGTTAGGGTTATTATACTATATTAATTTCCTAAATGATTTGGAATCCTCTCCATTTATGTTTTATTATAAGTGATCCTATAATGAGGTTTAGAGGATCCATTTGGCCATGCCCTTATATAACTAAGAACCCAATAGGATCTCTTTAATTTACCTTCTCTGAGTCTATATTTATTAGATAAGATAAGATGCAGGTTAATCCTAGCTCATTGCATGCACGTTGAATATCAATGTATATTTTATACACATAATATTTTAAAAATATATCATTTACTGACATTTTTAATCTTGTATCACCCTATCGAGTTTCAATCTCTCTAAGTACATGCCTTAAAGGGTGAACTAAGAAAGGGGTGGCTAGATCGATGATGTTTAGCGAGATACATCATTATTTATATATCATGGGTATATCCACTATGTTTCCACAAGACTTACTCCCTTAATAAATGTTCCTCCTAATATCCCCTTACTAAATCAATACCTATCTTTTCCAACTATATCAACCTAGTCGATGTATTACTTTTTGTATCCTACCAAATTTCAAACTAGGTCAGCCTTGATTGACATAGTTTGAAAGTTAAGACATATGATTCACAATGAATTCAGTCCTAGATAACCTGGTTCAAGGTTAAATGGTAATTTTTGAGCTACATATAGGTTGGTCTATGGTATTGGATAAAATTTCAAGAAGGGTAAGGATCATCCATCATTATAAATATAAATCCCATTTTAATCTAATAGAAGGAAAATTCATTTTCACACTATTAATGATCGTAATTCTACTTAAGTCTACATTTGGAGAAGCCATTGCTTAGATCTTATCTTGGAAGTAAAATCTTGTCTTGTCAAGTCTTGGAAGCAATAGAATTTCTTTCTAGCCTAGATCTTGATTCAACCATTGTGATCCTTACAACCATAACAATCTCTTGCAAAGCACCATTTTCCAAAAGGGATATTGACGATCGAAAGGTTTACTCAAGGTAAGTATTTATAACTTTATCTCTTTCATTTGATAGATATATATTGTATAATTAATATATTTAATGCATGTATAAATCCTTGTTTGAATCTCATCTCCACTTATACTTAGAGTGGCTATAGGGTCTTTAAAACTTGCCATTTCCCATTTTAGGTACCTTAGGCCCTCATTTGCCTCTTATGGTCCCTTACCCTTTTTAGTTTAATCACCCCCCTTATTTATGTTTCTAGCTTGGAAATGCTATATTATAATAATATTAGAAGACCTAGTTTGGGTTATTCAATTACATTGATTTCCTACAGGATTTATAACCCTCTCCATTGATGTTATATTATAAATAATCTTTTAGCTAGGTTTAGTAGATTAATTTGGTCATGCCATGATATAACTAAGTACCAATAAGCTCTATTTAATTTACCTTTTTTGAGTTTGGATCTCTTAGATAGGATAAGTTTTAGGTTAATCCTATCTCATTACATACATTATAGTGAACCTGACATGAACTAACCATTTCTTTTCTCCTTCAAAAAATTATATTGGTGTCAGTTCATAAAATTTTATTTCTCTATATTTTTAGTAGATTACATTGATGTGGGTCAATCTAGTCTTACTTATATGTATTTTCAAGAAAAACACATCAGTTTAGGTCAATAATGTTTGATTCTCCATGTTTTTCAATAATATACATTGACTTAGGTCCATCTAGTTTAATTTATAAAATTATTTTTGTCAACCAACTATATTGGCCAAGCATGATCTAGTTTTATTTATTTCGTATTTTTTGATCTAATCTAATTTGTGTATATTCCAATAAATTACATTGGTGTGGGTTGATACAATGTTAATTTTGTGTTTTTCCAATAAGATACTTCGACTCAAGAATATACATTCTTTACACTTAGATCTACATTAGTTTTAGTTAACCAATTACATCAACCAAGGTTGATCTAGTTCTATATTTTAAGTAACTTTTTTCCATAGTATATTGACCAAGTCTGATATAATTTTATTTTACAGTCAATTTCATTAAGTAGATTTACATCAAATTTTTACATTCTATCAAAATTAATTTTTTATGGACATCTATATTGACCCAATTTGATATAGTTAGAAAATCCTTCTCTTTCCTATTAAACTATATCTACCCTAGTTGATATAGTTTTATGTTTACATTTGTTATTAGTGAATTTTATCGACCCTGTCAGATCTATTTTACTCTGTTTGAACAAATACATTAGTGTGCACTGATATAGTTGTGTATTCTTTAATTTTTTTTAAAAAAAAGGAAAATTAACTTTAATTTTCATTTATTACTTTAATTTCAAAATTGACCGCTTATTCATTTCTATTCATCAAAAGTTGAAAATAGATTTTTTACATTGATTTTTGCCTTTTATTTTCTATTTGCTTGGCTTTTCCTAGAAATTATGTTTTGACAATTTTCAAACAACTTCGCTACTTTAATGAAGGGGTATGTGGTGTTATATTTAAAATCCTTGTCTACTGTTTGAAAATATAATGGTTTGATGGGATTTCTACATTTACTCATATCCATAGTATAGAGATAAACATAAACTTTAGTTTCCACATACCTCATGATATTTATGGAACATTAGGATTCTCATTTTTATCAAACCTTAAGAAGCCAACCATCTGTCTGATTTTATAGTGCATCGATTAACGATTAGAGATGGGAAGTTACTCTTAGCTTACCCTTGAAAATGGGTTTAGTGGGATATGAAAACAATACTTCCTCCATATTCAATAATCTAAAATATTAGGATGATAATATCCAATAGACAAGAAAGTGTCTTTGAGAGCCTATAAATCATTCACATCCTTTTATCACATCTACTTGATCTTAATTTTGGATAAATAGTCAATAAAAATAGTTAAATTTCTAATTTTTTTCTTTCTATTATATTTTGTATTGTATATTGTATCAACCAACATTGATATAGTTATGTGTTGTTTGTTCCAACTACATTAGCCAACATTGATATAGTTATCTGTGTATGAACATAATATATCAACTAGGTTTGAAATAGTATAGTGAGTTTTGTTTTATTTTGCCTCAATCTATTAGATTGTATTATCTAGGACCATTACAAATTAATAATTGTATTCTTAATTTTTCCTAGACTTAACTAAATTAACTAGGATCAATTTTTTTATCTTTCCATTTCTCTATATGTAACTACATCGACCAAACTTAATATAGTACATTTCTTATTCCTAATACTATTAAATTTTCTCTAGACTTAATTACATCAACTAGGATTGATATAGTTTTATCTCTACCTATAGATACATTGACCAAACTTCATATAGTAAATTTCCTATTCGTGATACTTTTAAATTTTATAAATTTAACTACATCAACTAGGCTTGATATAATTTTATCCTTCCATTTCTATCTATGTAACTACGTCAACCACGATCGATATAATACATTTTTTGGTCACTATTTCTAATCATTGTAGCCTTTACTAACTACATTAACCAAGATCAATATAGTTTATCCTTAACATTTCTATCTGCACAACTACATCAACCATGATTGATATAGCACATTTTATATGTTACTGAGTTGGTTGATAGCATTCGTTTCTTATAATCAATGACATACCCTATCAATTCTCCAATCCATTTCAACATCATGAAATCACCTATTAGAATATTTATTGATATTATTAACCCCTTTATATTTTACATGGGTTGCTCTTTCTTACCTAATTTTTCCACCAATGATGACCATACTTCATGGTGCAACTACTCCCAATAACCATCTTGATCTATCGATTGCAACATGGTTCAAAGCACTTAAAATGATGATTTAAGTGATTCCCATATCTTCAAAAACCTAGATGAAAATACCATATATCCTCCTAACATGAATGGTGTTTGATCCAAACTTCCTTACTTCACCATTAGAGCACTTGACACTAACCTTGGAAACTCCCCTCTAAGGAATCCTCCTATCACTAGTCTCAGGAACTCTTTTCCTACCAATACTGAGACTCCATCCCCTCTTAATAATCAAAATCCACCTATTGATACAACTCAAATTATTGCACAAATGATTTAAAAAATGAATGTTATACAAACAACTAATAGCTCCCAAATTCTCCAAGTGAAAAATATTATCTTATAAATGGCAAGCCAACCTCCCATCATCTTGCCTCAAAATAATCATAACTTATTTCCCCCTCCTCTTTGAGATGTTAATGGGAACATCATTTCTCAACCCATTATGAATAAAAAATCATTCAACATGTTTAAAATTAACCTTTATCTTCATTTATTATATATATAGATATTTGAAACATTCATCCAACTATTACATATGATGGGACTAATGATTTGATACTTTTCCTTAAATATTTTGGCAATATTTACAATGAATGGGTCCAAACTAATACCTTTTCTAATTCTAAAATTCTTGTCAAACATTTATGGGAGATGCTTTGCAATGGTATAACCAACTCTCTCAACATTCCATTTTACAATTAGAATATTTATTCAATGATCTAGTTAAGTAATTTCACCACACTAATCTCCCTAAAAGTAACCTTAGCCATTTCATCAATGTCAAGAAATTACTTAACAAATCCACTCATACCTTTACCAAATCATGGAAATAATTATATCACAAAGTAGATAATAACATGAGTGATGATAATATTTTAAAACATTTCATCACTACCCTTACACCTTCCCTTCAATACAAAGTTAAAATATTCTCTCCCTATAAGATGCTTTTTATCAGGCCAAAAGACAAGATTTACTCATGACTCAATTTGAACCTTCTCATAGTCTTATCAAAGATCCTTTCCAAATTTTAACTAATGCAATAACCATTACCAATTATAACTCTAATCCTCCTCAAGATAAATGAGGAAAAAACTAATCGTATATGTAAACTCCATCTAACCCACCCTTGAACATGTTTGAAATGAGGAAGGTATTACCTCGATCCAAACCTTTCATTCACACTACCAACACTCTTCCCTCAAGGTATGATCCTAAAAAAAAAATTGGTTCCATGTTGATGTTGGTATTTTTCATGAAACATGTCATGAGCTTACAAAATTTGTAGATTTATTCATGTTAGGATATGTTTTTTATCATGATTCTATGATCAATACTCATCATACTGAGTATCTTAAAGCTTTTCAAAAGATTTTTTTTTTCTAAATCTACCAATCAGAAATCTCAATAATTATCTTTTGATCCCAATACATAACATCCAGATGAAAATATATATGTTATTAATGATAGATACGATCAATATTATATTAATTCTCAGTATTTGAATTTGGCTAAAATCAATTATCATCATAATACTAATCACAAAGATCCTATCACTAAACATAAGAAACACTCCATCAAGGAACAACTTCTTGAAGATACCACAACTAATCCTCCATCATCTTTAGAACCAACCACTAGTGATAAGTTGTCTCCACATCTGGAACCTCAACCTAGTTCATCCATTCATACAAAAAACACCCTTTCAAATCAACTAAATTCTTGTGTTAATTCTTCTTCCAAACCTCATTAGAATTTTTTGGATGAACTTAACTTTATGCCTTATAAAATTCCACTCATGGAATTAGTCAAGGCCTCTTCTTATCATTGAAAGTTCCTTATGAAACACATTATGACATCAAATAACCCATATATAATGATTATGATATACCTCACTTATCTTATAATGGTCCCCCATCCACATAATTTCACAATATTGAAATAGTTTATTCTTTCAAAAAACCACCATAAAATTCCATGAAGATGACATGATTAATTATGAAATTATTTTTCAAATTGATGATCTACCACTCTTTATTAAAATTGGAATTAATAATACCTTAATCATAAAATTCTTTGTAGATTAAGGTTGAAGCATTAATGTTACCTCTCTTTGGCTTGTCCAACAAATCAGATATTCTAAATAAAACCTTAAACAAACTCACATTACTTGTCATGGATTTTATAAAACTAACCAAAAAACCACTTGGTTGTATTTGGCTTCCCCTCACAATTAGAACCAAAATAATTCAAACCAAACTTATGGTCCTTGATCCTCCCTTATCTTATAAAATTATTTTATGATGTCTATGGACTCATCATATATGAGTTATTGCATCTTTTGATAGCCAATGTATCACATTTATCTAGAATGGAAAATGTTATAAACATGAAGTATATATAAACCCTTGGAGCATCCAAATTCCAATCCCTAAATCTAAATACCCCATTCCTATGAATTCTCATATTAATAGTCCTCCTCTACCTAAATTCTTCAACATGCATTCTAATTTACATGTTTCTCTTGCAGACACTCATGATGACTAACCCAATGAATTACAAATTATTTATAATGTCATTTGATTACCTCCCTATATAGCATAATGGATCCCTCTTTATATGCTTCCATGATATCACATCATTATTTTAATTGATGACATTTATGATATTCATTTCCTTGCAATGCATATGAAGCCTCTTAAACAAATATGATTTCATTTGTAATGAATATGGGGCATCCAAACTCTTTCAAGATCCTTTAGCCATGTCTCCTTGTACTTTCAGTAATATAGATGTATCCCCTACCAATATCCCTACTAAAATTGATACATGTATAATTTATTCATATTATGATGATGCCTACATTATGGCCTAAACCCAATCACAAGACTTGGATGTAATAAATTATCAAAAAACTTTAGCCAAAATACATGCCTTCAACTATGATGTTTATGTCATTCATATATCATCCAATATCAAATCAAAATATGAAGGTTATGGACCCCATACCAATCCACTCTAAAGGGATACTCCATGGGTTATCCAAAAAAACTCTAAACCTATAACATATGATGGTATTGATAAAATCAATACCATTTAATCCCCTTCTTTAGATATAAAAAATGTTGATCAGATCAATAAAGTTCACACTATTTCTCATCTTTTTGACTGTGTCAACCAACCTAACATAGTTCAATCATCAGTATTCAATTGAATTAGCCACAACTAATACATGACTAATACAATTCTATTTTATTCATCACTTTTAGTAGCCTCACTTGACCAATTTGATATAATTGATCTTATTTTTGTTATTTCTCAACCTATGAAAGTTTTGTCTAATACCATTATATCTAACTATAATAAACAATATGATACAGTCAACTTAGAATATATACCTTTTACTCAATATATTGGCATTACATTTAAATTTAATAATAAGTTCCCTAAATTATATGACATTACTCAACATCTCTACTTATTGTTATGTTAAAATGCCCTTCAGTCTCAAAAATGTTCAAGCAACTTATCAATGTGTAATGATCCATATTTTTCATGACCTCATTCATAAAATCATTGAAACTTATGTGGATGATCTCATTTACAATTTAAAGCATAATAAAACTAATCTTCATGACCTTGATATCATTTTTGATTGATTCATCAAATACAAACTTAGACATAATCTTTACAAATATGTTTTCAGTGTTACTTTCAAAAAACTCTAAGGATTTTTAGTCTCCCTTAAACTAATTGATGTAGATCCTATAAAAATCAAAGTTGTAGCCAGCATGCCTATTTCTTATTCCATTTTAGATATATGAACACATCTTGCTAAACTTAGGTAAATCTAATGATTTGTTCCTAAGATGGTTTATCGCATCTATTTAATAAATTCATTCCTTAAGAAGGGTATTGCTCTTGAATGGACTAATGCCTATAAAAAAATCAATCACATGAAGGAATCATTATCACATCCTCCTGATCTTCAACCACCTTCCAATCATTGCCCCCTCATATTTTATACTTCATCTACCCCCATATCAATTGGGGCAATGCTCACTCAATAAAATGAAACATGTCAAGAATGTGTCATATATTATATTAGTTGAGTTTTAATATATTATGAAACACATTACACAAAATTCAAATGTGTCAGAACAAATAATTTTTAAGTGGTGTTATTTATCCTTAACATTATTATAATGGTTAATAAATGAAATTAATATATTTAATTGATTAACACAAGGTAATTTCATCTAAATAAATTAAATATATTTTACCATTGGGTTCCTCAGGGAGAGGTTGGATCTGTTAGTAACAACGGTCCACCTCCACACCCCAATATAAAAAGAGTTTCACTCCTCAATTAAATCATATCAATACACAATATTATTTTGTGAATATTATGAGATATATGCAAGCATTGTGAAGGTTTTGTGAATTGTCTTGAGGAGTGAGAGGTTGAAGGAATGTATTAGGTATAAGAGTTTTTTGATGAATGAATAATCATCATGGTCTTTAACCTCAATCGAGATTTTCTTCATTAAACCTTGTGTAAAAATGATCTATGTTTCTTTGATAATTAATTTTCTATCTATATATATTCATAGCATATTCTATCACATGTTTTAACATGGTACTAGAGCTTGGGATATAGAGTGATTAATTGGCAAGATAAAGTTCAATTATTTTGCCTATAGAGCATTACCACTATTTAAATATGGTATACAAATGAAATTTTATTGAAAATTTAGCTTATACAACCTGTGGTATGACCATGGGGGGCATATAATGTTGTTTAAAAAATTATCTCTATTCATGCTTTGATCTAGAGAAATTTTGGATCAAAAAATCATTCAAATCTCAATACCAAGCAACCAAATCATAGTTTCAAGTAATTTTTCAAGTCAAAAAGCTACTCGGGCATCGTTGTATGACCCATGAATGGTCTGAACAAGTGAAAATTTAGTAAAATATTATCCTTTATTGGTGTACATTCCTTTAAGAGCCTATGAAGTAGTCTTCAAATAGTTTCAAGCATCAAAGAGCCAGACAAGAAATAAAATCATCCAAAGGTGTGTTTATATGGCCTTATTCGACCTTAATGGGCTGAATTTCAATCAAAAATTTAGATTTGTTGTTTTGTAACCTATTTTATTCATTTAAGATGGATTCATCAATGTTTTAGCCTGATAAAATATTTTGGAGAGCCATTTGAAGCATTTAGTCAAGTTCTAAGTTCTTTTCCATCCACTTGGGTGCCATTAAATGGCCTTGTGCAGTAGAAATAGTCTAAAAATTTCATTTGAGGAGAACAAATTTAGTTTTCAGTGTGTTATGAGCTTTAAAAACCTAGTGGAAGGTTGTTCTCAAATTTACTAAGCCTAGTTTGGCCCCCTGGAGCTCCCCTATTGTGTTCAACTTCTACCTAGGCACCATGCCTATAAAATAAGCATGGTAAATTTTAGTATTAAGTTTTTAAAATTTTATGTATTAAATAAAATTTTTAATAAATCAAAATATCCATGCAAAGAAAGCCCTAGGCCCCACATTGGGAGGTGTGTTTTATAAAAAAGTGAAAAAATTATAGTATTTTTTACATACACATTATTATTATTTATGTTGTATTTATTTTTAAAAATAAATCTCAATTAAATAATTTTTAAAATTAAAATCATGCATATATTGTTTCACGTGTTAGTGTGAAGAAGTTGGCAAGTGTTTTTTTGCTAGACACTTGTGATAACCAAGTCTAGAGTTCAAATCCCTCAACCTCTACTTATTTTTAGAAAAACATGTTTAAAATAATTTAGTTTTTCAAACTAATTAGGTTAAAATATTTTTTGGTTTGCATGCTAAGTATTTTGCATTTAAAACCCTAGTTATTATCAACATTTTATGATACTTTAGTTAGACTATTCTTTATCGACCATGATTATGTGACCAGTCGATTCCAATGTTTTTAGGCATTCCAAATGCATTGGTGTGATCTATTTTTTATTTTGAAACTTCCTAGTATAATTTATATCAAATTTTTAAATAATAATGTTTAAATAGGTGTTCCTTGTCTAACACTTAATTTAGTATAATTTATTATAATTTTTTTGTATTATTTCACATAAATTTGAACAATTTTTTTTTACACTATAAATTTTATTTATTATCAAATAGAGTAGAAATCCACAGTAAAAAATCATTTCTTAAGATTTTTTAGTGTCATAGTGTCCAATTTAAAGGGAAGTTATGGCTTCTCCTAACTTTGTGCTTAATAAATCTTAAACACTTAATGGGTTTAATTATAATATATAGAAAATATGCATTAAAGTGGAATTTAGAGCCCAAGAACTATGGAACATTCTTTTGGTATAGAAAAACCCCCATCAAGATGATGTGTTATATCTGACATTACAAATGTGTTTCAATAAAAATCACAAGAAGTCATGTCAATTATTTTGAAGAGTGTTAATGATGATTTCCTCCTCCATATCAGTAATTAGGAGTCTCCCAAAAATGTCTATAAACTCCTTAATTTTATGCACGAGGGTACTCATCTCTCTAAGATAATTAATCTTACTCTTAAACTGTTAACTAAACCTATGAAAGGTGATAAAAAAAGTTTTTAATTTTCTTGATAAAATCAAAAAATAGAAAATATGCATTAAAGTAGAATTTATGGCCCAACAAATATAGAACATTCTTTTGGTATAGAAAAACCCACATCAAGATGGTGTGTTATATCTGACATTACAAATGTGTTTCAATAAAAATCACAATAAATCATGTCAATTATTTAGAGGAGTGTTAATGATGATTTTCTACTCCATATCAGTAATTAGGAGTCTCCCAAAAATTTCTATAAACTCCTTAATTATATGCATGAGGGTACTCATCTCTCTAAGATAATTAATCTTATTCTTAAACTATTAACTACACCTATGAAAGGTGAATAAAAAAGTTTTTAATTTTCTTGCTAAAATCAAAAACATTAAATCTTAATTAAATGGTTGTGCCTGTAATATTATTCAAGATAAGCTTTTATATTTCATTATTCAACTTAATATTCATAATTTTTTTTATAATTTCATTTCCATTCTTAACTCAAAATACTAAACAAAGCAAGATATTCTTAACCTCATTACTCTATCTACACTTTTGATTCAAGAAGAGAAAGTGATATCAAATTTTGATTCTAAAGAGAATGCCACTCGGGCACTTCTCTCTCAATATTGTTTTTGAGAATAAAAAGACTATAAATCTAATCCTAATTCTACAAATGGAAAAAATGGTTGTAAGAAATCTAGAAATAAGAACCATAAACCTAAGTTTAATGGGAATCATAACATGTGTGGTAAATTTGATCATAGAAGGAAAAATTACTATAAAGACAAATATTTATCTAATCATAAAACCTATAAAAAAAGCGAATAAATTTAATCATAACCATCAGAAGAGTCCAAACCTTAATCAGAATAATAATCAAGATCGTAAATATAATTTTGTTGCTTTATATGTTATCTTGTTTACTTCTAATAAAAATGAATGGATTTTAGATAGTGGTGCATCACATCATATGACTTGTTTATCTCATATTTTATTTGACACTATAAATATATCTAAAAAAAATTATTTAGGTGATAATTCATGTATAGAAGTTGTTAATCAAAGAAGAAAAAAATTATAAATGTTATTATTAAAGATGTTTTCTATGTACTTAAACTTAAGAAAAATTTGGTATAATGTTCTCAACTTATGAATGATAATTTAATTATATCATTTCTTAAGGATAATTATTCTATTATAAATCAATCTAGTTCTCTAATTATTGAAGGTGTTCAACAAAATGGTTTATACATATATTTTGCTTCTTTTACGTGTTGTCTTTCATCACATAGTAAGAATGAATCTCAATTATGGCATGAAATATTAGGACATATTAATTGTATATATGATATATATTCTCATAATCTTGTTGTTTTTATTCCTTATATCTCTTATCATTATTAACTTGTGAAGGATGCTTACATGATAAATAACACACTAATCCTTTTCACATGAATCATGATGCAAATTCCTCACATCTTTTAGAGTTAATTTATAGTGATGTTATAGGACCCCTTAAAGTTACATCTTGTAATGGTTATTTATATGTTGTTAATTTTATAGATGATTATACTATAATTATTTGGTTATAGTTTATTAAAAAACAAAACTAATTGTTTATCTAACTTCAAAGAATTAAAAGTTGTTGAAAATGCTTCATTTTTTTCTATTAGGAGATTAAGATCTGGTCATGGTGGTGAATATATTAGTAAATAATTTGATTCTTTTTGAATTATTTGTGATATTCAAATGAAATTAACAACTCCCTTTTGCCCACAACAAAATGGTATTGTTGAAAAGAAAAAGTACACCATTATTGAAATAGTTAGAACAATATTGCATTATGAAAATGTTCCTAAGTTCTTATGGACCAAAGCCATGAATAATTTTGTGCATATTCTGAATAGCATCCTTCTAAATCTTTGCATCTTTCTACCCATTTATAAATTCAATCTAAAATGAAACCCAATGTGGCTCATCTTAAGACATTTGGTGGTTCTACTTCTATCTTTGTTCTTAAAGATAAAAGAAATAAACTTGATCCCACCTCTTATTCATACATATTTTTAGGTTATAAAGGTAAAACTAAAGTTTTAAGAGTATATAATATGTCTAAAATAAAAATCATTGAGAATAGGAATATGTTTATCCTTAAAATATAATTATGTGAGCCCTTTATAGAACCCCCTTAGTGTTATTTATTTGATGAACCTAACTCTCATATTTCTCCTTATGATCAAATTGAAGCCCTAGAGGAAGTTGATCCTTTTTTGGGTAACTTAGAGTCTAAAAACCTAACTCTATTATTTCACCTTATGATGAAATTAAACCGTGGAGAAATTTGATCCTTTGTTAAATAACTTAGAGTCTGAGGAACCTGATGAGTTTCATGTTCAATATAAAATAACTAAATTGAAAGAATCCCTAATCTAGTATTCTCGTCTTGATAATCTTAATAAATTAATAAGAATTAAATATTATTATCATGCTTTAATGATTATGTCTGAATGTGAATCTCCATATTTTTAGGAATCCATTAAATATGATAGATGTAAAATTACAATGTAAGATAAGTATAATGCCTTAATTAAAAATTAGATATGGGATCTTATCCTACCTCTACCTAAAAGAAATATTGTTGGTTGTAGGTATATTTATAAAATGAAATACATTTCAAGTGGTAAAATTGACAAATTTAAATCAATATTAGTCACTCATGGTTTTACTAAAAAACCCAAGATTTACTATGTTGAAACCTTTGCTCTTGTAGTGAAAATGAGTACTATTAGACTACTCATTACTCTTATAATTTAGAATGTTGGATTACACACCAAATAGATGTCAAAAATGCATTACTAAATGGTGATTTAGAAGAATAAATATATGTGACTCAGCCTAAAGGTTTAACTAACCCTAACAAAGAGCATTTTATTTGTAAGTTAAATAAATCATTTTATGGTTTAAAACAAGTTCCTCAATCTTGGTAATCTAAAATCACAAGTTATTTTAAATAACTAGGTAAATATCTAATTGTTATTCTAATAATGATCTATTTGTAAAAAAAATTAACCTTAAAATTTTTATATTAGGAATATCTAGGGTTAAAGGGGATAGAGATAGCCTAAAGTATAAGGATGATAAACTATATCTATAGTAGGCCAATTAGATGCTAAAACTTAAATAAAATATATTTAATTTATTATGTTGAGTTAAGCTAAAAACATTAAGTAAAATTATGCTATATATGAAAATGATAAGAAGTAATGTACTTAGTTGGTTTTAATGCTAACATTGCTTTAGATCTAAAACAGGTAAGAAGTAAACTATAAGACGATTATAGGATAGTTGTCAGCTTCTAGATTAGGTGTCTTTGGATTTTGAAACACTAGTTTCAGCCTTGGATGGTTGTGTCACTACTATTATTTGAACTTGAAATATGTGTCTTATATGGAATACCTATTTGAAAAGGATGCAACCACTTGGATACTTCTAGGTTTGTCTTCACCTTCACTCTGGTGCATTCATCTCTAGGTCATGGACTGTTACTCCTCATGAAATTACAAAATCCTAATTATTCATATTCATAGTGACTTCGGGGAAAATTGGGTTAGTGGGCACATGGTATCAAGCCAACCCTAAATACCCCTATGTTAATAAGTGTTATTTCCATATCTAATGCTCTAAAGAGGGCCTCAAATTGATGTAGTTCTCCCATATGTGTTGGCTTGTGTATGAATCATGCACTATGTGGCAATCAAGTACAATAATGACTTAGCTTATAACTTAGAAAATCAAGCTTTTGGGCTGATATTTTAGTGATTCATACATGTATATGTGCAATCCCTATGATTGAAATTGAAATATGAATAAATACAAAAGCTTTGCTCAATTGAATTCTCTTTGATATGAATACTACATGAGGAATGAATGAGGGTTAGCCTTATCTTTATACTAGTATTTTTAGAGAAGTAACTCACATGAAATCACTTAGGATGACCATTAGTATACATTCCATTTGTAAGTTAGATGATTTTATGGCACTTGACACTTACATCAGAGGAGGATACCTACGTCAACACATGTGTTTATCCTGAACCTTAGTGTTCAGGGAATAAGAAAGTAGGTACAAAATTAAAACTTTTAGAGGTAAAAGATAAGTAGGTTTTAAATATTTTGGGAAAGATAGAAGGTCCTGATAATCAATATAATATTGGTTGAACCAAGAGATAGGCCAAGAGGCATAAGATAGAGTAGATGTAAGACTTCAAAAAGTGAGAAAGGTTTAGAACTGAGAGGAACATCCAAGGTTTGATTTTTCCAAGTGTACAAGATTGAGGTGTTATATAATCCATTAAATAGTGTGTACATTTCTCCTACTTTAATATAGCAATGTAATTACTAGTTTAAAGGAAAGGAATGTGTACCTAAGTGTGTATAACATACCTTGTCTTTGCTTGAGTTCAACTTGAATGACTTGTTGGTGGTTGACCTACAACCAAGAGTATGTTATAGTACATAATTAGTGCATATAATTTAAAATTTAAATTATTTGAAGTTATTGAAATTGAAATTATTTCAAATGATTAAAATTGAAAGGGTAAGGTTTAAGAGTACACTTATGTATCAATATAACCATCGTACTTATTGGCAAGTGTATTTGAAAGATGTATTATTATAAGTCTCTAAAATTAATATTAGGACAAATTTATATAAATATGGAAAGTGCATATGTCTAAGGAGGTAGAGATAAATAAACATTGGAAGGCACATGCCCCCAACCTTGGAGAAAAGGTGAGTTGACACTCGATAGTTGAGATTAGCTCAATTGTGCAACTCAATCATACTTATAACCTGGTGAACATGAGTGAACAGAAGCCAACTCATACTATTAAATTGGTAAGAATGGATGATACAATAAAGTTTAACCAAAAAACTTGGAAAGATTGAGTGATTTAATCACCTCAACCATACCAAAAGCAAACCACCTATTATAGTAGATTAGTTCAATATAGTCCATAAAAGTACATTATGGTGGGTGATGATTGTCCTCGAGAATGTTTTGAAATACGAAATTGATTTATATTTTTCAATATTGGGTGCACATTGCATAGCATATATAACTTAGATATGTTTCATATTGAAATTGTGTATAAAAGTTTACCAATGTATAGAATTTTGTCACAACTACAAATTTGAATCATGTAATTATGTGTTTTGGCCAATTTATAAATTGTATAAGTGTGGATCACATGCTTATAAAGCATTCACCCACTATATGTGGAGAAATTAAAAACTAAAATAACTGATAATGTGGAGGACATGTTTGCAAAATGTTCCCCCACTAAATCCAAGTATGTTAAATACTAAATAAGTATGGAGGACATGCTTCTAATGCATGCCCCCACTGAATTTAAAACTATGAATGTGTGTAAGCCATGCCTATATGACATGCCCCCACTGAATCTTAAAATTATGAATGTGTAGAAGCCATGCCTATATGACATGCCTACACTGAATTTGAAAATTTATATTAGTGCCAAATGTGAATAACATGCCTCTATGACATGCCTCCATTCATATGCCCCCTTTTGAGGTGAAGGAAGAATAAAAACTGGTTGTTACCTTACCTCAAAGGGATAATACAACTATATAATTTGTGAATGTAAAAATGTAACATATAGAAGGACATGTCTCTGTAAATGTAGCATTGAAGCACATAGAATGATGTGATCATAAGAAGGCCTAAGATGCACGATAAAGATAATGGCAATGTCTTGATAGTAACATTAGAAAATCAACAAGAAAATCAAGCACACACATAACAACACTCAAAATCAAGTCAACATACAATTGTCCTAGGAGACCACAAACATGGGGCATGTTCAAATGGCACATAATTAAAGGGACATGGCTTAATTAAAATGTCCACAAGAGCAAGGATGACATATTCAAATTTTCATATAATAAATAATGACATACTAAAATGTCAAATAAATCATATATGGGTATGGGGGACACAAATAATGGATCATATTCAAATGCTCAAATAGGAAACATAATAGCAAGGTAAGACACTCAAGAAAGTGCATTAAAAAAAGCATAAGCAACAGACATAAACATGTCATAGACATGGATCAAACATGTTAGTATAAAATGTCAAGTGCATAGCACATGAAGTACCTTGTGAAATATATAATCTTGGATAGATTCATGTGTAAGTACATATAATATCAAACGAGATAATGAAAGGTGGTCCTCAAACCATATAACCTGTGATTATCATGATCATAGAGGTGGATACCCCCAATGTCCATATGACATGAATAGAGAGAAGGCCCAACATCTAAAAATACAAATAGATCACATATTTTTGTACGCTTATATCACACTCAAGTAGAATCATGATACATGTGTATATAGAAGTAACTCATATGCCATCCATCAACATAAAACTAACACATAGATGCCAAGGATATAATACAATATGTAGGTGACATAAATATTTTTAGATTTTTGAATGTCTCTTTATTTTTTTGGTATTTTATAATGTTTTAAAATAAAAATATTATCATATGATCCCATCAAAAGGGTTGTCATAAATATCTCCCCTTTGTGAACATGGTGTAATAAGTTGGTGATGATAGCAAGGAGCATGTATAAATACGATATTTATCATTGTAGTATTTTTTATGTTCTTTGTATGTATAGTAAGACTTTGAGGTTTTGAAGTATAAATAGAAGGAATAAGGGTAGGGTTTTTTGGAACCCATCATTGAATGCTATGTGGTTTCTTTCAAATAGCAAAAATAGGAACATGTGCAGGTGCTTTAGATATCTGAATATGGTGTGTAGTATCTTAGGATTCCATAGAATCTACTATATGTCTTGGATGTAATGGTCTCTCAAGTATTATCTACCTACTAAAAAAGAATGCCTATTTCTTACCCTTTTGCAGTAGATTAGCCTTAGTAGGTTGGATAGTTAACTACCTAGGTACAAGTTTTTCTTGTTCAAAAGGATGCTCATATGAGATTTTAGAAATAATAATCACCCAATTGGCATGAATGTATTTAACACACCCATGCATTGTAGAAGGTACTACTCAAAGTGTATGGATCCAAGGTCTTCTAATAACATATCAAAGATTCACGTGGAAGGTATAACTTAAAATATAGTAACCACATGTGGAGGATCGACCCGTAAAGGTAGGTCAATCTCACCAAGAACCCTATAAGAGGTCCCATTAAATAATACAACTGATCTAGTAGAATGATCCAAATCATGATAAGTATAACCCAAGTGCATAAGTAATTTCATGGTGCAAACATTCTTGCTTTCATAATTATTAACCATAAAACTGTATATAGGGTGTTAATTGACATATGCTCAAATGAATAAAGAATAAATATTAGAGTCATTATCCTTAATATCACTATCATCAAAATAAATAGATAGTATCTAAAGCATATGAGGTGTATGTTATGTATAAATACCAATAATCCCATCTAATGGATTCCCATAATGTGATGAAGGAGGATTTAGATTATATGCCTTTTGAACTTTTGGTTACTTCTTAGAATGATCTTGCAAAGGAATATTTCATACTTTTATTTTTGGTGATCACTAGTTTGTGAACCTGATTCCTTGGGAGGACCATCAAATGTAATTTTTTGGTCATAAATAAGGTCTTGGATCTTTTACTTCAAGGTAAAACATTTGTTCGTAGAATTCTTGGTTATTGGTGATAATCATAATAAGCATTCACATCATATCCTTTAGGTAGAGGTCTATTTATATCAACCTCTAGAGGATGAGCGAGAGATATAAGATGACACTCTACTAGACATGGGAGTAATTAATATGGAGACTCAAGTAAGCATGTAAATTATCTCTTTAGTGTATTAGATAGGATAAATCAATTAGGCTACTATGAAACTATGTTAATTATGGTTGTTTCTTCCTTTTTAGGTTCAAGAGGTTTTACCTTATAACTTAGTTTAAATGTAAATTTGGCATTAGATGCAGATGTAACTGGTGTTTTTGATACATACTTGAGCTTATTAAATGATATAAGCTTCATTTCATGATCTTGTATAACATGGCATAAGTCATCAAAAGATTTGAACTTATTGAAAACAAGGACTCATGTAGAGAAACAAGCAAAATTTGTTTGAATATGTATTGTAACTCCTTATTTTCCATAGGATTAGTCATTTTAGCCAACATTGTCTTGTACGTCAAGACATATTCATTGATAGGTTCATTTTATCCTTGTTTGATTTTAGCAATTTGAGCATAGGAAACCTTTTTAGAAATATTAATGGAAAATTGTGATAAAAAATGATCTATAATAGGTTTGAATGTTTTCATAGATTGAAGAGGTAAATCATATAACCACCTCAAATCATAGTCCTTGAGGCTTCTTGGGAATAATTTGGTCAAAATTTAAAACATTGGAGACATAGTCAAGGCATGTCGAATAAAAGGATCATAGATGTTGTTCAATATCACCCTTGACATCTTAAAAAGTGAACTTAGGTGCAACAAAACCAGTTGGCAAATTGTGTAAAGATATCTCAAGTGAAATAGGGTTATGTAACACATCTTGGGAATAAATGGCATGAGGAGATTTTAAAGCATTGTGTTCAATGGTTGTAACCTTGTCCTGTAAGGTATTTATAACTTGAAGTAATATTTGAACTTTGGACCCATTGGGATTTATTTTATTGAGTTGAGTAGTTACCAAAGGGGATGTAATCATGGTTGGAAAGGTATAAAAACCAATATTTGAGTTGAAACATTTGTTAACCCCATGGTAGGTGTAGTAATACTAGTTTTAAAAAATAAATGTTAGAAGACATAATCTATGCCTCCACTATATGCAGGTAGATTGATTGGTATGGAATCAATTGTAGTACCTTCTAAGGGCTCACCATCACTAGGTAAAAAAGCCTTAGTTTTATCATGTTTCCTTATTTCATCTCTTATAACACACAAAAATACATCTATTAAGCTCTTTTTATTATTGAGATGAGTAATCAATGTTTATTTATCTTCCATTTGAGAACAAGTTTTTGCATTAACATTTTTCATTGCTTAAAGAATGGAAAATTTAGAATTTGTAAAAAAGTACAACAATCAAGAAAACAAGAAACATAAAAACCCTAAATTACCTAGGGTTTGGTGCACAAAAATTAGATTCACCAAATGTTTAACACTAAAAATTCTAGATTGGGGTTATCTAAGGTTAAAGGGATAGAGATAGCCTAAGGTACAAGGGTGATAAACTATCTCTATATCATGCCGATTAGATGTTAAAACTCAAATAAATATATACTAAATTTATTATGCTAAAATAAGCTAAAAATAATTACATCTATGATAGATATGGAAATGACAAAGAAGTAATCTAATTAGTTGGTTTTGATGAGAATACAATTTTAAATATAGAATAGGTGGGAAGTAAACTAGAAGATGATTCTTGAATAATAATCAGATTCAATATCAAGTGCCTTTGGAGTTATAAACACTAGTGTTAGCCTTGGATAGTTGTGTCGATGCTACTATATGAACCTAATGTAGGGTGTCTTGTATGGAATACCTGATGTAAAAGGATGTGAACACATAGATGCTTTTTAGTTTGTATTCACCTTCACTCTAATGCATTTAGATATGGGTCATGGACTATCACTCCTCATGTAATTGTAAAACCCTAGTTATTCATCTTCATAGTGACCTTGGAGGAAAATGGGTTAGTGGGCACATAGTGTCAAGATGACACCAAAGACCCCATATCATTAAGTAATTCCTACATAACCAATACTCTGAAGAGGGCCTCAAATTGATGTAGTTATCCCCTATGTGTTGGTTAATGTGTGAATCATGTAATATGTGGAAAACAAGTACAATAATGCCAAAGACCCCCTATCAATCAGTGATGCCTACATAACCAATACTCTGAAGAGGGCCACAAATTGATGTAGTTATCCCTTACATTTTGGTTTATGTGTGAATCATGTAATATGTGGAAAATAAGTACAATAATGACCTAACTTGTAACTTATAAAATCAATCTCTTGGGCTACTCCTTTAGTAATTTATACCTATAGATGTGTGGTTCTTATGACTAATATGGAAATAAGAATAAATAGGTGAGATTTGTTTAATTGAATGTTCTTTTGAATGATAATTGGTATAAATGTTATGTGAGGAATGAATGAGAGTTGATCTTATATGTATATCAATCCCTTTAGAGAAGTAATTGACATTAAAGCACTTAGCCCAATAATTAGGATACATTTCATTTACAAGTTAGATGACTTTAAGGCACTGGGCACTTGCATCAGAGTAGGACACATGTATTGATATAGGTGTTTATCTTGGATGCTAGTGTCCATGGAACAAGAAAGTAGGTATAGACTCAAAACTTGCATAGGTAAAATATAATCATGTTTCAAGCATTCTAGGAAAGATAGTAGGTTTGGGTCATCAACATAGGATTGGTTGGACCAAGAGATAGACCAAGGGGTATAATATAGAGTAGATGTGAGACTTTTGAAACTAGCAAAATCCTAAAACTAAGACGAACATCCAAGATCTAATTTTTCTAAGTGTAAAATACTGAGGTGCTATATAATCCATAAATTAGTGTCTATAAAAATTTGAAAATGGTCATATTATGTTAATTAATTTATGTGTTAATGATATTCTTATTTTTATTATGGGTAAAGTGGAGTTTTTTTGAAAGGGACTCTACTCTTATACAAAATAACCACAAGCAATGTCTGAAGAAATAGAAAACATAAAAGTGTACAAACAAGATCAAAAAATCAAATAAATGGCTAAATCATAGATAAACCACAATAAGAACAATAAAAAGACAACACAAGACAATAGGGCACTAAACTTCATGCCCCCTAAGGGCCTCATCCAAATTATCCAAGATTTATTTCAAAATTTTCTCCATATAGTCTGTATTAAGAGAATCAAGCTTCTGGTCTTTCTCCTTGACAATACCTTTAGCCTTGGAATTCTCGCTCTTGTCATCACCATCAGGTCATTTTTTAATGAGGTAGATAAGAACCCCCATACTAGATAAACAATTTATAACCATGGCTTTTCTACAACCCATAAATGCTTCCATATTATTTTTGAGAGAAATGTTCTCCTCTTCCACCCTATAGACTCTCTCCTCGAGTCTTCTCATATGCATGGTCATCTATTAAATGTCCTCTTTACCACATGACACTTTTTTCTACCAAGTATGACTCTTGATGAAATCTTTGAAAAAGTTATGGTCCTTGAGAAATCATCAAAGGAAATCTCTATGTAAACCAAGATCCTCCCACAATTGTTTAAATTTATCCTGCTCCTTGAAGGCAATAGAGATTTCCTTAAAATTTTCACCAACATTTCTTTTGCCTTTCCCATTATATTTTACTATATTGTTATTACCATCTCCCTGGGATTTTAAGAGTTTTAACTCCTTAATAAATTCTTTAATTATCTCTTATTTAGGGATAATGTTTACATCCTTAGAGCTCAGATCATTTAGAATAGGGTATATGTTTGGGTCATTCACATCCTTCCTAGGAGGAATTTTATTTATCAACAATATATGAGGATTCTTAATGGGATTCCCATTTTGTTCATTATTATCCATATCTCCCTCAAATATCATATGAATAGGGCCCATATTTTTAGTTTTATAATACTTATACATCAAGAGGATCACAACTTGATGCATGGAAAACCTACACTTTTCATTTTTAGCTTTTAAAACTAAGCTTTCCATCAAATTCAAAAATGTAAAAGGGGATGCTAACTAAGAAGTAATGCCTAAATAAGTTGAGAAATACAAATTGGAAAGTGAGGATAGAATTGTACCTACCATCTAATGTTATAAATTTCTTGACTTGCTTAGCTACATCATTTCAGGGCTGAAGAATCGAGTCTCTTAAGGTAACCATGTTGAAATTAACTCAATTATTCACCATTAACAGGAATTTTTTTGATTTCATCCTTAGTATACCTACTAGTTGACCTACCATATTTATACCTATTACATGAGCAATAAAATCCTTAGTTATCTCATTCTCAACCCCTTTAAATGACACTACTCTATCCTTCCAACCTTTGATAATTGCCTTGGAATGTGAAGGTCATATCCCTCAATTTTCTTGATGAAATTACTGAAACCACCTGCATGAAGGATTCCCCAAATCTCTAAGTCTTTAACTAAGATTTCTAGGTAAGAATTTTTATGATGGCACATGTCTCCTCCCATATTGGTTTCAAATAAATTCACCTAAAGTTGAAAATGTAGATAAGAATTTAACCAAACAATGACCAAAGCATCATAATAAGTAATAATAAATCTCCCAAAATAGATGCAATGAATGATATACCACATAGGATATTTAATCATGGCACAAACAATAAGTATATCCCACTTCACATAGGCATCACTTCAATCATCCTTATAATCATTATGACAACACCTTAGACAACAAATAAAAGAAGGATTGAGGATCTAATACAAAATATGACCATTTAATAAATTAATAATGAAGACTCCTATCTTAAAGTCTCTTCTAGATGAATCATTAAGACATACCTCTTGAGACCTAACCAAGGCTCTTAAGTTAAGCTAAAGAACTGTCAAAACAAAATTCATGATATAAAGATAAAGAAGAATATTCTCTTCAAATACACTATCTTCATCAATATTACTCCTTATATAGGGAAATAGAGGCTTATTTATTGGTTTTTTAATAATGCAATTTGATACTTCCTGTGGATCTAGGAATTTGACTCAAGAGAGGATGGTTGGTATGGCATTCGTTCCAAAATGAAAACAAGATGAAAGAAATACACTAACTAGCATAACATCTCTAGGCCTAGACAATAGGGAGAGCTTAGTTAACAAAAGTAAATGAAAAACACAAATAAAAAGTAAGGAATAAAATACAAGAATTCCTTCACCTTCCTTGGATGCTTCAAATGCCTTTGTAGTAGTTGATTGCTTGGTTTTGTGCTCATGAAGTCCTTGGCAATGAAGTTTGGCTACCTCCATCTCTCCTTGGCACCTTTGGGTTAGTGTTTGGCTTGGATTGGAATAAATTTGGCATGGTAACACTAGTTCCATGAAGCTTTTATAACCAATCTTTCATTATAACTTTGCATTCTCAAGTCTTAGAAATGATGTGGCAAGGCCTCCTATTTATAGATTTTTACAAATGTCTAGAATCAGCCTGAACCATCCATCCTGAGATTAAGATGTGTGGTTGAGGATTAATTTAGTTTTTAGAATTAAGTTTGTAATTATCATCATCATGACATTGGAAGAAGGGGAAATTAAGAGGAATGGAGGGCATTATAGAAGGCATGGAGGGCATGAATCCTAATATTTGTGGCATTTATGGCCTAGGGATGTCTTCTCGAGAAATGAGGTCACCTGATGAAGTAGATATTAAGTATTCATCTTCAAAAATAAATTTTCAACAAGTTTCCATGGAATTATTAATTATTCCTTGATTTGGGTTAATTATCTCTTAAGCATGTTAACCACTTTGTACACAAATTACTCAAATTGATCAGAATGCCTTGTTATTGATCCAAAATTTGACTGGATTGTAATTAGAAGGCAATGTCAGATGCATTGGATCTGTTATCCCATTTTAGATGTTACCAACAACAAATAACAAAGGCACATGTCTTATGTAGAATATTTGATAGGAAAGAGCAATCCAGAGCACCTAGGTGCAAAATTGGCATTTTGACTCGAAATGATCTAATCAAAGTTAGTTGGCCCATAAATTGCATTGCCCCATTTAGGGATACCCTAGACAAAATTGACACTTGAATATGTCATTTTCACATCATTTAGCATGTTTTAGTGTTTTTAGGCCAAATTGTGTGTTTTTGGTGGAAATTAGTTAAAAGCCTCGTTGGAGGTTATCAATGGCCAGTTTTAGGTGTCTACAGTTTGCCCCTATTTAGGAAGGCATTGTAAGTTATAAGCACAGTAACATCTTTTCAAAGAATGAAAAGTTCCTATATGCCTATAACTGCAATGATGATAAACTCACTGTATGATGCCCCTTCGATGGAATGATTGGCACAAATATGTTGACAAATGGTCCCTTGAAAAGAAAAAAGTGAAGTGAGGGGACCAAAGAAAGAAAAGATGATGAGGTGAAAAAAACAATGAGACTAAAAAATTAGTTAAAATCATTGAGAATGCAAGTGGGATGGTGTATAATGGTTTGTCCAAAGGCGGTTATGAGCATTATACCCTGATAGTGGCAATGTGATATGATAACAAATGATTTTCCCAAAGTCAGTTATAATTATTGAGAAGATGGAGTTGCACCAATTAGGATAGACAAATAAGATAATAACATGCCCCTATATAGGCAAAAAAAAGTAACATGGTGACAACATAATAATTTACCCAAAGGTGATTATAATCATTGAGAAATGTAGGTGGGATAGTGTGTAATGATTTGCCCATAGGCAGTTATAATAATTAGACCCCCATTATGGCAAACATGATAAACTTGGCCGAGGATGATGATAACTTAACACAGAGGGTAATGATGAATTCAAACAACCTACCAGTAGGGAGATGCTCATCTAAACTAATAAAGATTGAAATTATTTCATGGTTAATTACTCTATTTGTGATATGATTAGGATGGAATTAGGATGTTGGTGCTGAAGAGATGTCACCATTATTGAATATACTTCTTGAAGCTTAGGTTTGTTGTAGCACATGTCAGTAGGCAATATGGTATAACATCATGATGACTTGGTCGAAATATGCATGGGGACTGACTCCCTTAATTTAATACTCAATAGAAAACAATGTGCCAATGATAGAAACCATGATGATAATGTGAACATATGAATATGGATGGATTCAAATGTAAGTGTGGGCAAGGAATCACCCAAAAAACACACATAAACTAAATCAAGGTAACAGTGCTAAAAGTAAATAAATAGATAGACAAATAAATAAAAGAAGCAAAAACAAACAAATAATGTAATAGAAACCATACGAACATTGCCCCTGGAAAATAGGCGACAACTTAACAAATGAATAAAATGGTGGAATAGAAGAAAATTAAGGGGGTAGTCAAGCTATCTCCATATGCACTAGGCAAATGGATGTTGCCTACATAGTTCCATAGATGTAATATCTAATAAAAACTTTAGGCCAAATGTAGTTCTCCCAAGGAATGGGAAAAATGTGATAACTGAGGAAAACAAATAGAATTGGTGTGATAGAAGAAGAGGAATGGTCTTGTAAAACGACAAGTGCATGAGAGAAAAAGCCCAAAAAGGATGGGGAAATTAAATGACACGTGATTTGCTTGTAACTTAGTAAGGGTTCCCAGACTCCTTAAGGCCAAGAAGTGGTCAATGTTTTTATTTTTTTCTAACGATTTTTCAAATGTTTTTGGAATTTTTTTGGAGTATCTCAACTCGATCAAGAATGATGAGACACCAAATGGTTCAAGCTCACAAAATGGTGAGAGCGTTCAAACTTAGGTTGCTCATAAAATGGTAAGAGCATGGTTTAAATTGCTCACAAAATGGTGAAAGTGTTGTTTAGGTTACTCACAAAATGGTAAGAGTGTGCCTTAGGTTGCTCCAAAAATGGTATGAGTGTTCAAACCTAGGTTGATCACAAAATGGCAAGAATGTGGATTAGGTTGCTCAAAAAATAGTGAGAGTATGGCTTAGGTTGCTTGTAAAATGGTGAAAGCATGGTTTAGGGTGACTGAGCTAACCTCAGCAAGTATCGAGCATTGCCTACATAGTCCTAGAGTAGGACCTCAAGTCACTATAGTTCTACCCTTACAATAGAGGAATTTGACTAGTGTAGCAACCAATTCAAATAAAACAGGCATAGTTGGTAAAAAGGCATAGTATGCAATAGGAAGTGGCAAGTTGGTAAATCAAGGCTTAATGTTGTTTCTAGTTTTCCCATAGGCAATTATAACAAGGACACAATGGCATAGATCAATGGTACTAATTTTCCCAAAGGCAGTTATAATTAGTAGCAAGATTGGTGTTAAGAAAGGAATAATAAATGAAGGATACAACTATCAAAACTTTTGTCACACTATCCCAAAATATACTCTCTATTTGAAGGACTTAAACTAATTGATGAAATGATCAGATACTTTGATGCTAAAAATACATAATGAATGGTAAAAACTAAGGTCAAATAAGCTAGGCTTTAGAACACACTAGGTCGATAAGTCAGAAGTGGAAAGTGGATACGATGAAGAGGATGGATAAGGATGGTATTTATATAAAGAAGAATAGTGATAAAATGACATAAATAAAATGGTCCTTATAGATAATACACCTTAGCACTCAAGGATAGTACTACTTGAGATGAATAATATTCATCAACTCCAGAAGTTCATTGTCATCTAGTGTGGCAAGCCTATATGCTCCTGATCCATAATCTGTAGTGATGATGAAAGGCCCTATCTAGTTTGGTTTGAATTTCCCTTTATGTTTCTTCTCATTCATGGTATTCTTTTAGTTTTATTTAAGAACAAGATCACCAAGTTTAAATGTTTTATACTTAATACACCGATTATAGTGGCCTTTGAGTTAATTCTGATATGCTTAAAGATTATTTAGTGCAACCATGCATTTTTCATCAAGTAGGTTTAGCTCTTGCAAGCGGGCTACTTGATAGTCATGATCATCTAGGACAAGCTTGATAGAGATGTGTAGTGAAGGCAATTCAACCTCAATGGGAAGGATGGATTTAGTACCATAAATAAGTGAGTATGGAGTAATCATATAGGGGTACAATGATTGGTATGGTATGCCCAAAGGGAAAGGAATATAAAGAGGTGTCAATCACGACTGGCATCATTGACAATCTTTTTGAGGATGTTAACAATTATTTTATTGGATGCCTCGGCTTGACCATTACCTTAAGGGTAATATGCTATAGAAAAATGTTATGTGATGTTATATTCATTACATAACTAGTCTACATTCTTATTCTTAAATGATCCTCCATTATCAGATATAATGTCAGAAGGGATATTATAGCGGCATATGAGATGGTTGAAAATAAATTTGGAGATTTGTTTTCCAGTCATGTAAGTGAGGAGTATAGCTTCAACCCACTTAGTGAAATACTCAATGGTGGTAAAGATATGTTTATAGCTATCAGATGAAGTGGGGTTAATCCTTCCAATGAGGTCAAGTCCCTATGTAGAAAATGGCCATGGTATCAACATTAGTTTTTGAGTTTTTGTTAGGGCATGAATCAAATTAGCATGTTGTTGACATTTGTCACACTTATTTACATATTCAGTGGTATCTATGTTGACGGTAAGCCAATAATAACTAGAACATAAAAGCTTTTGGGATAGCACCACCCCACTATAATGAGCTCCACATACTCCTTTATGAACTTCTCTTAACGCTAGTGTAGATTCTATCAAAGTTAAACAAAGAAGTAGAGTTCCATCAAAACTATGATTGTAAAAGGTAGATCTAAGTAGAGTATAATGAGTGGAATGACGAATGAAGGCTTTAGTTTTTTTTTGAGATAGGTTAGGTGGTAGAATTTGGTCATAAAGGTAGGTATAAAGGTCTGAGTACCAGATAGAATTAATACCAATAATATCACAAATCATGGAAATGATTGAAGGTTCATGAGTTGGTGTCGACAAATTCTCAATGAGGAACTAATACTCTCTATATTTATCTATTTATCAAATTAGAGAACCAATAGTAGCCCTGGCATCTGTAGTTCTGTTACTAACCCTTGGTATGTGCTCAAACTAGATGTTGACAATTTGTTGTTTAAGAGTGTCGACCATGGCTTTATATAGAACAAACTTGTCATCTTTGGTCTGAAAATGATCTATGACCTGATTGATGATTAAAAAGAATCACCATAAACTCAGAGATGAGATATATTCTAATGCACTACTTGTCAAAGTCCTGCAACAAGTGCTTCATACTCGGCCATGTTGTTTATGCAAGAAAAAATTATTCTAAATGATTTAGAAAGTATATCCCCTTATGGTGTAATAAATAATATGCCTACCCCTAATACATGTGTAATAAATGAACCATCAAAATATAGTGTCTAGGGTTACTCTTGAAGGGGTGTGTTAATGACGGTCATTATGGATTCATCAATAAATTGAAACTTGAGTGGCTATGTGTCTATGAGAGGCACTTTAGCAAGTTGATCTATAAGAACTTATCCCTTAATTGCCTTTTGATTGGTATACTCTATGTCAAACTCACTGAGAAGCATGATCCATTTAGCCATTATACCTTGAAAATATGTTTTAGATAGTAGATACTTTAGTAGATCTACTTTTGAAATGACCATGGTCTTATTATTCAACATGTAATGGTGCAATTTCTAACCTGTAAAAACCATGGCTAGACAAGCTTTTTCAATAGGTGCCTAGTTATGTTCATATGTAACCAAGGTACACCTTAGGTAGTATACGATGTGATCCTTTCCATTGTCATCATGTTGAGCCAAGAGTGCCCCTAGAGCATGGTCAGTAGCTGATAGGTATAACAAGAATGGCTTGCCTAGCATAGGAGGTAACAAAACAGACAAATTAACAAGATAGTATTTGAGTTGTTGAAAAGTTATTTAGCAGTGATCATCCTAGTGAAATACAACTCCTTTCTTCAAAAGGTGTCTAAATGGATGGCACTTATCTACTAACTGAGAGATGAAGGATCAAATTGACTGGATCTTACCCTGCAAACTATGGAGTTGCTTTGAATTGGTTGGTGGTAGCATCTCAGTTATAGCATGGACTTTAGCCAGATCAACTTCAATACCTCTACGAGACATAATGAAGCCAAGTAATTTGCCTGAATTTATACCAAACACACATTTTTTTGCATTGAGTCTAACTTTGTGCTCTTGTAATCTTTCAAATATCTTACGTAACATTGTTGGATGGTCGACCCTGGTTTTGGATTTTCCTAATATGTCATCGACATAGTCTTTAATAATATCATACATCATATCATGGAATATGACATTAATGTCCCTTTGATATGTATCTCTAGCATTTTTAAGGCCAAATGGTACTATTTGATAGCAAAATATTTTCCATGGAGTGGTGAATGTTGTGTTATGTTGGTCTTTTGGTGTTATTTAGATAAAGGTGTTTCCTGAAAAGCCATCCATGAGTGAAAGCATTTCATAACCTACCATGGAGTCAATGATCATGTTGATATTAGGCAAGAGAAAATCATCTTTAGGATAAGCTTTGTTGATGTCTCAAAAATCAATACAAATTTTGATCTCTTCAGGATTTTTACTAATAAGTACCACATTAGAGATCCATTCTAAGTAGTCAATGGATCAGATGCATCCTGTTTCTAAAAGTTTTTCCAACTCTTTCTCTACCAATATAGCAATATAAGGATGCATCTTATGTAACTTTTATTTTACTAATTTGGCATTAGGATTAACCACAAGATGGTGCAAAACTAAGGCAGGGTCTAAACTTGGCATGTCAGAATAGGCCCATGCAAAGATATCTATAAATTATCTCAGTAAAGCTATAAATATGTCACATTCCTCCTCAATGAGGGATGCCCCTAATTTTATCCATTTCAGGTATGATGGAGTCCTGATATTTACCTCTATTGTAGCTTCAACTAAAAGGGTCGAACCATCTACTAAGATAGTAGGGAGTGACTTAAATTGTTGAATTATGTCAAGGTCCTCCTTTAGGATTTTCTCTTCAACTTCTCCTAGGCATGATGAATTTGAGTCCCCTAATAGGAGATCTAGCCATGTAACAAAAATAGTAAAAAATTCTTGGAAAATTTGATCAAATATTTGTTGTTTTTCAAATTTGAACTTGAATCCACATGCAAGTTCATCGTTGGTGGTTTCCTAGTCTAAATTGAAAGAAGAATGAACACCCCCATCTAATGGCACCTAAAATAGGTTTTCACCACTAGACTAGCCTTTATCTTTGCTTTTTCTCTAGTCAAAAAGTGCCTCAAAGAGGTTTTCACTTTGGGACTTCAATGTTTTACTTATTTTTTTTGGCTAAGGGTGTTCACTCACTCTCCAAAATAGGTGGGAGGATCCAATGTGATCAAGAATCCTAATTTGTGATCCCCCAATAGACCATTGTCTCTAAGGCCTAAAAAGTCATAAAATGCCTCATCATTTTGGAACTCATCAATCAAAATATTGGATTCTTGTTGGTCCCAATCTATCAGTTAGGGA
This sequence comes from Torreya grandis, assembly GCA_037957365.1. Lineage (NCBI taxonomy): Eukaryota > Viridiplantae > Streptophyta > Pinopsida > Cupressales > Taxaceae > Torreya > Torreya grandis. The sequence continues at coordinate 2,030,320 of JARHVA010000033.1, read as the reverse complement.
TAATATAATGGCAAAGGGTTGCGATGAATGGCCAAGGTAAAGGTACAAATGGCATTGTTATCAAACAAGTTAGTTTTAGCTAGGTTATCAAATGTGAGGCTATGATCAAGCTTTGCTTCATTGTTAGCATAATCATCACTAGTCACTAGTGATGGAGTTTGAATAAGATATGTGGGGTCACCCCCAGATGGTTTAAATCTAAGCCCATAAGGTCTTTCATACCTAGTCCTAGAAACTAGCACAATGGTTCCTTACTGATTCAGTTTGAGGCCTCTTCCTTCATAATTATGATGCTCCATGATCCTATTAGGAATAGGGTACTTGGAATATTTATAATAATTAGCTTGGTTGTCATTGTATAACCATGATTTGTCCCCTTTAAGAAGGTTAGGTCCTAGGCCAGATGCTGGTACAAATGTGACAGGTCCCTTATCTTTATTCTTTTATTTCCAATGCATGCGTGGGATGACTTTAGGTCGCCCAAAGGTTTTCAAATTTTGAGAAAGATTAGAAATATGAAATGTATCATAGGTCACATACTCTCCCAGTCCATTATCTAAAATGGTGAAATGATTAGAAGCTTCAAGAGGTAGCCTGTGGGAAAAGGAATCCAAGGTATTAGGATCTATGTAATTATCTAGGGAAAGATCAATAAGTATGGCCTTTACTTTTTCCTGCTTAGAACTTGGATTTATGTCATACTGATAATTATAGCTTTAAAATTTAGCCTCAAGATGTTTGTAATGTTCATATGGATGTAAATCTCTTGGAATATTCACTTCCATCCCTGAGCGGGAAAACTTGATACATTGGTGTAGTTTTGATGGGACTGCACAAATCTCATGTACCTAAGGCCTTCTTAGAAGCATATTATGTGATAACTCAAGATGAAGCACATGGAAAAGTGTATCATGGGTCAAAGGCCCAATGATAACTGGCAAACTAATGGTGCCTTTTGATTCTCTTTCTTGATTATTATTGGCTTTGATAGTTATTATTTCTGGCTGGAGATTTGCCATTGTGTACCCAAGAAGCTTGATGAGCTTTAGTGACACTATGTTGAGGCCTAATCCATTATCTATAAGGACACATTTCACTTTATGTCACTTTATGTAAAATTCTATGTATAATGGATTATTATGGAGCGAGCCAAGGGAAGACATATCACTTTGGTTGAATGTGACTTGTTGGGCTAGAGCTAGGTGTCCAACAAAAGCTTGAAATTTATCAGGGGATATGTCATTAGCAGTAGTGGATTGGGTCAAAAACTCATTCAAGATGTTCTTGTAGATTATTGGCATTCACAGCAAATCTAAAATATAAATTTGTGATGGTGTCTTTTATAATTATTCCACAATATCAAATTTCTTATCTTGGTCAGTAGTGAATGGTTTATTATGAGGTTGAACGGTTGGTTGGATGATAGGTAAAGTGGCAGATGGTTGTGGACTTGGGACAGTAATCTTTGACTTCTGAGTTGTGATTGCACAATCGAGATTAAATACTGGACCATTATTTGTAACTAATATTAGAAATGGTGTGGGAAAAGATAGAACGAGTCTCGATTATTGGTCCAAAAGGGGAATTCTTAGTTTTTTGGTTTGCCTGTATGCATTCCTAGGTCAAAGAAGGATTATCTATGTAATTTGGTTGAATGTTGTTGTTTAGTAATGGTCTAGACCGATCAGTGCTTGGTCTATGATTAATGGAGATGGTATTAACGCTATCCCCTACAAGATGACCTATAACCCTAATGTAGTCATGTACAACTGCATGGTAGGTTTGTCAATTGTTACTGTTTTGACCTTAGTTTTATCTATTATTTTGTTGTTGTGGGTTCTACTGCTGGTTTTATTGATTCTACTGGTTTGGCCTTTGATTTTGATTTTGTTGTTGCCCTAGCCATTATTGTTGTTGTTGTTGATTGTTATGTCAGGGAAAAGAGTTTTGATAAATCCTAAGATTTTGATTAGAAGTGAAATCACCATTATCTAATGTTATTTATCCATTCTCCAACATATTCCCAATTAAATTATTGATTTGGACACATCTTCGTAGATTATGCCCATTGGCCCCATGATAGTCACATAATTCATTTTCATAGTACCAATCAAGATAAGGAATAACTTACAGATAATGCTTTGGTATGGGCCAACTAGTCATATTAGTGATAGCAAGTTTTTGAAATATAGACTCAATAGGTTCTCCTAGGTCACTAAAGACACAATGTGCAAGCACGGTTCTTCTAGGAGGAGGGGTTTGTAATGGTAAATGTTGTATTTATTGTGCAAGTTTTGGTTGTTATGCTTACAACATTGGTTGAGTAGGAGTAAGCTAAAAAGTTGGTGCATATGATGTTTTCACTATTTGGACATGATGGGACTCAGTTACTCCATTTCTCACAACATTCCTATTACGGTTGAATAAATTCGATCTTTCATGGTTACTGGCCTGTGCCAGTTATGATGCTGGCAATTGAATAGGATGTTGATGTTGGTCATTTCTCTAATTGGTAACTTGATTTTGATTTGTTGAATTAAGCTTGATGACTCCTTTATTAATGAGTGCTCGCTCGATCAACAAACCTTTATCAATGATTTACTTGAAAGTATGTGCACATTGTAGTTCTAGATGGTAAGCTATCTCACTATGCAAATTTTTGGTAAACACAACAGCTAATTATTTATTTTGTAAACTATGGATGAAATGGCTTGAAAGGGCTCTCCATAACTATAAATAACTTGCAAAACTCTCACCAACTTTTTTCTTTGCTTGCATTAAGTTCATTAATGAAATCTCATGCTCGAGATTATAGGAAAAGTGTTGCACGAACTTATCAGAAAGATCATAAAAATCTGTTACTGAATTTTTGGGAAACTTCAAAAAACACTCCAAGCCTTGTCCAGCCAAGCTCTTTGTAAACAACAGCAAAAGGTATATGTCGCTATATGCCACTGGTTGACATGTGACAAAGAATGCGGTCAAATGAGCCTTATGGTCACCTTTCCCTTTATATTTATTGAATTTTGGTGGTTCATATCCTGGAGGAAATGGTATCTATAAATATTCTATGTTGAATAGATAGGAACATACATATTCTAGTTTGAACTTTTTAGTTTGTTTACTAGCTTGAATGGCAGTGATTGCAACCTTCATCTGTTACAATTCTTGGGATAGGAAACTAGAAGGAATATTGGTTTGAGAGAGAATTTGGGTTTGGATAGATGGTTGGAAGGTCATAAGTGGGATACTTTGACCAGGGTATAATGGAGATACCTATTGGGGTACATTGGTTTGGTTGGCGAATGGATCAGGAATATGCATAGATGGATTATGATGTACTTGAAATTACACACTTGGTTGTATGATATTCTAGATTGGGTTGGTGATAAAGGTTTGACTTGGAGGATTTTTTGGCTGGGATGGAGGGATATAACTATAATTTACCTATTATGGTTAAAAAGGGATATGTTTTCATTTAATCAAACCTTGTTGTTGAGTGGGAGCTTGTGGACCAAGACCCTGTCTCTAGATTTGTGGCACATTTTGAACCAATAGTTGCCTAATAGGTACCTAAGAAACATGGGGACTCCTTATTACATGAATCCTTGTGAGGAAGTGAAAGCAGGTTACAGATTTGGTATTTGTCACTGACCCATATTTGCACATTATTGACTAGTCATTGCTTGGTTTTGGATTGGCATATTAGTCTGTGACTAAAGAGGTATGTTTTTCGTTACCTAGTGAGGAGGAATATTAGTTGCCCCTGATTGAGGTGGCAATGTATTTGTCCTTTATTGTGTTGATACACTAGATTGTGTCCATTATTGTGGAATACTACTTGTTACTTGTTGAGTGGGAGTAGGATTTGTCACATTTTATTATTGAGGCATGACATTGGTCATTGTTTGATTACCTAATCGCATAGGTTATACACTTGAGGAAATATCCGGTTGAGGCTGGGGTGTAGAAACTCCTATTCCTTGGTATGATGATCTGCTCATGGAATCAACTATAGGCACATGTTGTTGGCTAGATGTTTGTGCATTAGTACCACTTTAATCAAGATTGGACATTGTTTTCACACTATCTACTATGTTTGGCTCACTATTTTGTGTAGAGGTCGAGGACATTTCTTCAATAACTAGAATATGCATCAAGTTATCTATCGAAGTGGCTTCTATGAATGGGTTAGAATTGGATTATCTTATCCACTTAACTCTATCAACACTCTTGTTGAAGGTACTAAGTCAATAAGAGGCTTACTCACCATGTTCATCTGATTAAAATCACGTGCTAGATTTAGGTAGGTTTGATAAGTTGTCTACATTTGGTTAAAGTGGTCTTCCATGATGTTTTTGTCTCAATTGGATATGTTAGGATCTTGGTACGTTATTTGGAATAGATCCATAGGATTGATAGAAGAAGCATGTTTATCGCAAATGATATTGTGGGGCACTCTTACTAGACTTGGTAAATTTTTATGGGGGAAGTCTATTGGAAACTTGACCCCTACCTCTATGGCTCTAACCAAAATCTCATCTTTGTTTTCTAGCAAATGTTGCTCAAACAAAAATGGATCATATGTAGAAGTTGTATTATTATAATATGACTATTGAAGTACTAGCTTGTCCACTATAGGTATTGTAGCTAAGTATTTCATAGTTTGTTCTTGGTCCTATTCTGAATAAGGTGGTGTTTTAACCAAATAGTTAGCCAACAGATTTTAGCTTTGTGCCTCTGATTGAGTATTATAAGAGGGATAAGAATCCATATCATAAGCAATATTATCCGCATAGGGGTCTTACACCATCTATTCCTGCGATGCTACATTATTAACCCCTAGATTGTACATGAGTCCATTACAAGTGTAGGAATACATGTTGGGATCCATAGTTAATGCTTTTGCAATAAAAGGTCAAAGAGTTCTTCAAACTATAAAAATGATAAAATATAAAATAGATGATGTTTCAACTTGGTATAGATTCATCAAAAGGTTTATGTAAATATTTATGAGGAATCAACCTAGCGTAAAATATCTAACATTTCACTGTTCACATAAAGATAAGCGAGTAAATGGACCAAAAATCAAAATGCTAAGAATTTAAAAGTTAAAGTGTTTCAATTCAGTCTAATATAGAAATTTAAAATTTGCTAGGTCTTTTGGCCAAATGCAATGTCAAAATCTAGGCTCAAACAAGGCATGTGCTAGGACTCTTGGCCAAACGGCATCAAAATCTAGACTTTGCAAATAGATGAAAGTTTTAATCTAACAGATTTGAAACACTTCTAACAAACACTAGGCATCTGATTCCTTGACATGAACTTGATCAACTAAGTATAATGTATGAAATAAAAGGCACTTTAGAAATAGTTTATTTTCTCACAACAATCGTATAAAACTTAGTTCTTTTGATAAATAATCTAGACAAAAGTGAGCAGTATAACTGTTTTAGACAAAAGATCATAAAAGTACACTTGGATTAGTCTAAAAATGTAGGAATACATTTTAAAATCTATGTAAAAATGTATATGAAACAATATTTTAAATGTTTTGGGTAGTGTAACGATGTTATACTACCCAAAATATGTGACACACTGGTTTGTTTCAAAAACTTTCTAAGAGAAAGACATTTTCCCACTATTTTGATAGTATAAGACTACTATCCTTGACTCAAAATGTTGTGGTGCATAGACTCAAAGTGAAATTATTTAGCACAAAATGGCTTAAGTTTATCAAGTGATGACAATGATTATGAGTCTTAAATGGCCTTCAACATAAATTGAAAATTAAATGTAAGTTCCCTAGAGTTTAGTGCAAATGGTGAATCCATTTAACTCATCAACCCTATGAACTTATAAAGGTGCAATTTTGAACTTAGATTATAAGTGAAGGACTTAAAAAACTTTGGTAAAGGTTTAGACTCAATTAGGCAGCATAACTACACCAAAGTGGATGATATGACTCTCAAGCTTTTGATGAACTTTTGAACAAGGCAAATTGATGATCTCACGTAAGCAACATAATGCCTCTTTGTTCAAAGAAAATTTAGACTATGTGTTTGGTTTGGATTATTTATTTACACCAAGTTTTAACTCCAAACAAGACTTTAATCTAGGACAAGACCAACTAATTAACCACTCTTAGATCCTAAACTGACAAGGTTGCTTGGTATTGTTGAAATCCATCAATATGCGTCATTTAAGAGGATTTTAAGTGTTCATACAAAAGTAAATATGCATTATATAATAGGGTTTTTACACCCCCCCTTCTCTCAAATGATAGTACTATGACATGGACCTTGAGGTGCACCTTACACCAACAATACTTCCATGGCAAGTGAGGATTTATCTAAGATCTAACAAGTTTTCAAATGATCTAGGGGAATCAATTGCACAATGACTTTCATGCCAAATAATGCAAAAGAAAAGCACATATTTTGGGTCTATATCACTTGGATTATTACAAAGAAGTCTAATCCTTTTTACAACCACTGCATCCTATCATTCGCTCGGTGTAGTGTGATGTCTAAAGTGCCACTACATCCCATGTGTAACTCCAAAGGAGCCAAATGAAGTCAATTCTAGGAGATGAAACCCCAAGTCAAACCTTCCCCAAAGAACTTGTAGGAGGTGATGAATTCCCCCTCGTAAGCCAAGTTTGCATAAAAATAAAGAAAGCATGAAATAGAAAGACTTTAGGGTCATTTTCAAGGTCACCCAAACTTTGACACATTTTTGGGGAGTGATTTAGATGACTTTCTTTCTAAGCCTTGGACTAGGCTACTTATAATAGGAATGGCACTTTTGATTCTAAGGTTTCCCTATAGGGGACAAATGGAAGAGCATACATGCAACATTTGTCTTTTTGCCAAACAAATATTTAATCCAAACAACTATTGCAAACAAGAATTTACAAGTGTGTTCAATTTTAATCCCAAAATGAAAGATTTGGTGGTGTTCATTTGACCCCTTGGTCTTAGTTGTACACTTTGAGAACATTTACCAAAACATCTAAATTCTTTGTTAAACACCTAAAACAAGGTTCCTAATTGATTTTTAAGCATGCAAAGGTGGTTTCAACATGTTTTGAGCAAATATCAACCTTGGTCCTATAGCAAAAATGTTAGCATGTCCTTTACCTTTGAAGCTATTTTTGGTTTGAAACAATAAACTTTAGAAAAAGAGCTCTCAAGTTTGTGTTTTAAGAAAAACATAGTGACCGACGTTGGTTTATATAACCAATGATGGTTACATTTTATAATCGATGTTGATTATCTAATCGACATCGATTATACCAATGTGACTGATGATAGGTATACAACTGATGTCATTTTTGCTAACTAATGTCAGTTAAGATATGCAACTAATGTTGGTCTTATTTACTGACATCTGTTACTGTGTAAAACTATGGCAAACAAAAATAGCAAAATAAAGTTAGAAAATCAATTTACAAGAGTTTTAAGGGTCTAAATGAATATTTTTAAGTTGCAAAATGATCTTCTTTAGGTGTGAGATGTATCTAGTCCCACTGGGCGTGCCATATGTGGATCTAGGAAATTGACTCAAGAGAGGATGGTTAGTATGGTGTTAGTTTCATAATGAAAATAAGATGAAAGAAACACACTAACTAGCATAACATCTCTAGGCATAGACGCTAGGGAGAGCTTAGTTAACAAAAGCAATTGACAAACACAACTAAAAAGTAAAGAATAAAATGCAAGAATTCCTTCACCTTCTTTGGATGCTCCAAATGCCTTTATAGTAGTGGCTTGCTTGATTTTGTGCTCTTGAAGTCCTTGGCAATGGAAGCTTGGCTACCTCCATCTCTCTTTGGCACCTTTCGCTTAGTGTTTGGCTTAGCTTGGAATCAATTTGGCATAGTAACACTAGTTTCATGAAGCTTTTAGAACTAATCCTACATTATAACTTTGCATTCTCAAGTCTTAGAAATGATGTGGTAAGGCCTCCTATTTATAAATTTTTGTAAATGTCTAAAATCAACCTAAACCATCCATCCTAAGATTGAGATGTGTGGTTGAGGATTAATTCAATTTTTTGAATTAAGTTTTTAATTATCCTCATCATGACATTGGAAGAAGGGGAAATTAAGAGGCATGGAGGGCATCATGGAAGGCATTAACGAGGCATGGAGGGCATGAATCTTGATATTTGTGGCATTTATGGCCTAGGAATGTCTTCCCAAGAAATGAGGTCACCTAATGATGCAGATATTCAATATTCATTTTCAAAAATAATTTTTCATGGAATTATTAAGTATGCCTTGATTTGGGTTAATTAGTTCTTAAGCATGTATAAGCACTTTGTGCACAAATTACTCAACTTGATCATAATGCCTTGTTATTGGTCCAAAATTTGACTAGATTGAAATTGGAAGGCAATGTCAAATGTGTTGAATCCATTATCCCATTTAGAATGTTACCAACAATAAATAATAAAGGCATGTGTCTTGTGCAAACTATTTGATAGGAAAAAGCAATCTAGAGCACCTAGGTGTAAAATTAGCATTTTGACTTAGAATGATATAATCAAAGTTAGCTGGCCCATAAATTACATTGCCCCATTTAGGGATACCATGGCCGAAATTGGCACTTGAATATGCCATTTTCACATCATTTATCATGTTTTAGTGTTTTTAGGCTAAATTATGTGTTTTGGGTGGAAATTGGTCAAAACCCTGATTGAAGGTTATTGATGGCCAATTTTAGGTGCCTACACTTCCTCTTTAGAAAACCACTTCTTGAAGATACTAAATACAACCCATAGATTGGTAATCTAATCATCTAATTAGTTTCCCTCCTTATAGATATGCTAAACGTAAACCTTATCAATGGAGTTGATAATAAAAAAGCTTATTCTATCATGTTTTTAATGTTCTAACTCATAAAATACTTATTCAAAAAGCATTGAATGATATTAAGGGAGTCTGCCTCCAAGACCAATTAGCTCACCCCTATCTCCTTATCAAACTATAATCTCTAAAGGATAGCTCTCATCACAATGGCTAATTTAGACTCACATAATCCCAACATAGGCAACAATAACTTCACCCTTGGAGTTCCTCAAAATTCATCCACCTCCTGCCATCCTAGGGATTCCATTAGAAGCCTCATAAAAATTTAATGTGACCCAACTAGGAGAGGTAAATTTCCATTTAGTATACTTCCTCAACTCAAATCTCAGGTCAATCAAGGTAATACCAAAATAATCCAAATCCTAGTTCTTGGCAATAATAATCTTCTACCTACTAAAAGAATCTCTTTTATCAGGTTTGTAATTCTTGAAATTGTCCAAAAGCAAATGATCTTCTTATTACTAGCGATCTAATTAATTTAATTCATAAATATAAGGATAAACTAAGTCAAATGTTTTAAATGATTGATTTAGGCAATCTTCATATTTTTTTAGGAATGACTATAGTTTAGGATAAAAATTCAATTATTGTATCACAATCTCAGTATGCACTTAATATTCTTGTTATGTATAATATTCTTCAATGTAAGCCTACATATACTCCTATTGAATTTGGTGTTAATATTTATCCAAAACTTGTAAGTGACAAAGCTAACCCACTCTTTACAGGAATTTTATTGGTAGTTTTATTTGTCTAACCACTACAAGTCTAGATATTTCGTTTGATGTAGGTGTTTCTTCTAGATTCATGCATGATCCTTATTTTGATCATTACAAATTAGTGAAACGTACATTTCGTTATATCAAAGGAACAATAAATTTAGGTTTATTTTATTTTACCATTAATAATGCTAAATTATATGGTTATTTTGATGCTAACCATGTTGGTGATACTATAGATCACAAATATACTTATGAATATGTGTTTAATTTTGGTGCAGGTGTTATCACATGAAACAACAAAAATTAACCCATTGTCTCTATCTCTTATATTGAAGAAGAGTATAAAAGTGTTATGGAAGCTGCTAAAAAATCCATATGGCTATGAAGGTTGTTAGAATAACTTAATTTGGATTTTTCTCACATTACCAACCTTCATTTTGATAATCAAATTTGTATAGCTTTGGTGAAAAATCTAGTGTAGCACTAACAAACTAAGCATATTGAATTTCATGTGCATTTTATATGAGAGAAAGTCCTTAATGGTGATACCAATCTATAATTTTATCCTACAAATGAAAAAGTGGTAGATATCTTCACAAAATCACTTGGTGATACCAACTTTTATCATTTTCATCCAATGTTGGGCCTCTCAAATTTGTCATTGAAGGGGAGTGTGCATGACAATGTCACTTTCTAATGGCCATGTGTTTTCTTATTCTTCTCTATACTTTTCATTGTAAAGCATTATAATATATCGTGTTATATGATTTTAATAAATTTTGTTTCAAATTTTTTAATTTTGTGCCCAATACTTAGAAGCTTATATTGTAATGGAGGTCCTTATGTTATAAAGGGCTCCAAATATGCTTGGTTGATTATTTATGAGAAACTGTGAGATGTAGTCTCATGATCATGCTAGCCTAAACTTACTTTTAGTAATTTATGGATTACAATTATTTTTATCTCAAAAGGTGATATTGACATGATGAATGTTTTTTAATCCTTCAAATTTTACATGGTATAATTCCTTTATTAAGGTGATATTGACATGATGAAGGTTTTTTAATCCTTCAAATTTTACATGGTATAATTCCTTTATTAAGGTGATTATGGCCTATATCCCTACTTAACATCAAGGGGGAGTGTTGTAACAAATAATGCTTAATTGGTGTTATTTAAACTTAACATTATTATAATGGTTAATAAATGAAATAAATTTATTTAATTTATTAACATGAAAATATCATGTAAATAAATTAAATATATTTTACCATCAAGTTCATTGAGGAGAGGTTGCGCCCATTGGTTACAACGGTCCACCTCCACACCCCAATATAAAAAGGTTTTTATTATTTTATGAATAGTGCGAGATATATGTGAGCACTATGAAGGTTTTGTGAATTATTTTGAGGAGTGAGATGTTGAAGGAATGTATTGGGTGCTTGCGTTTCTCTATGAATGAATAATCATCATGGTTTTTTTACCTCAGTCGAGGTTTTCCATGTTAAACCCTATGTACAAATGATTTATGTGTCTTTGATAATTAATTTTCTATCTAGATATGTTCATTACATATTATATCACATGTTTCTATAGAACGTGATTGCCTTGTTATCTATTTTACCACCGAAAAAATTCAAAATTGTGTGCTTTATTAAACTAATTATGTCTTTGTACATTCAAATCCACTTTGCCATTTATTCTCCAAAGCTTTATTACCTAGAGATAGACTTGGAAAATGAATGGTTCTCTGAATGGAAGTTTACTTAAGAATCATCACACAAAAATCAATTAAAGGCCAAGTGATTACCAATCAACTTGTTGTTGCACCTATAAAATTATTAATCACCTTCAAGATATTATTCCTAATGAAGAGATCCTTTATATTGAAGGTCTCAATCAAGAATTTTCAATTAAATATTATTTTCATAATTTTACTATTGATCGTAAGGCATAATCCTTAGAATAATAAGATACCTGTAAGCTCAAACCTCAAGTCATCATAGTAAAATAATTACCCAAAGTTACAATTGAATTGCATGGATACACTTGGACACTTCATTTTAATGGTCCTAAATGTCTTCAAGGAGCTGGGGTAGGTTGTATCTTAGCCAACCCCCATGATAAAATCATACCTCTCACTTTTTTATTAAACTTTGAAGTCACTAATAACATGGTTGAATATGAAGCTATCATCTTAGGGATGCAAGTGACCATTAATTTAGACATCCCATATTTACATGCCCTCAAATATTTACAACTTATATGTCATGAAGCCAGTGGTGATTATCAATGCAAAATTTAAAATCTTATCTCATATCATCAAATTACTACCAATATTGCCAAGTAATTCACATTATTTACTATTGAATCAATCCCATGAGAGAAAAATGTTATAGCTGATTCTATTACTTCATTAGCTTCTCTCTTTCACCCTCATCAAGTAATTAATGATTCATAATTTCTCATTCACATAAGGAAGTAACCATATAATTTACAATCCAAGGATAATTCTCTTATTTACCACATCAATGTTGTCACTACTTGACAAACCTTGTGGTACAAAAACATCATAAAATTCATCGAGCATCATTCTTATCCTCCAGAGCTTGATTCTCATGAAAGGATTTGAATTCACAAGCAAGCATGAAAAAACATCCTTTGATATGATATCCTTTATTATTATAATATCGAAGGAATATTTATTCATTATTTAACTCAAGAATAAGTTCATGCTCTTCTTGATAAAAAACATGGGGAAATTATGGAAGTAACTATAGCGAAGACACTATAGATTATAAATGCCTGTGTACGGGACACTTATGGCATACTATTGAAAAATATTCCATTACATTTTCTAAAAAGTGTAATCTCTAATAACTTCATGATGATCTTATTCATTTTCCTCTATATGAACTTCAAACCCTATAATATCCTTAGCCATTTTCTACGTGGGGATTATATCTCATTAGAAAAATTACAAAGATCATAAAATGGCCATGTCTTCATCATTACTACCATGAAATATTTTACCAAGTGGGTTGAACCTATGCCTCTTGTAAATGTTACTACAAAATTCATCCTAAATAAAATAATATATCATTTCAGGATACCTCACACCATCATTTCTCATAATGGTAGGAACTTCAAAAATAAAGACATGAAATTAAGATGTGCAAAATTAAAAATCACATATAAATTTTCCACATCATATCACCCTCAGTATAATAGTCAATATGAAGCCACTAAAAAAATCCTTAACAAAATCTTACTAAATATTATTAGGTATTTTCACTTTGACTAGCACCTCGAGCTTTATCCTACACTTTTGGTCTATCATACTAGCATTTGTATTTCCACTTGAGAAACTCCATTATCATTAATACATGGATCTAAAGTTGTCTTACCACTATAAGTTGAGTTACATTCCTTATACATTTATCTTCATGGCATCACCCTCAATGAAGATCCTCATGAAGCTCGCCTTCATGCATTATAATTACTTAATGAGTGATGTATGGGTGCATTACAACACAACCACCAATACAAACTCACATTACTACACAACATAATAAAAAAATCAAATTATGTACCTTCCATGTTGGAGACTTAGTGATTAAGTTTGATTATAACCACAATAAATAAGGAAATTATGTCCAAAAATGATAGGGTCCTTACCTAGTCAAATACATTATTAGACCTAGTATGTATAGATTAAAAATTAATGAAAGACACATCTTCAAAGAGATGATCAGTGTTAAATTTTTGAAGAAATATTTTACTTGATTACATGTTCTTTATGTATTGTGCTTTTAGTATGCCTTAGTTATATGTTGGTATTTAGTCTTGTATATATTTTGGAGATAAAATTTCTTACTTAGACTTTATATGGTGCAACATAACATCAACTTCATTTATGTTCACACCCCAAAGTTTCTCTTTTTACATAATATCCTTAATTCCTAGTTTTAGTCATTCGATCCTTTTATCCTTTTTAACACCATTTAGTGTTTTAGTATTATCAAATCCTCTACTTCCATTTTATCACTTTACATACCTTTTTGTAATAATTTACACCTTTTGATTTCCAAATTTATGGGTTTCATTACAAGACCTTGGATAGGACTAGGCCTTTAGAACAAATGCTCATAAGTTCACTTAGTAAATTGTTTTTTTACTCGACCTTAGCTATGTGCTTTCCTTGAAGGATAAGGTAATGGTCAAGAGTCATGTTTTCTTACACTTAGAGTCAGTCATATTCTCTTATGGTAAACTCTAACAGTCTATTCACATTTATTCATTCACATACACCACTTTTCATGATGATAATGCATGCCTACTTGTCATTTTACAATATTCATTAAAACATTTTTTACAATTTGGTGAAACCCAATTATTCTATGTTTATTTCTATCATCTCCCATAATCCACATCACTTTGAGCCTACTAAGGTTAGTTTTGAAATTTCACCCTTTCTCCTGTGCAAGTCTAGGATTATTAAACACCATGGTATTTATGTTTTCTTATCTAGCCAAAAAGTGTTAGTTCTCTTGTGATAGTCATTTTTATCACCCATGTTTGGTTTTTTTAATCCATTTGGAGGAGGAATCACGAAATCCAAAAGATTTAAAGTCCATACCATATAATAAAAGGAAATGATTAAAAGGCAAATATATATTAAGATTCGGATCACACTAAAAGACATCATATTTATTTGTCACATCTCCTATTCTTATTGAAGCTCAAAATCAATAGTTGGACTCATGAAATATATGAGGTGTATATTGGGATATTATATTCCATTCTCATATATATTTAGAGTGCCACCTACTTTCTCACAACAGTACCCAATCTTCACAGTAGATCGATGGCTCTGTAAGGGGTCTTGAGGAACATGGAACACATTATGGGAAGGTAGTTCCATTTTAATTTTCATGCATACTGGACTTCATGGGATGCTACTTAAACTTCACTAGTTATCCCACACTTACATGGTTATATTCCACACCACAGGGCCTAGGACCAAGTGTGCAGGGAATAATTGAGTTTGGTTATGCAAAGTGAATGCACAAAGATGTATTCAGATAGAACAATCAAACACATTAAATGGATTAGAAGCCTTACTTATAGGAAATGCAACTTTTATTCAATAATAACTAATATTAAAAATCCATGCTTCTGATGTGAAATGCCATGCTTCTGTTGGGAGACTAAGCGAATCACCTGTAAGTGCTTTAAAACCTGTCAGGGTTAATCTTGATCCTGATACTGTTAAAGAAATCTTTGATTAGGTAGAGTACTTTTCAAAGTCTGCGGCTATTTGTAGATTTCATGGCTTCTGCCCATCTCTTACCGATTTACATGGCTAGATATCCCAGACATGGCTGCCACTAATTGATGGAAATGTTGAAATTTATCCTTGTGGTAAAGGTTTTTTTATAGCTTTATTTCACATTGTTGAGGACAGGAAGACTATTCTTTCCAACAGAAATTTCTTCTGGCAGGGTAAATACCCTCTCTTCGCCAAACGGTGGCATATGGATTTCAATCCTGTTACGAAAACTTTCAACAAGATCCCTGTCTGGGTTCGGCTCCCTAATTTACCATTGTATCTATGGCATGAATCGGTGTTTAAAACCATCGAAAATGCTATAGGGGAATTTTTATTCGTGGACGGAGAAACCAAGAGGTATTTCAGATCGACCTGTGCTCACCTTATGGTTGAGGTGGATGTTTCTAAGGGCCTTCCTAAGGTGATTTGTCTGGATTCCCCTAGGGGATCTTGGACGCAAATGTTAGATTTTAAAGGGCTACCTTTTCGATGTAGAAAGTGTCACCTGACGGGGCATGTTGCTGCCTGGTGCACTGCAAGGAAATCCAGACCCAGAAGATCTCCTTCTTGGTGGGCTAAAGCTGATCATGATCACTATATTGCAGAATAACCTGAGGAAGCTTTGACTAATTCTGAGAATGAGAATGAAAAGAGTATCTTATCTGCTTCGACGGATCAGGAGTCTCAGCTAGAGACTGTTCCTGTTGAAGGTTCGGTGGAGATTGGATTATGTAATCTTCCTAAACCGATTTCTGAGGAGGTGGTGGTTCCTCCACCTATTTTGAAGGATTCTCCTAGGAGTCAGTTGTTGGCTGGTTCTCCTATGGTTTTGGCTGAGGTTTTGTCACCCCCTGGGCTTCATGATTCTTGGCCTTCTGAGGAATGGGTTGCTAAGGCAGCTAAGGTAGAGGATGGCTAGACTACTGTTAAGAGGAAAAAATCTAAGCCTCTGGTCCCTCCTCTAAATATGAAACTTCAGTCTTGTAAAAAAAATAATAACTAATAGTTATTGTTTGTCTAGCTTTTGTCTGTTGTTTCCAGATTACTAGTTAATCTGGTATAGCTTTTGTAGGTTCCAGGTTATTTCATTTCCTGGGTGTGCTTAAGGTTTTTATCTTATCTGATGTAAAGGGTTTCGGGGCCCCTTCAAAACCTATTTTTACCTTAATCTAAAACTAATATTAAAAATAAGTAAATTATGTTATAGTGCATGTGTTATAGAATATATATGTGGAGCACGTTATCTATGGTATGCTTATGTATTACATCGACTTGACTATCTAAGTATTTATGTCCAAGTGCATATGTTACATATTTAATATGCATGATTATAAGGGTAGTTACAAATGACTAATGTAAAAGATAACAAAGGTGTAATTGACATGTCTCACCCTCATTATATGCCAACAATAGATTTCTTAACTAGGTGATGACCACTAATTCATTCGTGTGATTCCCAACTATTTACTAATGGTCATGATCCTAAGAATCTTAGTTGATAACTAATAGAAATTAATCCTCAAAGTCTAGGTTGATTTAGGGCCACTAGTAAAGGCATGTAATTAGGGTAACCCAGCATGCAGTTATGTTAAAGTGGGGCCTCATGGAGCAGGATAGTCTAGGAGTAGATACCAGTGAGGCATGTAGGGCTATGAGATAAGGAGTGCATAGTGAGATGTACAGGTTGTGATCTGTGGTGATATTTATATAAAAGTCTATGAGAAATCATGAGACTTGTGCATGGGTTCATAAATAAGATTCTCATAATGGAGTGCACAAGATTCAATGAGAGGTGTGAGCTCTGCATAGATGAATAAATGAGGGGTGTATTTAGCTACATAGAGATTACAAATAGATCATTTACTCGATGTGTAGCTAAGGAAACTATACGTGAAGTTGTTGAAAATTTTATCACTTAGTTTAATCAACATATTATCCAACCTTGACCACTTAAAAAATTTGATGTGTGTTATTACAGGTTGTGTATCTATTAATTTGATGATTTGGTCCTTCTCAATAAGGTGCAAGTGTTTGGGATCTAAATTAGAAGGATGTTGTGTTAGTGTTGGATCAAGAGGTGTTAGAGTGTAAGGCTTGAGAATTTCCACATTGAAGACTAGGTACATGCCCAAGTACATAGGTAGATCAAGAATGAATTCATTCTCACTATTTATGCGTAGAATGGTATAAATACCATAGTGTAAAGGCTTGATCTTCTGGTGTGGAATTTTGAATTGCTCCTTCTAAAGGTGCAACCAAACTTTATTGCCAAATCAGAATACATGAGGTGTGAGATGTGCATTGTGTCTCTCTTTGTACTTTTCTTATGTGTGAGAGAGAATCTATTGAACTTGATGATGGACAAATTAGATGTGTCATAGAAACTTCTTAGCTTTATCTTATTATCATTCTTATGTGCATGACTCAGTTCCAACTAGTGTGTTGTAGGAGATGTCTATAAGTGTTGAAGGTTGAAACCCAATACATGTCTGGAATGGACTATGACCTGTAGAGTTGTGGAATGCTCTATTATGGGCATGTTTAGTGTACAAGAGATTGTCATCCCAAGTACAAGCATGTGTATAGTTGTACATTCACAAAAGATGAACAAGTGTGTTATTGACCACTCTAATTTTTCCATTTATCTTTGGATGATAAGTTGTCAATCAATATAGCTACATACATATCACATATCACAATGCTTGCCAAAATTAACTTACAAATTATGAATCTTAATCAGAGAGGATGGATGTTGGAAGCCCAAAATAAACCCAACCATGGTTGAAGAAAGCTTTCATAGTGTTAGTGGTGTCAATTTATTTCTTATATGTGACCATTATGGCCATCTTGGAAAACACATCCACTACAATCAACAAAACACATCATAATATCATCTCATTACAAGCAACCCAATTATGAAATCCATGTTGATAGATTCCCATGGTCTGGATGGAGTTGGTAGAGGTGTGAAAATTCATATATTCCTATTCATGGCATTGGCAATGCAATAAGGAAAGGAAGTTTTGATGTGGCATTTCCATGTCTATGCACATGTGCAATCAGAATAAGTGTGTTGTAGTGTATCTAGAGTCTTTATCATAGTGAAGTGTCCTAAGGCATTCACATAGTGTGACTCCTAGATGAGTCATTGGCAAGGTATACCACTAGGAATATAGAGATGTTTGAGCTTGTAAATAATTTAGTCAGATAATTATAACTCCTAAACTTGTTTACCTTTTGATAGGTTGATGTAAGTCATTATGAAGTCCTAATCAATTGAGTAGAGGGATACCCAGTTTGTACAGTTATGGATGTGCATGTCTATTACCATGATGAATAGGTGAACTAGCAGTCTACTAAGTCAATATGGTACCTTATTGTCCTTCCCTTTCTTGTGCTTGATCATGAGATGGAACTATTACATATAAGTCATCCTTTTCATGTCCCACACATTCCCCAACTTGATTTGTGTTTATAGGAATTAAAGTGGCTTGTGATCTGAATGAATAATTATCTATTTCCTAAGAATGTAGTGGCACCATTGATTGATTGCTTGAATAATTGCATACAACTATTTCTCATAGGTGGAGTACCTTTGTACTATGTCACTAAACATCTCTGAGTGGTTTGTGACTAGATGTCCATGTTGCATGATCACTACACTAAGTGTGTAGTCAGATGCATCAGTGTGAATTTTGAAGGAATGCATAATTTCAAGCATTATGAGAATAGGTGTTGTTATCAATTTGAGTTTCACCCTTTGAGGAGGTGTTTTAGGTGTCCTCACTAAATTGACACAATGGGAAATATTTAAGGCTATGGGTGTACCATGACTAAAGAGAACATCTAGAGAAGGTTGGCTCCCTTGATGCTACACCTAAAATAGAACTAAACCTGCTTAAATTACAAGCAAAAGGGAAAAAGAAAGTATGAAAACAATGACTAAAAGGGGTGATGCACCAAATTTTAAGTCTCCTCTACTTGTTTATGATTGTTAATATGTACTAAAACAATACTAAAATCTAATTTCACAATTCCAAACATTTCATCCAACATAAGTGTTTTAATATGGAGGTTATAGTTAATGCAATAATTTAAGAGGGATAATCAAGAGGTATAAAATAAGACACTAGTGAAGGTTTTACACACTTAACCTTTGAAAAACTAATTGACACACATAATATGACCTGGAAGAAGATGAATTCCTCATAGAAGAAAGAATGAAGAGGATAAATCCAAGGAAGTTGAACACTGTCACTACCATTCATCAACAATTCATAATAATAACACTAGATGTAAGATGGTGAAAGCATAAATCAGCTTGTATTCACTTCAAAAGCAAAAATAAATATCAATCTTGGTAGGGCTATACCATAACCATCTAGAGGGTGTTTTCAAGTTTACTTACAAGAGTATATATAAGATAAAATAAAGGGGAGAGAGAAGAAGGATGTGTAGGAAACCTATCATGGCTCTCATACAATCATAAGACTAGTTAAAATGTCTATAAAAGGTGAAAAATAGTCCTATGATTAATCCTCAAAATGTTTGTGATGACCTCATTAAAGGTGGTTTATGAGTGACTCATATAATTATATGACTCACTATTGATCTCTTAAAACTACCCTCATTTCTTGATTGAGGAGTTACAAACCTACACTTGAAGATCAATTACAACTCAGGTCTTGATACATGGCCTAGTCACTCCCCTTATCATCTCTCTAAACCATTCTTAAATATCTCAATGCTTATTTCACATTGATGAAGGTAGGAATTGAGGTTTGGACTTCTTCAATACTTGTGATCTCTATCCCTAAAACCTATCATTTTATGTTTAATCTTATTGGATCCTATGAAATGTAAATGAGATAGGTCTATCTCCTCATATAATGTTTAGTATTTGCTTGAAGACTTCATAATAACTTGATAACCTCTTTAATGGTTTGTATAAAGTTATGTAACCTCTACCCAATATTATAAACCATCTTCAAGAAATTATTTGTCAATTAGGTCTACACAATCTACTAGTAAGATGTTTGGAGAGACTTGTGGGTATTCATCATGCTATGGAAGCTCTATATGGACTTGAGAATTGTGTAGGGGCCTTTTACATGCTTAAGAATCCCCAACACTGATGTTGTAAGTGTATTAGGTCCTTTTAGTGTTCTTCAAGAGATATTTCAACTACCACAAGGTCCCCATGAGAACACATGATAGAAATGAAATTTTAAGGATCTCCTCTACGCTTATTAGGACTACATAGTATAGGTTTACCAAGTCATATCCTTTATTTCTACCTATAAAACTTGGTATAGAGTGCAATTACCCTGAGACAAGTTGGAAAGAGTTGATAGAGAATTATGTTTATATTTAAGGGTTATTAACGCCATGAAACTAGCAAACTACCTTTACATAAGTCCTTTCAACTGATTTTAGTCATTGGAATGAGATTTTATATGACCTATAGATTCTTCCAAAGATTCCACTATATGTCTACTAGGATGTCATGATGTTTTTTGTTTCCATTGATGACCTTAAGAAGGTATCTAACTTCATCTTTTCAATTCAATTGAGAGGGTAGTCTTCATATAGGCTTGGTTCTTGTTTAATAACCTATTTTATCACCATGAGAACCTCTTGAATATCTGGTGTAATTTCATTAACCTTTTCCCAAGCTTGGAAAACCTCTTCAACTTGTTAAGAGGCTCAATTACATCCAAACACCATGTAAAATAGCCAAAAAAATTAGTTTTAGGCCTCGTTTCTATGTTTTTATCTCCACACGTGCCAAAATGTTGGCCCAATAGGTGCTCATGAGGTGTGTATATGTCTTTCATGTGTTTTTAAAATAATTTAGGCCCATTATAGTCACTTATATTAATGTTTATAGTCATTGAGCTCTCTTATGGGTTTCTTGGCCATTTTGGGGTCTTCTAATTCTTAACAATTGTTCATAAAGCTATACCCCTTTATGGACTAAAAAATTCAATGAAATTGGAGTATAAAATCCCATTAAAATTCCCCTAAATTCATTATGTCCCATGCACTTGCTCAGCTAACTTCACACATGAGGAATATGACCTTCTCAAGCTTACAGGCATGTAGGTGCCCATTTGAGATTAGTGTTTTGAGAAAAAAGGATTTAAGTTAATTATTTATGAATGTAAATGTATCCTATAGGACTGATATATGCCTTATAATTTCTTTAGGTGGTTCTCCAAACATATTGACCCCTTAAACCTCCTAGAACTTGCTTTAGCCCATGTCAAGGGCTTGTAGGCAGCTTAAGACTTTTAATCCTAATAGTATTATTTTGGTGGTTTATTATGATGACCACCTATACAATAAATATTCAATTATACCTAAAGGTACATCACACCATACATTACCTTATAAAATTCATTTTTAACACAAACTTGCATCTTCTCTTCATGTTTATATCTACAACATTGACACAATCAAGTTGGGCATGCATGCTTAGGTTATTTCTTTACATTTTTGACCTTGTCGGTGCCTTTAAGAAGTTTTAAGGGGCTTAATTATGTTTAATATAATGTGTATAATAAGTTTCCAATCCCTACTCATGCTTAAAAACATTTCACAACCTCCAAACTTGCATGTCATGTCAATAAACAATAAAATAATGAGATTTCTTATTAGCACATGTATGATCCATGGTTGTTTGTGTTGAGTTTTATGTTGTAGAGACTCTTATACCCATATAAGATGTTTTTAAATCATTACCATGCATCCATAAATATCAAACATGTCATCACAAGAAGAAAACTGAGATGTTGAGGTTTTAGAGGTAGCAGGTTTTTTAATGATTATTCATAAGTCTCTGCCCCAAGACTTTTACCACAAATTTTTAGGGAATAAGGTTACCCTATAACCCATAGGATCATTTGTCTTTTTGTCTCTTCTACCCCATGAACCAATGTCATGAAATTGACCTTTCTTCTCTTGTCTATGTCTCGATGAAGGACTTTAATGATTTAAGCCCTGTTTTGGACTTGTAGACTCTATTTTGGCATTGTTTTGGGCATGATAAGTTTGGAAGAGGTTGTGGTAGGCTATTATAATCTTTTGCCATGATCCACTTGTATGATACATGCTCTAATTTATCATAGAAACTCACATGATCTCTTTTCCATTTGGAATAAAATACCTCGTTATAGTTGCGTACTAAATGTCAATGAACTTCTTCTTGACTTGTACAATGACATTGTAATGCACAAAGACCTATTTTTCCTACCTTTCCTACATTATTCTATGTTTAGATGCCAGACAATGAACAAAACAATTTCAAATGTGATTTATACATTATAAAAGGATGGAATGGCATATTGGCTAGGTGTACATAAAGAATAAGGTACCATATGATGTTTAACAAGTGCCAAGTGCCCTAAAAGAACCTATTTTGACCTATACCATGGTGTTGGCTCTTCACACTTGATATCCCTTAAGGGAGTTACTTTTCAACATTGTAACAAGTAATAGAACAAAACAACATGAAACCTTAGTCTCCATAAAACTACATTAAACTTTTCTAAGGCTTGAAATGACAGTGTTGATATCTCATCAACTTTGCTTCTAGATCTAATATACACTATAAAACACCATGTCATATTATATATCATCACCTCAATGCTTTCAACCTAGATCAAACATACCTTAAATTTTGTAAAAGAACCTTAAACTCTCCAAAGTTACCTTAAACTTTTAAAAATGTTTTTCAGAGATGTCACGAGTAATCATGTTAATGAGACTGATTAGATAAGTCACGTACCATAGATTGCATTTTTTAGAAGACCTCATTGAGACCTTGAAATAAATTTATAATTGACACCATGAAAATGAAAATATGACACCAAGACATGACTCTCAACAAGACCATTTACAAGGTTAGATGACTCATGTACCTATTTTGAATAGACCTTGGTCAAGCGTGGTTGATTAGCTGACATTTTGGTGACCTCATGGGATAGTTTACCTGTTAAACATTTAAAATAGTAGCCTTAGAAGTCCATTGGGATATGGGGTCACCTATCACTCAAAAACAAACTAACTTAACCCTTTAAAACTAGTTGCAAGCCTTAGTATAAGTTGAGACAACTAAAGATACCTTCAACACACACACAACAAAAAAAGACATAAACTATGCCAAGAGGCATTTAAGGAACACAAATAACTATTATACTAAGCAAACATGTGTTAAAATCACTTAGATAAAGTAGAGAGTAATCTACTATGTACAAGATGAGAAAATGACCTTAATAACAATGTTGAAGGTGTCTCCCATTGACTGGGATATGTAACTCCTCTACATTCAACTTTGAGAGATTAAAAGCATTGAGTTACTTACAATGAGTGATGACATAGGGCCCATTCCATAAGGTGTTAAACTTTGTGTGTTTTCCAGGCTTGGCCCTATCATCATTCCATTTTAATACAATTTCACCCTCTTGGAATGTTCTTGGACCAACTCTCTTGTTAAAATACCTCTTGGTTTGAGCTTGGTGAGACTCCATAGTATGCATTGCATGATCTCTTATTTATTCTAGTTTCATTGACTTCGCTAGTTTGATCTCCATGACAATATACTCCATCATCTCAAGCTAATATGTAAGCTCTATAGTTATTATCTCAAGGGATATAGGTATCTTTACTTATTTTCCATAGAAAAACATGTAGGGGGAGTTGCCAATGGCTTTTTTTGGAATGATTCTATCAACCCATAAGGCTATCTTCAATTTTATGTACTATGTTCTTTGATTTTCCTCCATAGTCCTCTTGATAACTCTGATTATAATCTTATTTGTAGACTCATCTAGTCCATTCCCTTGAGGATAGTAGTTTGAGGAGGTACTTAGGTAGATTTCATGCTTCATAGCCTACTCACTTATCCTAGTACCAATGAAAGCCATTGCATTATTTGAGATAAGTGTAGAAGGTAGTTAAAATCTAGTTACTATGCCCTCATATAATTTTAGCACATTGGTCTCATTAGCTTCCTTGAGAACCATTGCTTTTGCCCATCTAGTAAAGTAGTTAGTTATAGTCAACACCAACTTATGACTAAAACTTGAAGGAGGATTGATCATAACTATGAAATCAAAACCCCATTGCATGAAAGGTTGGTCTACTTGAATGGAATGGAGAGGGAGGGATACAAGCTTCTATTTTATTATGAATAAAATGCATTTTTGACATTTTCTCATCCATGCATATGAGTCTTTGAACAATCTAAGCCAATAATAACTAGCTCTCATTACCTTTGTTATTGTAGTTCCTTATGAAAAGTGGCCACCTGATGGCCCATCATGGAATTCTACCAATACTTTCTCAATCTAATCAGCCTCTACACACCAAAAGAGAACTCCATTAAGGTCCTTCCTAAATAGTATCCAATCTACAAGAACACATGGGATGGATTACAATCTGAAATATCTCCTTTTATCTTTGTCTAGGCCTAGTGGACACTCAACTATTTAGATAAATTTGATCATGTCTTGTGTCCAAATCACATTAGATGGAGGTACAACTATTTGAGTGTCATCTTGAAGTGATAGGACAACCTCATTTTTCCCTTTAAATTTTGATGCTAAGTTATTACGTAGCCCCTTTCCTCTCACTAACTTGGTAACCGTTATAACTACATCATATTCCATTACTTTGGTAATCCAACTACCTCTTTTATCATTCAAATCTTTACTCAAAAGGAAGTATTTGATACTTGGATGAGACACCATCACATAATTTTTTTTGTTATAGAGCATATGCCTACTTTTTTTAAGACTCTTTATGACAATAAACACTTGCTTCTCTATAAAAGTGTACCTTACCTCATAGTCTTCCAACCCTTAGTTGCACTCTTTCATTTAATCAGACTCTCTTAGGCTTTGATATATCTAACAGTCCTGAGAGATTGATTGCTCTAATAGGATTCATGTGTCACTCCTTCATTTGGTCATTCCTACTGTAAAAATTAATAAAATAGATACTATGTAAGAAAGGGAAGTGGCATACCGATGAGATGTGGGTGAGTTGGTAAAGTGACTTGGTTGCTTCAAGCACCATCCAAGTTCAAATCTTAGTTTGGTATCAGAGGTCAGTAGTGGTGATGATTGGTATTCTTGGTCTGGTTGTGGCCATTAATGGTATTCTCAGATTGGTTATGGTTATACGTTGGTATTCTTAGGTTGATTGTGGTCATTGTTTATACTTTTGGTACTTATGATAGATGATCACTTGGGGATCTAGGCCCCTGATTATGTCCTAGATCAGTTGAAGATCTAGTCAAAAGTGAATAGCGTAAATATCCCACCAAAACTAGTAATTATAAAAAAAGGGAAGCCACATAATCAATCAATATGCTCACTTGTCTGCTAACAGGGTTTCACAAGGCACCACATAGGATTCCAAGAGACTAAAGTTATGAAAATTGAGACTTTGAGAACATCAATACAAGTAAAATCTATATAAAAATAGTCAACACAAAAAACTATTCTAAATATGAAATTGATTTGCTTTTCTAAAATGCATTAAGGACTCAACTACATTTAAACTCATAACCTTAAAAGGAAGACCAAATTATCATTATAACTATGTTAGACATTTGACAAAAAAAAGGTGAAATAAAAGTCAAGAGTTTTTGAAGAAACATGATGATCAGAAGGAGATTAAAAGTCTAGGAACTTCAAATTGAGAACTTTTTAAGAGGGGTTCCCTATTTCTCTGATGAAGGGGTATGTTGGCCACACCAAATGATGACTTTGTTGGGAAAATATTGCCCCAACATTTAGAACCCAAACTACAACCATCTAATATTGAACATAGAGATAAATAAGTCAAACTCTATATGATACACTTTAAAGATGAGAATCACTCAATTCTGTTCTTACAAGTAACATATTAGGCTTTAATTCCTTCCAAGGTCACTTTGTCCATAAGTGATGGAATGTATTACTTTAGTAAACTCACGTACATCTAGAATATCAAAAGGTTTCACTATGGGTACATACTTTATATAATTTTGGCTTGAGGGGGAATCTTGAGCATTAATCCATTGCCATCCAAAACATCTATATCCCCAACAAAGATGCTTTTGGTCTCACTTCAGGGCTTGCTCCATTGTCATCCAGGCCATAAAGCCTATGATGGAGGTTTCAAAAATCACCCTTTCTAAGGAAGAAACTTAACACATACACTTTAAAACTCAGACTTCATTTGATTTGATATTTGGTGCTTAATCCATGAGTATTGGATACCAATATAACCAAGAAGTATGGTAACTTTAGTAGTCTTTGAATATCCAGATGACCTTTTGCTCATTCAACAATTTATAATATCCTTGTTATTTTCATTGAGGTGCTTGTGATGTGTTTTGGTTAGATTTATAAATTTTCTTTTCTTTAATTTATTGGTGTTGATTCAACAACTTTTAATTCTCTTAGTGCTTCTTGGAGAATTGCCTTACTTATCATCCTGTTTAATACCAAAGGTTCGCCTTCTTTTTCCTAATCGTGATACTAGTTTTCACTTGCTTGGTGATCCATTGGAGTAGTAATTACTTTATCTAAATTAAAATCTTATTTATAATAATGGGGTCATAATCTTTATCTTATGGGATGGGAGACCTAGGAGCACAAAACTGTTACAAGGTCGACAAAACAAACATAGGGCAAAAAACACAAGAAACAAAGAATAACAATAGAACAATAGAAGTAAACACACAACTAAAGTAAACTCATATAAACCTAAACTAATATATATGTTATCACCTTTATATATGTTACTCTAAAATTGCATTGGAAGGGATAGCTGAGAATTAATGTTTTAGAAACTGACCATTTATAGGTAGTGGCATGTTGGTGCCCTCAAGATCCTTGAGGCCAAAATCATTCTGCTCGAGTAACTTAGTTATATGGTATGGGTCGATCCAAAATGGATTGAACTTGGAATGTTAACCATTATTTTCATGGTATTTATCTGATAATAGCACCATATCTAAAATATTAAAGGAGTTGACCTTGGCTTTTTTGTCAAACCATCATTTGATAGTGCTCTAATGTTTACTAAAGTTTAATAGAGCTTCATCCCAAGATTATTCCACTTAAACATTGTCCAAGATCCTTGAGTTCACTTTATCATTATGATTTATGAACTATTTCATAAACTTATACGTGAGTAGCTTGAGCTTTTCTAGCAGAACCGACTCTAGTCCATAGACTAGTAGAAATGGTGAGCTCTTGAGTGCCTATTTGTGCCTAGTGTGGTTATCCCATAAAGAAAACTTTAGTAATGATTGCCACTACTAGGGTTTATTCTCTATAGATTTCTTAAAGGCCTTGATCAGGTTGTTGTTGGTTGATTCTACCAACCCATTCCATTTTAGGTAGTAATTAGATGAGAATCTTACAGTGATCCCATTGTCATATGCCCATTCAGTGAACTTTGTGGATTAGAACACAAGGCCATTATCACATACTAATGAGAGAGAAGTCTCGAATCGAGTGGTCACATTATTTTCCATTAATTTGATGATTTCACTTGTAGTGATTTTCTTTGTTGCCATTGGCTCGGTCTATCTTGTGTAATAATTCATAGCCATAAGAATGAACTTATAGATTGTTGAGGAGTTGGGGTTAATGAACCCCATGAAATATAGCCCCCATTAGACAAATGGTTCGATTGATATAATCAGATGCAAATGCATTACAGCATGGGTTTCTCTTTTGGTAAATGTTTGACATTGATGGCATATCCTAATATGCATGTAAATATCTTTGAAGATGGTTTCCCAATAATAGCCCACCTGAAGTATTTTGCACACTATTGCATTTATTACAAGGTGACCAATGCCTATTTTTTCAAGGGAATTTACCATTACTTCTAGATTCAACCTCTTATAAGCATCTAAGATAGATGCCTTCATGTTTTTTCCTAAAGATAACTCCTTTCTAAAGCATAAAATGTGTTTCCTTCAGTTTGAGGGCTCTTTTCTATGTTTGGTTAAGTCTAAGAGGTATGTTCTTGTAGAGTAGGTAATATACTATTGGGGTGTACTAATCATGTTACAGAATTAGCTTCTGATCTAACTAGTGAACAATGATTCTTGGATCTATCTCAGTTATCATTTGAGTAAGACCTTGCCCCCTAACCAACATCATAGGTTTTATTTCCAATTCATACTCCTACATCTTGGTCATCCATTTGCCTATGTGTTCACCCAATTCAATCTAACCCAACATTTGCATAATAGTTAAGTTTGACACAAATGCATGCACTTTATTTCTAATAATTTAGTGCTTGAAATTTTTTATAGCTTTAACCACCACATAGGAATGCTTTTATAATGTGGAGTATCTCATTTCTTCATTTTTTATATTGATGCACATAAAAACAAGTAGGTGTTCTTCTCCATCCAATCTTTATGTGGGACAGGCAATGATGGTTTGCTCAGAGGCAAAAGGATAAATGTAGAAATACTTTGCATAGTCTAGACTTATTAGCACAGGGACTTGTATGATGGCATATTTTATGTCCTAAAATGTTTTCTTTGATCCATCATGCCACTTCATCTTGGTGTCCTGTTTTAACATAGAATTAAGGGGATTCACAATTATAGTAAATCCAAAAATGAATTTACAAACAAAATTGATTTTGCCAAAGAAAGATTTTAGATATTTTTTACTATTGGGTTGAGGTAATTTGGAAATTACATCAACTCTTTTAGGATCGATAGCAATACCTTATTTCATGAAAATATGATCAAGAAGATTACCTTTGGTGACACCGAATACACTTTTTTTAGGGTTCAAGGAAATGCCATACCTTTTGCACCTTTTAAATATCTTCTACAAATAACAAACATGGTTTGATCTACATTTCTAAAGAATAGTTAAATCATGCATGTAGATTATTATGCATTTACCAATTAGACCTTCAAATGCAAAATCCATCGCTCTTTGAAAGTTTAATCCATCATTGATCAATCTAAATGACATTCATTTGTAGGCAGGTATGCCCACTTCATAGTGAATGCAATCTTGGCTTGGTCATCAAAATTCAATAAAACTTGATTATACCCTAAGAATATTTCCAAAGAGGACATCATCTAGGATCCATTAACAATTTGAATCACTTTGACAAGGGAAGGTAATGGGTAATTGTCCTTATATGAAGATATGTCTAGGTTTTGGAAGTCTATGCATGACCTAATTTCTTCATTCTTATTTTGGACCAATACTAGTTTTTCCACCCAAGTGGAATGGTAAATTGAGAAGATTATTCCAGTAGATAGGAGTTTGTGAACTTTTTTTTGTATCGAAGGTTCAAGGATTGGGTTCATGGGTCTCTACTTCTGTCAGAATGATCTTTGGTCTAGTTTGAGGGGGATAGGGTGGGTGATCACTTACAAGTTGAATACTTTTAGGTCTTCATAAGCCTAAGAAATTATATCTTTTTAACTCATCAGTAACTTTTTGAACTATTAAATTTACATATCCATCCAATTAAGACCTATGTTGATAATTTGGGGTCTTTCCAAGGAGCCTAGGTTAATAGTTTGAGATTTATAATCTGTAAATTTGGGTTTTTTAATTTAGAGCATATAGTTGAATGTGTCAAATGTCTTTTCTAAATAAATTATCCCTTTTAGGATTCAAATTCCTTAGATATTGAGAATTTGATCTTTGTCAATTTTAGCTTTGAGACTATCCCTTTCCTCTTCATCTATTGCTTGGGCCTCAAATGTCCCAACACTATTGAGGAATTGCATGATGTGATGGTCATATTCAAATACATGGAAATTCATGATGTTCTTGGGAATAGAGGGGCAAGGGACCAATTCAATAGTAAATTATTGCATATCAGTGTTATCTAGTGGAGTTAAGCTCATAACTGAGGATGTTAGTGAGTCGATAACTATATTTTTTATTTAAGTATAGGGATGACATTGAATGTATAAAACATTTATATTAGGTCTCATGCCCTATGTTGTACTACCTGGGGTATGATAGTTTACATTAAAACCTATTCTTAACCTGGTTTACAACTAAATTGGAGTCATTAAATAGTCTTAGTTCTCTAGCCTTTTACTTTAATGCAATTATAGCTTAAGGATTAATACATCATATTTTACTAGATTATTCATGTATGGGATTGTAGCTGATATGAAGCTAGTTATCCATTTCCTTCTTGTTTTATCAGTAGAACACCTACTCCACTAACTTGCTTGGAATGGGTCTCATAAATGTATAGGGACCATAAGCTCAATAATTCAAGTTCATTATTAGATTTATATTTAATAGGTTTCATGCTCATCATATAAATACCTAAGTCAGAGGATATTAGGTTCACATACTCATTGATTGTGTTGCATTCAGTTATCATGTGTTTCATACAAGGTTCCTTATCCACTCTGATTTGATTGCCTACACCTCTTTAGGGAAACCACATATGGGAGAAATTTGTAGCCATGTATCTGTTTAAGTATTTTAACCAATCCTAGTTGAGGAACATCATGTAGGCTTTGGGGATCTCCACAACTTGAATTTCTATGAACTACTAGACCCTAGGTTCTGACTCTAGCTGCATATGTAAACTGAGAATCTCTTAAGGTCTCTAGTTGGACTATGAATTTGTTTAACTTGATAAGGACTAAACCCAATTATTTGCAGATGCCTAAAAACATCACATTGGCCAAAGCTCTTGATTATACCAAACAATTTACAAGTTTTTACAAAATAGTCTAATAGTCAAATGAAAGGAAGGAACCTCAGTCTTATTTTTGTGAATAAGTACGTTAGTATGGGTAGTCTCTTACCTCATTTGGGTTAGATTGGTAGGATTTTCATTTAATGACTTTAGCAACAGATCCTATTGCTCAGTGATTTGAGCAAGCTCATTAAGAGTAATATTAGCTTTAATATTATTCATATCTTTTAATATATTATAGCCTACCTTATTTTGGACTAGTTTGGACTCCATAGGGACCTTTGGTTCTTGAGGTTTTGGAGGTGGTGGGTCATTCTAGCATTATGATCTGGTGGGATTACACCATTATTTGGAGAAGTTGAGGTAGTGAGGGGTGACTATTGTTTCCTATTTATAAGGGAATTATTGCTCCTTTGAAGCTATTAAAAGTCTTACACCTCACTAGTACTATCCTCTAGTTCATTATATTCATGGATATGAAACCCCATGGTTTCTAACACCATGGCAGTACTAGGGAGTCTACCTGCATTAGATGATTTTGGGTGATTTAGGACCACCTCTTATTCCTCCATCTCTCTTTGGAAGAACTCAAAGGCAATAAAAAATTATACACTATCAATTTCCCCATGCGTGGCTATGTTATGCACTCAACACCAGTTAGGTATAACTATTTCATAAATGTTAACTTCGGGTAGCCTATTGGGAGAAAGCTCTGGTTGACTGTGGGGGAAACTTTAAATTAATTTTTCTCTCTAGTAGCTAAAATTATTATTTTAATTTTAATCATTAAATCTTCCCATTAGCCTTTGAAGTCTAAGTCATTACTTAGTTTTTGCACCATTAATTGGATGGCAACCAACTTATTTTTTGTGGACTCATAGGGTATGGCTTAAGTATTATTAGTTGTTGCTAACATGACTTGGTGTTGCCACTAAAGAACCATTTCATTGTCCATTAGGTTAAGAAAACCCAAGTTTTCATTTGGTGTGGTGTGACTCGAAGGGAGTTGATTAGTTATAGGCAATGGTTGATAGAGAGTCAAGTTTTGGTTTACATTAGGGATGAGGTTTAAGGCCATCATGTTTGGTAAAATATTAGGTATGAGAGCCATCATTTGACCTTTGGGGTTGAGTTATCTTTGAAACCTTAATGGTCTCAACCTAAGCCAGTGGTAGGTCGATTATAAGGGGATCTTACCTTAGGAACATGGTAGTTTAGGGATCTGAGGCATTCTTGTACATTTGAAGTGCTTGTTGGGTGTTAAGATGATAAAACATGATGACTCGACTATACATTTTTTGAAACCTAGCCTTGAAATTTTTAATTAGCTCATTGGGTTCTAATTTGATGTAGGCAAATTATTGGTGCATGATACTTGGGTCTATAAGTTACCCAAATTGGTCCAAGAAAGCACTATTAAATTGGTCCAGGCTAGTGATTGAGTTTTCAAGGAGATTGAGGAACTAATCATAGGCAGATTTCATCAAAGTGAAGGTGAATATCTTACATGCCACATCCTCATGTTCCATATTCAAAATCCTTAGGGTGGTCTTGTATGAGGTCAAATGTTCTTCGATCATTTACCTCAAACAAGGAGTGAGATGGGGAAGGTACCTTTATAGGTTCCTATTAAGTCATGGATGACTCAAGGAATGTTGATAGTTGACTCAACTAACCACACCACAAGGAGAGCCATTATGGGTGATATGTTTAGGGTAGACTGTGAGGATGAGCTAGTGGAATCAATGATAGGTATAGGTTTATTTCCATAAAATCAGACTCTCTAATGCACTTGCAGGGGTGAAATAATTAGTCTACCTCACCTAGACTTAAACCTGGTAATCTATGTAGAAGGCTCTAAGTT
This sequence comes from Torreya grandis, assembly GCA_037957365.1. Lineage (NCBI taxonomy): Eukaryota > Viridiplantae > Streptophyta > Pinopsida > Cupressales > Taxaceae > Torreya > Torreya grandis. The sequence continues at coordinate 1,997,807 of JARHVA010000033.1, read as the reverse complement.
TTTTTAGGGGTAAACCAATGGGTTAAAACTTCCTTATCAAGGTTCACCTTCTTATGTAGCTTTTATTATGTGTGTTTGAAGAAAACAACAACGAGGAAAGTGTAAAGAGAAGGTATCAAGACTAAATAAAACAAATATTTTCCCTCCTTCTAATACCAACTATTATTGCACCCGAGATCCTTAAGTCCAAAGGCACTCACAAGTTTAAGTGTTCTATAGGAGGAAAGTGAGGAACACTACATGTGATAAAGATATACCCTTGTTAATTTTAAGACTAAAGCTAGTTAAGTCCAAGGATTGAGCAATTTAACCTTGTTATACTCATATAACAACATTTATTACCACCAAAGGCTCAATATGTGTGTAGTTACACTTGGAATTCATTACTAGCTAGAGAAATCCTTAAACATTATTCATACGCATCTAAACCTTATTGATTTATAAAATAGGGGTAAGAGTCTTACTTCTAAAATAAACATAAAAGGGAGAGCAGGGTAAGGCATAAAAAGAGGGTTTCTAGTTCAAAGAATGTTGATGCTTAGAGAAATGAAACGTACCAAGTCATGGTTATACCATTGCGTGCATGATTCAATATTAGTAAAAACTTAATCCATTTAGTGGGTAAGCCTCAAAAGGGACATCAACATGAATATTTTACTTTTGGGTCCTTCACAAAATAAGAACACCCAAAAGATTTACAAGTATTAACATACAAAGTATTTTTAAAATACTTTATAACTAAAAGTACGTAAAGCATAAATTGTTTACAACAAATTGAAAAGAACTTACATGGGGTTAGAATAGCATATGCATAATATAAAAACCATATTCATATTTGAAACATAAGCACAAAATTAATCCTATTGCCTAAACATTCACTTAAACATAGAAACAATGGACTATACTTCATTGGCAAAGAACTAGATTAAAACAAATAAAACATTTCTATTATTTTGAACATAGTTCTTATCGACTCTTTAAATCACCCCCTAATTGGAACAAGGCTTCTTAAGGTTTACAAAGAGATAACGCACCTACAATGACCCAAGTGCTTCAAATGAAAGGTACACAGGCACTTCTTATCTACACTCAAGCCTGAGATAGAGGCACAAATTTATGCACGAGTAAGAGGATGGTTCACACTCACTAAATGTTCTTGATGCATGCTTGTACATAGGATTTTATAGTGCATAAGTCAAAAGGTGCACATGTTTAAGGATGTAGGACCGTCAAGTTCTAAAAGGCCAAAGTAGAGGAAACACACGAGGATCAATTATAGGTCATAAAGAATGCACTGAAGACCTTCAACTTTCATGCACAATCTTATTCAAGGACCTCCATATACCTATCTAATGCAATTTTGTGCTCATGCATAAGATCCTACATCTGTGCCCTTTTATTATGCAAGATGCAACCTTATTTTTATCTTTGCCACGTGGTGTCCTGAAGCTCATTCTATATAATGAAATTCTCAGTTCACCTAGGTTAAGGCCCTACCTTCCATGTGTCACAACTGCACTGCCTCCATCTAAAAGCTCCAAAGGACTCCTTTGAGATCCCAATTAAGTGGTGTGTGGCATTCCTATAGTGCCACACCCATGATTAATCAGGAACCACCATGTACCGAGTAGCTCTCAGATATAATGAAGATTATTGGAGGTGGTTGAGAAAAGCTCAAAGTGTTGTTAGAATGATTAAATGAAGAAGCAGCTACCAGACATCAGGACTTGAGTTCATGCCACTTTCTAACTCTGTCAGGGAAATCTTTCATTCCCTTATGCACGTGTATCTCAAGAGGATCCTACCACCAATTCCAGATCTAATCATACTACCAAAATTTAGGAATTAGTGATGAAGCACCATAAGTGAATTTAAAGTTATACCCATTGCCCCAAGTGGCACATTTATTGTAAAATAGGATTGATTCATTATAAAAGCCTAGATTTCCATTATTAAAGGGTTGACATTTTCTTCAGTAGCCTCATGCTGTTGAAATTTGCCCTCCATGAGCACTTGTATTGGCTAAACCTTGTAAATTAATGAGAATTAAGTTCACCTCATTTTGTTCTTCTGATGATTTATGTTTGTTGATTTCTATTTGTGGGTGATATTCACCCCTCTCATTATCATTCATCCCCAGCACCTCTTCATTGAACTCAGAACTCACTTGCAGGTCGTGTTCTATGTGCACTTAGCTATGTTGATATTGTATGTAGACCATCTATCATCCTCTTAGTGTCATATTATGTTCCCCCGCCTCTATGAAAAACACATGTATTGGAGTGACTTGGCAAAAATTATGTGATATTATCTTGTTCTCAAAGCTTTACACTGTGTTTATGGTAGCAGGAGTGCTCACTCTATTCTAGGTGCATCACCTTTTACTTTTAGCATATCTTACCTTCTCCCTCCCTTTTCCTCTTAAAAATCATAAGTTTAGATTAGCGGTAGTTTACCTTTCTACTCTTTAGACCTACATACTAGTCTTAAACTAGGGGTGCTTAGAAGAGAAGGAATCTATCCTACTTCAGAAGCTCATCCCAAGGAACACAAGGGTCCCATGCCTTGGGGATGGGCCCATCATTATAATGAGATAATTAATGTTCATGCATGCAGCTAAGTGATAATACTTTTACACCCAGTACCTTAGACTCTTGTACCCTATGCAAGGCTTTCACACTCAGTGCCCCACCACCAAACTTCCCCACATCACAGAGCATCCACAGGTGCATGTTTTGAATGAAAATAGTTTTTAGCACACCTAATTGTACCAAGTTGAAGAAAACCTAAGGAATCAGTGCTACCCTTAGCTATCAAGTGTTGAAGACACTCCATAGAGCACTTGGCAACTCTAAATGACCAAAATATGTTGGTTTAATAGTTTGAGTGCTTAAAGATATGTCTTTCCAACCCCTATTCCATGAAAATATTGCATTCACACCTTCCCATTTCTCATATCAAGATCATGCGAGTGCCTATAACCTTTCCCCTGTTCAATGCCTATAGCATCCCACTTATGGTTCTAATCATCCATATGCAATATACCTTACTCCTAATCAACATTACTACCCTCCTAACTAGCCTCAAAAGAGTGTCAGTGATATACATCTTAATTTCTAAAGATTTATGAGGGAGATAGAAAGAGAGGAGTATGATAAAGTACAAGAGGAGATTGTTCATCAAGATTACACTCAATATAAGGTGATGAAGTACCATAAATATGAAGAAGAGTGCTTGGATAAGCAAATCATCGCCAAAGAAGAGCAGATGTGTTGGTTGTTTACGTATATGTAAAAAAATTGAAGCACATCCAGACACCCCCACTCTTTCCTTTCCTAGCTTCAAGCAGGCTCCCCTACACCTACAAGACAATTTATGGGACATAAAGCTTTTGTTCCCAAATTCCCTAGCTTTAGTTAGGATAAATCCATTGCACCTTCAAGTAAATCCTTTGCTTTCAAATTACCAAGCTTCAGAAGTCCCACACCTGTAACAATTTAAGAGCCTATGCCTGTACCAGTTCAAGAACCTATCCTTCCTCAAGAACCTCAAGTACAGTCATAGTACCCTTCTTGGACCATGCATACCAACTTCACAATTCCCAACCTTGTAAATCCCCCATCCTCTATGTCAATTGAAGCATCTTTCCCTCCCACGATCTCCCTTTTCAAAAGAAGACCAATTGTATGGAAGGCAAGTGTAGATCATGTAGATGAGGAGGATACTTCAAGTGAATATGATGAGGAGATTGTCATTGGCATTCCCTTATGTGCTACCACACCAGAAGAATCAACCCTATTGTGAGAAAAAGATAGGTATTGTCAAAGGAAGCAATAGGTTGATGAGCAAATGATGAAAGTGGTGGTAGAAGGGGAGGACTTTAATGAGGAAGAGTCAATCCACACCACCCAGAGTGCATTCAAAAGCCTAGGCCTAACCTCTCTTAGGTGAATGAGATGTCATTTGGCCCTATGAAGGAGAACCTCGAAGAATAATTTAACCTTCTAAAGGAGTGCATGATCAAAAAGAGTGATTGTGATCACCCCAAGGTGAGCCCACATGCACAATCACAAACGTAAGAGGAAGACTCTTTCTGGGATGAGTTGGAGGAATTTTACACAAGCCTATTTGACAAACAGACATCCCCTCAGGAGTAGACCCATGCTTAACTCTATACTGATGACCATGTTTAATTGCATATCATAAATAGGCAAGGTACACACATAAAGGAGGTTACAACCACATAGATGGCAGAGGCCTACAGGGAGCAAAGCACACACCTAGGTTTAGATGAGTCATCTCAAGACTTATTCAAACTAAAGGATCAATGTTAGTTGGTCGAGCCTAAAGTGCCATCAAAAAACACAAAAGAAGTTGTGGTGATGAGCATTATCAATCCTTTCACACCCAGGCATGTCATAGAATGGTTTTCAAGAGGCACATTAGACATAGAGCAGCAACTACAAAATGAGCAAAGGCAACCCACTGGAGCCATCAACAATTTGAGAACCACGTGCATGCCTCTTACTCTTTAGAAGGCTCTATCCAAGTAAATATCACAGCTAAACATCAAGAAATATATGAAGGATTGGTTTGACATCGAAGACATCATCCACTTAGGAGAAAGGCTTCTATACAACATGATGCAGTTATTCATTAAAGGGGATCTCAGGTAGACAAACTTCCTTGAGTGCCTCATTTATGGTAAATAGATGCCACCATGCCTCTACCTATCACATATCAATAATAGGATGGTGTGCAATGCAAATGACCTAAGAGGTTTATGTTTTGATCTAGCAGGGCAAAGGCTCATGTTTGTAGTTTGTATGTGCACATTATATAGTCTTAGTTTAGTTTCATTTTTCCCTAAGGGTATTTTGCACATATGTTGCTTGTCTTTTTCCATTTTGTTTTGTTGAGGGCAAAACTCAATTAAATCTATTCAGGCATAGGCTAAGCAGGTTATAGCTTTAATGATTCTACGCCCAATGGATCACTTCAAAGGCCACTAGATTCTTGCTTAGAAGGCAAGTAGGCTATTGGGGTCACTATAACTATTAAATTTCTAAGTCACCCTTTGATCGGTGCAAGGATTACAAAGAGATAGCACACCTGCGATGACCCAAGCACTTCAAGTAAAAGGTATGTAGGAACTTCTCATCTATGCTTAAGCTCGAGATAGAGGTGCATGTCTACACAAGAGTAAGAGGATGGTTTACACTCACTAAATGTTCCCAATGTGTGCTTGTGTATAGGATTTTGTGGCACATAGGTCAAAAAGTGCACATGTTTAAGGATGTAGGACCCTCAAGTTCTAAAAGGCCAAAGCAGAGAAAACATGCAAGGAGCAGTTATAGGTCACAAAGAATACACTAAATACCTTTAGATTTTGTGCACAATCTTATTCAAGGACCTCCTCACACCTATTTAATGTAGTTTTATGCTTGTGTGCAAGCTCCTGCATTTGTGCCCTTCCATTGCACAGGATGAACCTTCTTTTTGCCATTGCCACATGGTGACCTGACACTAATTCTACATAATGAGATTCTCAATTTTCCCAAGACAAGCACCAGCCTTCCACATGTCACAACCACACTACCTCCATCCAAAATCTCTAAAGGAATCATATGAGATCCTACCAAAGTGATGCATGGCATTCCTATAGTGCCACACCCAAGATCAATCAACAAGCACCACGTGCTAAGTAGTTGTCAGATATAATGAATATTGTTAGAGGTGGTTGAGAAAAACTTGAGGCATTATTAGAAAGATTAAATTCAAAAGTCGCTACTAGACATCAAGATTTGAGTGCATGCCACTCTCTAACTCTATCAGGGAAATCTTTCATTCCCCTATGCACATGTATCCCAAGAGCATCTTTCCACCAACTCCAGATCTAATTAGCCTATGAGAATTCAAGAATTAGCGGTGAAGCACTGCAAGTGAATTTAAAGTTATACACACCACCCCAAGTGGTGTATTTATTGTAAAATGGGCTTGATTCACTATAAAATCCTAGCTTTCCACTGTAAAAGGGTTAACATTTTCTTCAGTAGCCTCACACTGCTGAAATTTGCCCTCTATGAGCACTTGTATTGGTTAAACCTTATAAATTAATGAGAATTAAGTTCACCTCCTTTCATTATTCTAATGATCTATGTGTTATTTTTGTTTGTTGATTTTTTTAAGTGGGTAATGTTTGCCCCTCTCATTGTCATTCATCCCCAAAACCTCCTCATTGAACTCAAAACTCACTTGCAGGTCATGTTTTATGCATACTCAGTTTTGTGTTGCTATTGTCTATGAATCATTTATCATCTTTCTCAGTATTGTGCTATGTTTTCATGCCTCTATGTGAAACACTTATGCATTTGGAGTGAATTTGAACAAATTATGTGATATTATCTTGTTCTCAAAGGTTTGCACTATGTTTAGGTAATAGGAGTACTTGATCTATTTTAGGTACATCACCTTTTAATTTTAGCATCTCGTACCTTCTCCCTCCATTTTCATCTCAAAGATCCTAGGTTTACATTAGTGATAGTTTACCTTTCTGCTCTTTAAGCTTATGCATTGGTCTTAAACCAGGTGTGTTTAGAATAGAAGGGATTTAGCCTACTCCAGAGGCTCATCCCAAGGAGCGCAAGGGTACCATGCCTTGGGGACCTTCCCATTATTACAATGAGATAGCCGATGCTTGTATACATCACTGCATGATAATACTTGTGTGCCTACTACCTTAGACTCTTGTGCCTCGTGCAAGGCTTTTGTGCTAACCGCCCCACCATGAAGCTTCCCTACACAACAGAGCATCCAAAAGTTCATGTTTCAAATGACAATAATTCCTTTACATAAATTACTGACCATCACAAGGGATTGTAGCCCATATTTTATAGATAGGATGGGAGCTTACCTCCAAGTAGCATGTGATTCCCAACCTTAGCCATGATGGCCACTTGAAGTTATTAAAATAGCCAAGATTCAAAATAAATAAAATATTTTCAACCTCCCAAAAGATGCTTGAGGACCCCACTCAACTGGTACATGGATGAGCTAGAGAAAAATTGCCTCCCAACTACTTGGGTTATGTTTCCTTAGCTACCAGTGTAGTTGCTTCCAAGCCAAACTCTTAGTCTAGCTTGGTCAAATTCATTGGTGGCTTCTGAAAGGTCACTTTTGATTAGGCCATTAGTCTTTAATACACCTAAAGTGAGGATTCTAGGGACACTTTTACTTCTGAGACCTGGTTAATGCTTACAGTGGAATGCTTTGAGATTTCTACCACTACCTTGGCTCCAGCTTTGTTGGATTTCCCTACTTTTCTCCTCGTGGCCTAGTCGAAGTGACCTAGGTAAATTCTAAACTTGCCTCTATCTACCAGGGTGCCACCTAGGTGGAAAATCATAGTGATGTTAACTACCCTAAAGAAGGTCAACATATTTTCCTTTCTTTCTTTAAGAGCTTCCATGACCATTTATGCCAAGGCTAGCCACTCTTCAATTGAAGTCTTCATGCTCCCAACATACATTTAATAAAGTCTCAAGTTTGAAATATGCATGAGTTTCAAATATGGGAATAGGTTCTTGTGTATAACCATGATGAGCTTTCTACACTTGCTCTCCATGAGAGTAAATCTTTATAAATGTGTGTGTACCCTTATGATATGTTCCTTGTTATAGGTCAGTATTTTGACCACCTCACTTAGAGCTGAGAAAAGTTGCATGAGTGTGTCCTTGACCCATTTAATTAGTTATACAGGGAAGGATCTCTTCACTTATGCTTCAAGTTCCTAGACCTACTCCTACATGTCATCCATCAACTTCTCAAATAGGTCATGCATGGCTCTAAGCACAGAGACTAGGTCCTCAACCAATCTTTATTTTCCTATATAAATTATCATTTTGGTGAGGGAGAAGAGGTCTTGTTGAGTTTTCCAAACCACAGGGTTTCTTTCATGGATGAAGTTTTGCCTAAGGATCATCCTCATGTTCCCTAAGGTCATACCAAAATATGACTGCACTTTTAGATCACCCTATACAATCATCTTAGGTGTTTGAGTGTGGATACTCCTAGGGTAAAAGGGGGTGTTAGTGGGGTGGTAGAGATGAACATGACAGATGAAGGCATGGGTGGAGGAGGAGCGGATGAAGTAGAGGGGATGAAGGAAGACATCAATGGAAGAGGAGGAGGCATGGGCATGTAAGGATGCAAGATAAAATTGGAAGCCCATGGAACATTTGGGTTTGCCACTGGCTCTAGGTCAATTTGAATTGAGGGGAAATGACACCAAGGAGAGAGGTATTTAATAAGGAGGAAATTGGCTAGTTAAAACCAAATACTTAGGAACTTAGGATAATGGAAAAGGGAGGAATAAGAGTGATATGAGGAACAATACAGGGTTAAAGAATAGGAGGTAGCTTCTACTTCAACCTGGGCCTCTTGTTTGGGTCAACTTGCATTATTTACATGAAAGGCACTGTAATGGTATAGGTGGATGGGGTTGATTGAGGATTTTATTGAGTGACTATAAGCATCATTAATATGGTCAGGGTTGATATAACTATGCACATAGGTGCACTCATTATTAGGAACATAATCAAGCTTGATAAAATGGGCATGCCTATAGGTGGTTAGACATGCAAAAGAACTAGTGGAGGCACAAAGGACTAGGCAACTAAAGCTCGTAGAGGTCTAAGACAAGTCATGGGGATCCATGTTGATGGAATGGCTTGAGTAGATGGAAATTAGGAAGTAAGGATGTTGTGCATAACCAAATCCAAAGGCACTTGGGTAAATTATGGATGGGGTGAAATAGGAAATAAGGGAGGCACCACCTCAATGGGTTATTGAGGGAAAGGGAAACCAAGGGGTGATCCATTAGGTTGTTGAAGGACTATGAGATTAGGGCAAAAGATCTCCATGAATGCTTGTGGTCAATCATGATTTGGGTTCATCTCTAGGCTATTATTGATGTTAAATCTTAGTGATTGCATAGCCTGAGGTCGAGCTGCCTAGGGTTGAGTCACTTGAACCTGAGTTGCCTAAGCCACAAGAGGTGGTGGAGTTGGAACACAGGGTTATGGAGGTGAGGGTATAGGAGGAGAAGGGGTTGGGACCCCTTATAATAACCTCCTTAAAATTTGAGGAGTCACCTAAACATATCCTCTGACCTGAGTTGATGTAGGGGAAGTAGGGCCAACTTATGTTGATGGCCTGGGCTAAACCTGCTTTCCTTTTCTTCTTCTTCTTCTTGGCATCGAGTCTAGTAGGCACCTCCTTGTCATCTGCAGGTTTAAGGTGGAACTCATCCTCATCACTGAGCTCATGTCCATAATTTATGTTGATTCAAACTTGATATTATATCACATGGGCCCTGACAATGCTATGTGGGTCCCAATCTCTATGTTTTACCCTACCCAGGGCATAAGAATCTCTACTTACAACCATTTTTTGTAATGAGGGTAGATTCTAGTACAAATTATGCCTGATGGTGATGGTGAAGGTTGGGTAATACTTCCACTAATAATTGATATAGAGACTGAAGATGCCCTCAACTACTTGATAAATAATCTCTTTCTTTGTCAGTTGATCTAAGACTTGATAGGGTAGGCGAAGGGAAGCTTTGAGGATGCCAATAACTTAGATGATGGTGTCATCTTATAATACCAATAGTTACCAATGGGGGTGAAGACTTCCTTATTTTATTGTTGATGGTCATATAGAGCACTGGGTAGAAGGACTCATAAAAATCTTAGATGTGGTTTCAGTAATGGTGGCCATACATTTTATTAAAAACCACATGGACCACTACGCCTTAGATAACCCATGGTAGAAAGGTAGAAGTCTTAAAAATAATACTGTAACAAATAACATTGACTAGGTAGCTCATCATATAAAAATTACCTTTACCCCCAAGCATCTAACACCACCTTGACAATGTTAAAATAGATCATGCCCCTAAGGTCTAGGACTTGATCATCTCTGAGGACTATATGCAATAAGGGAACCCAAAAAATATTTATGTACACATAGTAGGTCTCAAAGAACAATTGATCCAATAGGATCATCCCTACATGGATCCCCTCCTTGAAGGTATGGATGGTGTAAGAGTCTATGTCTATCTTGTTAACCCATTTGGCATCTGGGTTCTCCACCTAGTCCTTCAAAACATCATAAATCTAATACGTCTTGGTCTATATATCAACTATAATAATGTTGTAGGAGACTTTTATTTATGGAGGTTGTAGTAATATTTCAATGCACTCCTCAAAATATCCAAGATCATTAAAATCCTATAAAACACACAAGATCACAGACACCATCTTGTATTCATTTGGCAGTGAGAAACAACTTGTTGAAGAGGTCTACACAAGGGAAAACTTTTGGATTGATAGTGGCACTATGTAACCCACACTTCTCACATGCCCTGAGGGCATATTGGAACTCAGCCTCATCCTTGTCATCATTGGATCTAGGCTTAGGCACCATCTCAATTGCTTTGAATACCTTGTTATAGTGTTTGAAATGGTTTAGGCCCTTTGGGAAAGTGATGTCTCTATATTTAGGCTCAACTTTGGGGTTAGAGGACGAAGTAACCATGGCAAAAATGGATATATCTCTATGAAAATGAATTCTAAGCAAGGAGGACGTGGAGGGTTCAGGTATGAACTAAAATTGAGGAGGCAAATCTAAGAAAATGGGAGCAATAATAGTAAATGAGTTTACTCTAAGACATTTATAAGGATCTACAACAATCTCTTGCATTGATGGCACTTGGTGGCTCACCCATTATGAGTTCAAATTTGAGTTAGCGGCTCGATCTTTCCATTTATTTCTTAGTCTGGAGTTAGCTTAGGGATTCTAAATATGCACTACATGTTATGTTTTGTGATTGTGATGTAATGTTTTAAATTGTCTAATAAAGGCCCATTTTCCCATTTAGTGAATGTTAGGATTGTGGTAGGCACACAACTATGATGCCCATGTAGCATCTTGGGTAGGTTTTAGCTTCTGTTATACATACATTACCAAGTGGTTGGGCTCTATAATGGCTATGACCTTGACCTAACCTAGTACCTCACCTTTACACTTTCAGGTGTAACAATTATTAGTTAGAGGAATGATGTGATGTGTTGTGTCCTTTGATTAGCCTTTTATATTTGTTTGTACCTTATTATGACCGCTTGGGGCTTCTCGAGCCTCTTCTACTAATATATATGAAAGTGACATGGTGTATGGTCTGGTATGTCAAGCTATCCTAAGCTCTGACATATCTAACAGGATCCGCATGTCCTTCCTTCATTTGGTTAGGCTCTCCTAGGCTCTGACATCTCTAACAGATCTAGGAGACTGATAGCTCTAACATGATCTACATGGTGTTCTTTCATTTGGTCAAGATCTCCCAAGCTCTAACATCTCTAACATGCCCAAGGGACTGAAATCTTTGATAGGATCCACGTGGTTCTCCTTCATTCGATCGGGCTCTTTTGATCTCTGACATCTTTAATAGGCCTAAGATACCGACAAATCTAATAGGATCCATGTGGCACTCATTCATTTGGTAATTCCTCCTGTATAAATTCATGAAAAAGAGACTAAGTGAGAAAGAGAAGACACACAATCTATCAAGACACTCACTTAAACTACCAACAATGCTTTGCAAGGTACCACATAGGACTTTGGAAGGCTACAACTCTAAGAGATTGAGGCTCTAAGAACTTCAATACAAGTCCAAATCTATATAAAAAAAGTTAGCATAAAAAACTATTCTAAATATGAAAATACTTTACCTTTCTAAAATGTAGTAAGGACTCGACTACACTTAAACTCAAAAGCTTACAGGCAAGACTAGATTATAAATATAACTATGTTAGATGCTTGATAAAAAAAATAGGGTGAAATGAAAGTTGAGGGTTTTCAAAGAAAGACGACAATCAAAAGGAGACTAAAAGTACAACAACTTTGAATTGAACATTTTTAAAGCAGGGTCCCCCATTTCTCCAAATAAGGGGGTGTGTTGGCCACAAGAAATACAAGGTTGCCCCCATAGGTGTCTTGATAGTTATCCTGTAATCTCGTAGTGTTGAATATAGTTGTAGATGCCGATCTCACTTAGATTCTCTAATAGTTTTGATTGGAATCAACATCAAGGTTTTGTTGGTATTTTTGGCTTGTGGGTAGTACATGGAGGCTGAGTGGTGTGATATACTGAATTTCTTGTACAAATCATGAATTTTAATATTTTTAAAAGGGGATCCATTCTCAATAATGATGACCTATGTGGCCCTAAATAAACAAATGATTTGATTCAGGATAAACTTTGCAATGATTGATCTGGTGATTGTTGTTAGGGGAATCACCTCTACCCATTTGGTAAAATATTAGGTAATTGTGATAATGAAGTGGAAACTATATAAATAAGAAGGGGAAATTTTACCCACTAAATCTAAAACCCAAGTGGAAAAGGACCACAGAGCGATTATAAGATGTAATACCCTTGTGGGAATATGTATCTCATGTGAAAAATGCTAAAATTGCTCATTTTTTCATACATATTCAACAACATCATGGTCTAGAATGGGCCATAAATATCTCATCCGATAAATTTTTTGAGTGGTTGTGTGGCCACAAAAGTTCCCACCACACATGCCACTATGACAATGAAAGAGGACTCTTTTTGAATCTTCTTGGTCTATGCATCGAAGAAACATGGGTGTTAAAGGCCTTACAATAAAGGATCATATCTAACATAGTGTACTTAGATGTGATGACACAAATATTCCTTTTTATATTATGAATTTTCATCTTCAAGATAAGTGTGGTCAACTAGTAATTGATGATATCTATGCACCAAATAGAGGAACTGATAGTAGGATTTATATATATCATATTAGATCATTGGGGAAGTTAGTGTCAATGAAGACATTAACTTCAACATTTGAATCAACCAACCAATCGATAATAATTTTCCCCTTAATAGAATTTTGATTGACATACGTCAAGTCAAACTCACTTAGGGGTGTGATGAAACATCTGGCCTTTATAGAGAGAGTGGGTTGGGTCAAGAAAATTCATAGATCCTGAAAGCTTACGATGACTCTTGTTTCTTGCTTAAGCATGTAGTGTCGTAATCATTTGGTTTCAAACACTATTATTAAACATTTCCTTTCTACTTTAGAGTATCGTGTCTCATAATCACCAAGATTTTGGTTAATGAAATAAACTACATGCTCCTTACTAGTGTTGTCTTCCTGAGCTAATATACATGTAAGGGATACCTTGATTTACCTAATATAAAGTATCAAAGGCTTATCTAGTTTAGGTTCCATGAATATAGGAGGAGACATGAGAAATCATTTTACTACTTTGAATGCTTCTTTACAGTTTCTTGTACAAGTTAGGTCACTTATCTTTCTAAGCTAGTTGTTGATGGGATGAATGATGTAGGCAAGTTCAAGAATGAATCATCGAATGGATCCAAGCTTTCCTAAAAATGTCATGATGCCTAATTTGTTTGTGGGAGGGTTCATTTCAAAGATTGTTCATATTTTAGTGGGGTCAATATTGTTGTCTCCCAAAAATAACAATCATTTTTGGAACAACATTTGAATAATTTTGGTTCTACAAACCAAAATAATATCTTCCATTTTCAAAATTTGTCTTACTCATTTTCAGAGCTTCTCAGAAAATCTACAGACTTTGCAGGGTTAAATCTACGGACTCTACAGGAAAAGGAAAATCTACAGACTTTTGCAAGCGGTTTTCAGTCAAAAGAATTGATTTTCAACATTTGTTCATTTTCCAAGATTGGTTCAAAGTTTTGGTTCAATTGAAAATCTTCATCGGCAAGCATCTAAATACAAAAGGAGACCTGAATCATTGAATCGTTGAGACATTGAACCAATTTGGTTCAAAGGTTTAATGGGTTCAAAGGTTCAACAGTCGATTCAACCAAAGGAATAGTTTAATCACTCGGTTCAACCAATCAGTTCAATGCTTTATTTCACTCAGATGGTTCATTTCCTTTGTTTCAGCATCTTTTGGTTCAATCATTTGGTTTATCAGTTGGTTCAAGGCTTTCGTTGAATCGTTGAACCAAATTTTTGGTTCAACGGAAAGTTTCAACAATAGGTTTATCGCTTTTTGGTTCAAAAGGCGCTTGGCACGCTTTGTTAAACCGTTGAACCAGTTCAACGGACAGGTTCAATCAAATGGTTCAACTCTCAGTTCAAAGGCAAGTACAAATATTTGGTTCAATGCTTAGTTTATAGGCCTATTTTATTCGTTGAACCATCGGCTTGAACCATTTTGGTTCAAAGCCTTGGTTCAACCAATTAGTTTAATGTATTGGTTCAATGGCAAAAAGTGCATTTAATGGTTCATCGGCTGTTTGCTTCAAAGGCTTGGGGCGCTTTATTGAACCTTTGAATCGGTTCAACAAATGGTTCATTGACTAAGTTCAAAGGGACGGTTCAATGCTAAAGAACTTTTTCAAAGGACAAGTGCCCTTACGGAGGACACTTCATCGACCAAAGCACCCTTCGGTTTGTTCAAAGCCCAGGGGAATTTTCCCTGAAATTTTTGTTTGTGGCAATTTTCCCCGAGGAAAATGTCTGCGGGAAACATTCAAAGGGAATGGCCCGAGGAAAAGCCTAGGGGAAATTTGTGTAGGGCCAATGAAGGACCCCGAAGGGTAGGTGCCCTTACGGGGAACTCTCGACCATTAATTTGAGGATACTTTTCAAAGCTGAAGGATCATTTCTCAAGGCCCGAAAGGGCAAAGTCCAATCTAGAAAAGCGCCAAGCAGAAAGCCAAAAGAAGACCAAGGGGTGACGCACCCCAACACATCAAATTCAACACAGTCAACTAGTTGTTGGAAACACAATGATGGGTGTGCAAACGTCAAATTGAAGACAACAAAATAATTGTTAATCCTTTGAACATACAGAACAAAATACATTCACAATTTTCAAGGCCAAGATCAGCAGAAAGCGGGGAAGGAACATAACAGCAAGCTGAATCCAGGACCCGATTCAATTAATCAAAAAGGGAGGAACGATGAAGATAAGATTAGATCGCTAGGTAGACATTGAAAGTTGTAAAACTTTCAATTGCATGACTTATCTATCTACACTGAGAATATCAAATGGGTAAAAGGCCCCAAAGTTCCAGCTTGTCTTCCTAACATTTCCCAATGCATCATGATGTATTACTGTTCTCGAGTCCTTCTTGAAAGTGGCTATATAAGGGACTTCCTATCATTGTAAAAGGATCTTCTTTTTGATAATCTGAACGAAACTCTGTCAAAATTGAGAGGCATCATTGAGACTTTGTGCTTAGTCTATTTATCATATTTTGTTAATGAAAACAAGGGACTTTTTCAGACTTTGTGTTGTGATATCTTGTTTATTTCATTGATCTAATAAGCAGGATTAGTAAATTTGTCAAGAAGGTGTCCTAAAGAATCAACTGTGGAGAGACTTTGTGCCCCCATAGTTGCCTTCAGTGTGTTTGTTTTTTCATTGCTGTGTAAAGAACTTTGATAAGACTTTGAGCTTTCATTGTTCTTCGTATATCACTCTTGAGTATTTCATGTGCAGACTTTGTGCTATGTCTTGATTTGCTAGTTACCATACTTTAGTCATATTCTCCTTTTATTTCTAGGAGTATTCTTGTGGCTGGTTGAACAGTTCTTCTGAAAAAAGAGGAGTGTTGTCTATCATTCTCTTGAGTTCTTCCTTTGTTTTGTATACATCATCTCTGAAGAAAGAAAGATGGATGTCTGGTCCTACCCTTGAGTATTATTTTTTGTTCATATATATACATAGCATATCCATAGGGAACCTCCCCTTGATGAGAGGAGAGAACAGTATCCTTCTGATGTGATAAATTTACACATTAGGATGACTAATCTTCTTGCTTTGGCTAATAAAACCTATTTTGTTTACCAGTATAATGATAGATAAAATATTCAACCAACAGTTTTTGGTGACTTCGCTGGGGATATACCCATTATCCATTTATAGTCTATATCATTCTCTTGAGTTCTTCCTTTGTTTTGTATACATCATCTCTGAAGAAAGAAAGATGGATGTCTGGTCCTACCCTTGAGTATTATTTTTTGTTCATATATATACATAGCATATCCATAGGGAACCTCCCCTTGATGAGAGGAGAGAACAGTATCCTTCTGATGTGATAAATTTACACATTAGGATGACTAATCTTCTTGCTTTGGCTAATAAAACCTATTTTGTTTACCAGTACGCTGATAGATAAAATATTCAACCAACAGTTTTTGGTGACTTCGCTGGGGATATACCCATTATCCATTTATAGTCTATCCATTCCATTGACCTCTACACCAACAGGAAAAGAATGCATAGTTTAAAGCCTCAAGCTTTAACTAAAGCAAAGTCAATTCTTTTCAAAGTTTGTTTTACAAATCTGGCAGATTCAAGGTCTACACGAAGCCAAAGGGCTAAAGGTGTCGTTGATCTTGTGTTTGAGCTGGTAGAGTAAAGTGATTTTGATTTGTTTCCTTCACCATCTCGTCTGCAACGAACCAAGAGATTCCCTCCTACTAAAGCCAAATCTCCATTACTAGGCAAAATATCAACTTCTGTTATTAATAAAACTATGCTTGTAATTCCCCCTCCTAGATTTGTTATCCCTCCTTTTCAATACCCTATAATGGCAGTTCAAGGCCCCTAGGGTAATGCTTTTGGCCGTCTCAATCTTACTCCTCCTCTACATGAACTTCCACGAAGTTCTAAGAAGAATTTCTTGAAATTCCATGATGATGGGAAAGTTCATCATGATGAACATATTGCAGCATTCAGTATAGCTTATGGAGTAATTAAGGTAGAGTTTGAAGATGTAGCAATCAGGATTTTTGTTGAAACACTACAAGGTCCTACTGCAGATTGGTTTTACCATTTACAGGCTTGATCTGTGACTGATTGGAATACTTTGAAAGCTAAGTTTGAAGCTAGATTCAAACTTGTAGAAGATGCACATACACTTCTGGCTCAACTTACACAAATGAAAAAAGAGCTGCATGAGCCTATGAGAGACTTCATAGCTAAATTTGACAAGTTGAGAAACAAAATTCCTATGATTGCCAAACCTACAGCTGAGAATCTTAAATGCTTTTTCATTAATTCTCAGCTACCTGAAGTCATTTTCCTATTGAGACGTGCTGGCCAAATAGATCTAGTTGCAGCTCAACTTTTGGCCACTGAAGTAGAAGACGATCTCATCTTAGCAGGGAAAATAAGAAGAGATCCCAATAGAAATAGAGCTTCATCATCATCTGAATTTGCATCTACAAGCACCACAGATCCAATGGTGCAGAAATTAGCGAATGAGCTCCTTGCACTCAAAAAACAAATGGCTCAAGAAATGTCTTTTGCATCTACATACAGAAGAACGTTCCCAAATCAGTCATATCAAGGCAATATTTCCAGAAACCAAGGACAACAAAATCGCCTTCCTCCATAAGGAAAACTTGCCTTGGAAGCTCCTCTAACTAATTCAGCAGTGGGATATCTTGAGACAGAATCAGATTTTTCTTATCAGCCTGAATTAAATCAAGAAAATGATGCTAATATCATTGAAGACAGTCAAGAAGAATCAGCTGGCGACTCCCACATTGGTTTCCTGAATTATCAAAATGAACTCGGAAGCAAAAGAGAAGCTTCAAATGGATCATATGCAGTGTTTACCAAGTCTAAGAACCAATCAGTCCAGCAGGCTGATAAAGGAAAGACAGAAGAGTAATCACAGCTAGCAGTCATAATTGCCAAGTGTAGGACAATTCTGCCCTTTCAACCAAAAGATTCAGTAATCACTCAAAAGGCAAATACATCTATTGCACCTTCCCCTTCTACTTCTAATTCGCAAACTAGTATACCTCCCATCCCTTCTAAAACTCAGAAAGCTAAAGTACCTTTCTTTATACCTAGTTTGATTCAGCCATGTGACATAATTGATCATGTCAAAAAGACAAAAATATAAATGTCTGAATTTGAGTACTTGCAGTCTAATCTGGATCAACTGAATAAGCTGGTCCAATATGTTAAAAATTAGACCATCCCTATAGTACAAAAGGCCAAAAAAGTGACTTGATTCCCCAATAAATATGCCTAGTCCTAATAATCTGATTATTACTCCTCCAGCTGTTTCTAGAAAAATAGAACCCTTCTATGTTTCCATGTTAATCAATGGCCACAAGCTGAGTAATTATATAATAGACTCAGGGGCATCTAACAATGTTATGCCTACCAAATTCACTGAGTCTCTTGGTCTCACATTGACCAAGACGTTTGGCAGATGTTTCTCCATGGAGAACAAACAAGTGCCATTGCTAGAGCAAATCAAAGATGCCCAATTTGCATTTGCAGTCTTTCCAGACAAGAAGATTTAAAATGACTATATTAGTAGCTGAAGTCCTAGCATCTTATGGTATTTTACTTGGACAAAATTTTTGTAAGGACGTGGGAGGAGAGTTGAACATGGATCTATCTGAGGCAAGGATCCCTGTACAAGGCGTGATGAAAAGATTACTTCCTGAAAAAGAAGCAAAGTATGTAGTCACCAAGACGTCAGCTCCTGAAGCTCAAATTTTTTTTGAATCTGTAGGTATGGGTAATTACTTTTTATATACAGATCATGAAGAAAGACCCTCCATCTCTGATGAAGAAAAGTTTAAAGTAAAACCAGTGTCTAATGAGATTTGGACTCTAAAATTTGACGGTAGTTGTTCCTCTTCTAGTTCTAGAGCTAGAATTGTTTTGATATCTCCTCAAGGAGATATGTTCCCTTCATCATATAAGTTACAGTTTAGCAACATAAATAATACAGCTGAATATGAATCATTGTTGTTGGGCATGAAGGTTGCTCAAGAAAGAGGCATCAAGTGTCTTCATGTTAAAGGGGACACCGAATTAGTGGTCTGCCAATTGACAAATTCATATCAAACTAAGAATGAAAGGCTGCGCCATTACCGTAATCTTGTTTGGGATCAAATTGAAAGCTTTGATGCTTTCAACATTTTTTCCATTTCAAGAGAATCCAATGATAGAGCTGATGCACTTGTTGTTTCAGGAAGTCTTTTAGTTCCACATTCTGATTTTAAAGAAGCCAAATATACCATTGAGCTGATCTATAGGCTGAGTGTTCTTGATAATGCTGATCATTAGCAAATTTTCAATGATGATAATCAGATCATTGCCTTTTTGGAAAGAAAAGACAATTTTGAACAGCTGTATTTTGAAGACAGCGAATCTCAAAAGTCTGAATTAATTTTTGAATCTAGTTTAGATGTAAATGAAGAGTTTATACAGCTGAAAGGAAATAAAATTTCTAAAGGCCTGGTTTCTCTCAAAAAGTTGTTTGACAAGCATGATAAATTTGTCAAGCAATAGCAAACAGATTCAAATCTCTCTCAGGGATTTGACCAAGTGAATCTGACCAACGAAGAAAATCCAAAAATGGTCAACATTGGTAGGTGTTGTACACCTGAAGAAAAAATCAAATTTACTTCTTTACTTCATCAATACATTGATGTCTTGGCATATTCATACGAAGATCTGAAGTCTCTTAGTCTTGATGAAATCTGTCATCATATTCCTCTCTAGGTTGATTCAACGCCTTACAAGCAGAAATCTAGACAATACAATCTGAAGATTTCAGGTATAATTATGTCTGAGATTCAGAAAATGTTAAATGCTAGAATTATTTTTCCAATCCATCATTCTACATGGATTGCAAATATAGTTCTTGTAAGGAAGAAAAATGGCAAAATCTGCATTTGTGTTGATTTTCAGAATCTAAATCAGTCTTCTTTGAAAGATAATTACCCTTTGCCAATCATGGACCAAGTGCTCCAAACAGTAACAGGATCAAAAATGTTATCAATGTTGGATGGCTTCTCAGGCTATAACCAAGTTGAAGTTGTTGAACCTGATCAACATAAGACTGCATTCATCACGCCTTGGGGTACTTTTGCATACAAAAAAATGCCTTTTGGATTACTAAATGCTAGCGCTACCTTTTCGATAGCTATGGATATGGCTTTTAAAGATGAAATTGGCAAATTCATAGTTGTATATCTTGATGATTTAACTATCTTTTCAAAGCACCGATCTGATCATATGCGCCACTTGCAACAAGTGCTGGAGCACTGCCAGAAAAATGGTATTTCTTTGAATCCTAAAAAGTCTATTTTTGGAGTGACAGAAGGAAAACTCCTTGGACACATTGTGTCCAAAGAAGGCATAAAGATTGACTCAGACAGAGTCAAGTCTATTCAAGAGCTGAATTTGCCTGCAAGTAAGAATGGTGTTCACTCTTTCTTTAGAAAAGTGAATTTTTTACGGAGATTCATCCTCGAATTTACTGAAAAGACAAGACACATTGTAAATATGATGAAAGGAAAGACTACCTTCAGCTGGACCAAAGAAGGCAAAGCAACATTTCAAGATATCAAAGTTGCTATTACTCACGCGCCTACCTTGGTCTACCCAAATTACCATAGAAATTTCACTATATACAACTATGCATCTGAGCATACTCTTTCAGCTATTCTTGTCCAACAAGACAAAGAAGGTATGGAATCTCCCATCTCTTTCATGAGTTGCCCTCTGAAAACTCATGAATTGAAGTATTTGAATATAGAGAAGCATGCCTATGCCTTGGTAAAAGCAGTCAAACACTTTCGCTTCTATATTCTAAATTCACATACTACTGCCTTAGTTCTTGACAGTACAGTCAAGTCTATTTTAACTCAGCAAGAGTTTGGCATAAAGAGAGGTAATTGGATTGCAAAGATCCAAGAATTTGATCTGGATATCAAGCCAACAAAGCTGGTCAAAGGTAAAGGTCTTTGTCAATTAATGGCTAATAATAAGCCAGAAGATACACAACTTGAAGAAGCTAAAGTAGACAATATGCCAACAGTCCTTTTTGTTTTTACTACCAATGAATGGTATTCAGGTATTGCCTATTTTCTGACTTATGGAGAATGTCTTGCTCATTTGTCTTACAAAGAGAGGAGAACCATCAGATTGAAAGCTGGCAATTTTTTCCTTTGGGACAACGGCCTATACAAAAGAAACATAGATGGAGTTTTTTTTTGCTGTGTAGACAAAGAACAGCAGATCCAGCTCTTGAAATCCTTTCATAATCTAGCTTGTGGAGGACATTTTTTTCTCCTGTGACTGCTCACAAAATTCTGAGAGCCAGGTATTATTGGCCAACTTTTTTCCAATATGCACATAAATGGGTAAGGAATGTGAACTTTGCCATCAATTTGTTGGAAGACCCAAGTTGGTTGCTCTGCCTCTTAAGCCAGTAATCATAGAGGAACCTTTTCAACAGTGGGGACTCGATTTTATTGGGACAATAAATCCATCATCAAGCACTGGACATGATTATGTCCTTATAGTGATTGATTATTTCACTAAGTGGGTTGAAGCAATCCTGACAAAGCATGCTACCTCAGAAGTTGTATGCAACTTCCTGAAAGAGAACATCATTTCTAGATTTGGAGTCCCACTCAAAATTGTTACTGATAATGTAGCTTGTTTCACCTCTCAAGAAATCACGTAATTCTATTTTTATTATGGAATTACGCTCTCTCATTGTTCTAATTATTTTTCGCAAGGGAATGGACAAGTTGAGTCCAGTAATAAAAATTTGGTAACTATTATCAAGAAACTTGCAGATAATAATCAAAGGACATGGCACAAAGCATTGGTTGACGCTCTATGGGCTGACAGGATCACGCTAAAAAGGGCAATTGTTATGTCTCTTTTTCAACTTTTCTATGGTATTAATGCTGAGATACCAATCACTTTAGAGTTACCAGCCTTGAAATTGGTGAAGGCTATTGAAGATCAGACATATGAGAGTTCTCTTGACAAAATAATCATGTGTCTGACTCAGCTGGAAGAACAAAGAACCATGGTGGTGGATAGATATTATTTTGGTTTGATGAACAACAATTCTAAAGTTGTAAAGTTCAAATGTTGTTCCAAAAATGACTGTTATTTTTGGGAGACAACGGCTGGCTCCAGTTGGGGAACTGTACAACATTTGAATTATTTTGGTTCTACAAACCAAAATAATATCTTCCATTTTCAAAATTTGTCTTAGATATTTAGATTTCTCATTTTTAGAGCTTCTCATAAAATTTACGGACTCTACAAGGTTAAATCTACGGACTCAGTAGGAAGAAAAATCTATGGACTCAGCAGGAAGAAAAATCTACAGACTCTGTAGGAAAAGGAAAATCTACAGACTTCTGTAGGCGGTTTTCAGTCAAAAGAATTGATTTTCAACATTTGTTCATTTTCTAGGATTGGTTCAAAGTTTTGGTTCAATTAAAAATCTTCATCGACAAGCATCTAAATACAAAAGGAGACCTGAATCATTGAACCCTTGAGACATTGAACCAATTTGGTTCAAAGGTTCAACAGTCGGTTCAACCAAAGGAACAGTTCAATCGCTCAGTTCAACCAAGTTGTTCAATGTTTTATTTCACTCAGATGGTTCATTTCCTTTATTTCAGCGTCTTTTGGTTCAATCATTTGGTTTGTTAGTCGATTCAAGGCTTTCGTTGAACCGTTGAACCAAATTTTTGGTTCAACGTCTTGGTTCAATGGAAAGGTTCAACAGCAGGTTTATCATTTTTTGGTTCAAAAGGCGCTTGGCGTGCTTCGTTAAACTGTTGAACCAATTCAACAGACAGGTTCAATCAAATGGTTCAACTCTTGGTTCAAAGGCAAGTACAAATATTTGGTTCAATGCTTAGTTTATAGGCCTGTTTTATTCGTTGAACCATCGGCTTGAACCATTTTGGTTCAAAGCCTTGGTTCAACCAATTAGTTCAATGTATTGGTTCAATGGCAAAAAGTGCATTCAATGGTTCGTCGGTTGTTTGCTTCAAAGGCTTGGCGTGCTTCATTGAACCTTTGAACCGGTTCAACAAATGGTTCATTGACTAAGTTCAAAGGGACGGTTCAATGCTAAAGAACTTTTCCAAAGGACAAGTGCCCTTGCGAAGGACACTTCATCGACCAAAGCACCCTTCCGCTTGTTCAAAGACTTGTTCAAAGCCCGGGGGAATTTTCTCTGGACTTTTTGTCTACGGGAATTTTTCCTAGGGAAAATGTCCGTGGGAAACATTCAAAGGGAATGGCCCGAGGAAAAGCCTGGGGGAAATCTGCGAAGGACCAACGAAGGACCCCTAAGGGCAGGTGCCCTTACAGGGAACTCTCGACCATTAATTTGAGGATACTTCCTGAAGCCGAAGGATCATTTCTCAAGGCCCAAAAGGGCAAAGTCCAATCTGGAAAAGCACCAAGCAAAAAGCCAAAAGAAGACCAAGGGGTGATGCACCCGAAAACATCAAATTCAACACAGTCAACTAGCTGTTGAAAACAGAGTGACGGGTGTGCAAATGTCAAATTGAAGACAACAAAATAACTATTGATCCTTTAAACATACAGAATAGAATACATTCATAATTTTCAAGGCCAAGATCAGCAAAAGGTGGGGAAGGAACAGAACAACAAGCTAAATCTAGGACCCAATTCAATTAATCAAAAAGGGAGGAATGATGAAGATAAGATCAGACCGCCAGGTAGACATTGAAAGTTGTAATACTTTCAATTGCACGACTTATCTATCTACATTGAGAAGATCAAATGGGTAAAAGGCCCCAAAGTTCTAGCTTGTCTTCCTAACATTTCCCAACGCATCATGATGTATTATTGTTCTCGAGTCCTTGAAAGTGGCTATATAAGGGACTTCCTATCATTGTAAAAGGATCTTCTTTTTGATAATCTGAATGAAACTCTGCCAAAATTGAGAGGCATCATTGAGACTTTGTGCTCAGACTATTTATGATATTTTGTTAATGAAAACAAGGGACTTTTTTAGACTTTGTGTTGTGATATATTATTTGTTTCATTGATCTAATAAGCAGGATTAGTAAATTTGTCAAGAAGGTGTCCTAAAGAATCAACTGTGGAGAGACTTTGTGCCCCCATAGCTGCCTTCAGTGTGTTTGTTTTTTCATTGCTGTGTAAAGAACTTTGAAAAGACTTTGAGCTTTCATTGTTCTTTGTATATCACTCTTGAGTATTTCATGTGCAAACTTTGTGTTGTGTCTTGATTTGTTGGTTACCATACTTTAGTCATATTCTGCTTTTATTTCCAAGAGTATTCTTGTGGTTGGTTGAACAGTTCTTCTGAAAAAAGAGGAGTTATGTCTGTCATTCTCTTGAGTTCTTCCTTTGTTTTGTATACATCATCTCTGAAGAAAGAGAGATGGATGTCTGGTCCTACACTTGAGTATTATTTTTTGTTCATATATATACATAGCATATCCATAGGGAACCTCCCCTTGATGAGAGGAGAGAACAGTCTCCTTCTGATGTGATAAATTACACATTAGGATGACTAATCTTCTTGCTTTGGCTGATAAGACCTATTTTGTTTACCAATATGCTGATAGACAAAATATTCAACCAACAAATATCAATCCCACATTGGGAGATGATATATCTTAGGATTTTTTTGCCAATGACCCCAAAAATGCATTTTTTTAGGTTAAGAATGACACCGTATTTGATCAAACGTATGAGGATGGTGTGTAATAATCTTAAATGGTCTTCGTGTCTCCTTGTTTTTTTAAGACGATCATCTACATAGACCTACACTATTTTATGGATGATATCATGAAATATGTGGGTCATGGCCCTTTGATATATTGCCCCTACTTTTCTTAGACTAAAGGGCATTTCAACATTGTAAAAGGTCCCTCAAGGTGTAGTGAATGAGGTCTTGCTTTGGTCTTCATTGAAAATGTGGATCTGGTTGTACCCTAAAAATCCATCCATACATGATAGCAATACATACTATACAATAGCATCAATAATGACATCAATGGATGGGAGGGGAAAGTTATCCTTTGGACATGCCTTGTTAATGTCTCAAAAGTCTATACATATTCTAATTTTGTCATTCTTCTTGATAACATGGATGATGTTGGGCATCCATTTGGAGTAATCAATAGGCTTGACGAAGCTAATTTTTAAGGGTTTGATGACTTCCTCCTTTGCCATTAATGTGACCTTAGGTTTGATGGGCCTAAGCTTTTGTTTTATGGGTTTTGTGTTAGGCATTGTAACTAAGTTGTGAACAACTACATTAGTATTTATTCCTATCATGTCTGTATAGGAAAAAGTGAAAGCTTTTGAAAGTATTGTGAGGAGATACATATGGTATTCTACCTCATACTTGGAGAGTAAAGACCCCAGCTTGAGGAGTTTAGGGTTATCTTCCATTTCGATATTAATGTTGATTGTTTCCTCGATGAGGGAGGCATTAACCTCCTTAAATACATTGGGATCTAGGGGAAGATCATGGTCTTTGTCCTTAGTATTGAAGACATTATGTTCATCATTAGAAGATGGGTAATCCTCCACGTGGTAGTAAGACTCGTAAAACATAACTTTGAGGGTAGAGTTGGGATAATAGGTAAGCAAGAAGCCCCTTTTATGGTGGAATGAGGGGAGGTCATCATAAGATTATAAGAATTCAATGATGACTTCATCATTATCAGCTAGATCAAAGACCAAGGGGCCTCTATCCCATTTTATGGGGGTGGTAGTTTGGTCATTAGGAATCTTACACACAAGAGGCTTTATTCTAGCTGAGACTATGAAACCAGATTTTAATATCATCAGATGAGGAATGAAACATGAAGATGAGGTAGCCATTGAGTCGACAGGATGGTTGCTTTCCATATGGACTAATTCTATATAAATAAATTTAAATTCCTTAGTGACCTCATGGACAACAGTCTTGTATAATTGAAGGTGCTTGGCCTTGGTTTGATAGACTTCAAAAACTTGGTTTATGACTAGCTATGAGTCACCCTAGATCCTTAAGTTTTGAACACCTTAGCATTTAACAATGAGCATGCCAAGCAATATGGCCTTGTACTCAACCCCATTATTTATACACTCAAAGTCTAACTTGAATCCAAAAGGCATGACTTACCCCTCGAGAGAAATGAGAATGAGTCCCACCCCAATGCCTAGGTGACACTTGGTCCCATCATAGTAAAGGACCCATTGATCATATGTAGAATGGTATAGTCATCACGTAAGGTTTCTTAGTCTTCTAATATTTTTACCACAGGGATATTGAAGACATGGGGTAAGCCCCTTTAGGGTCCTTGGTTTTGAATTTTGGGAAGACAATGACTTTATCCCTTGTGTGGGGTGAACAAAAGGACTTGTAAAGGTGTGGATAACTTAACCTCATATTATGGATGAAGGAAAGGAAGAAATTTTGGGAATATGATAGTTTATTTTCCAAGTTCTTGGTCAAGGTAGGTAATAACCTCCATAAACTCAAAATATTGTTTGTTTGGCTTTATCTTCAGGGTGGGAAATATCCCAACATAGTTAGGGTTTTGTTTAGTTGTAGGGAGGATGTCAATATAGTTAGGACCTTGATTTGGTATGGAAGGCATGTACAATATTGTGGTCAGGACATACATAGTACTATTTGTCTTTTTGTTTTAGATTAAGGTAAAAACTATTTTACAAGGACCTGAAACCTAAATAAAACCAAGTAGCTTTCAATATTGTGGTCAGGACATACATAGTACTATTTGTCTTTTTGTTATATGTGGGAAGGCCTGTAAGAATCTAACGAACAACTTTATAGAGGAATCATTTCCAAATATCAAACATTCCACTTCATGATGGGAAAAAGAGGTCCCTCTTCAAGAATCTATGGGTATTCATGAGTTTTGATGTTGAAATATATCCTTCCTATGGTCATGGTGTGAACCTTATCCTTGAGCATCAAAGTGGTTCGAGGAGGAGGAATGATCTGGCTAATTATTGGTAGACTTTGTGTGTGATGAGAAACAAGACTAGGTGCAGGCCAAAGAAGAACAACCAACATTTCTAGAGGGAGTAATCCTGATGGATCAAGGATTTCAAAGAATCGGTATGGACCTGTCAAAGTGCGACATATAAACATACTCCAAATGGCTCAATGGTGACAAAGGCAAAATGTGAATCATGACTGGTTTTCGTATGGTTGAATGTTGGTTGGTTGTTATAATAACCATTGGGACAATTTTTACGAAGGGGAATTTATTCAATCTTAAACACCTCTACCATACAAATATATGGTAGGATAGCCAAACCCTTATAGGTTTTCCTACCTTGAGGCCTATAAAATTCATAGGTCCCCACTCCTAGTAGATCAAATGAGAGGACTAGGGGTTGTCCTTCTCCAAGAGACTGATGATTTTAGTAGTATACATAGTGGAAATTATCATACCGATGATTGGTTATGAGTTAGGGGTCTTGTCAATTGTTGATATGTATTTTTCCTTCAATTTTTCCTTTAATAGATCTTGGGGTATTTACACCCCTTTATTTAGGATGACTAATTTGGGTTTTGATGATCTAATAACATTGACAAATTGCAGGGGTTTTGTGACCCCATTAGTAGGTAGGTGGTAATCGATGTGTAACATGAGTTGTTTATGCATGGTATCTCATAACATATTGATGGTTTAGGAAAACCTTGGGTTGCAAAAACCTTTCCCAAGTGTAAAAAATGGATTTACTAGAATAAGGTGGAAGGAATGGCCTTCATTTGGTATATCCAAGGTCTTCCTAATATCATATTTTAAGTGGTGTCCTTGTCTATGATGTATAAATTCATTAGTACCATCTTGGGACCCAAGGTGATTAGGAGTACAATGGTCCCTATAGAAATAGATTTATATTGTTGTAGTCTCATAGTGTGTTGTATTTGGTTTCCCTGTAACCAAGTTTTTATAAAAAGGAAAAGGGAATGATGTTGATAGGTATTCCATCATCAACCATGGATCTCTTCACATAGTTGTTGTAGATCCATAATTGTAAAAAAGGTATGGATCTCCCCTTATCACCATCTTAGAATCAGGTGGAAGGGTTCGTAAATTGAAGAAATAACATGTGTCTTATAATTTTTGACCAGGAGGGAAATATCCAAATAAATGTGGTTAATCTGAGCTTATAGAGGAGAAGTAACACTAGATAAATGTCCCAATTATAGGGCATTGAGCAAGGTCAACCAATGAGAGTGAAAATTCTTGAGTGAGTCTAAGAATGAGAAGTGGGAGAATATTTTGGTTAAATCAAATATTAAAGCATAGTTCCCCATGGGTTTAGGAATGGATTATATTTCTAGAGTGTTTGAGGAGTGTAGAGCCATAGGCTGATACTCTCTAGTACAAGTAACAATTTTAATTTTTCAACTTCCAATTCCATAACTCTTATCATCCAAGTTTTTCCTTGCACTCCCAACTAATGAGTTATATTAGTGCTCATAGTACTAGAGGCAGAGGCTTCATCAACATGAGTGCATGTTGTCATGGGTTGGTTGTGTTAAATGGGGTGGCCCTATGATTTACCCTACTATTGATTTTGAGTATCGTGTGCTTGGTGGTTTGGGAAGGAGTTATGTTAGATTTGTAGATTTTGGTTTTGAGGGGAAACAAGACCATTCAAAAAGGTTTGGGTGTTTGTATTGGCGTTTCCTAGGAACATGGCCATGAATGTTTACCTTTGGTCCTCAAGGAGTCATTATGTGTATTTGTTAAGTTCTTTGTAGTTTCGAGTGGCATGACCCATGAATCTATGGAAGAGGCAATAAACATTGGAATCATAATCCCTAGGTCTCATGTTCTATCCTTATTGCCTAAACCCTTATTGATTGTTTCATGGGTAATAGTTTTGGTTTTCAAATTGTGGGTACCATGCGCTTTATTGATATTGATTTTGGTTATGGTTTTGTTATTACATGTTGCAAGGTGATAATTGGTTGGAATTGACTACATGAATGGTAGGAGGGGGACTTTAATTCCTATCCCCTGTGTTGTTAGTGATGTTGGTGTGTTTTGTAGGTAGATATTGATTATTATTTATAGGATTTTGCTTCATGTTTTGATCAATGACACCATCAGTAGTGGTGTTCCTATTGTGAGATGAGAATTTGGGACCTCAGTTGTTTATATTGTTTGGGCTTATGTTTTGACATCCCCCATTATTTTAGTTTGGGGTGACGATGCATTTGTTGGTCCCATAAGTCCACTGACCATTGTCAATGGTTGCCCAGTCAATTCATAGGGCACCATTAAGGGCTTCTTCATAGGATTTATATGAGAAATTCTAGATGTCCTCCCTCATCTCCTTATTAAGGGAATGGAGGAAGAGATTGCATAGTTTTGGTTGATCCATATTAGGTGCACTAGCAGAGGAATATAAGACCTATCGCCATCTTATGATGAAATAAGTAACCGACTCATTGTAGCCTTGTTTGTTGTTTAAGAATTAGCGTATGTTAAGCTTTAGGAGTTTGTTCATGTCAAAGGATTTGACAAACTCAACCATTAGTTGGAGAAAAGAACATATAGACACCTCACGGAGGTAGTTGTACCAATTGAGTGTTATCCCCTCTACAGTTTTAGGAAAGATCTTTACAACAACCCCATCCCAAGGTAGGAGTTCCCTAACAACTATAACATAGGCTTTTACATGTGCATTGAGATTCCCCTCCCTTTTAAACTTGGGAAGGTCTATTAGGGGACATGGGGCAAGAACCCCCATATACTAGCATCGAGAGGCTCTTTGAGGTATTCAATATAGGTCCCCATGTTAATGTTTGATGTTATTATAGTGGGACTAGGTTGAAAGGGGGAGTCACATAGGGGTTATTTTGGTAGCCACTAGAAGAAACAAAGGATGATAAAAGTGAAGTGGAGTAAGCCAAAAATTAGTTGTCTATATGAGTGGATTTGAAATACATGTGAAAATAAGGAGGGAGGTTGTTAGACATAGGAGACATGATGATTTGTTGTGGTGGGGCATGTGTAGTTTGTTGGTAACCTGATGTTACATAGGGCAGGACATAGGCTATCTGCAGTGGGGGATTGTATGTGGGAGGCACATGGCTTGGAGGTGTAAATAATATCAAATTGTTTATTACCACATTGTTTTGTAATGATGGAGTGTACGTGTACACACTCCTTGCTAGAGTTTGAATAGGTACTTGATAAGACAAATGGGTTTTAGAAGTGTCAAGGTTAGGAACCTATGAGTGAGAATACCTTGAGGGGTTGGTGAGAGACATGGTTCTACAGTGGTATATGTTCCTGATATGGTGAAAGCATGTAGGTCTATTATTATGATGTTTGGTAAGTTTTCATCTAAATGGGGAGAGAGAGGGATGAGCTGGTGTAAGAGGGTTTGGGCCCATCCCTTGACTTAAAGCTTGTTTTCTATTCTCTAGGTCATGGATATGACTCACTAGGGTGATGATGAGTTGGTTTAGATCAATGTTGCTATTGAGTTTATGGGCCTCTGATGCGAAAGGGGCAAATGCATGATATGGGGTAGCATGAAGAGGTTGGTTCAAGGTAGGAGCCTTAGGGGTAGTGTTTTGGTTGTTGTTAGTGGTTCAGAGGCATCCTAGCTCCTACTGGGATGATGCACAACAACTTGCATATGGTTGACCTCATCCTCCAAGTGATAGATCCTCCCTAAGTAATGATCATATTTAGCTACACTTTCTATGTTAGGGATTTGTAAGCTAATGGATGGCCTTGTGGCCATGAGAGGAGTGGCCACATCTCCCCCAATAAGGGTCATAGTGTTGGATTCAAGGTGGTTGCTTATAGTTTTAGATATGTCTTATATCTCCTGAATGATAACCCTACTCCTTATCGAAGTATTGGGAAGAGAGTAATTATAGCATTGGTAGTCTATTTTGGTGTCAAAGGTTGGGTTGTTCTAATGCATCAATGAGGTCTCACTATAACTGAGTTGACTTCTCTTATATCCCTTTAGGCCAAGAGATATGCCAATGTCCTATCTATACATATTTTGTGGGTATATGAATACCTATAGAATAAATGGAAGGAGGGAAGTCAGAGAAAGGAAAGGAGAAGAAGAAGAAAGGGATATGTAAAGTATGAATTCCTACATGTTGAGTTCACCAATTTGTATGCATGTGAATAAAACATGCTAAAATGTGTACTGGACTTCTCGAGGTCTAGCCAAGGTGGCTGATATGATGGATGGGCTATGAATTTGGTTGGTTGTTAGGTGGAATGGGATTCAAGATAGGTGGTGGCAATGGGTTCTTGTGATGGACCAAAAGACCTCAATAGCATCTTGATGCTCATTGAAAGTGTAAAGTTATGTTGAAATAAAGCTCTAAGGTCCTTTAGTCTCTAATATCACAAGAAGGCAAAGCTCCTAATCAATACTAGGAGTAGGGAAATGAGGGATATTGGGTTGAATGACTCATGGGAAAACACCTACTCTGTTACATTGACTCTATTTAATCAATGTCATCCACTAAATGTGAATGATATAGGATGAGGATAGACCCAAGGAGAAGGAGGATTTATGAATGGGAAGCTAGGTTTGGATGATGTTGTACTGACATCCTTTATTTTGGGGAAGGATGATGATGGGCAGATTGGGAATTTGTTCTTGTTCATATAATACAAACAAGGAATATACTATGATATGGGGGATCAGAGTGGAGTGGAAGACCTCATGTCTTAGGTTAGTGTTGATGTAAGACTGTGTAACAATTATGGCACTGGGTACTCTAACCCTAGGGAATAAACCATGTTAGAAAAGACCAGGTGTCTTGAGAAGGTTCATCTCAAGGAGGCTAGGTTAAAGCCAAGGGAAAAACATAGGAGCTTGTTTAGGCAATGGCTTGTTATGTGTGCTTGTTGGGATGTTAAAGCAAGGATTTGTATGGGATTCTTTATTGAATGGGAAAGGTTTATATGGACTATGATTTCTCACATGTGTTGGAAAGTCTTTTGTTAATATTTAGGGCTCATGTGTATTATCAAGGCTTTTTGCCATTGTTTTTGTTAAGTTTTTATTATTTTTGGCTTTTCTTGGTTTTATGGGAATAAATGCTTGTTTTCTAAAAATGAAATGTTGAAAGCAAATAAATGACAAACCTAAAATTAGATGAAATTGAAACTTCTTTTTAATTTTTGTCTAAGGTTTATAATGCATGCAAAAAGAGAGGAAGAAACCAATACTATTGTGCAAGATGTTGATTTTTACTAGCTTTGTTTGTATGCAAACTAGATAATGATGTTTTTGTATGAGATGGACTAGGTATGCAAATTGAGTTTAAATATGTAAGTAATGCAAGAAGAAATTTTATCTAAAACATAAACAACACAACACTTTATTTTGATTTATTTTGTTCACAAACAAACTAGACTAGATTTTCAACTTCTTTAATTTGTTATAAATGAGCTTTTTTTGAATGAATTGATAAGATAAAAACAAGAAATGCAAGTTCTAATTTTTTGTTTTAAAGAAGAGAAAGACAACACTTTTAACTTACTAAAAAAATAAAATCATATATATACTAGCCTTATTTATGCACCTATGATTGTCTAAGTTCTTATGATTGCCTAGGTGATTGTTTGGAATGCAAGAAACTTGTTTGGATCTTGAAAAGGAAATTTTATATTGGTTGGAAATGAGTTGAGAATTTGCTAAGATATTTCTAAGATGGTTAATGAAATATTTTTCTAATTGAAAGAAAACTAATCTATTAGAATGTAAACATAATCAAAGCTAACTATTCTTTTTTTGTAGCAAAGATAATGAAAAGAAACATATCTATTTCCCTATAAAATTTACACTTTTTATGAAAATTGAAACTAATTTATTACAAAAACTACACTAATATAATATAATAAAGAAAAAAAATGCTATAAATCAAAGAGAACTCCAACCAGACCAAGGCACATATCAACTAAAGTACCTGTGGTGTATTGATAAAATAACTTCATAGTATGTTAACTCCTTATGTTCTTGTATGAATTATAGTAACTCTCTAGTTGGACGATGCACAAGATTTGGAACATGATGGGGAAAAGAGGAGACACACCCAAAAATGGAGAGTAGTTGAACTGAGGTTCGTTGATGTCCTGCTTGTAAAGACTATATTGCTATACCAATAACACTTCTTCACTTATAGTAGTGTAGTTTACTAAAAAATAATAGACGTTGGATCTTGCAATAATTGTAATAGGACTATGGCTTAAAAAGCTTCACAATAATAACTTTTAAATGAAAATTTGTGGATCTGAATTCAAGCCAAAAATGACCTTCTTGTAGAAAGAGTTGGGAGCTTGCATGGGGGTGTTCAACTAATTCCAATAGGGATCTCAAATTGAGAGGAATTGAATAAAAATAAAAATAAAAGAGGGAGTGAGTTGGGCCTGATTGGAGGTGAACACAAGGTGATATAATTAAGAAACATGACATTAAACATGCAAAATGTGTCAAAATTGCAGTCACATGAGCTAATTTTGGAAGATGTTTCAAAGGGGACATAATTTTCACTTTATGTAGGGGCAGTTACAAAACTGCTACTTTGGGTGATAAAACCTCTGCTATAAAATATGAAACTACCCTTATATTAATACATAGTTATCACTTTAGTGAAAAACCATCACCTAGATTATATAATCATCACAATGGTTATATAACTTAAAGGATGGTTCTGTAACAGAGGAGGGCAGTTGTGTCACCTGGAGTGACGGTTTCATCACACATGGCCATTTTTTAAAACAAGACGGAAGAAATTACGAAGGTCAAAGTAAAGGAGACTAAATGGGGTCAAGGAAGGAGTAGGAAGGTAGAGGAGGGGAAAGAGCTGGAGAGTTCCTTGTGGAACACAGAGCAAGAGATCATTGCATCATCATCATATTTATATCGGGAATGCCTCACCATGTAAATTATGGGTCATAAAGTGCCTTAGTTTATCACAATTTGTAAAGTATTTTGTTGAGTATTACGAGAGACCTCTGTAGTATTTATATAATGTATCTATATTTTCCCCTTATAAGGTTGACTCAATGTGTGTAGCCAAGATGGATATATAAAATAACGAGCATTACATAGTCATTGACTATTTTTTCTTTTATCATATCTTGATTTGGTTTTGTGTCATTTGAAGGTACTTTTAGCTTATATGTACCGAGACATGTAGGTTTGAATAGATTATGCGAAAGATGCTCGAGTGAATCAAAATTTAGTTTTAAAAATTTTAATCTATCGTATCATAGGCAACCTCATCATCACTGTCATAATAATATGAAACATGGCCATCTTGTTGCTCAATATTGACCAATAAAGGAAGCTCAAATATTGGATTTTCCTATTGTTTTGGTCTTATTGGTTCCTTTAGTAATGGTTCTTGTTCATACACTTTGGGACCTATATTAGATATTTGGCTTGCATCATTATATAGATCATGATACTCAGTACAATATTCATATTTAATTTAATTGTAATACTCATAACATCCATTCTATGGATCATGATACTTAGTACAATATTCATATTTATTATTATTATAAAAATCATAACCATTAGAGATATAATATTTTGAGAAGAGAGTTTTTTTAATATTGAAATATGATTTTAAAACATCTTATTGGGGGTATCTTTCTAATTACAGAGTATTATTCACTTGTTTTTTGAAAATTATTATTATTTAATTATAAACTATGTTTATAAATCTTGAAATAAAATAATTGAATAACTTAACATTATTCATTGAAATGATATATTATCTAACAAGGGTTGCATAACAACTAATCCTTGCCTTTATATTTTAATTAGGGAATTGAAATAGATAAAAATAAAGATGATTCTAGACAAAGGTCATTTGCAACATGCATATTGTGTAGCCAAAAGAATAAAAATTGTAAATGACCATTGTAATTTCTTAGTAGATTATCCTTTGTCCAGTGCATTTTTGTAATCTCACCTTCATGCTGCCCAAGTTTTTAAAATCTAACATACATAATTGCATCGTTCTAATTTCTTGTCAAAGAATTGGAAGGAATTATTTGAAATTACGAGAGCTAAAGACTCAAAATGACTTTAGTACGTATTTATGCAATCAAGTTTTTTTTTTGTGTGGATTAAATAAATCATTAATTTATTACAAAGATGATGGCACAAATATTTCATTATATTATAAAGATGAAAACATATTCAAATTCTTGATTTTTTTTCATTGGAATGTGATTATATAGTTAGAGATGAATACAATCTTGAATGAAATATCTCTTACAATTACCTTCAAACAATAACTTATCTTGTTGCATCTTGGAACTTTTTCCACATCTAAAAAATATATCTACATAAAAAATGATATGATAGGTCCATCTAATATTGAACCTTTCTCTGTATGATTTATCTGGCAAGTAGGTGGAAAAAAATACTACATAGTTAACCTTCAACGCCATATAAAGCCTATCCTAACTCCAAATGAATGAATATGTTAAATGCATTGGAAGTGTTTAAACTATTAATCCATTATGTTACAATTTTTAATGAATTCATCAAAGTAATCTACATATTTTGTTTGGAAAGATCTTAACTCAAGAAATGCAATCTCTAGCCATGGTTTTGCCCATTGTAGTGAATAAAAACAACTTTCCTAAGAGTGTCTAATATTAAACCTTCCTCTGTATGATTTATCTGGCAAGTAGGTGAAAAAAAATACTACATAGTTAACCTTTAACCCCATATAAGGCCTAGCCTAACTCCAAAAGAATGAATATGTTAAATGCATTGGAAGTGTTTAAACTATTAATCCATTGTGTTACAATTTTATTGAATTCATCAAAGTAATCTGCATATTTTTTTTGGAAATATCTTAACTTGGGAAATGCAATCTTTAGCCATGGTTTTAGCCATTGTAGTGAATAACAACTTTCCTAAGAGTGTCTTGACTGATTTTTGATTGATAATTTGATCCCACAATATACCAAAAAAAATCAATAATATGATTGTGACCATTAAATGTAAATAATGCAGTCGCTAAAATACCTAAACGCTAGAGTGATAATTTTGAGTTTGGATTCTACAAAATAAAAGACAAGCATTTTTAATAGTTCTCAATTTTAACTCTTCATATTCATGGAAGAGATTCTCAAGAATGATGTTTCCCATACCAATGGATTAGTTTCAATTATTAACTTAAATTTTTAATCCAATGGTGATAAATTTATCTAATGTTTGTCCTTCTCTAGGCTTGCAGGTCAAATATAGACATACCATATGCCCATGCACACTAGCCAGGGTCAAAATTCATTGATATAAGAGGATGAGAGAAATTAAACTACATTTTTAAAGTATTTGACCTAACCCATGGGTCAATAACCCTACATGTTTCTATTGCTCCGTTGACCTTAACTTGAAGATCAATATTCCACAGTGGAGACAAGTCATGTTGAACTAGCATATCATCATCTAGAAATGACCTTCTGGAGATTTGGGAAAATCTATCACCAACATGATGTCAATAAGAAATGAGATTTTGATTTGAAATTAATTTTACACTTCCAAATTTCAATGATATTTATAAAATGGAATAACAACAATTAAATTAACCGAGAAAATTCAAGACACGTTTAAAAGCTACCATACGTAAAATAAAAATTAAACTTGTTTGAAATCTATTACATTTGAAATGAAAAAAATATGGACTTATAACTTATACAAATTCAAGGAAAACCATAATGGATACATGCCAATATTAAGCGATTTAAAGAATCTGCTTACCTATGGAAGATTTGGAAAGG
The DNA here is from genome assembly GCA_037957365.1 of Torreya grandis. NCBI lineage: Eukaryota > Viridiplantae > Streptophyta > Pinopsida > Cupressales > Taxaceae > Torreya > Torreya grandis. The sequence goes on along the minus strand of JARHVA010000033.1, from coordinate 1,961,067 downwards.
ATTTAAGATTACAGAGAAAGATATGAAGAGAAATAAAGATATAAGATATGACTTGAAGCCTTTTGTAACTACCATCCAAAAATATAGATTGATGCTTTTTTTAATAGTTAACATCAATGATGTCTCTGGTTAGTAGGCTGCAATTTTAGGCTTCCACGTAGCTTCAACAAGAAATAGTAGTGTCTTTAGGAACTTGTCCCTCTCTAAAAATTTCCTCACACTTAAAAATTTAGGTTCTCCTTCAAGAGTTCTTTAAGGCTAAAGTGCCATATCTTAAAAATAAAATCACTAGAGATGATCGTCACATTCTCTTAAAATGGAAGTCACTAAAAAAAAACTTCATCATGCCTCCCCAAATACAAAGGTTATTAGCCTCTTGGAAGATTCTAAGTGAAAGTTATGTTAAGCTAAATTTCGACAGGGCATCTAAAGGAAACCCAAGTCTTTTCATTAGAGGATAAATCTTTAGAGATTATTTGGGATAAGTACTTTCATGTTTTGCCTTCAACATTCAATAATCTTCTAACAATTTAACTGAAGCTATATCTCTTCTCAGAGGTTTGAGAATCGTAGTTGATTCAACTTTTAGAAAATTATCCATGGAAGGTGATTCTTGCTTGATTCTCATTATTGTTATATTGAAAATATTTGATCAGTGTAAGCTCAATTTTATCATTCAAGACATCCTCCATGTCATACTTTTTTTTTATGACATTTATTTATCTCACAACTATCATTGACAAACTCTCCAGTGGGTTTCTTGGGTAACTTTGGAGCTCTTCACCTTCCTCAAAATGAATTTCGATAGTGCGAAGGACCCCCTCTTTGGGAAGAATGTAGAAAATTGATTAGAAAAGACTTGACCTACTGATAGCTTCCCTTCTGCTTAAGTTGTCATTGAGGGTTTCATTGGTCTATATTTTGGAGTGTGTATTATAGTCTCAATGCACAAAGGTCATTATGGGGATTGGTGTCCAAGGGTTATGGGGTTGATGCCTTCCTGTTTCTTGAGAGTGGTCCCATGGTTGTGCTTCCCTCTAGCACTTTTAGACTAATCTAGGATGTGTAGTTGCTAGAATTTTATTCTTTGGTCTTCTCTTTTATATATGGCTTGTTGGATTTGTGGTTGTTTGACTTTCTGCTTATCTCCATATTTTCTAATGGAGGGTTCTTTTGTTCCTCTTGGTCTGATCTATTAGGCAGACCCTTATGTGCCATAGGGTAAGGGCCCCCTTTCCCTTATTACTATCTATCAAAAACAAAAAAAATTAAAGGCATATGACCGAGTATAAAAAGTTAGCAGCCTCATTTTAACTAAAATGATATGTTTTTCACATCAGTAATTGGGGAAGGGCTTAATATCCTTAATCAATCACTAGCTACGTAATGAAATTACTTACATATTCACACAAAATGATTTTATATTGCATAGAATAAGCAAATATGAGAGATCACACAACAATAATGATAGCAGAGCAGAATACTAGATAATATAACAAAGCCACCTTGAGGGGGAAACCTCCACAACAATGCACTAATAACATAATAGTCAACATGATGATGAAAGACTAACCATTACCTCCTATATATAGTCTACTTAGCCATGGTTATTCCATAGGCCGACTTAACTAAGAACACAAAGAAATGTAACAAGAATATAAAAGAGGTATGTAAGCCACAAGTCAACCACACATATCCCAAGACATGCCAAAGGTTAAGGGTGTAGTATGCCCCTCCCCTCCAAAATAACATTGTCCTTAATGTTGAGTCAACTCTAGATGTTACTGCACAAAAGATTCATCCTCCCAAGTAACATCTTCACAAGGCAAATTCTTCCACTTGATCAGGTACTCCTTAATCGCTCGAGACCGTAACTGCTAGTGTGTATTTGAAGGATCACCTCAGGATCAAGAACAACTCTTCCTTCCTCATCCAATTCTGGTAACTCAGTTTGGGTAGGCACTTTGTGTCTAATGACTTTATTTAGGCATGATACATGAAATACTGGATGTATGCGATTGGAGGAAGGAAACTCTAACTTGTAGGCCACACTACCAATTTTATACAAGATCTGATAAGGCCCATAATAGTTAGGGGACAACTTGTTATACTATTTTTGTTGCTTTAAGGATATCTACTTATATGGTTGTAAGCGAACAAAAACCCAATCACTAATGTCAAAGTGCCTCTCACTCCTGTGTTGATCTGCCTATTGTTTCATGCGATTTTGGGCCATGGCTAAATTTTCATGCAAACTGACAAGGACCTCTTGTTGATGGTGGATATGTTCTTTAACTGCATGAACCTTAGGATGGACCTTCAAGGTTGAAGTGATGTATGGTGGATGGTATCCATATAGTGCCAAAAAAGGAGACATTTTGGAAGAACTATGAACAAAAGTATTATACCACCATTCAACAAGTGGCAACCAATGAACCCATTTATCCTATTTATCAAAAACAAAATAATAGAGATATCCTTCAAGACATTTGTTGACTACCTTAGTTTGTCCATCTGATTGAGGATGATATGATGAACTATGAGCCAACTGTGTGCCCAAACATGCAAATAACTTAGTCCAAAAATTACTAGTAAAGATGGGATATCGATCACTAACAATGATTTTAGGGGTACCATGCAATTTCTGAACTGTATTGAAAAAAATAGAAACTACTATACTAACAACAAATGGTTGTGATAAAGAACAAAAATGAGCATACTTACTGAGATGATATACCACAACCATGATAACATTTTGACCATCAGATCTCAGTAATCCTGTAATGAAATCCATTGACACCTCTTCCCAACATTGGCTCAGGATGGATAAAGGCTACAAAAGACCTAGGGTTTTGATGGTTTCTCCTTTATTTTATTGACAAATCATACATTCAACCACATATTTTTGGGCATCCCCCTTGAGTCCTTCCTAAAACAAATCATGCTTGATTCTATGATAGGTTTTTAAAAATCTCGAATGACCCCCAATTGGAGTTGCATGAAGTTCTTGAAGGATTTTTTGTTTAAGAAGAGAATTTTTACATAGGTATAATCTGTCTTTGTACCATAATGCATCACCCTTCCATGTGAATTTTTCAAATCCATCCAAACCTTGCTAAAGATTTTGAATCAAACCATGAGTAGCACTATCCTTGTCCCATTTTGATCGTGCTTCCTCTAGCCAATCTACCTACAGAATGGTCATAGCATATAGCAATGCCTCAATTGACTCATCCTTCCTAGATAGTGCATCTTTCACTACATTGTCCTTGCCTTTTTTGTAAACTATTTCAAAATCATAGACTAACATCTTAGTTACCCATTTTTGTTGTTCTTCAGATGATAACCTTTGTTCTAAAAAATATTTGAGATTGTCGTGATCATTTTTCACCAGAAAGTGATGACCCATCAAATAAGGCCTCCATTGTTTGACTGCATGCAAAATGGCCATCATTTCTTTTTCATAAATGGGCTTGTGTTGATTTTTACCCTTCAGTTAACGACTTTAAAATGCAAGTGATTTGTCTTCTTACATGAGTACAACACCCATACCATATCTAGATGCATCACATTCAACCACAAAAGTCTTAGAAAAATTAGGAGTAGCCAACACTGGAGTGGTGCACATCACCAATTTCAATTATTTAAATGCCCTAGTAGATGTATTAGTCCACTAAAAAGAGTCTTTCTTAACAAATATGTGAGTGGGGCTGCAATGCTACCATAATTTTTGACAAACCTGTGATAGTAACTAGTGAGCCCCAAAAATCCCCTTAGTTGCTTGAGTGTCTTAGGAATCGACTAGTCCATCATTGCTTGGATTTTTTTAGGATCCACTTTTCCTCCTGTATGTGAAACTAGATGACCCAAATACTCAACCTCACAAGATCCAAAAGTACATTTGGAAGGTTTGGCATACAACTAATGTTGTTCCAAAATTAAGAGTACTTGTTTCACATGGTGCAAATGGTCTTCCCAAATTTTATTGTAAATGAGGATATCATCAAAAAATATCAAAATAAATTTCCTTAAAAATGGCCTAAAAATAGTATTCATCAAACTCCAAAAGGTAGATGGTGCATTTGTTAGCCCAAAAGGTATAACCAAAAACTCATAATGGCCCTCGTGAGTCTTGAAAGGAGTTTTGGGTATGTCTTCATCACGGATCTAGATTTGATGATACCCATAACATAGATCTAACTTGGTAAAATAAAGAGCACCATTTAATTCATCTAGCAAATCATCAATAACATGAATAGAAAATTTATCTTTGATAGTGTACTTGTTGTGTTCCTTGTAGTCAGGGCACATCCTCCAAGTGTCATCTTTCTTTCACACCATGACAACTGGTGAAGAGTATTCACTTTGGCTATGATGAATGATTCCTACACCCAACATTTCCTATACCATCTTTTCAATTTCACTTTTTTGAGCATAGAGATACCTATATGGCCTGATGTTGGGTGGTGTACTACCAGGAATAAGTTTGATAGCATGATCATGCATGTGGCTAGGTGGAATTCCTTTTGGCATGTCACCAAAAACAACTAAATGGGCATCAATCACTTATTGCAGATCAGGTGGTGTAGATAGTTGAGTTGGATGAATTTCCATGGAAAAAAAGTGAGCTACAAATCCTTCAACACCCTTTTAGAGAATCTTTGTCATTTGATGGGAGCTAACAAGTTGTGGAGATTTAGCCCTTAATCCCCTTAGTTCAAATGTCTTTCCCTTGGAATGAAAACTTGTGAATAATTCCTAGAAATTCATCTCAATAGTACCCAAAGTGGTGAGCCACTGTACTCCCAAAATAATGTCAGCTCTCCCCATAGGAGAATCCAATAAGTAGTCTCCCATGGCCAGCTTAATACTTTGGCATTTTCTTGAGCAATTGATAGTACCACCATCTGTAATCATGACCTAAAATTCTAGAGCGAGATAAATGAAACAATTCAAGTGAGCAGCCAGCTTATTGTTGATGAAGTTATGTGTGCTCTCAGAATCAATCAGAATAGTGACCTTCTATTTTTTTAGGAAACCCACCACCTTAAGAGTTTGGGGAGTACTAATACCTGAAAGAGCATGACAAGAAATAGTAGGCTGAGAGTCTTAAGATTCCTCCTTAGGACCTTCATCAAATGCCTCTTCATTACCATCATCCTCATTGGCACCTTCGATGTAAAACAACATCTTTTTAGCATAATGATGGTCTTTGCTCCATTTGTTGTCACAACTATAACACAACCCTTTGGCTCACTTCTCCTCAATTTGTTGAGGTGTCAGTTTGGTGGGTTGAGGATATGATGGTGCTAAAAAAGTGTCATCATGACCAGTAGTGAAGATTTTCCTGTTTGACCATCTCTTTTTACTTTACCATGCGTGCTCAAAGGATAACTTATAATACAAATGCTGGGTTAAACATTTAAACATCTAATTAGATGTTATCTTTGAGAACACCCAAAAATAGATCAGTCAAATTTTCTTCAATGATGTCTTCCACTCATAAGGATAGATTCTGAAACTGATGAATATAATCCTTAATAGTTCCCATTTGTCTTAGTTTGGCTAACTGGCTGAAGTAGTTCTCAAATACATTATTATGATAATAAGACAATAACTTACAAGTGAAAATAGACCATGTAACAGGAGCACCATTTTTTTTCTTTTGAGCACATAACCAATGATACCAAATGAACTGCTCAAGTTCCAAATATAGAGATGCCATGATCACCTTCTAAGAACTAGGTGTTTGATGAAGATCAAATAATTCTCAAGTTGGGTAATCCAAGTGAGAGGATCCTTACCATCAAACTTATGCATGTCCACTTTGGGCAACATCAGTTTCATACCAAAATTGGAGTTGTTAGTGTTGAGAGAAGGAGGACCTGAATGTTGAAGTGGAGGGGTGTTTGATTATAACTGAGATGAAAGAGCAACCAATGAAGCAATGATTTGATTCAATTGATTGTGAACCCCATTAATCTCTTCATGCATCCCTAAAACATCAGTTTGAACTGCATTAAAGTCATCATGTTGCACGAAGTCTTTTATGTCAGCCTAAAGTTGAGAAATCAATGGATTTGAAGTTCTAGATTCCATGTTGCCAATAGGAGTCTTAGGAGTTTATTGCCCCCCTTTTCATCCCCATGTAGAAGGACTGGCCATATACAAACCCTAAGAAGGTTTTTACCCAAAAAAAAGTGTACCAAGGGATGGTACCATTGCGATCATCTCACCTAAACAAATCCAATGACTGCATTTGTGCACTAGGGTAAAAAATTTTGGCACAAAAAAGTGTACCGGCAGACTATACCATTGTGATCATTTCATCGAGATGAATCCAACGACTACAAATGTGCAAGGCAATTTTTTTTCCAGACTTTTTTTTTCAAAAAAGCATTTCGAACAACACTGCGCTAACAGAAAAAAATAATTCTTCCTAGATTGCAAGTTATATTTTTTCGCTACTTCCCCTCACAGAAGTCGCGCCTCGCTCGATTCGAAAAAATAATGCCACAGAAAGCTTACCCAAATTGAAGCTTTGATACCACTTATAATAAAATTACTTAAATGTTCACACAATGATTTTATATCGCATAGAATGAGCAAATATGAGAGATCACACAATAATAATTGACAACAGAGCATAATGCTGGATAATATAGCAAAGCCATTTCAAGGGGGCAACCTCCACAACAATGCACTAATAACATAATACTTAACATGATGATGAAAGACTAACCACTACCTCCTATATATTGTCTACTTAACCATGGTTATTCTATAGGTCGTCCTAACTAAGAACACAGAGAAATATAACAAGAATATAAAAGATGTATGTAAGCCACAAGTTGGCCACACATATCCCAATACACACTAAAGGTTAAGGGCATAACAAGCTAAAAGGTTGTTAGTGTTTCAAATACATAGCTATGTGGCTTAACAAAAAACTACAATGACACATGAATTAATTCATTACTACCATTAATAGCTTAGTCGTTAAAAATCTTCATGACTTTGGCATCAATGGCCCCACATTAGCAAACATATGTTGATAGGTTGCACATCACAATATTTAAATAAGTAAGTTTAACCCCACTTTTATAACCATAAAGTGTAGAGCATTTAAAGTTACATTAAAGTTAGAGAAATATTCTTAAAAAACACCTACCCAATATTCCAATATTTACATGTCAAATTTTATAATTGTCAAAATAATATGTATTTTAAACTTTTTGATTGATTTAACAAGAAGTAAAGTAATTGAAAAGTGAAAACTATAATACCTTGCCTTAGCAAGATTAATAATACAATAGTTATATTTCAATTTTCTAATTTAAATAAAAATAAAAAATAAAAATACAAATAAAAATAAAAATATAAAAAATAATATATTATTTAATAGGAGGAATCTTGCTTTTTTATTTGATAGGGTAAATGCTTTTGATCGAAGTTATGAACCGGTATGGGACACAACCGAGGGCCCATTCCCCACAACAAGAAAAAGAAGAACAACAAGAAAAATGATGAGTACAAAGGCCACCACCTTCCAAAGGGGAGCACACCAAAAGAGTGAAGAAATAAATAATGAAGAAAACATCAAAAAATGGAAGAGCAACAAAGAGAAAGAAGCTTAAATCATGGGGCTTCAACCAATCTTCAAAAAAGACCCCAAAAATAGAAATCCAATGGGAACCAATAAAAAAAGCCCCAAGGCGAGGGCGAAACAAACCATAGCCCCAAAAATAAGACCTACCAACCGCACAACCTAGAGGGCTTAACCGCATGCCAAGACTGCATGTCTCTCATGCCTAGAAAGAAGATCTTTCAGGGTTTACTGAGAGCCACTACTAATTAGAAAATGCACTTTTGCCCTCAACATCTCTACCTTTGATTTATGCCCTTTCTTCTTCGAAGAGACACCAACATCTGCATGAAGCTTAGAAGGCTTGGGAGGGGAGGCCCAAAAAGAACCCCCTTGAGGAGGTGCTAACCAAATAGTTGAAGAATCCTTCAAGGAGGCTTCCACAAAGGAAGGGGACTTAGGTGAGGAGGGGGGACCTCATCAAGCTGAGGGGAGAGAGGAGGGGAGGCAGGGGGCACAATCTTAGGGCATCCCTCAACAACACCCTTCTTCATAAGAGAACCAAAGTGAGAGAAAGGGGAGTGGTAGAAACTTTCATGATTATGCCACTTGAAATTCTATTTGAGAACCCCTTCTTTCCTCTTCCAAACTTGTTGAGGATGCTAATGAGACTTAAAGGACATCTAACGATGCGATGCCTAGGAAGGTGGCAATGGAAGTGGCAAAAAGGAAGGCCTTCATAGTTGAGATGTTGAGTCTATGAACCCCACGAGGAGAGCAAATTGATCAAAAAGGAGATCGGCTTGGAGAGATCAATGTATGCACAAACACACACAAAACTGAGGCCCCAAGATGCTTCATCAATCTTCATGAACAACCTAACTTTATCCACCAAGAGTTTGATGAAACTCTCATTCCTCATCACCAAAGGTAGAAAATGAAGGCAAAGCCACATTAGGACAATAATGAGTTGAATCTATTTCAGTGAGAAAAAGGGGTTCCACAAGGAAAATAAGAAACCAAAGCTCTTGTAGATCCACAGGCCAAAGTTCCAAATAAAATCCCTGTTAGTTGGGCTATGAAATTTCACTAGGTAGAAGCCAACATGCAACAAGGAGAAGGAAGGAGTGATGGAGCACCAAGCGTTAGAGGCCCAAGTTGAGAGAGCAAAAGAAGAAACAAATGAACCCATACATTTCTCGAACAGGGATTTGCTGCCAATTTCAACTTTTATCTCAAGCAAAGGAGAGTCTGGGATTTCCAACCCAAGAACCATTGTAGCAACATGAATATGAACATCACCCAATAGAAGATTCGCGGTAGAGGCTTGCGATGGTAAGAAAGACGTGTTCACCAGAGGAGCCGTAGAATCAAAACTTGAGGGAATCTAATATTTGTAAAAGTCTGTGTAGTGATGGAATAGATTAAAAGCATTCTTGCACCTGGCATACAACCAACAAGTGAAGGGATTGCCAACCACCGCTTTCGAGACAACATCAAGAGAAACAAAAGGAGGACCAGGAGGGGGAGAGGAAGAGAAGAACACGTTCTTAGGGTGCCTACCAAAAAGGCCCTCCTTTGGAATGACAGTTGGGTCATGTAGGAGGGCCTTTGAGCAAAGCAACCTTAGGAGCAGGAGAAGCCAAAACAGGGGAGCTAGAGGCCGCCAGAGAAGAGGTCTTAAACACCATAGACGTTGGCTTAGGAAGATTGACTGTCGTTGTAAAAGTTTTAGCCCCTCCACCTGTACCAAGAGGAATGAGTTGCGTAGGGATGCAGTCCACGATCAGAGGAGGAAATGCACTTCATCACCCTAAACAGGGAGGGCAGGAAGTTAGGGGCAAGACAACATAAGAAAACTCATTGCAGACCACAAACTTTCGATGAAGGCTTAACAACACATGCAAACGGGGGGTTGACATTAGAACAAATCTCCCTACAAGACACCAAATCTTCCTCCTTAAACATAAGCTTAGAACCATCTAAACTAAGGTCCAACACAACAAACAAAAAACTGCCAAAAAGACAAAGTAAGTGTTCGTTGGAAAAACGAACAAACATTAAAATGGTTATAGTTTAATTAAGATAATTAATGATAAAATACAATTTCAATACATCTTTAAAAAAAAACAAATCTCATGGGTACTAAGAGTAGGAGACCGCTTGATACTCAAGTTTTGTTCCAATAAACTCCATAGTATTATGGACATTATTAAAATATTTCTTTCATCCGATAAAACTTCACTTTGATTTTACCAATGGCCAAATTGTAATGGATACGGGTTCTCTGTGGTTACCCAATGTAAAAATACAAAAATAATTGTGGAAGAAAATCTTCCCGGGCATTGGGCATTACTGGCCACCAATGTCGACATTAATATCCAAATTAATTGAGACAAAGGGGCGAGGAACGCCACCTTATCTATGCTCTGATCTGGTGTAATGGCCGCTATGACAATCACCGCTGCCTTTGCTGGCGCCTCAATTTCGTTTGTAGACCCCACATTTATCCGTCTCCAACTCCGCCGTGCAAAATGTTTTACTCTCAGCAGGTGCCACAGATTTAGTGTATCAAATGCCGTTGAAAACAATCCAGAAACAGTAGAGAAGGAATCTTCATCTTCATCCTCAATCTCAGCCCCTCGCTCTTTCTCTTCATTAATTACAGCTTCCAACATTCGGAAAGCACTCAACGGAATCGGTACGCAAATATTTTCATTTCAACTCCTCTTTTTACTCTCTTATAGTTGGCGATTTTGTTTAAAGACGGTAAATGTTTGTTTTAGTCTATGTTCCTCTGGTGGGCTCTACCTCAAATTTATGGGCGGGAACCCCCAAAAATAGAGGTATGTAAGTTGGCTCCCCCTTACAATAAGCCACTGAAAGTCTGCCTTACAAAAAATGGAGTAAAGGATTCGTTTTATTCTTGTAGCAGTATTTTTTCAGCTCCATGGGACCAGTGTGGCAGTTGAAATAGAATCAGGTGCCCCTATCATGGGAGCCCATTTCGCATTGTTAGTATTAGGGAATCTTGTTAGTAACAAGGAATTCGACTCGTGTAATTGTGTTAAATTTATGGAGTAGTCATGTATTTGTTTCATATAGAATGGGGAGATTCTTTAATGAGAGGAATTAGGTAGTTAATAATTTTTTTGATTAGTAAATTGAAGGTTGGGCCCTCACCCATTTATTAATATAAAAAACTTCCATATTATAAGGATGAATCTGGCCTGAGCAGAAATCCAAGATGGCCAACACGCCAGCACAGAAATCTAACAAAATCTAGTCCTAGACTCAAAAAATTCCACCCTCTATAGGACAAAGGGAGGAATACAAAAGAAACCTTTCAGCACTTGAAAATGAAACATCAATTAAACCACCAAAAAGAAACTAAAAAAGACACTGCTGCAGAAAGCTGTGGAAAAGGAGTTGCTGCTGCAGAAAGCTGTGGAAAAGGAGTTGCTGCTGCAGAAGATGCTACTGCAGAAGACGCTTCAAACAACCTTCTGAAGTACATCTTATGCTGCCAAGGGTTCGCAGCAAAGGTTTTGCAGCAAACCTATGCGCAAAATGCTGCTGTGGAAGACAATCCAATATAAACACAAGGCCCAAAACAGCTGACACAACATCCAATAAGCAGTGTAAGCATGGTGTCCATCCCTGTCAAGAAGAAGATCAACCTTCCAGACCACAGCCGAGGTTCCACAGCACATATCATCTGCAGCGTAAGTTCCGAAGAAAGCTTATGCAGCATCCCGCTTCTTCTGGGATCTAAGTTTCATATGGCAAGATATGTTATTTTTCGAAGAGCTTTTTTTTGTGTGTGACTGTAATCCATTCCTCAGAACAATCAATCAAGGAGGCCTCCCTATAAGGGCTCACCACTGAAGGAGAGTGACTGTCCACTGGAGAAATACACTCAGCCAAACTTGAGGAAGGAAGCCTAACATTCTTAGATAGTGTGACTTTGGGTGTCCTCGGACCAAGCATAGGAGGAGTACCACAATGAAGGAGAGAAGGGAATTTTCAGAGTAGAAGCAATAGGAGTTTCCTGAGGAGAGGCAACTGTAGCTGACGATGCCAAGGCATCTGGCTCCTTGTTGTTCTCATCAGGGGACTCCAACAAAAGAAAAGAAGAGTCAACTTTAACGTGATGATGGTGTGAGTCAACCCCTTCCACCAAGTAGCATGCCATACTCGTTTAATCCTATTTTCTGCAGACGATAGCTTCTTCTGCAGGCATGAAGCCACCATGTACACCTGGGTAAAATATGATCTGCATCTGAAAACCACCTGCTCATAGTCTAATTGTTACTTCCAGATGTGCTCGCCAACCTTGAGCCAAATCTCCTTCAGTATCCCCCATGATTGATCCAGTTCAACAAAAATCCATGCAAAAGTAGGATGGGAGCGGTGAGCAGTTTCAGGAGGAATAGAGAGAAACTTCCCCAAGGTGCTGCCGATAGATCTGAGGCAGGAGGATTTCCAGAGCTGCAAGGAAAGGCTAGGCATCCCAACCCAAACGGGGGCTACCGCGAAAGTACTAGCAGAAGGTTTAAAAGTGGGATGCCAGGGTTTCATACAAATAGACCAAGGACCTGATTCAAGAAGCATCTCCCTATCTTCTACCAATTCACAAACCACTATAAAAAATCCTCGGGCACAAGGGTAAATGAAGAGTTCAGCAGAAAAAGAAGGTTTCCAGCCCTCCGAAATCCAAGAATGAAGATCACCAAGGCTAGGCCAAAACCTGTGTAATCTACAAATCAACCCGTGATCTGCATAATATTCCTCTTCCTCAATCACACCTGCCCCCAACTCTAAGACATGAATTGAATCTGATTTATTCACCTGGTTGGTAAGATGCACAGTAGGGTTGCAACCCCCTGATCTGGTTTGAGTGCGTAGGGCAGAGTTAAGCTTCAGATCCAAATCTAAACTTGAGCCCAAGGCATTTCAACAGGGTGATCCGCCTGTGAGTCAACAACACCATTAATTGAGTCGGGTTCTGGATGCCTGAGCTCAAATCTAGGGTGCCATGGGAGCTGTTTTCCACAAGGTTTGATGCTGACTGTGGATGCCAAGGCCCTCCCGGCGCATCTTGGTGTAGGAGAGCAAGAGAGACTGGAGAGCAGATGCGATCATAAGAAGGTGGGCCCTCTGCTTGCACGGAAGCAACACAAGGATTTGGGGAAGATGCACATTTGTGCGAAAGGAGCAGAAATGCACATGTGCACAAAGGAGCAGAAGGAGCCACAGTTAATAATTTTTTTTAATAGCTGTCTATATGTTATATATCTAGAAATCTGGCTGGGTGGTTCACATCAAGTCCATTGTGAACCTCCAATGAGAGTTGATATATTAATAACTGTCACATAGTTTTTCTGGATACCTATGAAATTTGAACTTGGGTGGACAAGGAGAGAGAGATCACATCAAGTCAACTTTGAACCTCCAATGAGAGTTAATATGTTAATTGTAATGTCCCTTTTTGCGGACTAGTCGAAAGTGATCCATTTAGCCTACTTAATTACCATAGGCTAATTTTGGCCTCTGTTAAGGGAATAAATTTAATTAATTAAATAAAGTTGTCTAATAAAGCAATTTTTTGGACAACTTTAATTTAATTAATTTAAAAAGGTGACTTAAGTGTTTTAAAAAGGCAAATATTATAAAGTCACTTTATAAAAGTGATTTATTGAAATATTTTAAGTGGGGAATTAAAAAGTGCTTTCAGGAATGTTTTAAGTGGAAAATATAAAAGGGAGTTTGGAAGCTTATTTGGAGATGCTTGATTCTATTTTTCTTGTGAAAGACTTGAAGCTTTTAGTGAGAGCAAACCCTAGGACAAAAACCCTAAGGGAATTGGTTTCGGTGGTGAGACATCTACCCTAGCCGATTTACAGGTGGAATCACACAGGTTTCATAGATATTTCTATTTGGTTTAGACTTTAGAGAGATTGAGCATGGAAAGAGAGATCATCTACAGAGGGTTCCCTTGAAGAGTGACGCCCTAGGGGGAAGATTGTGTGTATGCAAGGAAGGGTCGATTTCCTCCAATAGCTCAACGTGCCCCTTCCCTCAAATTGTAGCACTCCTAGCATCAACGATTCACCCAAGGAGGCAAACACTTCATCCCAGGAGGCCAGCGATTCATCCAAGGAGGCCAGTGAACCATTCACGGTAGATCGTAGCATTGGGAGCAGTTGCAATTCCAAACATCCATCCGACAGTGTAGTGTTAGGTTTGCAGGGCTTTTCAATATGTGCATGCGACATGCATGTATGTGCATGTGAGAGATTTGATGTGATATTATATTGCATGTTAGTATATGTGTGGGATTTGGTGTAGTATTGTAATGCATGTTAATGCATGTGTGTAATTTGGGAGAATCTTGGAGTGCGTGATAGTGCATGTTGGATTTGAATAGTGGGTATTTAGATTTGTTGTTGCATGTAACGTTTATGCTCAATCCAATGGTCAATATTTCATAATAAATAAATAAAAAAATCAGACATTTAGGGTCCCAATATTTATTTGTCAAGTCTCAATTGAGTTGGGATATTACACTAGTATCAGAGCTTTGTATCTTGCCAACTAGTGGGGATTTGTGCAAATTTATGATAGCAGAAATTTCTTATGCAGCCGGGAGGGTCTCACAAGTATTATTTAGACGGAGGCCAAACGATCCACCGGAACAACCAGGATTGAAGAAGAAATTGCTATTGCGGATTTGTTCGTTGAGAGAGCTGTAGGGAACATGGGTGATAGGGATGATCAACAAAATCTTAGTACTATACAAATTTTAAATGACTTGGCTAGAGGACAACAACAATTGGTTCAGTTGATCATTGGGATGATGCAAAACAATAATGGCAACAATGGTAATAATGGCAATAATAGAAACAATGGCAACCATGAAGAGGCAAGTAACTCTAATATCCCCTCCAACAACTCCAGGGCAGCTAGTAGAACAACACCTAGATCTCTAATGCCTGATTTCTTAGAGGCACAACCAAGAGGACAAGTAGGACAACAGGGAGATGGTGAAAGTTTTGTAGACTATTTGAGGGAATACCAATCATTAGGTGATGAATTTCATGCAGCCATGTCCTTACTAGATTTTTGCCAGGGGAAGTACAGGAATAGGCCCAAAGGAGATAGGGGACAAGGGCCTAACGAGGAGTTGCAATGCAGAGTGGGCAAGTTGTCCATTCCCAGTTATGATGGTTCCAACAAGTGTACTGCACGTTCGTGGGTGTAGAAATTAGACACATGTTTTCAGCTTAACCCCATTTTAGAGACCGAAGCTATTAAGTATGCCACACTTCATTTGGATGGAGAAGCTCATGAGTGGTGGTACCATGGGTTAGTAACCTTGGGGCATGACACCGTTACCTCATATGCTGATTTTACTTAGAGGTTGATTGACAGGGTCGATAAAAAGGGCTCTGAGCTACACTTTAGAGAGTTGGCACAATTGAGACAGGTAGGATCAGTTGACTCTTACATATCCGAGTTTCAGAAACTCTCAATCATGGTCACATATGTTTCTAAGCACAAGTTAATTGTTCTATTTATGGAGGGATTGTAAGAACTACTTTGCGGTTGGGTCAAAGCATTTGATCCGAATACTTTGCAAGATGCCATCAAGAGGGCTTGAAACATGGACAATTCAACACCTAGAAACAAATTCCAGCCCAAACCATTTCCACCAAAAAAGGATAAGAAACCTTTCCAAAAAGAGTGGCCTAAGAAGAACTACATGGATGATGAGGTTAGAAATGAAATACAGAGGAAAGTGCTTTGCTTCTCATGCAAAGAACCTTGGGAGCCTGGTCACAGGTGCTTAGGAAAAGGGAAGGTTCATCACATAGAGGTGGTCTCGGATAGTGAAGAGAAGGCAGGAGCCACAGGTAGTGAGTTGGATGATTCAGATGGAGAACAGGTAGATGTGGATGAACCATCAGAGGAGATGAAAGGAGGAACCATCGCTAGTCTCTCCGATACTCCTAGGTACAACCCATTCAAGGTAAGAGGAGTCTTACAAGGACAACGAGTTACAACTTTGATTGACAGTGGGGCAACCCACAAATTCATAGATGAGGCCTTGGTGGCCAAGAGGGGTCTATAGGCAAAGGACTTTGAGGGGTTTAACGTGATGGTGGCAGATGGCTTTACCATGACTTGTACCAAGCGGATTCCGTAGTTGAGTATAGCCTTGGGTAACTACACAGTGACAAATGATTTCTATGTAGTAGGTGTTGACAATTCTTCCACAGGGTAGATTGTCTCTTGCCGCTCGAAAAATTCGCATCTCCATCCAAGGGAAGAAAGAAATCATTAAGAAGAATATGTTGTTTTTCTTTGGTAAGGGGCCTTTGCTGCAATAGGAAGATTCCGAAGGGATGGTTCATCAAAAGGCTTTTACTTCGGAAAAGAGCCTTCGGAAAAGTGCTAAGAAGAAAAGTCCGCAAGGAAAGGAAGTAATTCCTTTGGACCTTTTGTCCGAAGGAATACTTTGGAGAAATTATAAAGAGAACACCCGCAGGCCAAACAGGGAGAATCCAAAAGTCCACCCAAATAAGCAAAGAAAAGCCAAGGTACCCTTCGGAAGGGTCATTTGCAACAATACCGAAGGGCACCTACCCTTCGAGAAGGTACAAAGAACGAATTCGGGACCTTTGCGAAAAGTCCGGGTGCCCTACAATTTTTCCGATAATGGCACAACAAAGAGCCACTAGCCCTTGCGGAGGGCACTTGGTCAGCGAGAGGACCGTGGCGACTTTTCCGAAGGGCACATTTCGAAGAGCAAAAGCAAAGGAAGATATCCTTCGGACTTTTTGTCCGAAGGAATTCGGGAGAAACAGGAAGAGGCCCGTGGAAAAGCCGACGACAAAAAATCCGAAGGCTTCGGAAAAGTTGGAAGGCAAAGGCAGGGAATGACTTCCTTCGGACAAAAAGTCTGAAGAAATTCGGAAGATAAGAAAGTCCGCAGGAAAACAAGTGAAACAAAGGCAAATAAAAAGAGACCTTCGGACTTTTGTCCGAAGGAATTCCTTTGGACAAAAAGTCCGAAGAAATTCGGAGAAAGGGCCGCGGAAAAAACCCGAATAAATCCGAAAGAATTAAGCCAACAAGACAACAAGAAATCCGAAAGAAATGGAGGTTGATTGTGCAAGAAAGGATATAAAATAGATAATCTGATGGAGAGTTGAAAACAGAATATCCGAGGAAATATAGACCATATATAGATAAAATATAGAATCCCGCCAGAAATAGACATGAACAGGAAGACTAGAATAGGACAAAATACATTCAAGCAAGGGCTATTTTCGATTGACCAGTCAAAGCTTCAGTCGACTAGTTGTTGAAGCCATGCTCGTCTCCGGATCAACTCATGCATCTGAAGGTCCAACTCTGCTTCAACCGGAGTTCCAAATTCGAATGACGAGTTGACTGTTCCAGATTTAGAATTGACTAATTGTTAAACGCCGCATCCACTAGGAGCTTTCCATGCGAAGGAGAATGATCTCTTCGTCCAACTCAGCCTTTCAAACATTCCAATTCAGCATCAAGCATCTCACGTAGAGTTCTAAAATTAACATTGGTGTGGATTTCCATGCAAAGAGAGGTGGGTGGTTCATAACAAAGACAAGTTCACTTCCCCAAGCGCAAGAAGCTTCATGCAAAGACAAAAGAAAACATATTTTATTGAAAGGCCAAGTTAGCCTTGAGTTAACCGAGGTGAATCCTTCTCTTCAAATCTTCAATGCCAATCTTTGGCCTCTTGTAATTCTTTATATAATGGCTTTCAGCCTTGATTAAAAGGCATCCAATCTCTCTTGGTTAGACCAGACTCTGCCATTGGTGAGTTGTGTAACCTCTTAGATCAATAGGACTGTACTTTCAGATTTCAAGCATTGGCATAGTGTATATTTCATTTAGCAATTTGCATAAGTGGTAGATTTCTCTCCCTTCCCAAATTCTGGTTCATACCTAGTTGCTAGATTATCCTTATGCAGGTCATGTAAAAGTGTTCTTTATGTCTTTTGCTGAAGCTATAAGTGGATGTTAGGTGGCTGCAAAGTGTCTTGTATCGGACCTCTCTCCATCGTTTTTCCTCAGGTTTTGGCCATTGGATTGAACCTCTTCATGAAATATTTATGCATAAGTGATTGATTGAAATCTAAGGTCTTCCTTTTCCCTTGTTTGTTCAGTGTTCAAGGTTCCAAGTTGAGTGGATCAAACTTTTGGTGTATCACCCCCTTTTAGGTAGGATTTCCCCTTTAAGTTTCCTTCTCCCTTTTCCACGGTAGTCCGCAGCATAGAGTAGAGATCCTAATTGATACATCACACAGGAACCAGCCTTTTCTGGAGGTTCTTCTCACCGTTGAGGCACCCACCCTCGTGAGAAGATCCCATTGTTTCAGCTGGATAGAGGACTGGCCATTTTGTGCACGTCTTTGAATCAGGGCGCAGCTCCAGGTTGACAACAATAGGCATTGGGGAGACTAATGTGGTTTTGGGGTTCGATGGTTACATTCATTGGGTAAGTACTCATAATTTTCAGACCATGGAGCTGAAATTCAAAGCGGATGGAAAGAAAGTGGTCCTAAGAGGTATGTCAAATGGTACACCCAGGATTGTGACAGCTAAAAGGATGGAGAGCATTTTCAGACACGGTGATGTAGCTTGGGCAACCCAATGTTTCATTTCTTCCAAGGATACCTCGAAGCAGGACAAGACATTTCATGTAGATATCCAGTCTATTCTAGACAAGCACAACATGGTTTTCAGTGATATTCCTCCAAGTAGACCTCTAGAGAGAGGATTTGAGCATGTGATAGAGTTAGAGGAGGGAGTGAAACTAGTGATTACCACTCCCTACTAACATCCAAAGAGACATAAGGAGGAAATAGAGAAGGTCATCAGAGAGCTCTTGGATATGGGGCATATCAAGCCCAGTTTGAGTCCCTTTGCTTCATTAGTGGTGTTGGTTAAGAAGAAGGATGGGACAATGAGGATGTGCATAGACTACCGGGCACTCAATAAGAAAACGATTAAGGATTGGTATCCTATTCCTTGAATTGATGAGCTCATAGATGAACTTCATGGGGCAGTCTACTTCTCTAAGATCGAACTTCATTCGGGGTATCATCAGATTAGAGTGAGGGAAGGAGACATACATAAGACAACCTTTAGGTGTCACTATGGACACTGAGTTTTTGGTCATGCGCTTTGGGTTGACCAACGCTTTACGCCACTTTCCAGTCATGTATGAATCACATATTCAATAGGCAGTTGCAGAAGTTCGTGTTGGTGTTCTTTGATGATATCTTAATATACAACAAAACTTGGGAGGACCACCTTCGACACATTGACAAGGTAGTTGGTATTATGGAGGCATAGTCCTTGTTTGCTAAAATGTCCAAATGTGAATTTGGGATTACAGATGTGTTATATCTGGTACATGTGATTGGCGCTGATGGAGTTAATGTGGGTCAGGAAAAGATTCAGGTTATTATTGATTAGCCTCCACCAAAGACTATTAAACATTTGAGAGGATTCCTTGGATTGTGCAGTTATTACAGGAGGTTTGTGAAGGGATTCTCACAACTTACAACACCTCTTATAGATTTGACAAAAAAGGGGGCATTTGCATGGTTAGAATCAGCTCAACGGGTGTTTGATTACCTCAAGGAGGTAATGAACACATGTCCAGTCTTGGCACTTCTAGAGTTCTCCCAACCTTTCGTGCTTGAGTGTGATGCATTTGGGGAAGGAATTGGAGCAGTGCTTATGCAGAATAAGTATCTTATTGCCTATGAGAGCAAGAAACTTAGGGATGTGGAGCGGCATTATTCTACGTATGACAAAGATGCTCGCTATTATGCATGCTTTAGCCAAATTTAGGCAGTATCTTGTGGGAGGAAAATTGGTGGTGAGAACGGATCACAACATCTTGAAATATTTCCTTGGGCAGAAGGACCTCAATGAGAGACAACAAAAGTGGTTGAGCAAACTTCAGGCATACAACTTTGAGATTTAGTACATCAAAGGGAAGAAAAATGTGGTTGCGGATGCATTATCTAGGAGACCCACTTTGTGTGCCATGTTTGAGGGTTCAACAGATTAGAAATCTCATCTTCTAGGTGAGTACTTTAAGAATACCTAGACTTGTGAGATCATGGATGAAAAGATACAGGATGACGGGTATAAGGTTATTGATGATATCATTTATTATAAGGACCGAATCTATTTAGTGCCAGAATAAAAAATGAAGGAAAAGATTCTCAGAGCAATCCATGATACTCCTCTTGCAGGACGTCCAGGCTATTTTAAGACCTACAGGCAGATTAGAGAGAGATTCAGTTGGAAGGGTCTTAAAGACGATGTTTTGCATCATGTGAAGGAGTGTATGACTTGTCAGCAGAACAAGTCAGAGCATATGTTTCCAACAGGGTTGTTATAACCATTACCCATTCCCGAACATAAGTGGGAAAGTATATTCATGGACTTCATCACTGGTCTTCCACGGGTTTAGGGCAGAGATTGTATCTTTGTGGTGATTGACAGGTTAACAAAGTATGCTCATTTCTTTGCTATCTCTACCGAGTATTCCGCAGTGTAGGTGGTCGAGTTATTTTTCAGAGAGATTTTTAGATTACATGGTCTACCCAGGAACATTGTCAGTGACTGAGATAGTTAGTTTATTAGTATGTTTTGGAGGGAATTGTTGGCCATTTTTGGCCCACATATAAAACTCTTGCATGGTTTGATGAAGTAGTGGATCAAGGCTTAGAGATGGATCCAAAATTTGCAAATAGAGAGGATCCAAGCAAGGTTTTCACAGAATCAAGCTTTCACAGGTTTAAGCACAAACCTAGAAGATCCTGCAGACTAAAAGGGCTGAATGCAAAATCTCTTATTCGGCTAAATCTTTACTTGCTCATTCTTTCGGACTTTGTATGGAGACTAAGTGAAAGAAATTGTTTCGGACTTTTATCCGAAACAATTTCCGAAAGCGAGCCGAAAGATACTTTTCCTTCAGAAAGGGCACTTCTCCAAAAGAATTTTCAAAGTCTGAAGGGTCATTCTCAAAAAAGTACAAAGTTTAATTCCTTCGGAAAAGAGTTTGCGGAAATTGTTCAAGCAAATTGTCCGAAAGAAAAAGGCCGGCATGAAAGTGTCCGAAGGAAACATGACGTTCACGACAGTGTCAAAGTTCAAGCTCATAAAATAGCCGTTGGGATTCAAATATCCCATGATGGGCCTGCAAACGTCAAAATATGAACCCCTGCAAGTCGCCGTTTGGATTTGTATGGACTTACATTGACATAAATGGGTACAAGAAAACCAATGTCCTTAGATTGGTTTTCCATCCATAGGAAAGATCTAGTCCAGGTTTCGAGGCAGGAGCTGGTAGGTGAAATTAATGGAGAGGTTTGCGTCCTTCGACATGGCCATCATCTTCGACAAATAGTGGTTCAATGCAGAAGCAACATGGCTCGGTCTAGATTCAAAGATATGGGGATTTCGTCCTTATACATGTCGGACATGCAAAGTGAAGGGGCACGCCAAGTTTAAATGCAAACATCAAATCATTCACACTTGGCAGAGACATGCAACTACCTTTGACATGGCTCTCTTAGCTCCAAAAAGGGAGACTTGAATGCATGGGGGGACTCGAGGAGGTTTGTGGTGATCTTGGACGGTTTATCTCATGATCAAGGCAGTTGCATGCTTTTAATATAAAAGAGCTCGAGTACAACAGCAGTGGTCCCAGTCATTGACGACTTCTCTCAGTTCTTCGTTCTCCCACGCAAGCCGTTTCTTTCTCTCTTCCCTTTCTATATATATATCTCATGTTTTCCATTTTGGGGGGTCCCCAAGTTTTTTTTTTAGACTTTTCCATCTCTCTGGGAGACGGGACACCCTTTGAGATATTGCAAAAAATGCTCAGCTTGATTAGGCTCGACCCTGTCAAGCATTTGTAAGAACTATTTCTTATTGCAATAAAGGATTTTCTTTGCCTATGTCTTGCCTTGGATTTGTGTCTATTGAGTTGCGCGCTATGGCATTGTGTGAAGGAGAATCTTCCTCGTCCATGGTCCTCCTTTCTGACCTTGTTTAGGGATTTTTTAACGCTGTTTGTAGGTCTGGTTGAGTGCTCTTTCCGCCATTGATGTGAACTTTCAGTGAGTCTTAGAACTCCTCTTTGTTTGCATTCATTGCTTTTTGAACCTCCTCCAAGAAATATTAATGCAACCAGCTTGATCTTGAGGTTGTGTAAGTCAATATTGTCCTTTGCAGAACTAATGTGGGTTCAAGCTTATGGGAGTTTTCCATTTTATTTTGGTGCATCGCCTGGTTAGCTTTCTTAGGAGCCCTTATCCCCTTTCTAACCCTTTTCCCCATGGAGCATTAGTTTAGTTTTAGTTTTAGGTGATCTACCAAGAGGAAGCCGGCCTTCTCCGGAGGTTCAACCTCACTACAGGATACCCACACCCTGAGGTTGTTCCAATATTGTAGTTAGGAGTTAGAGAGCTTGGAAAATTCTCCCACAAGAGTGCATTTCTAGCCTACAACAGGGACACTTCAGATTGGCAGGTAAAGAGTTAACTCCCAACACCGGTTACCACCCTTAGACCGATGGGCAGACAGAGATTGTTAACAAGTGGGTGGAGGGGTATCTATGCAATTATGTTTTCGGACAATAGAAAGCATGGATTAAGTGGTTGCACTTAGGGGAACATTGCTACAACACCACTTATCATATGTCCATTAGCATGTCTGCTTTTAGAGCATTGCATGGTTATGACCCTACAACGTTAGTAGATTTGGGCATTGCTGACAATAGGGTACCCAAGGCTCATGATTGGGTTAAAGAGAGTCAAGTTATCCTTAAGTCACTTAAGGATAACATCTAGCAGGCACAAAATCAACAGAAGATCTATGCAGATAGGCGATGGACAAAGAGAGCATTCGAGACAGGTGACTTAGTTTTCTTGGGGTTGTAGTCATACATGCAGTCTTCTTTGAAGAAGAGTGGTGCATAAAAGCAGAAACCCAGGTATTATGGTCCATACAAAGTCACTAGAAGAGTGGGGGAAGTGGCCTATGAGTTGGAGTTGCCCGAGGACTGTAGAATTCATAATGTGTTCCATGTATCATGCCTCAAGAAGGTATTAGGACAACACATCACACCTTCTTCTGAATTGCCACCCCTGGATGAGGAGGGGAAGTTGATTTTAGAGCTTGAGGCCATATTGGAGGTTAAGGAACAAAGTTATCAGAGAATATTTGGTTCAGTGGAAGCACTTACCACCAGAGGATGCCACATGGGAGGGCGAACAGATTTTGCAACATTCGAAGCTGCAATTGCTTGAGGACAAACAATTTCAAGAAGGGAGGACTATAATGTCCTTTTCCGTGGACTAGTTGAAAGTGACCCGTTTAGCCTATTCAATTCCCGTAGGCTAATTCTGGGCTCTGTTAAGAGAATGGATTTAATTAATTGAATAAAGTTGTCTAATAAAGCAATTTTCTGGACGACTTTAATTTAATTAATTTAAAAAGGTGACTTAAGTGTTTTAAAAAGACAAATGTTATAAAGTCTCTTTATAAAAGTGCTTTATTGAAATATTTTAAGCAGAGAATTAAAAAATGCCTTCGGAAATGTTCTAAGGGGAAAATATAAAAGGGAGTTTGGAAGCTCATTTGGAGATGCTTGATTCTATTTTTCTTGTGAAAACTTTGAAGCTTTCAGTGAGAGCAAACCCTAGGACAAAAACCCTAAGGGAATTGGTTTGGTGGTGAGACATCTACCCTAGCCGATTTGCAGGTGGAATCACAAAGGTTTCACAGATGTTTCTATTTGGTTTAGACTTCGGAGAGATTGAGCATGGAAAGAGATATCATCTCCA
This sequence comes from Torreya grandis, assembly GCA_037957365.1. Classification (NCBI taxonomy): domain Eukaryota; kingdom Viridiplantae; phylum Streptophyta; class Pinopsida; order Cupressales; family Taxaceae; genus Torreya; species Torreya grandis. The sequence continues at coordinate 1,937,553 of JARHVA010000033.1, read as the reverse complement.
CAGAGGGTTCCCTTGAAGATTGATGCTCCAAGGGGAAGATTGTGTGTATGCAAGGAAGGGTTGATTTCTTTCAATAGCTCAACGCAACCCTTCCCTCAAATCTTAGCACTCCTAGCATCAACGATTCACCCAAGGAGGCAAACGCTTCATCCCAGGAGGCCAGCGATTCATCCAAGGAGGCCAGTGAACCATTCAGGGCAGATCACAACATTGGGAGCAGTTGCAACCCCAAACATCCATTCAACAATCCAACGTCAAGTTTGCAAGTCTTTTCAGTGTGTGCATGCGACATGAATGTGAGAGATTTGGTGTGATATTGTATTGCGTGTTAATGCATGTTAGTATATGTGTAATGTCCCCAAATGGGACGAATTAGGGCAAAAGGGGTTTTCCCAAAAAATCCTTAAATCTGAAATGAAATCAACAAGCCCTGAATTTAGAAATAAATTCTCAAAATCCTTATTTAATTCAAGAAACTCTAGGCACCAAAAAGAGAGGGTTTTATGTGTTAAATTCAGCCAATAAATTGCTCCGAATTAATTAGAAAATATGCAAGAAAATTTCAGAATTAAATTCACACAAATTAATACCCTTTTCCCCTTTTTCTGAACCTCAAACACTACAAAAAGATGACGGAAAAATATGATTTAATGTCAAAAATTTTGCTGCTGTTCGGAGTAAAAATCCTCTTCAAACCCTTGCCAAGAATAGCTGTGATCCTCCGGAAAATATTAGAAAAATTTCAGCGACTTGTTTTGGCATGAAAATTGCCAAATTAGCCCTCCTAGGTCATTCACCCCACTCCCAAAGTGCCCTGAAAAATAGTAGAAAAATATAGGAAATATTCTTGCCTGCCACAAGTGATAAATTCTTCAAAAACCTGTTAGAAAAATAAATAATAATTTTGAAAATTATTATTTAATTTTTCTTCTTCAAAACCTTTTAGAAATCGTCCAAAACTTCACAATGATAATCAGAAGAATACCTAATTAAATCAGATTAATTAATTTGTGAATTTTTGACAAATTGTAGCTTTCAAACCCTAGCTCCAAGCTCTCCAAATGGTTTGTTCCACTTGCAAAATTAATACAATAAATTAATGACCTCAAGATGCAAGGAAAATACCACGAAACCCTCAAAAATATGCACACAAACCCTCCAAAGCAAACCGCCCCACTAGGGCATAAACAAGCTTTCCTTTCGCAAAGGTGGTGTCAAAAGACACCTTTAGATTGATCAATCACCAATAGTAGAGAACCTCTATTGGGCATGCATCCCAATAGTTTTCTTCAAGCATGAAGAACAAAAAATATCAAATTCAGCATGTTCTCTATTGTAGCTTTCGCCATGTATTTATAACTTTCAAAATGGGTAAACCACTTTGGGAAGATAAAACACCTTTCTCTATCTTTGCTTTAGCTCCCATGCCAATATCTCCTTTTTGAATAATATATTAATTATTGGCCTTAACAAAAAATAGTAATTAAAATTACTTTAAGGTAATTAAATTAATATTTAATTCACTTAAGCACTTTAGTGGTAAAAACCACTTTTTAAAATATTTAATTAATTAATTAATAATTGTCTTATGATAAAAATCACTATTTCGATAATTAATAAATAGCCAATAAAATAGCACTCCCCCAAAAGGGCTCCTTTAGTCTATGGGGAGATAGACTAAAGGTCTTCAATCCCTGTTTATTTATGAGAGAAAAATGGGGACATTACAATATGTGTGGTATTTGGTGTAATATTGTAACGTATGTTAATGCATGTGTGTGATTTGGGAGAATCTTGTAGTGCATGATAGTGCATGCTGGATTTGAGCAGTGGGTATTTGGATTTGTTGCTGCATGTAATGTTTATGCTTAGTCCAGTGGTCAATCTTTTAGAATAAATAAATAGAAAAATCAGAAATTCAGGTTCCCGATATTTTTTGTCAAATCTCAATTGAGTTGGGATATTACATTAATAACTATTACATAGTTTTTTTTGGATAATTATGAAATTTGAACTTGGGTGCCGGTGGACAAGAGGATAGCCCACCCACCTTACCAGTTGACTTCATGCTGTTAGACAAGGTAATAAATTATTGTTTGTTTTTAGTAAATTTCTCAAAGTTAAATTAATGTACAGAGGAAGGGAATTTTTTAAGCTAGAGGAGTTAGGTAGTTAATAAATTGTTGTGTGTTTTTGGCAATTTTTTTATATTTAAATTGATGTTCAGAAGAACATAACTTTCTTTAATTAGAGGAGTTAATTAAGATTTCATTTTCGGGGAATTTCTCAAAGTTTTTGGCTTTGTCCTTGGAGGTTGGGTGGAGCGGTAATTTGGGGGCTGCCTGCAAAGAGACCAAGGTTTAAACTTGGTGGGCTATGCTTGGGTGCGTGTGTCCTTGTAGGACTGTCAAGATTTGGCCCACGCTGTCAATACGGCCTGTTCTTATTCACATGTTCCAAGTGTGAATGGTGTCTTACCAAACCCACTATTCAAATTGTAATTGCCAAACTCAATGTGATACTCAGAATGCACTTCCAATAGTAAAACGTAGTGACAGTTGGGAGTAATTAATGTGACATAACTTTTCAATTTCCTTAAATGTTGTTTTCAACCTATAAATATTTGTTCCAGAGTGCAGAGTTTGCAAATTTGGTTGTCATTGTTAGTAGTGCGAATTTGACTTGTGTCAGTTTAATATAGGTTAATACAAACCAGTGAATTTCTTTTAATACAATGTGGAACTGGTAAATGCTACTTTTAGAGCGCAGAGTTTGGTAGGATGCTTGGCATTACCAGTATTAAGGTTTGACTTGTATAATTTTTTAAAAATTTAGATTAATACGAAAAATTTATATTGAGATTAATATGGAAAATTTATATATAAGATCAACCATTTTATTTAATTCCTAGTGTTTTGGGTTTGATTGTTATTTTCCTAGTGAATTTGATTTGTATCATATCTTAATATTTAATTTTTAATAATTTTATGTAGAGGATGGTAAGTTTCTCAAATTACAGGAGTGGGCTTATAAAATATTGTTTAATGTTGATGAATTTCTCAATTCTTTTGGCCATTTTGAGTATTTTATGTGCCAAGACTAGTTTATTGAACCACAACATGCAACTGTTAAAGTTTGTACCAGAGTGCAGGAGCGTGCAAATTTGCTTGGAAATTTGTTAGCAGAATGGGGATTTGAGTTGTGTGATTTTCTTAAATTTATGTTAATATGGAAGGATTCATCAATTCATATACAGAGAATGGTTGTTTTTGTTTACTTTTAGGGATTTTGCATTTGCATGTCATTGTTACTGTCAACCTGGAGTTGCACCTTGAATCGAAGACGTGCTGAATTGGCTAATCCTCTCTCGAGTTGAAACAATGAGATCTTCTCACGAGGGTGGGTGCTTCAATGGTGAGAAGAATCTCCAGAGAAGGCTGGTTCTTGTAAGATGTATCAATGAGGATCTCTACTCTGCGTTGCGGACTACCATGGAAAAATGAGAAAGAAACTTGAAGGGGCAATCCTACCTAATGACGGTGATGCACCAGAATGTTGATCCACTCTACTTGGAACCTTGAACACTGAATCAAACAAGGGAAAAGGAAGACCTTTGATTTCAATTGATCACTATGCATAAGTATTTTATGAGAAAGTTCGATCCAATGACAAAAACGTGAAGAAAAACGATGGAGAGAGGTCTGATACAAGACACTTTGCAGCCACCTAACATCCACTTACAGCTTCAGCAAAAGACATAAAACATTGAACATGACCTGCATAACATGATAAGCTAGCAACTAGGTACGAATCAAAATTTGGGAAGAGAGAAATTTAACATGTATGCAAATTGCTGAACGAATGTACACTATGCCAGCACTTGAAATCTGTCAGTACAGTCCTTCTATTGATTAAAGAGGTTACACAACTCACCAATGGCAGAGTTTGGCTTTACCAAGAGGGGTCAATTTTACAAGGCTGAAAAGCCATTAATATAGAAAATTACAAAATGCCAAGAGATTGGCGTTGGAAATAGGAGAGAAAATTAACTTTTCATTAGCCCAAGTCCAAATTGCGTTGCATGAGTCTTCCAAATTTGTCTTTCTTTGGCTTATACCTCGCTGTCTTGCATGAAGAATCCTTGGCATTGAAAAAGAAGAAGAAGAAGAAGAAGACAAGCTCTGGATGCATGATATCTATGAATAGATGTCTTGAATTGAAAATCAGTCAACTCTAAAACAAGAGTAATCAACCCACTCGAACTGTTGGAATGTTTGAAAGTCTCCCCTTTGCATGAAATCAATGCAAATGCCAAATTAAGAATTACGTTTGAACCGTCGGAACGTTTCAAGCTTTGAGACAAACGAGAATGCGTGCATGGAAATTCTTGTTGTTTGAAACGTTCAACGCTTTGCCCATTCATCATGCAAGACAACTCTATTTTCAAAACCGAAGCATGCTTACTTTCTTAAGCGCATTCACTTCGTTGGAGTCACTCACGTTAGTCTGTGCATGATCTTTGTTTATCCTGCTTTTGTCTTTATTCTACGTTTGTTTTATTCACTGTTCATGCTTATGTCCATGCTCAATTCTACTTTAATCTTTGCTCATGCCTCTATTTTTGCGTTTGTCTTACTTCTTGTTCAGTTTTGGCTCAGTCCTGTTTGCGTTTACATCTCTGTTCATGCTATTGATCTTGCTCAGTTCTGCTTCGTGTTTTCTCTGGGTTTTCCCGTGTTTTGCTTTAATTCGGGATTCGGGCTTTATTTTAGTTTTCATCCTTTGGACAAATTGTTCGAAGGACCCTCTGTCTCTTCTCTTCCCGGGCTTGGCATTTCCTTTTCTCTTTTTTTTGGCCTTTGCTTATGCCCTTGTCTTTTCTATTGGGCTTTTTGTCCCTTCCGAATTCCTTCGGACAAAAAGTCTGAAGGAATTCGTTTCCTTGCCAATTTTTCCGAATTTATTCTTTTAGGCTTTTATGTCTTGCCCTTTGGTTTTCTTCGGACTTTTGTTGACTTCATATTCTCGTGGATTTCCTGTTTGACAATTATTTCGAAGGATTTCCTTCCTTCAATTTTCTTATTTCCTTCTTTGCCTTTGTTTTTATTTTCTATCAGGTTTTTCCCCCGGTGTATCCTCCGTCGGGTCTTTTTATGAATTCCTTCAGACAAAAAGTCTGAAGGAATTCGTCTCCTTTGGCTATCTTTCCACGAAGGGCATGTGCCCTTCGGGAACTTTGTTTTTGTCCTTAGCTTTATGAAGGTGCCCTCTGCAAGGGCTTTTGCTTCCAAAAATGCCCTTCAGGGTTCTTGATTCGGTCCTTATAGTCGCCTGGGTGCCTTCCACAAGGGTAAGGTTCTTCCAGAAGTGCCCTTTGGAAGAATTGTAAAGGTCCACTTCGCTGCAAAGTGTCCTCCGCAAGGGCTATTCGTCCTCAAAAGTGCCTTTCAGAAATTTTGAAAGGGTCCTGTCACAGACCAAATGCCCTTCGCAAGGGCACTTCGAAAAAATTGATTTTGTCCTTTGGAACCTTTTCCAAGGTCTTCTTCGTGCTTGAAGTGTTCCCCGCAAGGGCACATACCCTTCGGGAAAAATGTAAATGTCCCTACTCAATGCCTAGATGTCCTTTGCAAGGGCGATTCTCCTTAAAACATACCTTTCGAAAGAATTGTGAAGGCCACCTTGCTGCATAAGTGCCCCCCGCAAGGGTAGTTACCCTTTGGGCTTTTTGAAGGGCACCCGGGCTTTTTGAAATTGTCCTTCAGATGAATTGTCTTGATTTGAAAACCATAAAGTGAACCAACCCGAAGGGTACATACCCTTCAGGACTTTTGAATTGGACCTTCCCGAAGGGCAGGTGCCCTTCGGGTCTTCTCAACTGTGCTTTTCCTTTTTTCTTTTGGATAAAAAGTCCAAAGAAAATAAACTTTGAACGACTGCCACTTAGTCATTTTTTCGAACTTTTACACAGTCCTTTGAGAGCTCTTTCTCTCGGACAAAATGTTCGAAGAAATAGTCCACCTCCTATAACCCGAAAAAATTCCTTGGGAAGACAAAATAAATAAACTTACAACTTGTATGTCCTGGTTATATTTGCACATTTGGCTGTAATCAAGCAATTTCCTTGGAAACCTCTGAATGACTAAAATTCCCCTGGCTATAGATGGCCACCTGGGTGGCTGTAAATGCTTATTTAAGGACCCCAAAACTGATTCACAAGACAAACTTGGCACCATAGCAAAGTTCCGAATAGTAGGGGTGACAATTTACCCTGTGGAGGGGCAAAATTGTCAACATTTTTGGCGACTCTACTGGGAAGTATGCCTTCTATGCCAAAGAACTCAGACCATATAGATGCCATTCGAACTCCCAAATGATGACCCTAATTTTTGACTGAAAATCTCCTCCTGACCTTGACTGAAGTAACCTTTCTCCTTCAAAATAAGAAGGAAAACACACGAAAGCAGGGAAACTAAATAAGAAGCAAATGTGCAAACAAGCACTTATTGAACAAAACTAAAACAAACTACTGTGCTTGAACAACACTTGGAGGAAAGCAAAAACAAACTATGTACATAGAGCTTTGCTCTTCAATAGAAATGTTTCACATGTATCCTATTGACTGGGATTGGAAGCTCTTGGCCGTCCATCTTGGCAAGTTGGAAGGCATTGTGAGATTTGCAGTTGGAGATCGTGTATGGGCCGCTCCAAAGGTAATCAAATTTCGTGTCTTCTTGGTTTGGCTCGATCCTCATCCCACATGAGGACTAAATCTCCTTCATTGAAGCTTCGAGAGGAAGCTCTTTTGTCAAACGTTCTTTTCACCTGTACCTGATGACTTTCCATGGCTAGCATGGATTGATTTCTTATCTCTTCCAACTCTATAAGCTCTGCATACCTGATTTCCATAGGCTCATTCTCCAACAACTCAAGTTGATGCGTTAGTTCTAAAGCTGAAAAGTCAAAAGAAATAGGTAACCTTGCTTCCTTACCATATACTAGCTTGTATGGAGAGTTGGCTATTGACCTTTTGTAGGTGATCCTATCAACCCATAAAGCTGACGTCAACTTGAGATGCCATGACCTCTGATTGTCTTCAATAGTCCTTATGATCCTTAAGAGGTTCTTGTTTGTAATTTCAGCAAGGCCATTTCCTTGTGGATAGTAGTTCAATGAAGTACTGAGATAAACTCCGTGTTGGACAGCCCATTGGCTGATCCTAGATCCCACAAAAGCCATTGCATTGTCATAAATAATGGTTGAAGGAACTCCAAACCTAGTAAGCAAACCTTCATAGAAATCAAGAATGTTAGTTTCGTTTGCTTCTTTCAATGCAATCGCTTTCGTTCAACGTGTGAAGTAATCCGTAGCTGTTAGAATCCATTTATGCCCTGAACTTGAAGGAGGATTAATGAGACCAATAAAGTCCAATCCCCACTGAACAAAACGTTGATCCACTACAATTGGCTGAAGGGGCAGGGCTGCAAGTTTAAATTTTTCTACAAACATAGCATATTGTTTGCACTTCCTAACCCATGTATGGCAATCGCCAAATATAGTAGGCCAATAGTACCCACCTCTCATGATTTTAAGTGCTATAGTTCTTGCGGAAAAATGTCCACCATGTCCATCGTGGAATTATTCAAGTAACCTATGAGTTTGGCTTGGTTCCACACACCTTAGTAACATTCCATTAATATTGTTTTTGAACAAAACACCATCGAGCAAGAATGAAATTGATTGCAATTTGAAATACCTTTTTTTTGAAGCACTTAGGTGAGGGGTAAAAACCATCTTGCAGATAGCTTACCAAATCACGAAACCAATTGGAAGGTGAAGTGTGAACAACAACAATCTCTTCATCATTTGACACTAAAACAACTTCATTAGTTTCTTGCAACACCTGAGCTAGATGCTCACAAAGTCCTTTGCCTCTAATCAGCTTTGTAACCTTAATTTCCATGTCATATTCCATTACCTTGGTTATCCAACCATCTTCTCATATATGTCTTTGTTTAGAGGAAATTCTTTGATGCTTGGATGAACAACCATTAGATGTATTTTATTATTAGACAATAAGTGCCTAAATTTCTTTAGAGATCTTATAACTGAAAGGACATGCTTTTCAACAAAAGAATATCTTGTTTCATACTCCTCCAAGCCTTGGTTGTAGAAAGCTATGGCTGCTCCAAATCTTCATGATTTTGCTGTATAAGAATTCCTGAAATGGTGTCCATATTAGCATACGTATACATAATGAAATCTTTCGTAAAATCCAGATTTAAAAGCAGAGAAGCACTTGCTATGGCTTTTTTAACATCTTCAAACCCTTTTACTCCTTCCTTGGACCAGCTGAAGTTTTGATTTTTTTTTAACATTGCTGTAAGTGGTTTAGCTACAGTAGCAAAATCTGAAATGTATCTCCTTATAAAGTTGATTTTTTCAAAGAAACATTGCAAAGCCCTTTTGCTCTTAGGCAAGGAGAGTGCAAGAATGGATTGAATCCTTTCAGAATCTATGTTTAAACCATGCTTTGAAACATGTCCAAGAAGCTTATCTTCATGAACTGAAAATACACACTTTTTGGGATTTAGAGATATCCCAAATTGCCTACACCTTTCGAAAACTTGCTTGAGATGAACCGTGTGATCTTCTGCATCTTTTGAAATCACTATTATATCATCTAAATAAACAAGCACAAACCTATTAAGAAGGCCTTGGAAGGCCATATCTATTGCTCTTTGAAAGGTTGCTCCAGCATTAGACAAATCGAGTGGCATCTTTTTGTATGCAAATGTCTTCCACTGTCGTGAAGGCTATCTTGAATTGGTCCTCTTTGACCAAAATATGATTGTAACCACTATATCCATCCAACAAGGAAAACCTTTCTGAACCTGCAACAAGCTGTAAAATTTGTTCCATTGATGGTAATGGATAGTTGTCTTTAAGCGAAGCCCTGTTTAAATCACTTATATCAACACAAACGAATCTCATTCTATGAGCTTGTGAAGCTCAGCTCTCATTAAAAGCTCAAGCTTTGGATTGATTGGCCTTTGTCTGTCTCACTGGTTTAGTTTTCTCTTCTAACTCAATGGTGTGTTGAGCCAAACTTGGATCAACAAAACCTTTGAGATCACTATTCTGCCATGCGAATATATCAACAAAACTCGTGCATAAATCAATGAAAGCTTTCTTTTGTGGAGTGCATACCTTGCCCAATTTCAAAATTTTACCAGCTGCAATCTCTACATTGGCATAGTGCTCTTCCTTTGTTGACAAGGATGATTTCTCTTTCCTTAGCTCATCTTCACTGAAAATATTTTCAAGAGTGACCAATCCCTTGGGTAGCCTATTCGTTTTCAGTTGTACAATCTGATCACCATACTGCTGTAAGTGTTTCGACTGATTTCTTGAAGAAAACTCAGCCTCTTCTTGCAAAAATCTCTCAATTTGATTGTCATTTTCAAACACCTGCCAATTCTCTTGGTTATCCAGAACAAAAGGCCTTACAACTACCTTTATATGTGATTGAAAATTGTCACTTTTTACATCAGCTGGAATGTTAAATTGTGCTCCAACAACAGTCAACTTATCAACGTGTTTATTCCTATCTCTTGGTATTGCCTGAATATTAAAACCCTGAAAATCTTCAAGTAAATACCAAACTCTGTGTTTGTAAGATTTAAGCAACAGATTTTTACATACATTCAAACCTCCTACTTGGTGGACTACAAGTTCACTATCTCCAAACACTTGCAAACAATTTACTTTCATCTTCTTAGCCCACTGCAAACCGTGAACTAGTGCTTCATATTCAACAACATTGTTTGAACAACCAAACTGAAATTTAATAGAGGAGAAATACCTTTGTTTTGTAGGAGAAATTAACATATAACTCTAGCTACGGTTCCATGTTTATTTCTCGATCCATCAAAGTACAATTGCCACAAGCCTTCATTAGATTTGTCTTCTTTGACCATGGCTGGAATTGGTGCATCGTTCTTATGAAGACAATACACACCAAGACCTTCCTCTTCAATCAACTTGTAGGGATCATGCTCATGCAAGGTAGAAGCCCAGCTCATGCAAGGTAGAAGCCCATTCGTCAAGAAACAAATCTGGAACTCCATCCAAAGACGAGTCTTTTTCTACATCACTAGTTTGTAATATTTCATCTAAGATGATACAATTTGCATTGACAACACTTGGCGTATAAGGCTCCATATGAAAACAAGCAATAGGCTTTGAATGAATTGTTATCTTTGTACCATATTTGGTTCTGAACAAAAAATAGGTCCAATTAGTTGATAAATATCCCTCAATGTTTGAGGTGAAGTCCCTTGAAAGGCACATAGCAAAACAAGGAGGCAAGTCCACCACTACAACATCTTGTTGAATAATAACGTTATGACAAGCATGTAATGTCAACTTCAAATCTTTGATAATGCCTACCGTCGTTGCTGGTAGAACCATCCAACTGCAATACCTCTTTAGTATTTGGCTCATAAACAAGGCCGAGCTTGTCTGCAATCTATTTGGGCATTACTGTACTACTAGTTTCACTATCCACCATACAATTATGAATCAAAGTATCACCCACTATCAAAGAAAGATAAAAATGGGGAGTTTTCTTTGATTTTACCTCAGTTTTGTCCACCTTTGACATCTTATTTCCTTGTTGCATCTGTTGCTTAGTTGGCTGATTGGAATTTGTCAAGACGACCCCTTTCTCAACCGGTTTTGGAGACAATTCAAGAGCTGAAAGTTCTTGAATGAGTTTATCTTTTTGCTCTGGAATTGAAAGAGAATTCCACATGCTAATGCTGATGTTAGACTTCTTCATTTGATCTACAATATTGAACTGGATGCACTAACCTTTGATTGAATTTTTTGAGGTGCTTGCTGCTCAAGAATTAGAGGTATTTGTTGCACTTTACTAACCTCTATATTCTGATTTTTCTGGACTGTGGGAGCAATAAGCTGCTCTTTTGTACTTTTAGCAACAATACTAGGAGTACTTGAAGTATTTGCTACTGCTTGGGCTTCATCAACTCTTTTTTTAGTTCTCTAATAGGTTATAGTTGCAACTTGACCACTTGAATCGTTAGTTTTGACATTCTGAGTAAAAGCAACATGATCATAGACCTGCCAATTTATATTAATAGCATCAGGCTGCCCTTGAACTTGATGAGTCACTCTTTGTGATGTCAAACATGTATCTTGATATTGACCTCCTTGAAAAGAGAACTCTTCTTGTGTCATCTGTGGCATGGTGATGTTCTGTGATACCAAGGCTTGGTTTTGAGCATCATTGAGATTTGAGGGTTGCCACCCTGAATTCTGCACTAAATTATTTTGAGGTGGGGTTGGAACAATGGCTTTTGAAGTGGAAGGAGCATTTGGATCAAGAGCAGCATATGGCTTGGCTGGAGTTATGGCTCCTTGTGCTTGATAGGGTGGTCTATTTTCTCTGAAACCCTGATAAAGAGACCTTTGATCTTTGAAGGATTGATAGTTGTTTTGATTTTGCTGTTGATAGGGCCTATTTGACTGAAATTGCTGCCTCTTCAGTTGTACTATTTCATTTTTAAAAGATTGTAGCAAACTTTTCAACTCTCCTATCTCACTAGCTTGACTAGTAGGGGTTGCAATAGGAACGTGAGGTGCTGGAATTGGAGCCAAGGATGGAATTTGAGGAACTTGAGGCACTAGTACATAACTTATTTTTGAAAATATGGGCATTGGAGGTTTTGGCGAAAGCTTACCTGCTTGTATCAAACTTTTTTCTGCCCTTATTGCAACTTCATAAGCATTTGACAAAGTAGTACCACCCATTGATTGTATCATCACACTAATGTCAAAATTAAGAGCTTCCAAAAAATACAGAAATGCATATTCACGGGATGGCCTAATCAGAATCGGTATTTTGGTCCATGTCTTCTGGAATCTTAGATTAAAATCAAACATGAACTCATGAAGAGCTCTTTGTATGGCAGTTAATTGCTCAACTAAAGATAAGTGATCAGATTTGTCTTCAAATTGCTTGACTAAGGTTGCACCCAATTCATTCCAGGTGGAAATGGATCTAAGTGGGAGGATTCTATACCACTGTAATGCTTTTCCTTTGAAAGAAGCAACAAGCAATATAATAACAACATTATCCTCAACAACATCATGAACTGAACAAAGATTAGCCACATCTTGGATACGCTCAATAGGGGTTGTTTGATTTTCTTCTGAGAAGAATGGAATACTTTTGAGGGCAGATACAAGAATGTCATCTAACTGTGCTAGATTCAGTGGACTTCCCCTATTGAATGGAGCAAACACTTGATTTTTAACGACCATCTGGATGGTGGGGATTGCAGTGTTTAGAACGATAGGATGAAGGGGAGGTAAATATTCTCTTTGAGAATATGGATTTGCCCTCTTAGACCTTGCTCTTTTATAAGTTACAAATTCAAAAGGAATACTTTTACTTGCTGATCTTGTGGTAACCTTTGGTATGAATGGATTCCCTGGATGATGCTATGAACTCTGCAACTGGATGTAGATGAACATCCTTTGCTGCTGCGAAAAGTCCCATCGGGCGTGCCAAAAACTCTTGTCAACCTGGATTTACACCCTGAATCGAAGACATGTTGAAATGGCTAATCCTCTTTCTAGTTGAAACAATGGGAACTTCTTACGAGGGTGGGTGCTTCAATGGTGAGAAGAACCTCCAGAGAAGGCTGGTTCCTGAAAGATGTATCAATGAGGATCTCTACTTTGCGTTGCAGACTACCATGGAAAAGGGAGAAATAAATTTGAAGAGGAAATCCTACCTAATGACGGTGATACCCCAGAATGTTGATCCACTCTACTTGGAACCTTGAACACTGAATCAAACAAGAGAAAAAGAAGACCTTTGATTTCAATTAATCACTATGCATAAGTATTTCATGAGAATTTTCGATCCAATGACAAAAACGTGAGGGAAAACGATGGAGAGAGGTCTGATACAAGACACTTTGCAGCCACTTAACATCCACTTACAGCTTCAGCAAAAGACATATAAAACACTGAACATGACTTGCATAATATGATAAGCTAGCAACTAGGTACGAATCAAAATTTGGGAAGGGAGAGAAATCTACCACGTATGCAAATTGTTGAACGAATGTACACTATGCTAGCATTTGAAATCTGAAAGTACAGTCCTTCTATTGATTAAAGAGGTTACACAACTCACCAATGGTAGAGTCTGGTCTTATCAAGAGGGATTGATTTTACAACACTGAAAACCCATTAATATAGAAAATTACAAAAAACAAGAGATTGGCGTTGGAAATAGGAGATGAAGTTAACTCTTCATTAGCCCAAGTCCAAATTGCATTGCATGAGTCTTTCAAATTTGTCTTTTGTTGGCTTATACCTCGTTGTCTTGCATGAAGAATCCTTGGCATTGAAAAAGAAGAAGACAAGCTTTGGAGGCATGACATCTACGAATAGATGTCTTGACTTGAAAACCAGTCAACTCCAAAACAAGAGTAATCAACCCACTCGAACTGTTGGAACGTTTGAAAGCCTTTCCTTTGCATGATATCAATGCAAATGCCAAATTAAGAATTACGTTTGAACTGTCGGAACGTTTCAAGCTTTGAGACAAACGAGAGTGCATGCATGGAATTTCTGGCTGTTTGAAACGTTCAACGCTTTGCCCGTTCATCATGCAAGACAACTCTATTTTCAGAACTGAAGCATGCTTACTTTCTTAAACGCGTTCACTTCGTTGGAGTCACTCACGTTAGTCTGTGCATGACCTTTGTTTATCCTGCCTTTGTCTTTATTTTGCATTTGTTTTATTCACTGTTCATGCTTGTGTCCATGTTCAGTTCTGCTTTAATCTTTGCTCATGCCTCTATTTCTGCGTTTGTCTTACTTGTTCAGTTCTGGTTCAATCCTGTTTGTGCTTACGTCTCTGTTCATGCTATTGATCATGCTCAGTTCTGCTTCGTGTTTTCTCTGGCTTTTCCTGTGTTCTGCTTTAATTCGGGATTTATTTTAGTTTTCAATTGTCCGAAGGACTCTCTGTCTCTTCTCTTCCCGGGCTTGGTATTTCCTTTTCTCTATTTTTTGGCCTTTGCTTACGCCCTTGTCTTTTCTATCGGGCTTTTTGTCCCTCTTGAATTCCTTCGGACTTTTTGTCCAAAGGAATTCCTTCCGACAAAAAGTCCAAAGGAATTTGTTTCCTTGCCAATTTTCTCGAATTTATTTTTTTAGGCTCTTATGTCTTGCCCTTTGGTTTTCTTTGGACTTTTGTTGACTTCATATTCTCGCGGATTTCCTGTTTGACAATTATTCCGAAGGATTTCCTTCCTTAAATTTTCTCATTTCCTTCTTTGCCTTTGTATTTATTTTCTATCGGGTTTTTCCCCCGGTGTATCCTCCGTCGGGGATTTTTATGAATTCCTTTGGACAAAAAGTCCGAAGGAATTCGTCTCCTTTGGCTATCTTTCCACGAAGGGCATGTGCCCTTCGGGAACTTTGTTTTTTGTCCTTTGCTTTATGAAGGTGCCCTCTGCAAGGGCTTCTGCTTCCAAAAATGCCCTTTAGGCTTCTTGATTTGGTCCTTTTAGTCCCCTGGGTGCCTTCTGCAAGGGTAAGGTTCTTCCAGAAGTGCCCTTTGGAAGAATTGTAAAGGTCCACTTCGCTGCAAAGTGTCCTCCGCAAGGGCTATTCGTCCTCAAAAGTGCCTTTTAGAAATTTTGAAAGGGTCCTGTCACAGACCAAATGCCCTCCGCAAGGGCACTTCTCCTTCGGAAAAATTGATTTTGTCCTTCGGAACCTTTTCCAAGGTCTTCTTCGTGCTTGAAGTGTCCCCCGCAAGGGCACATACCCTTCGGGGAAAATGTAAATATCCCTACGCAATGCCCAGATGTCCTCCGCAAGGGCGATTCTCCTTAAAACATACCTTTCGAAAGAATTGTAAAGGCCACCTCGCTGCATAAGTGCCCCCTGCAAGGGCAGTTGCCCTTCGGGCTTTTTGAAGGGCACTCGGGATTTTTGAAATTGTCCTTCGGATGAATTGTCTTGACTTGAAAACCATAAAGTGAACCAACCTGAAGGGTACATACCCTTTGGGACTTTTGAATTGGACCTTCCCGAAGGGCAGGGGCCCTTTGGGTCTTCTCAACTGTGCTTTTCCTTTTTTCTTTCGGATAAAAAGTCCAAAGAAAATAAACTTTGAACGACTGCCATTTAGTCATTTCTTCGGACTTTTACACAGTCCTTTGAGAGCTCTCTCTCGGACAAAATGTCCGAAGAAATAGTCCACCTCCTATAGCCTGAAAAAATTCCTTGGGAAGACAAACTAAATAAACTTACAGCTTGTATGTCCTGGCTGTATTTGCACGTTTGGCTGTAATCAAGCAAGCTCCTTGGAAACCTCTGAATGACTAAAATTCACCTGGCTGTAGATGGCCACTTGGGTGGCTGTAAATGCTCATTTAAGGACCCCAAAACTGATTCACAAGACAAACTTGGCACCATAGCAAAGTTCCGAATAGTAGGGGTGACAATTTGCCCTGTGGGGGGGCAAAATTGTCAACAGTTACTAGCTAATTTGACTTGTATGATTTCTTAACATTTAATCTTGGACAATTCATTCTTTCATTTTAATCTTTAGTGATATTGCATATAGGAAGGTAGATTTCTCTAATTACAGGACTTAATTAATAAATGAATATTTGAAAATATGGATGCTGCGAGCTTGCCCATTCCTATTACCCACTGGATTTGATTTATGTAATCTTTGAACATTCAGTGTTTTTCAATAATTAGACGTAGAAGATTTATATTACAAAAATTACAGAAAATCTATTTAGATATTATGTTACAAAATTACATTAAGTTCCAGCCTCAGCTATACCCGCAGGTAAGAAGGGAAATGGTACTCAAAATTTGGCTCTGGCATAGGTGTGTGTGTGTGTGTGTGTGTGTGTGTGAGAGAGAGAGAGAGAGAGAGAGAGAGAGAGAGAGAGAGAGAGAGAATTCTTTTACCCCACTTACTCATCCTAACTAATCCTTGAAATGATCAATGTTGAGGTGGATGCCATCATGTTCTTTCTGCATGGTACTTAGATGATCACCTTTCTTAACTAGTTTTCTCCACATTTATCAGGACATTTTTTTTTGACAATGAACTCAAGATTGACCTATTAAATTGTTGTATTGGTGGCCTACTGCTGTTTCTTGACCCGGATCAGAAGATCCTTTGATGTAATCGGTTAATTGTTCTATGCTTGGGAGGGGTTCTGTGCCTTAGTGGGACCCATGATGGAATCTAGGAAGTAAAGAAGAGAAAGATGCTGAATCATTAATCTGAAGATCCTCTGATGGGATCAGTGAATTGTACAATGCTTAGGATGGATTATATGTTTGAGTGGCAGCAATGATGGAAAGCAGGAAATAAAAACCAGAAAGATACTGAACCACTAACTTCAGTTTTGATCTGCATAACCTATAGTTGTAGAGTGAACAAAGCAGGTTTGAGGTTCTGCCAATAAATATACTGCAAGGGACAACATAGGAAGCAATTAAGAAAGGATTTGATTGTAGTATATGAATTAAATAATGTAAAAGTTCCCTCCCACAAAGTGAC
Source organism: Torreya grandis (assembly GCA_037957365.1). Lineage (NCBI taxonomy): Eukaryota > Viridiplantae > Streptophyta > Pinopsida > Cupressales > Taxaceae > Torreya > Torreya grandis. Next base: position 1,920,911 of record JARHVA010000033.1, on the reverse strand, counting down.
TCCTTATGCCAGGTATCTTCTTGATATCTCTTCGAATGGAAAATGATAAGCCTCTTAGAATAGGCATGGATTTAGCTATTTTGTATATGAAAACTGTATTTTTCTCCAGGGCTCTAATGAGCCCATTAGCCCCTACTCCTCTGGGTTCTCTTTAGCTGCTCCTGGTTCCCTTTAGCTGCTGCCCTAAGTAATATATAATAATTCAAGTCCAGAGAATGATATATTTTTGTAATTCCTTTTAGCTGTTTTGAGTATTATTCAATAATTAAAGTGCAAAGAATGGTAGTTTTTTTTTAATTATAGACATAATAGCAAAAAATGTGTTGAGAGAAAAAGGCATTATTTTTATGTTTTTACCCCCCCTCCATCTAACGTTTCTGGCTACTATGACTTTAGAAGATAACTAGTCAATGATTTTATTAGAACATAGACCTTGGGAATTTGATTTATTTTTACTACTGAATTTGATGTGTGTAACCTCTAAAGTTTTGTAGGACTCTCAAGAAATTTATTTGCAAAGAGTGATAAATTTTCCTAATTACTGAACTTAATTAGTAAATGATTCTTCTAGTGTGCAGAGGTGGTGAGTGTAGATCATTATGCTCGGCTGGGAATTCCTCGTGGCTGCACCTTTGATGAGGTATGGGGTTTTACTCATGCAAAGATATATCGAGTTTGAAATTTGAGGAAGTGAAATGTCTACCTAAGGACATTCTTGTTCTATGCAACTTTTCAAGTATTACTTTTTATTTCTTAAAATGATAGTGAATAGGACTAGTCATTAGGTGCACAGCTTAAATGAAAGTTAATGTTTGCAGAACAGAGTGTGTAAATTCTCTTTAGTTGATCTTTCTTTTGTTAACAGCTTTCAAGCCGCAGCTGGCATCTTCTAATGATGTTCAACACTTGAAGTCACATATTACAAAATTATATGGAAATTTACGTTGTTGATATACGAAGATTCTAAAGCATATGGAGGAGTTTCTAAAGTTTTTCTTCAAATTAAATACTATAACCTATTATAATTATTTATATGAAATACCTTCAAACCTAATATATAATTTTGTCTTAGAGAGTTTGTTTGCAGCGATTCAATGTGTAAGAGTCTTCTGGGTACAACTGTGTAGAGCTAAACTGAATCAGCTGTTGTACCCACGAGACTCGCAAGGACAAGTTGCCACCCCTCCTTTTGTTAACTGAATCAGCAAGATTACAAGCCCATACTCTTATTTGGAGATACTAAGGACACGGGGATTGTGTCCACATCTCTACAATGCCTCTTCTTGTTTGCGTTAATCTATGACTTGCTTGACAACTTCATAACATCTCTTACACCCATCTAGAATGCATACATCATTACTGGATCCAACTCTAGATCAACTCTAGATGAAGATAGATCCTATGGAATTGAATGCCATTGCATGAGCCCAATTCACATATTTGTGCATACATTGGGTCAGGTAAAAGTAAAAAAATGCTGAAAAATTTAAGAGTCATTTCATATCAACATTCGGGATGAGACCTGCTTCATCTTCTAATCTGGATGGTTATTTTGTACTTACATTGTATTTGACAGGTTTGGCCATGGTGGAGACTCTGACTTTCAGCAGGTGATAAGGTCACCCATCAGATTGAGGCAAATCTTTAGGAGACCATGACATTGTCATACGAGTTCTATTTTTCATCTCATTTGAACTGTTGGAAAGCTATTGAAGAGCTGTCACCTTTAGTGGAGGTTACATTAGGTTTCGATCAGGAATTACAGTTGATGAAGATCATCAACCATGGTAACCTTATATTGAGTGCTTCAAGCTGGATTTTGGCATACAGGAATCGATTGAGTGTGTTACAACAAGTAGTGAAGTATTTACAGATTATAAGTGATCCATTTTGGATCAAAATGGGTTGAATGGATATGCCTCTCGAACAAATATCCTTTTGAACATTATAAATATCCATGTACTATTGTTGTGATACCACTTTAATTATATTCAATATTTTTTTTTTGATAGTCATAAAGTATTATATTCGTTGGGAAAAGTTAATAAAATGCATCCAGCTGTGGACTATGATCACGAGCAGGTCCTGACTAAGAATTGAAACAAAGCCATTAAACTTGACAAAGACTCCTAATCTACTGAAAATGTACATTGCATGTTAATGGTTCTTGGAGACATTAGAGGAAAAAGAAAGACAAAATAAGCTAGCAGTATATAACCCAGGGACTCCTAATCTACATATTTGTGCATACTTTTTTTGTTTATTTCACTTTTTGATCTTCCACATTATCAGTCCCAAATAATCATCATACTTTCTGTTGGCACTCAAGTGTGCCTCCTAAGATGGTTTTTTTAGCAAGCAATATCTGTGATATGTAGGTACATTTTATGTCCTTGGGCCATATGATAAAGCTCTGTAATATGTCCTCTCTATTTTGATCCTTTTCATCATGGGACATTGAAACAAGTTCATGTGAACATGTTGTCCCTAATCAAAGTACCTTGGCCTATGTATTTTAATATGTTGAACTTTAGGTTTATGAAGTTAACCTTTGGACACATGCTTTCGGTGTTTGTTTGATGAGAAATGAAAGAAACATATACACCCCCGAAACAACATTGAACATTATCATTTTGAAACTGTGAAATAAGTTTTAATGTTTCTGAGATTTTTTGGAAGATTTATTTATTAATCATGAAACGATGATGACCGTGAATCTAATCAAGACACAATCTCAACTTTTTATTCATTTTTTCGCTCTTTTGGTGGTAAACATGCCTATTAATGATTTCATCCAAGAAACAATGGAAGTGTAAGGGATGACGGTGGCCATTAAAAAGGGGTTTGGCGAGCTTGAAGGAACCATGAATTATGAGGATCTGAAAGAAAATTAATTACATTATGAGGAGGATTACATGCCTCATTGGGATGGTTGTATCTCCATTAAAGGAACTTGTAAAAATACGACCAGCCAAACGGGAGACGAGAATGCATTCTATGTGCTCAAAGCAATACCAATTGAAGCTAGGTTGAATAGGCTGCAAGCTAATGAAGTATAATGGATAAATGGAATAGCAGACAGAGCTGGGATGCCTCAAATAGGGGATTATTGGTAAACAAAAGAAACATATATCCCACATGTACCGTAGGTAATCTTGTTTATGATTTTAATATTATAACACTTGCCTTTTATAATGTCCAAGCAGTGGGGTTTTTCCGAGTTGGACGCCCTGTGGCCCATGGGGCTTGTGGAGTTCCTTATTTTGAAAAAAGGGGCCCACATGAAGGTTTCAATGATTTAGAGGTTCGAAGGTCAAATACAAGATGAAACCTTGAAACAACGATGAACGTTGATCGTGTAGAGATGAAATCTGGAATGTTAGATCTTTGTTTCGACAATTCAGAGGATTGAGAGGAAATCAAAGGATCAGGCCCCAAAATAATAACAATTATTGATCTAGCAAAGGGTCGACCTCGACAAATCATCAGCCTTTCGACACTAAAAGGGTGAATCAAGGATCTCAATCACAAAACAACAACCACCTTAGATCTTGCGAAAATAAGATCTGGATTGTCCATTCCTAGTTTTGTTGATTCAGAGGTCTAGGATCTCAATGTGAAAAACAACACATAAACAATGAGTTCCATTGATATAGCAAGGTGAGATCTATAGATTGTATATTGGTATTTCAGCACTTAAAGGGTGTATTGAAGGTATGTGTCCCGAAATGGTGACAACCTTAAATTTAATAAAGAAAGGATCTTGGCTGTCCATTGCTTATTTTGCGGTTTCATTCTTTATAAGGCATATCAAGGGTTTCATTTGTGAAACAACGATAGGAGTTGTGAATGTTATTAACAAGGATTCACAGATGACAAAGGGAGTTTTGCAAATTTTCAAATTTGAGGTATAACGAACAAGAGGAGTGGCTAATAGTTAGTCTCGTGAATTTCAATCATAGATTTTACATATTATAAAATGGCTTCCAAGAAAGTTGATAAACCGCACAAAGCTGAGAAGTCGCCCAAAAAAGAGGTCACCCCTAGAAAGAGAACTGGTTCAACCAGTCACACCTCAATTGCTCCCAAGTTTAGGAGATACAATGACGACTCTGACTTTTGTGCATATGGGGAACCCTAAGAAGGCTCTGGTAGATGAGAAAAAGTATATGCAATGTTTTATTGATTGATTAGGTGGATCCATGGCCCTACATTGTCACATTTTGGCCATGAGCTATTTTGGCATGCTTGAGCCCAAAGCAGCAAATATGAACTAGTATGCAACTTTTGGAAATATAATTTAGGAAGGTTGGTTGTGCCAAATTGTCACCTAGAAACAATTTGGTAATTTGGATTGTTTCTAGGTATAGTAACACTAAAAGGACCAATCCGTGCTCAATCTTGGCCCTGAAAAGTATGCACAATTATTTGGTCTACACACTCAAAATCCCTTGAAAATGAATGAACATTATGAGACTTTCATGTTTGCAAGAAGGGCAATGAGATGAGGGAAAGATATTTACCTAGATTCATGCCATGGCTTCCTAACACTCCCAACTCACATAAATACTTACTAATTGATGCTGCTGAACCATTCAATATTAATATATTTAGTCCTTATTTTGCATACTTCAATTCAATTCTTTGTTAGGTATTGGGTATTAGGATGACAAACAAATAAAATGGTCTTCAATGCTAAATCTTAACCAAGGTATTAAGTTTGTATGAGGTTGTGTTATTTGATCGGGCCATCGTACTTTCTAATAAAATGAACAATGCTCTTGCCAAGATCCATAATGGATTGGATGTTGACTTTTAAGTATCACTCCCACTTATGCTTCATTACCTTCACACCCACTTAAAACATGACAAGAAGCTCAGTGTGCAGACTTGTGTCAAAAACCGCAAGATTGGTGAGATAGTTGCAAAGCCTATTCAACTATGGTCTCCTATACTTGATAAAATCACATATTCACTGTTTACACCACTTTTTTAGGATCACTTTACAACCAATACATATTTTGTTGTGCGGAAAACCTAGGAGTGTCACCAATTCTGCTATGTGGTTGTTGAGACCATTTGCTTATAGAATTGAAGGAAATCTAGGGCACAATTGGGCTGATTGGTATCTACAATCCAATCATCCATACATCAGAGTCTATGGTGCAAATTGTCCTCCCCACATTCTTCCCAAGTATGTGTCTAATAGATTGTTGGTGTTAGAATTCATGAGGCAATTGGCTTTTGCCGATGATGATTTTGCTAGAGTATCAAAAGGATCATTGATTAAAGTTAGTGTGATGGTTGGAGATTCAGTTTTGTGAATAGGACGACATTAAATGTGCCTAAGTTATTAAATACATATGGTTTCTTAATTGTTGAGCATAGGCCTTATTATCTAGAATGGGTAATTGACAGTGTAGTTAGAAGAAACCAAATATGCACTGAGGGTTCAACAAAGGGATAGAAAGTAAATACCTTGCCACCTATGGGATTCACTATAAGCCTAAAGCCACTATCCAGTTTGCTGACTTGTGTGAGCTAAATGTTGAAAGGACAACTAAACTAGAAAAATGTAAAAGAGACTAAATTACTAAGGAACACAAAAAAGCAATAACAATAGGTTGTGTTTAATGTTCTAGCAAAGAGTACTAAAAACAAATATTGAAATGAAATGCGTTTTATAAAGGAAAGATTATTGTTTTAGAAATGAAAGCTTGTTCTTTCAGAAGTAAAAGTTTGTTGTTTATAAATGAAATCTATTGCTAAGCATGTATATCAACTAACCTAACAACATATAAACTTAAACAAAATGTCACTTTGGTCAAGTTGCCCTCATATCAAGCTCTTAAATGATGTTGAGGTTCTATCAACCTAATTCCAAGTGTGTCCAAATGAGGAGGAAATGGCAGAGGATCCAAAAATTTGGAACAAATGATGCACAGTTCCTTGGAGTAGCCTTTCTGAATCAGTGAACAAAAAAACCTAGAGATAGAGGGGGAGTAGCATAGGGAGGATGGTGACTATAGATTGGATGAGCAACACCACTGGTGTCACGAAAGGGGAAACACAACAGATGAATCGATTGACAATAATGAGTAGCACAACAATGCAGTGATCATAACACATGCTAGAGTAACAACACAATGAATGGTCGAGCAATGATGAGTCTAATAGCAATTTGCAGACAATTGATGAAGTTGTAAACTGCCTTCAGATCTTTGAGATCATATGAGGATGATCAAAAGAGTAAGAAATCAATAATGGGATGTGAAATCATGTGAAAATGACTAAGGGGGGGGGGTAAATGCAGGACTTAGGAATTTCCTTATAAGATACCTAGGCAAATCCTAAGGCGAAAAGAGTTGTTTATGACCGTTTTTGAGTTGAAGGGTAAAAAATAGAAGGTCTAGAAAAAGTGGTGGCTTGGCCATGGATTTTTGAAAAAACATGCGACCTGGCGATGGATTTTTTGAGAAAATGTGCAACTTGGCCGTGAGTTTTGTAAAATAGCCATGCAATGGCCACAAAGGGTAAAAAAAAAGGCTAATCAGAAGGTTTTCTCTTTCCAGGGTTCTTCCCAGGGGTACTTGTTATGAGGGATGTGTTGCTTCAACATCCCTAACTACATTCACGAGTTTTGGTCTGCCTTGATCAAGCGAATGGTGAGCTTTCTTTGCACAGTGATTTGGGTGAATGCAAGTCTGAACTGTCAAAGTGGTGAAAAGAGAATCATTGTGAAGCAAGTCTGTGTTAGTCCCAAGTTTATGTGGACCGTGGGCACGTGTCCGTGCCAGTGTCGTGCGGGTGTTTGTGAGCAGTTCTGTTGGTCTCAGATTTCGTGAAGCAGGCGCTGGGTTGTCCTAGGCAGAGAGTAATCAAACCTTGGGAGGGAATTGTTCATTGTAATCATTCGAGTGGTTCTGAGCATTATCGGTTGAGCTCGACTCGGTGGTTGTTGTGTATGTTGGCTAGTTGGCCCATTTATTGTACTTTGGACTGGATTGAACTAAAGAGTTAATAAATTACACGTTACTCCCAATTTTCTTGCATTGTGTGAATGCTCGTGTGTTTGAGTCGATTTCCCGATCTTTGCAAGTGTGTGTTTTTCTTTCCGCTGCTAATCCTTTCTTTTAACAAGTTGTTGTCCACTGTGTTTGTGGGTGTACTTGTGCAAGTAAACACCGAAGGCATAGTCCGTAGTTCTTGTAGAGTCCCATCGCAATGAGGGTTTCGGGTTAGGACAAGCGGTGCCGCACGGGCGGTCAGCTTCGGAGAGCTGGCCCTGTGACACTTGTCATCTAGGGGTGCAGTAGTTTCCATAGGGAGCTAAAAAATAATTATCAGGGTTTAGGAACTGAGAAATGACCCTGAGGTACAAGTAGTCGGGGTTTGTGAGAACACAAGGCTTTGAAGTACCTATAAGCCATACAAAATGCTAAGGGAACAAAAATCATACTTGCACTTGTAACAAACAACATTGGATGAATTGTCAATGATAATGATCCAAAGAGTGTAACTTCACACTCCTTTTGCAACCCCTGCAAGGGGACAAAGAAGGCTCATGGTCCAAGGTGGTCCAAGATGGCATTGATCCACAAGGCTCAAGCATTTGTCAAACAGCATTGGCCAGCTAAAGAAAGTGCTTTGATACAAGTGTTAAGGGATGTTAACTCAGCCATCAAGATTTGTATGCCTAATGAGAAGATGTGGGCAAAGATGCTTAATGAATTTATCCCTAGTCATGCTTAATGGTTTTCCAGTTGGAAAAGGTTCTAGGGCAGGTTTATATCTTTTTCAAGATGTTATGTGGGCTTTGCATGGACACTTTAATTTTCCAAACCTTTTATACGTTCTTGTTGTCATGTGTGTGCTTTGCATAGGCACTTTAAACATTTATGTTGAATATTATTTTGTAATGCACATGTTGTGTGCTAATTCGTAAATCCCATATAAAGATATTATGATGTAATTGGTGTGCATGGGAGTGCTTACAATATGTTAGGGGGTAGTTTTTCTTTTGCAAAGTAATGTGTTCTCTTAGATATTAAAAGACAAACATAAATGTGAACACTTGCTTTGTAAATGGGGAGATTATATTGTTTTGTAAAAACAGTTTTGATATTATCAATATGATAATAAAAGAGAGTAGAGCATGAGAAGGAGCAGTCATTGGACAACTGTCACGTGCATAAAGACCATCTCCAAGTGCTGCTGAAAATATAAAGAATGAGCCCTCTTCTCATTTCATTTGGTTTACTATTCTAGTAAGCTTTTGTCTTCATCAGTCTTACATTTATCGTTTGAGTCCATACCCTCTAGGAAGTCTTGGTTGTGATTGATTTGTCTGATTGTATTTTCAGGTTATGTGAAGAATTGATGGGAAGTGGTGGATCTCATAGGGATCATTTGATCTGCAAATATTAATGTTTTGGGTTTTTTAGTAGATCATATACATAAGAATTTGGTCATTAAGCTAGAGCATGGCATGTACGCATGTTCCCAACAAGATTTTAAAATCCTTGTTCTCATACTATGCTATAAAATTTGGATAGTATATGTTTACCCTATAATTAATTGGAATCAATCAATTAACTTAGGAATAAACTATAGAAACTGATATACAATAAAATAAACTACTTTACAATGGTGAAAGTAAGCTAAAACAGTAAATTGCAAAGGAGAATGGATACTTAGCTTGCAATTTAATTTTTTGTAAAATATACAAGCTGATCTGAGATCTGATGTTAAATAAATAAGCTTTGTGAATGTGTCACTATTGAAAACAATGAGCCAAAGTATACATGGACAAGATCACAATAAGGGACAAGAACGCAGTGCATTGTTGTCTGTGTAATGCAGCTTTGTCCTGCTAAGCAATGTGCGAGATTTGAAGATCTGGGTCAATTTGCCCTTGCATGTATGTGATCTATATTTGTTCGTAGCCCCATTTGATATGCAGATGACCTGCAAATATACACGTTTAATTCCTACATAAGAACCGAATGGACATTAAATGCAAAAAAGGGATGTAGGGTCAAAGGAATCGCTGAGCTGGCCTCAGAAACTCCTGTGTAACTAAGCACTGTCTACATAGCCCAAATGGGCCTTAGGCAAATGTAGTTCTCTGTCCTAGATGTGTGCAATCGTGGATGCGAGAATAGATCTCTTTCGCATATGAATACCCTTGGCACAAGCATGCAAATGTTAATAGTACTTTAGAATATAGCTCTAGAAATCGAGTATTAGCAATGTAAAAACATTGAATAGCTGTTGAATGCGAAAGTGCTTGTTGAAACATGAGAGTACTTGTCAGATTCCTTCTAATAACTTTGTTTATATAGGGATTCTTAGAATTTGAAGTAAAAACTTAGTGGTGCACACAAGGGACCCGAAAGAACTTAAAGGGGACTCAAAATACTTAAGAGGGGACTTAAAAAGAATTAAAATGAAACTTAAGGACTTAAGAGGGGACTCAAAAGAATTAAAAAAAAACTTAAATACTTAAGAGGGGACTCAAAAGAATTAAAAAAAAACTTAAAATACTTAAGAGGGGACTCAAAAGAATAAAAAAAAACACTTAAATACTAAGAGAGGACTTAAAAGAATTTAAAAGGGGGCTTTATCAAGTCATAAAGGATCATAAAGTAAAAGGGAAAAATATAATAAATTATAAAGTAAAAGGTGGAGAATATATGATAAGTCATAGAGTAAAAGGGGAAGATATAAGAAATGACACCATTAAGTATTTAATTATTTGCTAAGACCCACATAAATAAAGTAACTAAAAAGACACTAAAAACAAGTATTGTGCCAAATTTGAGTGTCTACATTTGCCCCCCACTTTATTCATGTGATGCATGAAGTAGAATTACCGAAGTAAAGAAGATGCGACCCTGAGTGTGTGTACCCACTTTGTCTTTGTCATAGAGATGTGCATGCCTCGTTGTTGAGTCATGCAGAGTAGTATTGAATTGACAGTGATCAAGTCTCAATTTGAATAATCAGTGTAGATGTTTAAGCTGGAAAGATATATTCTCCAACCCTCATAGGGTACTTTGTAATGTGTGAAGAGATGGGAACTAATAAAGTGGTTCGCCAAAGTGCAACCAAACACTGAGCGTCATTAAGCTCTCATGCGGCCCACTTGCTGAATTTGAAGGATAAGAGTTGGGAACTAGTACATGGCTCGCTAAAGTGTAACCAAGATGTGGAGTGTCACTAAGCTCAAAAGTGGTTTACTTGCAAAAGACGAATCACACCGCTGCAAACAGATCTAGATTTGAACTGTAAATTCTTGAAACTTGATACATGATTTTTGAGAAAAAGAAAATTTGATTTTTGCAAAGTAGTCATTTGGTCATAAATGCATATCATGACCCCTGTACTGTATAGAGTGCCAAATTTGATCTTTTAAAAATTGTTGGAAGCCTTGTAACCATCTTTGCACAAGTGTATATGTGCTCAAGTAGCTAAGTGAGTGGAGTGCATAAGCAAGTCAAATGCCCCCATAATGTGAAATTTTTGATCTCTGCACATTGTAAACTGTCATATCTGAAAATGTGTTGCTTGTAAAAGCTCATTGTGATGCGCCTCTTTTGAGATGATGAAGATTGCCTGCAAATCACTTGTCTCAAAAGAAAAAGTGAGCATTTGTGAAAGATAGATAAGCATGTAATAGCAATTGCATATATTGAATTTGTATTGAAATCTTATAGATGTAACATTGAAGTACTTGAAAAATTTGTATATTTGTTTTGTATCATGTAAGTTTGATATAGCATTGTGATAATGAATGAAGCATTTAAGAACTTGCGATTGTTGTATATGTATTGTAAACATAGTATGTTGAAAAGTCGAAACATTGAAGCACATAGATAGTATGTGTATGATGTGTATCATGGAACTGTAGATAGATAAGTAGATACATAGTAGTGCATGATAAGAATCATGGCACCATAGTATCCAAATAGAAAGCATGTAAGCATAGTCACATGATTGTCATGCAAGAAGGCCTAGAGGCCGCATACAAGGGACATGTAAGTTGTTGCAAAGAGTGTAAAAAAAAAGTTTGCATATATGTCACACATAAAGCTCAAAGGCTGAATACAAGGGACATGAAAATGTTGCAAAAGCAAAGAAGCTCAAAGGCCACACATACAAAGCATGATTTTTCCATATAAGCAAGGTGTATGTTGAACATACACAAGGTTAAGGGCCGCATATAATTGACAAACAAATTTGAATCATGTTATGAAAATAAAATAGGTATATGACAATAACATACAACAAGTGAAGCTAGAATAGGTTAAGCATATGTATCTATGTTTTAGTTTAGCAAGTAGCATATTCATCAAGACATATATGAAGATAGAATGAAAGAGTAAAGCATGTATTTTCGTTTATAGCTCAATAGGGAAATAAGTTGTGGATAAATACAACTTGTAAGGTGTTCGTGCAAAACAATGCGATGCCCCCAACTAAGCAAGGATGTTTGGTGAAAGGCTTGATCAACATCGAAACTTTGTAAAAGTATTCCTTAGTTTGAAACTGGATTGATATCTGAATGTGAATCCTATTTTGTGTGCAAAAATTGTGTAAGAAGTCCATGTGACTGTGTTACAGCTGAAAACAGAGAGCAAAGATGCACAGAGACAAATGCGCGGTGAGTTGTTGTCTTCTTGTTGCGATTTTGTCTGGATTGACTGTATATAAAAAATTTTGATCAAGAGAGCTTTCGCTGTGTATGAAGACCATTTTGCACTGTGAAATGTGTTCTGTTTGCACACACTCAGATGCCTTGTGAGGAGCATTATGTATTGAAAATATGCTATATACTAAAATAGAAAGATAGATCACAAACAAAGACATATCCAACAATATGGATAGATGCCTATAGAGCATGCTTTTTGATTTTTTGCAAATAATCGGTTTTTTTGTATTTTTAGAATACATGAATGTTTGTGTATTTTTGCATATTTGAAAAAGGGAAGCATGCATAATGGAAAGTTGATAAAGCTATGAAAAGAAATATAAGAAGCCATGGTTGCAAAAGTAGAAGGAAAGGGGGAGATTCGAACAACCCTCAACAATGGTGCTAAAGCAAAGCACGGAAAGGAGGAAGGCATGTGAGATGCCCCCAATGTAAATACAGTGTTGCAAAGATGGCAAGCATACCTATGTAAACTCATGGAAAAGTAGGTAGATGTGAGCATGAAAGTACGTATGAGAGCTTAGAGCATGTATAGATGTGCAATAATAAGCAAATGAGTTGCCATGAAAGATATGTATATTGAAAGCTTAGTAAGATGATTGTTTTTGGGTTGTTCAAATGGGGTAAAAGCAAACAAGGGAGCAAGTGTCCCAAAATGAAAAGATAAAGCCAAGGGCTAGAAGACAATGGATTGGGTGTAGAAGAATAAACAACAAAAGATGATTAACAAAGAAACTATGCAAAAGTAAGGGCTACTATAGGCCAAGAATATCATCAAGGGGATGCCTATGTATAGGCCCTGTATCATATGTATTGTAATCCTCAATTACATTGCCATATTGATATTTTGTATAATCATGATCATTAGGATCATATCAATCTTCTGTGGAATTAGGATCATAACCATTGATGTAATAATCATTATCATAGAAAACGGTTAACTTCTTAAGTTGCGTTTGAGATTGTGAGATGCCATTTTGATTATCTTTTGTATGTGCATCATTGTTAAGGGCTTGCATCTTATCTTGAATTAGAGAATGATCATGTGTGATTGGTTGAACATTAGGAAGAGAAGGGATTTGTGCTTTGACTTCATGACTTGGAGATGCAATCATAGATTTTGTATTTTTAACCTTATCTCTTCTTGACATATGTGAGAAATTCAGGCATAAAGGGGGCTTTTTGCTTGCAACTTTACTTTTGGTAATTGTGCTTTTTCATCCTGTTCTTTTGGTAATTTTGCTTGCTCTAAGTTTGTTTTTTGAATCTTTTCTTGTTTTGAATTATCTTTTGGTACCCATATTTGCTCTATGTTCTTTTTGCACTTGTATTTTAGGAGATGCAATATGAGTGGGTTGCTTAATAGGTTTATCTTGTATAGGATCACCACTATCAAGGGAACTTTGTATTTTGTTCTTTAGAGCCCAAAAATTATTTGTGTGATGCCCATGTATTCTATGATATGTACAATAGTAGTTTGATCTTTTTAAACGAGGCATAGAAGGTAAAGTAATTGACCTGTTTTGAATAATTTCTCTTAGAATTTCACTTGGACTCATATTAGCCTTTTGTATACTTTTTGAAACATTAAGTGTAGATGTATGTTGCTTATGAGGCACATGATAGCTAGATGAAGATGTATTTATATGATTAACACTAGCATATTCTAGATTTGTAGTAAATTTGTTGCTTTTTTCAAGAGATGTGTCTTTGAACTTAAATATTGATTTTGCTTTTGTAACTCTTCCATTGACCTTTGCATGGTAGTGACTTGATCTTGAAGGATTTCACAAGCACAAGCCCTAGGTATAGTTGATTGAAAAGAAACACCACTAGGAGGTGGTGTGAGAGGAGGGATAGGCTTTTCCTTTAGGTTAAGATATTCATTGATTATATATGAGTTATTTGCTTCTTGTTGATTAATAACATTGAAATAATTAGCACTAGCAAAAGATGCATTCGCATCATGTGATAACGCTATGACGATATTATGACATTGTGGTGCAAGAGTAGCATCATGTGTAGACAAGCACGAGGATAGAGTAGGAGAATCATCACAAGATGTGGTAGGAGCAGCAGCATTCCTTTCAATTGTAACTTGTGATGTGCTAAGGGAAGAGTAAGGAGGTTCATCCTCATGGGTTGACAAGAGAGGAGAGTTATGACATTTAGGCTCGATATCCCCTATTTGTAAAGGAGAAGAGATGACAACATTGTTATTAGTAGTTACTTTTGAGATTGAATGTTGCTTTGGAATGCATTTATTAACAAAGCCCATTTTGAACATAAATTGATTTTGTTTGGATTACTTTTTGATCTAGATTAATACGCAAGGGCGAAAGTGAAATTGAAGAAGTATCTAGAGGTGGTTCTAAAGAGGAATGAAGAGGTGTAACCGAAGAGGGTTCTAAAGGAGAATCCAAAGAGGAATCTATAGGTGTAGGCAAAGAAGAGTCCACAGAGGGATCAAGAGATGCATCCAAAGGAGAATCCAATGATGATTTGATAGGTGTAAGCAAAGGAGAATACAAAGAGGAGCTAGAATGGAAGGGGAAGAAACATCACTATATGTAACCATAGAGGGTTCTAAAGGAGAATCCAATGCGGAATCTATAGGTGTGGGAAAAGAAGAATCAAAAGAGAGATTCAAAATAGTGTCTTAAGGGATGTGCTAAAAAGGGCTGTAGAGATGAAGTAAGAGATGTATCGTGCTTCTCATTTAAAAAATGACACTCAGCTTCTTCGAATTCAAGTGGTTTATATGTATCCATATTATCAAGATCCAAATCATCCATATAATCATCTTTTATTAGTTTTTGCTTACTTTTATTTGTCCAATCAATTTGATCATAAGAAAAGGGGATGCAAGCATATTGTCTATTCATGATATTTGCAATGAATTTGAATACAAGAAAAGTGCTTAAAAGTAACAAGCAATCTAACTGTAAACACCTTAATTTGGTCAAGCAACCACAAGTACTATGTTTTTTGTTGCTCTTTCACATGAAGGTCTTAGTGATGAATACAGTCCTTGTTCACGTGGTCATTTTGAGTCTTTTGATTTTTATTAAGTCTTATTTTCCCTATTTGTTGCACCCCTGGTGGTCTTAAGTCATCTCCTCCCAGTCGTAGGGGCCCCTAGCCTGTCCAACTTGGTCTCAGCTTTGTTTTTAGGCCTCAAGACACTAGTGCCATTTTTAGGACAATAGTGCCATGTGGAGCTAGTGTCCAATTATGGCTCTAGTGTTCAACGGTCATTCTCCTGTGTTTGGGTTCTAACCCTACCTTGAGCCTTCTCTTATGTTTTTTATCCCTCTTTTAAAACTTGTTGGCCAACGAACAAGCTCTTATATTCAAATCAAAGTTCATTTTATATAAAGAGCCTTACAAGACATTTTACATCTAGCACGTACTATTTTGGCACATAATTACATAAAATCAGTCAATAATACAACTCAATACTCTGCATACTACTCAGCTATCACATCTAGACATTGCATGCTTGATAAAAAAGGGCTTAAGCAAAAGTCATTCTAGCATACCGTGCAAGTTGATAATGCATGTTCCCTAAGGGAGAACTGCATGTGATTTGAGACCCATAACATTGGGGTTAATGTAGGCAGCGACCTGGACAATAGGGGTTCTACTCTGCACGATCGTAACATCCCACAACCCGGTTTTCTTCTTTTTTTTGCAGTTGATCTGATTGTTCTTTCATGTGTGTAGGTACTCATTAGGGTTTTGGAAGAGATTCAACTAAAACAATGACACATGCAAGCTTTCGAAAGACACAGAACCATCTATAGGACCCCCAGAACCTCCCGCAACTTTCCTGAAAGTTTTAGACAACTCCTTCTAGAGGGACACTAACGCCATAATTGGACACTAGCACCACATGGCGCTACTGTCCAGATATTGACGCTACTGTCTTAGACTAGATTTCAACCACAATTACAGAAGGTGTCTGCCTGTTCCTTCAGCTTGTTTCAATCTCTTGATCCACAAAAATACCTGTTTTATTCCAAATAAGTGCTCTTTCTCTCTATTCTTGATATTTTGGGAAAGGTTGATTAAATAAGTTATTCCCAGTTTTCGTTATAGATTATTGTTATACTTAGCTCTTTAACAACATAGGATTTACATACTCAATCCTAAAAGGTTAAAACACTAACAATACAAGGGAACTAGTGAGTAAGCACACAATACAAACAAAAATGAAGGTATGATAGGTGCTCTAGAAAAGGGTTTTGAATGATTTGTAGACTCTCAAAGATGCTTGCTCGTCCATTGGAAAGTGTT
Organism: Torreya grandis; assembly: GCA_037957365.1. Classification (NCBI taxonomy): domain Eukaryota; kingdom Viridiplantae; phylum Streptophyta; class Pinopsida; order Cupressales; family Taxaceae; genus Torreya; species Torreya grandis. The sequence continues at coordinate 1,904,899 of JARHVA010000033.1, read as the reverse complement.
GGTCCAATGTTTCAGAGTACTAATTATGGAGTTAGCACCGTACCCATAACCCACTAAACCTGGTTTTGAGGGTACGTTGAGAGCAACTTCTAGGCGCTGACTGCTTACTAGTGCACTATAAAATTAGACAGATATAGTTTCCTATTGATGTAAACAAGGGGATTCTAGGCGTTTTTGATATACTGTGAGTTATGTGGAAACTAAACTCTGTGACTAGCTCTATACAATGGCTATGAGTACTGGAGTTAAAACCCCACACTACGATGTCTGTAAACAGTACACCACGTAGCCTATAATAATAGTGGCTAGGTAGTTTTAAAACTGCCAGCACATGGTTTCTAGAACAAAGTCAAATAAAAATAAAGAGAAATAATGACGAAATATTTTTGTTCAGGAAATCAACAACTTTTGAAATCAAAAAATTAATTGAAACTCTAGACCACACAAAAGTCAAGTAAACATGCAAGTCTTATTCTTTTGCACAACAAGGAATTATGATTTGCAAGAGATTGACAAAGATTTTTCAGAAACTGAGATGTTTTTACAGAAAATAATAAATAGATAGAACCCATAAATTAATTTTAGAATAGATTTACCGATTTTCATTTATGCTAATATTTACTAAAAACAATAAATTGATTTTTCTGGAAAGTCTGTAAAATTTTGCGAATAAAAAAGAAGTTTCTAATTAAATATATATATATATATAAAAAAAAAATCTTTGATTTTTGTTGAAATTGAGTTGTTTTAAAACAGTTGTGAGCAAAACAAATTACAGTGATTTCAAATGAATTTCCACAAAACCCAAGATCTTGCAAAATAGAAAATTGGAATTTATAGAAAAATATTGATTGTTTGTGAAATTTGAGATAGGGTTTTACAGAAATATAGTAAATAAATGAAATTCATAAATTAATTTTAGAACATATTTGCTAATTTTTAGTTATGCAAGTATTTACTAAAAATAGTAATTTGTTTTTTACGGAAAGAATATGCAATAATTTTCAAAGAAAAGATAGGTTTTTATAGATTTGTCTATGAGCAATAAAAACCTAGTTTAGTTTTGTAAATAAATCTGATTTGACCCAAAAATTACACAAAAAACCCCTAGTGACGAGCTAGGATTTTGACAAAGTTCGACTATATGCTGGTTCGCCAAAATGTTTATCCTATAATTAATTGGAATTAATCAATTAACGTAGGAATAAACTATAGAAACTGATATACAATAATGTACAATAAAATAAACTATGGCACAAAGGTGAAAGTAAGCTAAAACAATAATTTGCAAAGGAAAATGGATACTTAGCTCGCAATTTAATTTTCTATAAAATACACAAGCTGAACCGAGATCTGATGTTAAATAGTAAGCTTTGTGAATGTGTCTCTATTGGAAACAGTGAGACAAAGTATACAGGGACAAGATCATAGTAAGGTACAAGAACGTAGTGCGTTCTTGTCTGTGTAATGTGGTTTTGTCCTGCTAAGTATTGCGTGGCATCTGAAGATCTGTATCGATTTGCCTTTGCCTGTATGCGTTCTATATTTGTTTGTAGCCTGATTTGATATGCGGATGACCTTCAAATACACACTTCTAGTTCCTACACAAGAACTAAATGGTCATTAAATGCAAAAAGGGGGATGTAGTGTCTAGGGAATAGCTGAGTTGATCTCATAAACCTCTGTGTAACTAAACATTGCATACATAGTCTAGAAGGGCCTTAGGCTGATGTAGTTCTCCCTCCTAAATGTGTGTGTGCAAATAGTGGATGCAAGACTAGATGCTCTTTCACCTATGAATACCCTTGGCACAAGCATGCAAATGTAATAGTACTTTAGAATATAGGTCTAGAAATTGAGTATTAGCAATGTAAAAACTTTGAATAGCTCTTGAATGTGAGAGTGTTTGTTAAAACATGAGAGTATTTGTAGTCAAATGCCTTCTAATAATTTTGTTTATATTGGAATTATTAGAATGTGAATTAAAAACTTAGTGGTGCACATAAGGGACCCAAAAAAACTTAAAGGGCACTCAAAAGACTTAAGAGGGGACTTAAAAAAAATTAAAAGGAAACTTAAGGACTTAAGAGGGGACTCAAAAGAATTAAAAAGAAACTTAGATACTTAAGAGAATTTGAAAAGGGGCTTTATCAAGTCAAAAAAGATCATTAAGAGTGGAAAATATACTAAACTTATAATGTAAAAGGTGGAGAATATAAGATAAGTCATAAAGTAAAAGGGGAAAATATAAGAAAATGCACCATCAAGTATTTAATTATTTGCTAAGACCTACATAAATAAAGTAATTAAAAAGACACTAAAAAAAAGTATTGTGCCAAATTTGGGTGCCTATAGTATCCAACAATACTTTGATTAGTTGTGCTTGTCAATGTGTGAAAGATTCTTCTAGACATTGAGATTACTATTATTAATAATAATGAAGAAATGTGCAAGTCTTTTTCATCTTCATGGTTGTCACTTGATGTCTTCAACCATGCAACAACTACTAAACAACATGGCCAATAGACAACCTTCATCACAACTCCTCACACAGGGCTGAAACGTCGCATAGCCATCAAACTAGGTCTAGAAGGGAGCCTTTGATTGAGCAGTGATGTTATCCGTCTCCTAGACAAATGAATTGTTGTCAACCTGGAGCTGCGCCCTGAATCGAAGATGTGCATGAAATGGCCGGTCCTCTAAAAAACTGTTGTCAACCTGGAGCTGCGCCCTGAATCGATGACTTGCATGAAATGGCCGGTCCTCTATCTGGTTGAAACAATGGGATCTTCTCACGAGGGTGGGTGCCTCAATGGTGAGAAGAACCTCCAGAGAAGACTGGTTCCTGTAAGATGTATCAATGAGGATCTCTATTCTTTGCTGCGGACTACCATGGAAAAGGGAGAAGGAAACTTTAAGGGGAAATCCTACCTAATAATGGTGATACACCAAAAGATTGATCCACTCAACTTGGAACCTAGAACACTGAACAAACAAGGGAAAATGAAGACCTTTGATTTCAATCGACCACTATGCATAAGTATTTCATGAGAAGGTTCGATCCAATGACCAAAACACGAGGGAAAATGATGGAGAGAGGTCTGATACAAGACACTTTACAGCCACCTAACATCCACTTACAGCTTCAGCAAAAGACATAAATAACACTTAACATGACCTGCATAATATGATGAGATAGCAACTAGGTACGAATCAGAATTTGGGAAGGGAGAAAAATCTACCACATATGCAAATTGCTGAATGAATATACACTATACCAGCACTTGAAATCTGAAAGTACAGTCCTATTAATTGAAGAGGTTACACAACTCACCAATGGCAGAGTCTGGTCTTGCCAAGAGAGGGATGGATTTTACAAAGCTGAAAAGCCATCTTATAGAGAATTACAAAAGCCAAAGATTGGCATTAAAAAAAAAGAAGAGGATCAACTTAGATTAACTCAAGGCTGACTTTGCCTTTCAATAAAATATTTTTTCCCTTTGTCTTCGCATGAAGCTCCTTGTGCTTGAGGAAGTGGACTTGTCTTTTGTTTATTGAAACACCCACCTCTCTTTTCATGGAAATCCACGCCAATGTCAATTTTAGCTTCTTCGTGAGTTGCTGGAACGTTTGAAAGTATGAGATGATAATATCATGCATGAAACCCAACGCCAATGTCAATTTTAGAACTCTGACTTGATCCGTTGGAAGCCGAGTTGGAACGTTTGAAAGGCTGAGTTGACTTTTTGATACGCTGAGTTGGACGAAGAGATCATTCTCCTTTGCATGGAAAACTCCTAGTAGATGCGACGTTTAACAATTAGTCAACTCTAAATCTAGAACAGTCAACTCGACGTTCGAATTTGGAACTCCGGTTGAGCTGTTGGAATGTTACGAGCTTGAGACGGACAAAAGTGCTTGCGTGGAAAACTCCTTGTTGAATGAGAGATAAATTCAGGTTGAATTTTATTTTCTGTTTCTGTTTGTGTGCATGCATTGCTCTTGGGTTTATTCCCGCGGACTTATCTTTGGTCTTGGATTTTTCTTCGGATATTTTGTTAGTCCACTTTCCCGCGGACAGTTTGTCGGATATCTCCTTTGTCTTTTCTGTTTGCAACTTTTTCAAAGCTTTGGATTTCCTTTGGAATTTATGCTTTTGGCCTATCTCCTTCGGATCTTTTGTTCTTGGCTGCATTTGCCTCGGGTTTATTTCTTCGGGCCTGTCTTCGGACTTTCCTGTTATGCCTTTCCCGTGGATTTCCTTCAGGCAAATTTCCCGAAGGAATTGACCCTTGTTATTTCCCTCAGGCCTCTGTCCATGCACTTTTCCGCGGCAACTTTTCCGAAGGAATCCTTCGGACTTATGGCTCCTCACCTTTCCTTCGGCCTTTATTTCTTCTCTGCCTCGGGCTTATCTCCCTATGTGGTCTTCTGAAGGAATCCTTCGGAAAAAATGTCCGAAGGAATTCCTTCAGATTTTTGCCCTGACCCTGTCACTTTCCCGCAGACTTGTCTTTTTTTTTTTTTTTGAATTTTTCCGCGGACTTTTTTGCTTTGCGGGCTTTATTTCCCTCGGCCTTTTTTTCGAATTAATCCTTCGGGCAAAAGTCCGAAGGAATTCCTTTAGAGTTTTTGTCCGAATGATATCTTTCCTCTGTTTTTTCCATTGCTTTGTGCAATTTCTACTGGTTTTTTTTCTTCTTTGTATTTTCTTTGAATTTCTTCGGACTTAGTTTCTTCTTTCTTTGGCCATGGCTGAGAATGTCCTTAGAAAAGATTTCAAATGTCTCGACACCGACCAAGTGCCCTCCGCAAGGGCTCGTGTCCTTTCTCTGTGCCCTTCGGGAAAGTTGGAATGGTCCTGTCACCGACCAAGTGCCCTCCGCAAGGGTTACTATCCTTCATCTGTGCCCTTCTCGGAAAAATTGTAGGGCACCCGGGTTTTTTGCAAGTGTCCTTATTCCTTAGAAAATCAGACTTCTCCTCTCTCGGATTTCTTCGGACAAAAAGTCCAAAGGAATTACTCCTTGGACCTTTTTTGCTTTTGGCGGACCTTTTGGGAGGCTGTGGGTCTTTCCTTTTGTAATTCTCCAAAGTATTCCTTCGGACAAAAAGTCCAAAGGAATTACTTCCTTTGCTGTAGACTCTTTCCTTTGTAATTTCCTTTGCTATAGATGGCTCCTTGGGTCGCTGTAAATATGCATTTATGCTTGATTAAACTTTGTAAAACCTTCCCTTTTCATTATTGAGTACCCGGAACTGATTCACAAGACAAAATGGTACCCATAAGACCGTTCCGAATAGTAAGGTTGACAATTTTTTCCCTGTGGAAGGATTGTTAACAGGAATCCAAGAAGAGAGGCAAAAGACTTCAATGAAGACCCTATCAGAAGGTTATGGAGTGTATATGGCCAATGATGATGACTTCATATCAAATTATGACTCTTAGGCATACTGTGATATGATAAGAACTGATGGACATGAGCCCACATGAAGAAATAACTGTCTTACAGCCAAAACCCAACCTTGGATGCCTAAAATTGACATCCCCAAGTTTGATGAATCAAAGAAAATGAACCACGCGTATGGATCCACAAACTTATGTTTGCTTTAACATGCATCTGATAACTGATTTGGAGAAGATTTATTTTACATCGCTACCCTTGGAGGGGACTGTATTTGATTGGATGCATCTTTATGTCTTGGATGTTCAAGATAGTCTCAAGGATGAGATCCTTAACTGGTACGGTTTCTCTTCTCTTCTCTTCTCTTTTCTTTGATGTGTTTGATAGAAAGACTAGTGGTGACTACTACATAGAGTCAAGGAATTTACATCAGAACAATGAAGAGTCTGTTGGTGATTATAGTAGGAATTTTAGAAGGATTTGCATGTGAGTTTGTGGTATCCCAACATCTAGACAAACCTACATGTTTGTCAATGATGTGAATGACGAATTAAATGGATATGTGGAGTCTCTTAAACCAACTGACTTGGATGGAGCTATCACACAAGTCAAATCATACGAAAAACTGCTCAAAACAAAACCTTGAAGCATGCAAATTTATACACTTCCTAAGAACCAACCTAGCTCAAATAGAACATCACTGAATATCAATATGAAGTGACCGCCTAATACTGGATGAATTTTAATAAAGAAGCTATGGAAGATTTAAGTAACCAAGGCCATTGTTTCTCATGCAAGGAGAAGTGGGCTCCAGGGCACTGGCACATGGCTAAGGGACAAATTCACTTGGTTGAAATGTTGAATGAGTTGGGTAGCAGCAGGGATAAGCAAGCTCAAATTGATGCGGGTATGCCATCTCTAGAGGATATATCATCAAGAGAGCCAACTAACCAATCCACTGCATCTTTAGCTGCTATTAGAGGTCTATCTTCACACCCTACCTTGAGAGTTGAAGGATGGATTAAAGGTAGATGAGTCAAAATGCTGATTGACTAGGCAGCACACATAATTTCATTGATTCTAAACTTGCTCAGGCACTTGGTTTACATATGTGTGCATGTCCTCCTTTTAAGGTTAACAATGCAGATGAGACTAATATGACTTGTAAGGAGCATGCTGAGGGTGTGAACATAAGACCTTATTCAATGAAATCTGATTTTACAGGATACCTCTGGGCAGTGCTGATGTGAGTTTTGGCATACAATGACTTCATGGGATTGGTGAAATCCACATGGAATTTAAAGAGTTGTAATTGAAATTAATGCAAGAAAATAAAGAACATGAAACCAGGCGGGTTCAGCCACCTAAATGCTCCATCATATCAGCTCATTAAATGTAAAAGAAGATTAGTCAAAGCAACCTAGGCTATATAAGTAGTTGTAACAGTTTAAAGGGCTTGCGTACTTCAGCTAGTTTAGAAGAAACAGCATATATCCGGCCAGTACCACAGATGTTACAGCAGTACCAAGTGATGCTCTGTGACCTTCCTAAGGGTCTTCCCCCTGATAAGGTTCAAGAGCATGTCATAGGGCTGGAAAAGGACACAATACTCATAATGATTACCCCTTGTTGACAACCCAAGTTGTTAAGGGATGAAGTTGAAAAGGTGGAACATGAACTACTTGACATGTGGCATATTGTTCCAAGCAAGTGCCCATTTGTTGCACCAATGGAATTGGTCAGGGAGAAGGATGGTTTTTTCACATCTGCATTGATTATTGTGCCCCAAATAAGAAGAAGACAGAACCGTTTTGTTAGTGTAGCTATACACCTTATATATTAAGTTTATTTAAGTCATTATTTAAGATATAATTATCTTTTCCCTAAAATACCTAGTATATTAGTTGCACTTCTAGAAAGTCCAAGTTGGACCACATAGATTGTATTTTACCCATATGGGTTATTGGCCAATCATATGCAATGAATAAAGTTGGCCAATCACATGCATTTAATAGGGGTGTCCAATTCCTATAAAAGAATAGCTCCCTCTCTCATATGAGCATGTAGGATGTAAGAACTCCATGTAGAGGAACTTAGTGATAGAAGTATTATTTATGTTTTTTGTATTCTCTTAGTGCATATTTTGCCATTGAATACAATTTTGTAGATCAGTATTCTTGTGTATGGTCTTCTTCAGTATGTGATCCTGGTTTGTAAAAGGTTGTGTGATCTTGAGTTTTTTCCATTATACTTACCTTCACTTATATGGTATTGTAGACACTTAATTTTAGTACAATGCATTCTAATTAGTGTGATTTTGTGCATATTGATCTTTGGTTCAAATTATGTACTTATTGGCATTTTTCTTATGTTTTTGCTTCTCCTGTCGTTTTCGTGTGGCCATGTGCTTTTCTATTTCTTCTTTTTTCTCTATCATCTATGTTTCTTTGGTTGGAGATCTCTATTCTATCTTTTCCTTTGTTGTTTTTGGTTTTTGACTGTATTTGTACTAATTCAAAAATTGGTCCGACCTCTTTTGGACCAATCTAAAAGTGGTCAGTAAGCTTGTGTGGGTCCTTTGGCCCTTGTTCTCTTTTTGTCTGTTGTGTGGCTTGTTTTGGTGGATTTTCTCTTTTTCCTTGTGTCGGCTTGCGTGCTAATAGGTCTTTAATTCAAATTTGATAAGTCTATATATACAACGCATCCTAAGGCATTTCAATAACAAGTATCATTAGCTCGCATTGATTATATTATACAATTTCAAGGATGACATTTAGGCATCATTTGTATTGAGTTCCTTTTCTGCATGCTTGTATGAAAAAGGTGCAAGCAAAAGAGCATATAGTTATATGCATTATCTTAGGGAGAGCATAATTATTTAGGCTTCTCTCACTCATTGGGAAGGGATACTCACACGCACTGGAACTACATTGAGCCCTGATTCTCATCATTGATATGTAGCTGCAACCCTCAAGGGGGCCCGAGCCAATAACCTTGCACATTTCCTTTTATCTTGAATGTTTTACTAGGTGCTAGGGCCGAATCAGGGTGACATTGAAGGAGACAATATTTTGACATTTGTGTGTGCTTATTTGCCAATCAGAGAGAGGCTTTTGTGCATTTGCTTTGATGAAGGGGTTTGGAAAGTTTAAGACTATGAGGATCAATAAAGCCATTTTCGGAGCAAGTTTTCCACTTTTGGCAAGAGCTGTCATTTTTAGAGTGGTTTGAAACGAGTTTGACCCTTTTCTGAGTAGATTGAAAGCGGTCATTGCAACAAAGCACTGTTTGATTTCTAGAGTTCATTCTACATTGTTCAAAAGCCTTCTTTTTAGTACATTCAACGATTGTAATGATCTAGGTAAGTTGGAAACATGTATTCATCTATATTTTCCTATCTCTCTAATTTCTAGTGATCATTTATAGTTCAAGGTATTTTTATTCCCCTACTTTTGCACTAGGTAGATTTGATGTAATGTAATTTACTGTATTTACCTTGTGCCATTATTTTACTTGATTGGCATAATGTTTTTAACATAGTTTGCCATTTTGTTAAAACATTTTGGTGAACCCCTCATTTTAAATAACTCAACCTTAGGGTTTCATTTATTTCTCCCTTTAGGGTCCAAGTTTGCTGAGATCTAATTGTTTCAGGGTTTTTATCAACCCTCTTTTGCTTGTGCCTTATCATTAGGTTTCTCTTTGCTTGAATCATGTTGGCTTTTCCAAGCCTTGGTTCTCTTCCTGTTGCTCGGATCATGTCGGCTGTTCTAAGCTTTGGTTCTCTTTCCCTTGGTAGCCTATATATATGCTCGTGTTTCTTCCCTTTTCGCATGGTTATATATGATTTATATATAACCTTTATTTCTATGATAGCATATACATGGAAGGTTCATAGCTTTTACATGTTATTGGGCTTGATGATATTGTTGTTGTGCAAATGTTTATCAATGGTTTCGAGTTTCTTTTCTCACATTTATCATAGAATATTAGCATATGTGAAGCATGATAGGGTTGTATGTGATAGAGATGCTTTGTGTTAATACCTTGCAATTGAGAATTTTGATTCCTCTAGTGATACAATTTGTGTGGCTTATTGTATGATGGCTTATGAGATAGATGCTGTCACAATCCAGAAGGGTAGAGCATGCAATGCTTCTATTCCTCCTACTCCTTCTCAGCCTCAAGGTGGGGTTAACCACCACACCTCTCCTAACCTTCTTCCAACTCTTAGATTTAGAGTCAAAGTGCCTAAGGATTATGATATCATAGATCAACTTAAGAATACACATGCCAAAATTTCTATCTTAATGTTGCCCCAAAGGTCTAATATTTATAAAGACATACTTTATGAGACCTTGCTTGATACTACTTTACCACATCGTACCGAACCAATATACTTTGCTTCTATTGTTAGAACTTTACAAGATAGTGAGAATCTAATCTCTTTTGAGATGGAGGATTTACCTTCTAAAGAGATTGTGGACCAACATTTATCCTTGTACATTCAAGTTATCATTCATAACAAAAGAATTAAACGTGTGCTTATAGGCAATGGTTTGGGACTGAACATTTGTAGTGAGACCTTTTTCAATACACTTGGGCTTGGTTGTTATTCTCTTACACCTTCATATATGACCATAAAAGGGTTTGGCATTCAATCAAGAAAGGCTATAGGAACAATTATATTGAATATAATTGTTGGACCCCAAACTTTAGCCATGGAACGCCAAGTGATATCTAATGATGGGAGCTATAATATTTCACTTGATAGGCCATGCATCCATGCTATGAATGTGGTCCCCTTTGTGTTACATAGATGCTTAAAATTTGGTTGAGGGATACATATATGTTTGTCCTACAAATGATGTTCCTTTCCCGTTTCACAAGATGGTAGAATCCATAGAAAGAATTATTATGTAGCTCAATACACTGCAACCATCTATTTTGGCACCCAAGCAATATATTCCCATAGGCCAATTGAATACATTTGAAATGGGTAAAAATAGTAAGACCAATGAGGATATGGGTACTTTCGTTGGTCAAGAATGTCTCTCAAAGTACGTTGTCACCTTCTAGACCAATTCGCCCCACCGATAGCTTCCAAACATAGTTGTGAATCCAATCTGAAAGAGTCACTATACAAGAGGTATGGGGCACCATGAATCATTGATGAGTGTGGGGGATAGTTTCAATAATGTATTTATTTCCTGTTGTCAACTTGGAGTTGCACCCTGAAACGAAGACGTGCTAAAATGACTAATCCTCTCTCCAGTTGAAACAATGGGATCTTCTCACCAGGGTGGGTGCCTCAATGGTGAGAAGAACCTCCAGAGAAGGCTGGTTCCTGTAAGATGTATCAATGTGGATCTCTACACTGTGCTGCAGACTACCATGGAAAAGGGAGAAAGAAACTTGAAGGGGAGATCCTACCTAATGACGGTGATACACCTGAATGTTGATCCACCCTACTTGGAACTTTGTACACTGAACAAATAAGGGAAAATGAAGACCTTTGATTTCAATTGATCACTATACATAAGTATTTCATGAGAAGGTTCGATCCAATGACAAAAAACGTGAGAGAAAATGGAGAGAGGTTTGATACAAGACACTATGCAACTACCTAACATCCACTTACAGCTTTAGCAAAAGACATAAAACATTGAACATGACCTGTATATCATGATAAGCTAGCAACTAGGTACGAATCAAAATTTGGGAAGGGAGAGAAAACTACCACGTATGCAAATCGCTGAATGAATGTACATTATGCCAGCACTTGAAGTCTGAAAGTACAATCCTATTGATTAAAAAGGTTACACAACTCACCAATGGCAGAGTTTGGTCTTACCAGCGAACCTTTTGGAGACTTAGAGTGCATAGGCATTCCTATTTTTTAGGAGGATACCAGTTCGGTGATTTACAAGACTGAAAAGCCATTAATATAGAAGATTACAAAAAGCCAAGAGATTAGCGTTGGAAATAGGAGAGAAAGTTAACTCTTTATTAGCCTAAGTCCAAATTGCGTTGCATGAGTAATAAGCCTCATTTGGATGCGGACCCTTGTCTTCTCTAAATCTTTCTCTTTGGTCTCAGGGCAATCCTTGGCTTATACCAGGGTGTCATGCATGAAGAATCCTTGGCATTGAAAAAGAAGACAAGCTTTGGATGCATGAAATCTACGAATAGATGTTCTTGAACCTGTGGGATGCCATTTACAGCAGATACAACGTGGTGTATAGATTATTGTTTGTATCCATCTCCAAATCAAGAGTAGTCAAATACACTGGAACTGCTGAAACGTTTGAAAGTCTTCCCTTTGCATGAAATCAATGCAAATGCCAAATTAAGAATTACGTTTGAACCGTCGGCAGAGTTTGGTCTTACCAAGAAGGATGGATTTTACAAGACTGAAAAGCCATTAATATAGAAGATTACAAAAAGCCAAGAGATTTGAGACAAACGAGAGTGCGTGCATGGAATTTTCGGCTGTTTGAAACGTTCAACGCTTTGCCCGTTCATCATGCAAGACAACACTATTTTCAAAACTGAAGCATGCTTGCTTTTTTAAACGCGTTCACTTCATTGGAGTCACTCACGTTAGTCTGTGCATGATCTTTGTTTATCCTGCCTTTGTCTTTATTTTGCATTTGTTTTATTCATTGTTCATGCTTATGTCCATGTTCAGTTCTGCTTTAATCTTTGCTCATGCATCTATTTTTACATTTGTCTTACTTCTTGTTCAGTTTTGGCTCAGTCCTGTTTGTGCTTACGTCTCTGTTCATGGTATTGATCATGCTTAGTTCACTTCGTGTTTTCTCTGGCTTTTCTTGTGTTCTGCTTTAATTCGGGATTTATTTCAGTTTTCGTCCTTCAGACAAATTGTCCGAAGGACTCTCTGTCTCTTCTCTTTCTCAGTCTTGGCATTTCCTTTTCTCTTTTTTGGCCTTTGCTTACGCCCTTGTCTTTTCTATCGGGCTTTCTGTCCCTCCCGAATTCCTTCGGACAAAAAGTCCAAAGGAATTCCTTTCCTTTGGCTATCTTTCCCTGAAGGGCACTGAACTTTGCTTTTGTTCTTCGCTTTATGGAGGTGCCCTCTACAAGGGCTTCTGCTTCCCAAAAATGCCCTTCGGAACTTTTGAAAGGGTCCTACCACCGACCAAGTGCCCTCCACAAGGGTAAGGTTCTTCCAGAAGTGCCCTTCGAAAGAATGGAAAAGGTCCACTTCACCGACCAAGTGCCCTCCACAAGGGCAGGTGTCCTTCGGAAAAATGGATTTAGTCCTTCAAAACTTTTTGCCAAGGTCTTCTTCGTGCTTGAAGTGTCCCCCACAAGGGCACATACCCTTCGGGGAAATTGTAAATGTCCCTATGCGACGCCCAGATGTTCTCCGCAAGGGCTATTCTCCTTAAAACATACCTTTCGGAAAAATTGTAAAGGCCACCTCGTTGCATAAGTGCCCCCCGCAAGGGCAGTTGCCCTTCGAGCTTTTTGAAGGGCACTCGGGCTTTTTGAAATTGTCCTTCGGATGAATTGTCTTGACTTGAAAACCATAAAGTGAACCAACCCGAAGGGTACATACCCTTCGAGACTTTTGAATTGGACCTTCCTGAAGGGCAGGTGCCCTTTGAGAAGGTCCAATTCCTTCGGGTCTTCTCAATTGTGCTTTTCCCATTTTCTTTCGAACAAAAAGTCCGAAGAAAATAAACTTTGAACGACTGCCACTTAGTCATTTTTTCGGACTTTCACACAGTCCTTTGAGAGGTCTTTCTCTCGGACAAAATGTTCGAAGAAATAGTCCACCTCTTATATCCCGAAAAAATTCCTTGGGAAGACAAAATAAATAAACTTACAACTTGTATGTCTTGGCTGTATTTGCACATTTGGCTGTAATCAAGCAAGCTCCTTGGAAACCTCTAAATGACTAAAATTCACCTGGCTGTAGATGGCCACTTGGGTGGCTGTAAATGCTCATTTAAGGACCCCAAAACTGATTCACAAGACAAACTTGGCACCATAGCAAAGTTCCGAATGGTAGGGGTGTCAATTTGCCCTGTGGGGGGCAAAATTGTCAACATTTCCCATGGTGGATCTTTGGGAAAATAAATAGAACCATATGCAAAACCCAAGTCACAAGATTTGAGTTCGAGTTCGATGAGGATAAAAATTGGTTCAAATTTGCAAATGGATAAATTTCGAAAAAATACGCCATTATTTTTGACCAATAAATAAAACAATGATAAATATAAAAATATTAATAAATATAAAAATATTAAATAAATAAAAAATTGTTAATTAAAAAAGAAAATAAAAAACACAATCAAAATATGCAAACCCTAATTTAGGGATTAACATATTTGAAAGCTTTTTCAAAATCACAAGCCATCCACCACATAGACAAGTATCCTATATCTATGTTTTACATTTACCAACAAAGGAGTGCCAACGTATTAAGATTCCCAATTAAAGGGATATAGAGATAAAGACGAAAGACAAAAATATGTTTTAATGTTCATGTGGCACTTGCAAAGAGGATGCAAAAATAAACTTTTGACCCCTCCAAATTATGGATGTGGGTATAAATGATGTGATGTGGACGCCTTCAACGGGTGATTCATCACATCCTTGTGTTCTAACGTTTAACCTAGACATGCATTCCTCAAACCGCCACGTGCTAGCAACGAGAAAACATAAAAGAAGGAAATCGAGGTGGTGTTTTCGGAAGTCTAGATCTGCTACAGATACAAATGCGAAAAAAAAGGCCGACCAAAAAAAATGAAATATCCCTTTTAGGGCCAAATTAAACAATTCTGAAATTTGTAGAAACCCTAACCAAAAATAACAGAATTTTGAAAAGATCTAATTAGGCATGAAAATAAAATTCAGAACCCATAGAAATCCTCGTAGAAATATGGAACACATCAAATCTTAAATTAAACTCAGAACACATCAAATCTTATTTTTTTGAATAATTTGGAACTTTGTAAATTAGAATAAATCACAACAGAGTTTATGAATGACAAAACATAGTAATTCACCAACCGAACAGTCCTCAAGCTGAGTTTTGACCCCACTAGGGAAGTCACTACCCTCCAAGAGACCTCTTTGAGCTGCGGTTCACCCCAAATGGCAGCCCTAACTGCTGTGCCAGCCTCCAAAGGCTCCCAAACTGCTGTGCCACCCTACAATTGTGCCCTAGATGCCTGAAATGATGATGTTCAACCCAACCGTGACCCTCGAATGAAGTCACCAAGAAGATATTGAGGGTTTTCGTCCCAAATCTGAAAGCAAACGAGGGTTTTCGTCCTCAATGGTTGAACGTGTAAGCAAGCATGCTTAATTCAAAGGAATTAATTGATAGATGATCATCGATGCCAAAAATGGACCTCTCCACCTTCCTTTATACCTTCCGCCCCCCAAACCAACTCCCAAGTGGGGTGCTCCAAGCGGTGGGACAAATTCAAATATTCAAAAAGTGATTCTCCTTATAATTTCTAATTAAGGGCAGACTTGCTCAAATTAGAAAGTCCCTTTTAAAAAAAAAGTCAAATTAGAAATAAGTTGCCAACATAAAGTCACTTTTTGGCAATTTGAACAGAACACCATGTTCCCCTTTTTCCTTCCTTCCCTTAGTCTATGAGAAACCAAAAGAATAGGCTAAGGGTCTTCATTCCTTCCTACACTTGAGAAGGAGACATGACAGTTCTCCCCTCTCGAAATTGCTTGTCTTCAATCAATTGCTAGCCAAGGTGCTGCAAAATTGTTGCCCCTTTCCAAATAGCCTCCTCAATGGGCAAGTTTTTCCAATGAACCAAATACTCCATGATGCTCTTGTTCCTTAGCTTCCTTTCTCGGACCTCTATGTAGACTCTGGGATCAAAATCAGCTTGCCCTCATCATCTAAGGGTGGTAATTCTGCCGAAGGAACGATACGTTGTCGTAGTGCCTTTTTGAGGCATGAAACATGCAACACGTTGTGGATCCGGCTATGTTCAGGCAACTCTAACTCATATGCAACCTCTCCAACCCTCCTCTGAATTCTGTAAGGACCATAGAAGTGGGGTTTAAGTTTTTCTGCCCCACTATGCTTGAGAGAAGACTGCCTATAGGGCTGCAACCTCAAAAATACCGTCTCCCACCTCAAAAGTCCTCTCGAACCGGTGCTGGTTTGCATATAACTTATGTTGGTTTTGGGCATGTTGGAGGTTCTCCTTGAGCACTTCCAGTATATCATGACTTTGTTGTACCAAATCCTTGGCTCCCGGCACTCTACTATCTGTCAATACCAAATCCACAAAAGAAAATGCATCATACCCATACAAAGCCTTAAAGGACGACATACCAATGGACATGTGATATGGCATAATGTAGCAATGTTCACCCATGTACAACCACTTAATCCAAGCTAGTTGTTGCTCTGAAACAGTTCCGTAGATATCCTTCAATTCATTTATTTACTATCTCTGTTTGCCCATTAGTTTGCGGATGATAGCTAGTGCTAGGAGTCAATTTTGTGTTCGTCAAACGGAAGAGTTATTGCCAAAACAAGCTCATAAACTTGTTGTTCCTGTCATTCACAATGTTTCTAGGTAGCCCATGAAGTCTAAAAACTTCTTTGAAAAAATATCAGCCAGTAAAGGTGCATTGTACTTGACTGGAATAGGGAAAAAGTGAGCATATTTAGTGAGCCTATCAACCACCAGAAACATGCAACTCTTACCTTGAACCATGGGGAGTCCTGTGATGAAATCAATGGAGATACTTTCCCATTTTTGAGTGGAATTGGGCAGGGGCTGCAACAAGCCAGCTGGAAAAATTTGCTCAACCTTATTTTGTTGGCAAGGGAGGCACTCCCGGATGTATTGAAGGACCTCCCTGTCGAGTTCCTTCCGAAAGAATCTTTCCCTTGTTTGTACGTTTTGAAATACCCCGGATGTCTAGCCTAGGGTGTATCATGAACTCTCATTATTTTATGTTTCATCTTAGATTTAGGGACCAAAAAGATCTTATTTTTGTAGAAAATTAGAGCATCTATTTTTTTTAAAACTAAAATGATTAAGCACAAAACGAAAATCCCAGTTACAAGACTTTCTCCTGGTCCACCAAATGAACCAGTTTTCATGCAAATCCAACGGGAGCATTCCTGGATCGGTAATGCTCCAAGCGGAGCCATTAGGCCCACTTGGCAAGGGAGTCCGCAACATTTCACTCTCGGGGAATGTGTTGGAAAGAAAAGAATCTATAATTTTTGCTGAGAAAATTACGATTGTTTAGTAAATTGATCACCTTGCGAATCCGATTCTAACATTGAAGTATCCCCGTTGACAGCAGGATTTCACTGCCTCGAGGATAGCCATAGCTTCCATCAAATTATTTGTGTAGCAGCCTTTATACCTCGAGAAAAGAAACTGAGTGCTCCCAGTGCTATCCCGCCCAATGCCACCTATCCCTGCCTCCCCTGGGTTCCCCCGTGAGGAGCCGTCAGTGTTCACAACAGTAAAAATCCTGCTTCAGGAAGAGTCCAGCGACCATTCCTGTCAACATGCGCCTGCAAGATTCTTCCCCTCCACGCATTGCTGTTGCTCAACAGTCCATGGACAGGTCCAGCCCCAGGTGTCTATAGAACTGGCCGCTCCAGAATCCACTTTGCTCCTAGTCCGCACCTGACAAGGAGCGTTTCTTGCAGCGCGCTGATGATATTTGTCCACAGAAGCCTTAACTCCAGCTCAAGTTCTTCTGTTTCTCTCCAGCCACAAGTTCCATAAAATGAAAGCAGGTCCGATCGCCCAGGCGTTTTGTAACAGGGAACTCTTTGCTGGCACAACTCCGAGTCTATTCCAGAACTCTGTCAAAGACGAGACATGCCAACAAGGAGATTCCCAAGCACTCCACCACAAATGCCAAACCTGTTTAGCAAACGGGCACTGGAAGAAAAGATGAGCCCCTGTCTCCTCACCGTTATGACACAGGACACAAATAGAAGGCCCCTGAAATCCACGTCTGCAAAGATTGTCCCAGGTGAGACATCTGTTGTGTGTGAGCACCCAAAGAAAAAAATTACATTTGGGCCAGACACCCGGTTCCAAATTTTCTTCCCCCACAGGAACTGCCCTCCATCAGCAAATTGCTTAGACAAAGTCATATAACCAGAAGCCACAGAATACTGACCAGAGGCATCACCCCCCCAGGCAAGAACGTCCTGTCCTTGCAAAGCGCTGCACCCTCTGGCTTCAAGGATTTGGGATAATTCTCGCCTCTCCTCATCCTTACCTCCCAGCGGCCAGTCGGAGGAAGTTTTCCATTTGAAACCATTGGTTCTACCCAAGCTAAAAGCTTCTTTGTAATGCATCACCGTGTCCCAACCGACAGAATGGAATGAATCTGCAAGAGGCTGCAAATGCGGATGCGAATGTAGAAGTGGAGGCGCCCCATCCCATGAATCTTCCCAGAATAATGCATCCGTCCCACTATTGCACATCCAGAAGAGGTCGTGTTTCACAAGCTGAGCTCCTAGCTTAAGGGTACTCCATATCATCGACCCCCTTCCCTCCAGGGGGAGCCTGGATATATCATGGGGCTCAATGCCGGGAAGATACTTGGCTGCCAGAATTCGGGCCCATAGGGCCGACTGATTAGTGCACCATCTCCAGTAAAGCTTGGCAGCCAGAGCTTGGCTGGCCAAAATGGCCGAACGCAATCCAAGGCCACCCTCCTGTTTTGGTTTGCATTACATCTATTACCTTGTACCTCTCATCTTCATTTTTACCTTAAAGGGCAACAGTAGGAAATTCATTTTTTGCATACTCAAATGTTATAAAACCTTCCAATCCGCTGTAATTTCAGTCATAGAACAAAGATTAGGCCTCCTAGACAATGCATCTGCAACTACATTATTCTCCCCTTTGACATACTTAATATCAAAGTCATAGGATTGAATTTTGCTTACCCACTTTTGTTGCTTATCACACAAATCAGTTTAGTTGAAAAAATATTTCAGACTATTGTGATCAGTTTTGACCACAAACTTGCCACAAATTTTAAATTAGGCTAGAGCTACATGATTCGAAATCATAAATGGAGAACCCCCCCACCTCTTTGAGTTTCCGACTCTCAAAAGGCTATTGGGTGCCCTTTTTGCTTTAAAACAACCCCCATACTAAGCATCACATTCCAGCACAAAAGGAATGGAGAAATCCAGAACAAGAAGTAACGGTAATGAACTCATCACGTCCTTGAGTTTATCAAATGCTATTTTGGCTGTTTTAGACTAGTTGAAAGCCCCCTGTTTAGTGAACTCTATCAACGGAACATCAAGTTGAGAAAATCCCTTGACAAGCTGTCTATAGTAGTTGCGCAAACCCAAAAACCCTCTCAAATGTGTCATGGTAATAGGTGGAGGCCAATCCATGATTGCTTGGATCTTTTGTTGATCCACATGGACGCCTTGGGCATTAATCATGTCCTAAATATAAAATTTTAGACATTCCAAATTCACATTTAGACTCTTTTGCAAAGAGTGTTTGTTGTCCCCAAATTCACAACATTATGTCCAAGTGTTGAAGATGCTCCTCTCATGTTTTACTATACATTAGGATGTCATCAAAGAAGACCAACACAAACTTCTTTAAGTGTTGCCTAAAGACATTGTCCATACAAGATTGGAAAGTTGCTGGAGCATTAGTCAATCCAAAGGGCACAACAAAAAATTCATAGTGCCTATATTGACATCTAAAAATTGTCTTTTGAACATCCTCTTCTCTTACCTAAATTTGGTGATATCCAGTCCTCAAGTCAATCTTGGAAAAGTAGATGGCCCCAAGTAGCTCATCAATCCTAGGTATGGGATACTTATTTATGATGGTCTTTTTGCTCAAAAGACTATGCACATCCTCATAGTTCCATCCTTCTTCACTAGGACAACCGAATAAGCAAAAGGACTAGAACTAGGTCTTATCTGCCTCATATCCGAGAGCTCTTTGATGGATTTCTCAATCTCTTCCTTGTACGCTTTAGGATGACAGTATGGAGGGGTTATTACCGCTTTAGTTTCAGGTTTCAATTCAATGATATGATGAAAACCCCTTTCTAGTGGTAATCCATGTGGAATGCTACTAAAAACCTTGGCATGATTATCAAGGATGGGCTGGATATCCTTATGATGTTACTACTGTTCCAAATTCTGATTTGTAGAACTCACAAAACATTCGGCTGCCCAAACAATCTGCCCTCTATAAAAAGCCCTTTCCATCCCTTGCGCTGTCACTACCATAGGGGCTCCAATAGCCATACCGCGCAACACTATTTCCTTGCTGATTTGAACTTCAGCTCCATAGTTTGGTAGTTTTGAGTGAATTCTCTTAGAGAATGCAGTGATTGCACTCCAAGGATTAGGTTGGTCTCACCAATCCCAACCACAGAGAAATCATCTTTAATCTTATGCCTTCTCACAATAATATTCAGATTTTAAATTTTTTTTGTACATGGAATGGTATAGCCATCCACCATGGTTACATTGAAGCCTTTGAAATCTACAATTTGTAGCCCACATCTAGATGCTAAGCCTTCATCAATGAAGTTGTGGGCTGCCCCACTATCAATTAAAACTGTTATTTTCTTACCTTGCAACACTCCTCTCACTTGTAAAGGGTGATATCTAGGAACACCGGACAATGTGGCAAGGGTTCCACCCATGTGGTCACCCTCTTCTTTCCTTTCTTGCTCCTCTTCATTAGGGGCTGCCCCTTCTTCTTCGTCTTCTTCTTCTCCACCATATACTACCTCAATGTAATGAACTTGCCATTTGCTAAGGCAATGATGACCTGGTGTCCAAGGATCTTTGCAAGCGAATCACAAATTTCTCCTCCTTAACTCATTCTTTGATTCCATTACTTTGTTTGTCTTTGGCAGCTCCTTTTGCTGTCCATTACCTTGCTGATATGGATTTTTTTGCCGTCCATATGGGGCTGTCCTTGGCTACTTGAAAGGTGCAGTCCTAGGCTGTCCTAAAGAAGGATTCCTTTGCTGTCCTAAAGGCAGAAAATTACCCTTCGGTGCTGTTGTTCCAAGATCAAAAGCCTTTTTGATGGCTTCTTGGAGGGAACAAGGGTTGGAAGCCTTAAACCAAACCCTTGAGTGGGTCAGCCAACCCTTACACAAACAAAATTACAAGCCTCCGTTCGGAAACATCCGGTACCATCACTGAAACTCTTTGAAAATCAGTCACATAATAATCCATGGAAGTCTTTTGTCTCAGCGGCGCTAATTCCCTAAAATGGAGTTCCGGATCAGCCCTATCGAACCTCTCAATCAACCTCTTGCTGAACTCATCATAAGAGTTGATGAGGTTGTGCCCTTGTGTCACCAAAAAATGGTACCACCACTCATGTGCCGTGCCCACAAGATGCAAAGTAGCAAATTTGATGGCTTCATCTTCCATCATAGGTCAGAGGGAAAGGTATGTATCCACCTTTTGGATCCAAGTTCGAGCGATACTCTTGGTAGATCCATCAAATGTAGACAGAGTGAGCTTTCCCAAAATGTGCTGAATATTCCTCTGATTATTTTGAGGCCTAGGATCAACCCTAGGGCCCTCTTTGTTTCTCTTCAGTTGCATGAAGTTAGTGAGGGACATTTCTCCCTTGATTTCAAGCAAAAGAGTCATGTATTCTTCATAACTGGCAGTAATATCATCCATCACTGAAGGCTGAAACTCCACCTCAGGGATGACTTCCTCTCTATGGATGAAGTTAGGTTGAAAAGGCCTAGCTGAAGCTCCAATGGTTGCCCTCTCTGTAGGAGGAGGGTTATTGTTGGTTCTTGAAGCACTCCCCTCACCATTGGGAGGACGGTTTGCACTCATGCCTTGCATGGTGCGAATAAACTCAGCTATCATATAGTCGTACACTCTTGGTTTTGAGCAAATTTCTCAAACCGAACACGATCTAGATCATCCATATCCTTGTGCCTTCGCTGCTCAAACCCATCTGTTAGCTGTTCTGAACTATTTTTCTTTTCTCTTTCGTAATACCTAATCTCTCTGTCACTATTTGGCATGTAGGCAACTCTGCAAACAACTCAATCCCCACAGCTGGCAAAGAGATGGCTCTGATACCATTGAAATATCCCTTTTAGGGCCAAATTAAACAATTTCAAAATTTGTAGAAACCATAGTTACCAAGTTTGGAAATCCGAATCCATTCGGGAGGCCAAAAAAATGCGGAATGCAGAATTCTTGAAAAAATTCGAAAAAAAATCCAGTTCGGGAAAATAAAATAAAAATGTGTAAAATATTATATATATATATATGCAAAATATTTCAATCAACTAAATAATGGACATTAATTTAACACTTGCAACATAATAAAAATATATTATGATATTATTAATTTAAATTTTATCATATATTATATAAATAATTTATCTGTAATATAAAATAAAATTAAAATTTAAAAAAAATATTAAAATGAAACATTAAAAGTAAATATTATAAATTATAATATAAAGGAAAATACACATAAAAATAATATTATAAATACGTAAACCTAATTTAGATTTTTTAATTTATATTTAAATATTTTATAATATAAATATTAAGTACACAAACTTAAAAAACAGAATTAAGATTTTAAAAAACTTAGACAGCAATACTTTTTAAAAAAAAAAATAATTTAAATTAAACAAAATAAAAAATAATAATAAATATAACCTAAATATTTTTAAAACCCTAAATCCTAATTATGTTTTTTAACTCTAACCCTAACCTTAACTATTCTCTCGCTCGAAAATCTTCAATTCCAAAATAAATTTCTATCAAAGCAAAAAGAGATTATGGGAAAAAAAATTGTTTTCAGGTATATAAGCCATAAAAATCACGACCAACAGCAAAAATCACGATTTTTGGGCAGATTAATTGGGTTAAAATCGTGATTTTAAAAAAAAAGGATTTTTTTTGGCGATTTTTGACATTTTTGGGGTAAAAAACATGATTTTCAACTGTTTTTTTTGGACGTTGACTTGAAAAAAACCCGCGATTTCCCCCTATCATTTTCGCGGTTTAGGGCACGCGACTGCTTTTTTTTTGGGTTTTTATTTTTTTTATGGGATAAAATGCTCGAACCACATCAGATAATCTGGCAGATGAAAAAAATCCGGATATTTCCGGATTTGGCCGAGATGCGGTCAGATTCGGTAACTATGGTAGAAATCCTAACCAAAAATTGCAAAATTTTGAAAAGATCTACCTAGGCATGAAAATAAAATTCAGACCTCACAGAAACCCTAAAAAAATATGAAAATTCAATCAATTTATTTAACACATCAAATCTGATTTTTTTGAATAATTTGCAGCCCTGTAAATTAGAATAAATTACTGCCGAGTGTATGAATGATGAAACACAATAATTCAGCAACTGAATAGTCCTCAAGCTGAGTTTTGACCCCTCTAGGGAAGTCGCTAGCCTCCAAAAGACCTCTTTGAGTTGCACTTCACCTCAAATGGCATCCCTAACTGCTGCGCCACCCTCCAATTGTGTCCTAGATGACTGAAATGATGATGTTTTGCCCAACCGTGACCTCCAAATGAAGTCACCAAGAAGATGTTGAGGGATTTCGTCTCCAAATTTGAAAGTAGACGAGGGTTTTCATCCTCAATGGCTGAAAGTGCAAGAAATCATGCTTAAAGGAATTAATTGATAGAATGAACATCGATGCCGAAAATGAACCTCTCCACCTTCCTTTATACCGTTTTCCCTCCAAACCAACTCCCAAGTGGGGCGCTCCTAGTGGGGGGAAAAATTTAAATATTCAAAAACTGATTCTCCTTATAATTTCTAATTAAGGGCAGACTTGCTCAAATTAGAAAGTCCCTTGTTTTTAAAAGTCAAATTGGAAATAAGTTGCCGACATAAAGTTACTTTTTGGCAACTTGAACAAAACACCATGTTCTCCTTTTTCCTTCCTTCCCGTAGCCTATGGGAAACCAAAAGAATAGGCTAAGGGCCTTAATTCCTTTCTGCACCCGAGAAGGGGACATGACAAAAAATGGCGAACTTTGGCAATTTTTTGATGCCCAAATAAAAATTGGTGAATTTCAAAATTTATCCAGAAAATTCGCCGAACCTTGTAACATTGTGCAAAACATACACGACTATAATCTGTTACTAAACTTTATCGACAATCCGAAAGAATTAAATTTTGACCTCTTGAAAAATGTATTATGATGGTCTAAAATAGACTTTTTTATCATTACTTTCCCTGATGACTTATCCTCTATGGGTTGTTTTCTATCTTCATCTTGTACTTGATTTTGATAAAGCTAAGAAAAAAACAACAAAGATGTGTCTTAAATATGATACGATTCATTCATATACCCATTGGATGCCAGTTCTTCATATATATATATATATCAAACTGAAAACCAAATTTTGTGGAATACTTGGAGGAAACTCAAGATTTTCTCTCATGGGATCTACTTTTCCTATCTTATGCCCCAATTTTTCTCCATTAAAATGAGGAATGGTGAATCACTTCTCATGTAATTTTAATTTTGAATTTTTTCAAGTGGTTACAACTGGCTGGTGCCAGCCAAGCTACTTACTAAAATATGTTAAGACTGACTTGATAAGCCTTTCAGCTTGTCCATTATATTGAAGTTGAACTTGCTAGCCATCAGTCAACCTCTTTCTCTATGGAGTTGAAATCTCAAAAGCTAATTTTCAACCTTGTTCAGTTTCTATCTTAACTCTACATGGGCCCAGTTCAAATTTGCAATAGCCTTAGTTTGGGTCTTATTTTTTGCTCACTTTGTTGATCTTCTGGTTTATGATTGCATCTCAATGGATGCCAAAGATACCCATACCTAGTTTTTCAATTTTTTCTGCAGCTCTCAAGGCAGGGTTTCAAATCCTTCTGGCGTGACAAGGTTACATATCTTTTTTGGTTCCTTGATATTGATGCCGAGGAGGACCCCCACCCTTTAGAGTCATTCATCAATGCTCCTAATCTCGCTGAACATGAAATCATTTGAAGCATTCACAAGGAAATCTACAAAGCATATCTGAAGATGATATGAAAAGAGATAAATGAGCCTTCAACTCCTATGCTTCTGCATTACTGTTAGCCTTGTATTCACTTTCAGGGTGGCCTATTCCACATCTCAGTGTATTTTAGACATATGCTTCATTGTTGTTTAATATTCCCTTTGGTCCAGCTTTGAGTTTTCTCCCATCAACTTCATATGAAGTCAGAACAGCACTTAACATCACATTCCATGAGAATGGCCGCGGCATATTTGGAGACTGTCTTTGGGGAGCTCGATCTAAGGATAATTTTCTCTTCCGGTGTTTTCTCTCTATTTGATATCATTGGATGCTACAACTATGTGTTCAGACACTTGCAGGGCTCGTCGGTGACAACCATTCAGTAAAGACCTGAAATATTTAATCTTTTAATTAGAGAAATGTTCTAGCTCAGACAAAAACCCCTTGGTGCCAGATCTCCCCAAATTAACAACCTTAAACGATTAACCTCTTACTTCCAAACATTAGACGGTTTGTCTTGTAAGGGATCTCATGTCTACATGACACATAATAGTTTGGTCAGACTTTGTAGTCAATAGAGATTTTAGCGAGATAGCATTGCCAACCTCATCAATGTTTTTTCTTGTTTTTTATTGGTCTCAAATGTTAGAAGAGTGACTGACTAGAACAACCTCTGCATATCTTCAGTATTGTTGGTGTTTCCATCCATTCTTATACATGCCTCTTCTAATTATTGCTACTCTTATCGTTCCTATTTTATCTTTCTATTCCATTGTACAATGCATAATTTACTTCTGCTCTTTTTTCTATTTATCCTTTATTGGAGCTGCTATAAGCACCCCAGTTTTTAATTTTGACCATCATATCTATTTTGCAGCTTCTTTGGTTATTTTTGCCTTTAGCCTTTAGTCAACATTAATAATTAAATTACATTAATATAAATTAGATTACATGTTTAGCTGATTTTGGTGTGATTTACATAACTGAGGTCGACATAACTTCTATCTAACATCGTATCTCAGATCTGCATGACTTTTGATAACTTGGTCGATCTCTCTCTTTCTAGATGATCAATGCCTTTGAAACTGTAAGTGCCCTATTTATCTTCACATTTTGCGACCATGAAATGATTAAGGGTTAAGACATTGGATGATTATATACTAGAAGATTTCTATATATGGTGAAATGACGTCCATAGCATAAGGCATAAAAGTTGTCTCTTCTTAAAGTCCATTTCTATTTATATTTTCTTGTCTCCCGATGTTTAGGTGCGTGATGCATTTAGGAGGAAATGTGAGGACCTTAGGCAGCAAGAGTTGGATGGAGAGAAAGTTCAAAGTAAATTACAAGATTTGAAGGTTTGATAATGCTCCCATCTCTTTGCAACTATTCCTCTTGCATCTGAGTTGTTTAGCATTTACTTTATACGCAATCTCTATCCTGAATTTTATTTTGCAGAACCAATTTTTACAGTGGTATTGGTCTCCTCTGCCAGGAATCT
Source organism: Torreya grandis (assembly GCA_037957365.1). Classification (NCBI taxonomy): domain Eukaryota; kingdom Viridiplantae; phylum Streptophyta; class Pinopsida; order Cupressales; family Taxaceae; genus Torreya; species Torreya grandis. The sequence goes on along the minus strand of JARHVA010000033.1, from coordinate 1,878,953 downwards.
TACGAGATTTTGTCATCAGAGGAGGAAAGAAGGTTTTATGATTGGAGTTTAGCAAGGGTTGAAAACCAGGATAGATATGTTTGGCCTTATGAAGTTGACATAACTCAAAAGTCATCTGCACCTGGTCCTGCAATGGTACTTGCTCTATTCTAAGTTTTATTAGTTTTTTTTTGATAGACTCTGATGTATGATGTGCTAAATCAATTTTGACACTTCGTTTTTACTCCATTTTTTTTTCAGACGGGAAAGTTTTAACTGATGTGTAATATTTTTTTTGTTTTATGTTGTGGTGGATTTTTTGGGAGCACGAGAGTAGGGGAATTTAATCCTGCACTTCTTTAGATATTGAAAATGATTGCATTACATGCTCATACATCTTACAGTACTATTTAATTTGTCAACAACTGCTTGTAAAAGGCAATCATGATTCCCATCTTATGTAACTAAGATAGCGAAAATGGCTTAGATACAAAAAGTAGTTGAATATGTTGACGAAATGATCAGTGAAGAACCACAAATTTTAGATATTGCACACCTACTAGCATAAGAAATATGGGAGCAGTGTCTAAGTGGATAAGAAGTTCCGTAAAACCGATGCCAACTTCTGGATAGTCGTGTTAAATACCTAGCCAAAATGGATTGGATAAGACTCAAACCTAGGACCTCCCAAAGACCGGTCTGGATACTCTACCAACTGAGCTCTCAGTCCAATGTTGGTTCAAGATTTCAAGTTAAACCTTCCATAAGGTTTACATTTTAAATTTGTAAGATTTACACAACCAAATGAACTTTTATATGAACTTCTGGATAGTTATGTTTAATACCTAGACTGGTGTTTGGGAGGTCCTGGGTTTGGGTCCTTGCTAGTCCATTTGGGCTAGTTATTAAACACAACTGTCTGAAAGCTCAAATCAAAACTCATTTGGTTGTGTGAAGCTTACGAATTCAAAATGATGAATATATTTCAACAATTTTGGAGAACCTCAAGGAGTTCCAACAAGTGTGTCCCTATTGCACAATCTACTTTCATTATGGATACAAAAATTAATATTCTGCATTTTGATGTCGCTTTAAATGTGGAAAGCTTGGATGCATGGATATGAAGTTTGGAGTCTTATTTACAGACACACAAACTTAGTGATGCTCAAATAAACCATGTTTGTGCAGTGTACATAGAGAAACAAACCCTCACATGATGGCAACCCTTAGGGTGACACAATTTTCAACAATAGGGTCATTGTTTGAATATGCAAATGTAGGGCCTAGTTATTCAAATATTTCCGGACAATTGTAATATAATAAGCAAACAATGCTGAAATAAAGAATGCACAAGATATCTGGAACATCAATTACATTCATGTGCAGGAAATGTATATCAGATGACAGTGGGAACACCAAGGAGATTACACATGAGAGATCCTTGACCATAAAGACATGTTGGCTTGACTGGTGGGGAGGTTGCAATCAACCATCGCTAACCACCCAACCGACCAAGACATAATAAAAAATTAAAATAGGTCTCGTACAGTGCCAAATACAAAAACATAAACTAAGTCAACTTATTCTTTCAAAGACATCTTTATCTACAACCATAGCTGGCTTAATACAAAATGTCTGACTACTCATGACAAGTAAATGCCTAGTGAAATATAAACTCTCGTACATCTACCCCATCCATAAAACTAGTTGGCATCCTTTCCAACACTTAGGAAGACCCTAGAGGGTGAGGTGGTGTACTAACCTCCACCTATTCTGTAAGTAGCTTTGAAGTAGAACACTGCTCTTGCTGGTCAAGCTTTGGAGGGTAAAGTGTTGATTCTGTTGTGGACCTTTCTCCAAAGTCTTTAGTTGCTTGAGCTCTGCTTGCAATCTCACTACTTCACTTTGTTCCCTCTTCAAGTCTTCCTCCTTCCTTGCACATTCTGCATTTCACTGTCAATGCCGCTTCTGCAGTCCTCTTTATCTTCTGGTGAATCTCTGCCAACTTAGTCACACTATTGCTGCTCCGTAATTAATTGCCCTAAGAGCTTTACTAGCTCCCTCAGTTGTCTCCAAAATCTGCGGTCTTTTTTTTTCCAACAAGATGTTGTACTTGGCATTCTTGGTTTTTTTTTTTTGGAGTTCATCCTCCAAATGCTGGCACTTGGACAAGAATGTATCTCCCTCCTGTTTCCAATTCTCTCTCTGTTAGGAGTGCTTCTCTCTCTTTCCAACTCTCACTCTGCACTCAACACTTCATGCCCCGCAGTTAGCTGAACATATGTTTGAGTCCAGCCAACCTGAGCCTATGTAAGTCTCTCCTTGGAACCTAGGGCTCATATAAATAGACCTCTCAATTACATGGTCAGAGATTGCATTTGTTCCATGATATCTAGATGGACAAATGAACAAGCCGTTAGGGAGGTTGGGGGACCCACTGGTTCTGATGTTCAGGTCCAAGTCTGGCTGTCCAATCTGTCCTGCCAACAAACTACAAAAATAAGCTACATGCTGCTCTATGGAAAGCAGATAATGTGTGCCAATCTCTGCCATCAGCGTCTTGATTCTTTCGCCTCAAGCAGAGCATGGCCAAGTGGTACTATCTGTGTAAGCAACTTATGCAATGCATCATAGGGATGGGTCTGTGTTGGCTCAAGGAATATAAATGAGAATAATTCTCATTCTCTTCTGATTGCTTCACACTCTCTGAATTGTGAGGGAAACACATTTCTGAAGGGGAGGGGCGTGCTACACTCTTGTTTGTACATTTGTCATATGTATGGATGGGTTATGGAGTAACTTACCTGTGGCACGAAACCCATTGTCTTAGTGCAGTTTCTAGATTCCAATAGTTGGCCTTATTATCGTTTATGGGGTTACCCCAACCTAATTGAGCTATAGAAAGGGGTGAGATTAATTTAGACATCCTAAATGGTAAGATTTCATTTGTGGCTTAAGCATTTGGGACATTCCCCCCCTCAAAGTGGCACTATTGTCTTTTTCTATTATTAAGTAATTTTGGGCTTGAGCCATACAATTCTGCGTATATCTGCTTCATAGCATGCACCTGTGCATCTGTTGCATTTCTTGTGCTAGTATCCTAACAAGGATTCTGAATGAAGCAGCTTTAAGTTTTTGTGAAATGCAAGCAGAAGTGGAAGCTGGAGGTTTGGTGATCGGTCACTTCCTCGATGATGGCGAGCTGGTTCTGCTGTCACCTGTGTGACATAGTCCAATTGTTGCATAAGGAATGGTTGTTATACAAATTGAGAAACTAGTATGTACTTGACAGCCTCATATCTATTAATATGGGTTCAATTCCTCACAATAATAATTGCGGTGGTAGTAGTTGTTTTTATACTTGTTTCCATACAAGAGCTATTATGTATGTTGGTGGTAGCATAATTGTTTAAGAGGTGTGTGTGTCAGTGTAACCATATGATGTATTGTTTCTTTTGTGATGTAATATAATGGAGGATGGGATGTTCTGTGCTTATTTGTGCTTCTTGTCTATTGATGTATGACGTCTCTTTTTCTAAAGATATGGATGAATCCAGACATAGATATGTTATATTTAATATCATGCTTTCTCATGGTTAACCTCACACATTGGAGTCTCGAGTAGCCCTCTATGTGCCTCAGGGGAACACCATTTGGGTTGATATCTAGTGTCATTAGGTGGAAGTCAATACTCCAACCAATTTTTGGTTGTTGGGATCCTATGCCCTTGCCATTTGGTGAAATTCTAGGGCCTAGGCTACAACCAAGTGTTTAGATGTTGAGTTCCCACACAGTCCTAAAAAAGGTCAATATAGCAGAAGTTAAACCAAACCCTTCTTTTGCTATCCATGGCCAGTTGATGCGTAGAGCTTCATAAGTTGTTGGAAATCTAGTTATGTGGATATAGCAATCAGACATGGGTTTCAAGCAACCAATCATCCTTGAGGAAACTCTCAATGCCTAACTCTGAAACCAAGGCAACGAGTCATTTTGGCCTTATCCTCATTTCCAATTTGGTAGCCTACTAAAATTAATTACCCGTTTTAGAGGACATAGATTGTTTGTGTGCTCTTATAAATGATGTACATAGTTTAAAGGCATAGGCAATGGTATAGTAATGGATTGCAGTGCAGTTCTAAGCACACTCATTCATGCCACGACAATCATTCATGTCCACATGGCCTTGAAATTGATGAAAATATCCAACAGTTTTCTAGAATCTTTGTGACAAGGATAAAAAGAAGGTAATTATTGTAGGGAGTGAATGGGTACTTAGTAAACTAATGTCTCCATTTTAGGTGCGATGTATTGCTGGCCCACATTTCATGCCCACAGAGTACCATAGGTACAACCTATAATCTATTTATCTCTTTGATGGTTTTCCAATCTCACAATTCCCCTTCTACATATATTTTGCAAAAGGTATAATGCTCTCCAACCTCATTGGGTTCTCTTCATCCTGCATGTTTCCCAGCTGAGTTTGTTGTTGAAGTCTAAGCCTAGATACTTGTATTACATCACTATCTCTAGTGACTTCCCCTCAAAACTGAAGTCTATTTGTTTCTTTACTTTCCAAATAGAGAAGACCACAATCTTTGTCTTGCCAATGTTTACCTCCATCCATACTTTACAAAATAGTTCTAAAGCTTTCAAGTGTTCTTTCAAACTTTGGATTGTCTTTCCTATTAGAATAAAGTTGTCAGTATTGAGGAGAAGTTTTATCACATAGTTGGTCACATGTACTCTACCACCTGACATGTCTATCCACACTATTTTTTTTTTGACAAAGAATGTCCAAGGGCCAAGTAATATTAAAACCTATTTTATTTGACAAGGACTTCATGTCTAAGGACCAAGAACATCAAAACCTCACAAAGGCTCGTTGGCTCACAACACTTAACATCTCCATTCAAATAGGGTTCAAGGTTCAAGAAGTCATTCATTGCCACTTGTCAATGTAGGAGGTGCTATTTTATTCTTAAAAAAAGGCAAAATATAAGCTTGTAAACTTTAGTATTCCAGCTGTCCACTTAAATTTCTCGCCCTTCCAACGCACAATTGCCGTTTGCCATCTTCAAATAAGTCTCAGTCCAAGGGTATTCATTACAAAGGCCAGTCAACTCATGATACGCAACCAATCCTCTCTCCTCTCAAAACAAACCATTAGACACTTTTTGTCGAATCATGGATGAATTGAGTTTAAAATGAAAAAGTGCTCAAAAGGATTTTAAAAGCTACAGGCCATAGTTTCGCTGTCTCTCGATGGTAGATTTGAACGTTGGAAAAATATGGGAAACTTCTTATAAGAATTAACAGCAAGAGGATGCACCTTTAGAAGCAGATACTCAAACTAGGGTCCAACTTTCCAAATCCTCTCTTTCAGCATTTCTCCACTCCTTGGCAATGCTTTTTGTTCTTGGGGTCCCATAGATTGTTTTGGTCTCATGGACATAACTAAAATCTCTATCTATCTGTCTTTCTTAGATTGTTCTCTTGTTGATTAGAACACTTCCAGTTGGTGAACAAGGAAGATATTACACAGAAAAAAAGATTTTTTTGGTAAACAAAAGCTGCAACTATCACCTGCCTGTCCAATAGAAATTTGTCATTTGTCAAATAGAGATACGCTTTGTCAAGGAGAAAGATATTGTTTAAGGAGCAGATTTTAATTTTATAAGTTCTCCAGAATCTGTCAGAAGACAATATGATTTGCTGTCACTTGTCAAGGTAGGGAGGTGTTGTGGCAAAGAGTGTGAAGGCTTTCAAAAACATTGACTCATCTTAAACTTAAACTGCTCCGAATTTCAGCTGTACATTTCACACGCCTTCCTTCTAATTTGCTTCTCGTACATGGTGGGTAAAGAAGACTCTTCGTTTGAAGGATGAAAAATTTAAAGCATCCGTGATAGTTTATACTTCACCATCTTTCTCCTTTGCCAAAAAGAATTCGTCCAGTCTGTCCAGTAATCATTGTTGACCACATGCTGAAAAAAAATGAGCCTGAAAATTTAAAGGTTATAAAGAATTCATACTAAGTGAAATATTAGTCTTTTTCTTTTTTAAATTCGTCCAACTTCATCCACTATCAAGAAATCCTAGCGGAGAAGATTTAAATGAAAAGAAGATATAAACAGAAAGGAAAGCTTAGAGTTAGGGTGAAGACATAAATATGTCTCCCAAATTTTCAGGGTTTTGGGGAATTGGATTCTCACATGTCCCCTGCAGCATATTTGAGTTTGGCTTTTTTGAGAATCAATAAAATTGACATGTTTGATCTTTAGATATTTGGTGCCGTTGAGTTTGTGTAATTTTCTAAATTTTTTTAAGGTTATGTATTTTTTTGGGGTATTTTACAACTTTTTTCTTTTCTGGAAAGTGGGAACCAAGTTTATGTTTCCAATCATTAGCAGGTTTGTCTTCTGACAAAACAAAGACACAACCATTATTCGTGAATCAAAGGTTGTTGAGCTTCAAAATATTAAAGAGATCAAGCAAAATATTTACTATTGAATGAAATTAATAAGGCATATAACGTGGGAGGCGGAAAAAATGTTTAATTTAAAGAGGTCATTGTGTTGTGTATTGCATAAACCAAGCTCAAAGTCCATTGTTGTAAATGATGTGGTAAAATTTTCAAGGAGTCATTCATACTGCCAAGGCCTCTTTTGCGTGCACAGTTAATGCTCAAATGCATTCGCCATCGCTTTAAGATTTTGAGTTTGATTCTCTCATTGAATGGATTTCAGTGAGGTTTTCCATTTCAAGTTTGTCATCTTTATCCCATTGCATTTCACATTAAATAGTATCAACCTTTTTGAAAGCTGCCACATATTTACTACTGGATATCTAGTGCAGTTTGCTAACATTCAGTTCTTGAGCTAACTCACCCCACTCAAAATTGTTGTTGTGTCTCTCCTCTTGCTTCAAGGCTTGCCAAGTGAATTTTATAAATCCAAATGGATAAGACAGGAGGCAAAGCCAAGCAACAAATAGGTGCATCAGGTACATAGAAATTTCACCACCTCCAGTGGTGCTGAAGTTTATAGTGCTTTACAATTAAACACACCTCTGGGCAACACAGTCTCAATTTTTTTATTACTTAAAGAGAATTTGTGATCAGTGTCTCTCAGAAAATGCTACGAAAGAAGAGTTTGAGAAAAGAGATCACCTTAGTAATGTTTTAAATCCAACCTCCCTATAGTGGTGGCAAAAGCAGAACTGTTAGTGTCCTAGTGTCATTCAATGTCTACTAGATCATACCAATCATAGAACAAGAGTGATTACTGCAGAGAGTGGTACTATAATTGGGTCATTCAAAATGCTTAATGTGCATGCTATGTACCTCCTTGGTACCAAAAAATATTTTCAGTGCGGAAAAGGCGAGTGAATTCTTGTAGAGGCCTGATGTGGAAATGGTAGTAACATTTAATGGTTGGAGGTATGATGAAATTAAGTCTATTAACTAGAAAAATAGCAACCATGTCATCTCCGATTTCCAGAGAGATATTAAATATGTCATGATCCTGTTCTCAAGGTTGGATGGGGATGAATACACTACACATTTTGATGCCTAATATTTCCTATTGTTGTATCAACTATGGGATGAAATTACAGTATTCAACAGGGGAAATATTCTTTCAGATAATCTTGCCTGGGAAATTCAGACATATAAAGAGTTCCCCCCAGATCGGCAACTTGGTTTCTATATGGCATCATATTTATTGGACTGCATGTGTGCCTGGAATCCTTTTCTGAGGTTGAAATGGAATTTCCTTGAAGAACACAAATACTCTCCTGTTCAGGTGTATTGTCAGTTGTTGTGGAAGACGAATCAGACAACAAATGATTTTAATTATGCACTTGCAATCAATTCATCCCAATGGTGTATAAGCTAGTCTTCGGGAAAGAATTAACTCAATCTTTTTAGAAGGCCAATATTGCTTAGAAGGGGTTAGCAGGGAGACTTGTCTGGCAGGATGAAAATCATATTAGGTTACGTGGGACCATTGCAAATGCTTTTTTTGCTTGCGTACATGTCTAATTGCTTATTGCTCCAAAAATTAGCATATCAAATGGAGAATGGATTTAATGCCCTAGTATGGAAGGCAAAACATCTTAAAGGCCTTCAAATGTTTCCATAGGTGCCACCGATGACTGATTCTTAGGATGAATATAGTGCAATGATGGAGGATTCAGAAAAGTAAAATTTAGCATTATTGGAAATCCATGGCAAGCACAAAATTGAAGAGGAATATGTCTTTAGTTCCTTCATGTAGGACAAGATAATAAATTCCATAAAGAAATCTCTCAAGAAGAAAATAAAAGCAAAAAACCCAAGAAGTAGAGAACATCAATACAAAACAAATGGTTGCTACAGTTTAGGGCACTTCAAGTGAAGCCATGGGTGCAATGGATATGGATTGGCTAACATGAAAACTGCTAAGTTAAAGTCTTTGGAAAAGCAGGTACAAGATAAAAAATCAACGGATAGAGGCCTTGGGAGGGAAAGTAAAGCTTTCATATAACTCAGGCTGACTTAACAGTGCAAGAAAACTTTAGCTACCAAGCTCAAATATATACTTTATGCTTATAGCAAAAGGAGCAAAATGAGCAACGTGAGTTTGGTAATATTAGAGCTCAAATAGATTCATTGCAACAACAATTGCAAGATGTTCAAGCTAAATCTAATAACTTTAAGGCTTGAATGAACACATTGGAGATGTCGGAATAAGGCACTCGGCTTGAGATTGGTGGCTATAAGGCTCAAGTTTAAACTCTTCAAACACAGGTACATGAAGCTCAAGCACAAGATTCCAATAATCAGGTGATCACAGATAACACAAGCCAATCCCTACAGGGTAAATATGCGAGTATTGAAATGTTGTACAATTTGTTATATTTCTTCTAGAAGTTGGAGTTCAATGTGGAGAAAGAAATATATGCATGTTCTTCATGCACCCAAGAAATTCAAGAATCATCCTACAAGATTGCGTTAATAGAGAAATGGGAAAATCATTTAGGATGTAATACCTAGATTCAATTGGAAAATGCACTTTCCTCTCCAAAAGTAAGCTTATCATCATATACATTCTGTTGAGACTTTGCACTAATAGTTCCATTCCACAGGACAAGGTATTGAGATTGATTCTAGAACCTGCAAGCTATATGCAATTATGAAAATGTTTCCAAATCTCTTGACTGAGCAATGAGAACAATATTCGCCACCATTGCAGATGACTGCTTTTCAAGCAATAAACCCATGAATTCACATTACATATCCTACTCGCATTACAATGTTGTTTTTTCACGATTGGTATAAAAAATCAGTTAACTGTTCTATACAGTTTCTTCGTGTACCATAAATAGAATGCACTTATTTATAATAAGAAGGAATACCAAAAAAATGTTGACAAGCTGGAGCATTGGGGTAAAGATATTCAGAATGTGAATAAAATATGCTGTGTGCATTGATAATAGGTTAATAAAGTGATAGTTGGCCAGGGAAATATGGAATTCGAGGACTTTTGTCATATCCCTAAGAAAGAGACATTGGCTGAGCCTGATAGCACTAGAGGTGGTGTTCACAATATTGGGGGTGCTTTGAACCCAAACATTGATTTTATCGAGAGAATTCTGATTTGGCTTATACCCAAAGTCAAAACCTATCTTTGGGATGTCACAACAATGAGGGGAGGACTGGTTTAGATTGGTCGAAAGGTCAAGGGAGGTATCCGTTGGAGGCGAGCCTTTACCATCCTGATTGGCATGCAGAGCCTTTTCAATCTCAAGTTGATTCATGCTCTCTAGAGGGTGACTAAGGCTTTAGAGTTTAGATCTCGTGAAGTGGAGAGAAATTTTAATTTTAACAAGATTTCAAGTGGAGATCACTGTTTATTCTCTGAGGTAGGGTTTGTGGATGGATGCTTAGAGAGAAGGAAGCTGATGGGTGTTAGAAACTCAGTTCAAATCAAAGAAGTGGTGAAGGATTCCGGTTTCAAGAGGTCCAAGAAATGTTTGAAGCTAAGGGATGGGAGACTTAACCTAGTTTTGGGCGAGGATGTTTTAATGCACCAAGTGTTGGAAATGGAAGGTTTGACCTTAATAGGGCGATTCTATGACAAAAAGGTTTTTGACCAATCCGTTGGATTATCGATAGAGAAGGTTTGGTGCCCCTTTTTTGGTTATAGTCCCAAATTTTTGCCCTAGTCCGAGGTTGGCTCGCCTTCTCCTTCAAGGCGTTGGAAGATGTGGGTAGGATTCTCCAGTAATGATGGTATTGGGGTTATTCGTTAACTCTGAAAAGATGGTCCATGTGATTCAATCCGAGGTGGGAACCCAAATCGATTGAATCTATTTGGGTTAAGATTCAGGGTTACCATTGGACTCTGGTTGTCGAAGATTTTGAAGGAAATTGGGAATTGTTTGGGGCTTCTCGGTTGATTTTGATGAGATCTTAATGAAAGATCTTTGAGGTCCCTGGCAAGGATTCTAGTTAATTGGACTTGAGGGAAGGCCTGTTTGAAGTTATTGAAATTAATATAGGCAGATGGAACTATTTTCAGGCTCTTGATTATTCCAAAGTGCCTTTTCGTCGTGCCCGCTGTCATGCATATGGTCATTTGGAAAATAAGTGCTCTTTGAAGTTCATTAAAGGGGTGTGGAGACGTAAACCTCTAGAGTCATCGTTCCATAGAGAGAAGGCAAATGTTAGGGGTTCCTTAGAAGCAGAGGGGATGAACAACCAGGGAATTGAAAGGGGATTTCCATTGGACGGGCAACATCATTTAGGAGAAAGAATTGAAGCTGTTGTGGAACAACTCCAAGTCACTAAGGAGTCTAGTAGGGAAGCTGTTGAAGTTTTTAACTTGGCTCAAGAGAAAGGAATTGAGGATACTATGCTCGAGTCTGAGGAGAAGTGCAATTCTATTTTTCAGGAGGTTGTTGTCCATCAGATTGATCCTTCTTATACGGGTGAGTTTTGGTTTCCACTCCCCCTCTCTCCCCTTCCAATTCCCATAGCCCATTTCATTCATCTCTTGATCATTGACCATCCTTAGGGAATTCATCCTGTGTTCCATTTAAGTCAAAGGGAAAAGGTGAAAGGTCTCTTGAGAGGTATCACAAGAAGGGCAGTCATAAAAAGGTCCCCTAGGGTAATCAGCCTGCCCTCTTTTGGTCCTTATTTTCTTCCTGTCTTAACTTCTATTCAAGATAGGCTCATTGATCTATCCTCCTTCTTACAGGAAGGATAGTCATGTGAAGGCCATAATAGATATAATCTCAGATCCAAAAAGCTGGCAGTTGTTTATGAAGAGACAAAAATTTTAGGGGACTTAGCCCTGACTTAGGGAGGGAGGGTTTCAGCTATCTCTAGGGAGGAAGTCCTACATTTCTCTTGCCAAAGATAAAGCATTAAGGGAGATTCAAAGTGGGAAACAAAAAACTATTAATAGGGCACTTAGAACAAGCCAAACCACTTGGAAGGTTACCCCATGCTAATTCTCTAACCAAACTCTCATGGTCTAGGTTGTGACTCTAAAAATACTGCCCTTAGCGGGTTAGTTCAGCTTCACAATCCAGATGTTCTGATGCTCCAAGAGACTATGGGAGAGGGTAGAAAAGTAGAGAGTTTTGAACTTTTTTTTGAAGGATTGTAAATTTATTTCGCTGGATCTTGATGGTTGCTTTGGGTGGTTGATTTTGGGGTGAAAGAAGAGATCTTTAGGTTTCTTAATTCTGTTTTTGTGGTATCCGGGTTAGGTGTTTAGTTTTTTTCCATGGAGAAGGGGAAATTATATGCAGTGATCAATATATATGGGCTATATGAGAATAAAATTCACTTTTGGGATTCTCTTATGGCCATGGACTTCTTGAAGAATGAGAGGGTTATCTTGAGGGGAGATTTAAACTTTACCCTGAATAGATCTGACGTAATGGGGACAGCCATCTACAATCGACTCTCAAGCATGATTTTTTGTTCATAAATTAAAGGAGGCAGGGATGGTGGGTGTTCTATACAAATTGTTCCCACCTAGAGGAATACTAGGACTGGAGAAGACTATATCGCGGAGAGGCTTGATAGGTTGTTAGTCTCAGAGGATATCATGGAAGAGGGAGGAAGAATCAGGGATTGGGTTGAAACAGGCAGTGATTCTGATCTCTTCCCCATACTGCTCCAACTAGGCAATGAGGTTAGCAAACCTCCATGTCCATTTATGTTTAATCCGTTCTGGTTGGAGGATGGAAAGGATATGATAGATATTTGGGGAGTACAGCCTGTATTTATTTTGCAAATAATCCTAGGAAGGTGAAGGCAGTTGTCACAAATTGGGCTATTAAAAAGTCAAGATAGGAGTACCAATTACTTTCCTAAACTGAGTTCTACGAAGCATTGCTTGATGGTATTTATAATGAGTAGGCTAAAGCGAGGATAAGAGATTTGGAGGAAAAATAACAGAGATATACTATTAGCTCGTGAGGCAGAATGGAGATTGAAAAGTAGGGCAATTTGGTTGGAAGTCAGTGATGAAAATTCAAAATTCTTCCATATTTTTTCTTCCTGTTAAATGCCATCTGGGAATGCCTAAAGAGGATGGCTGTAAAGCTATGTCCTTTAATGAGCTAGCTGATTTGGGGGTAAAATATTTTAAGAATTTGTTCAAAGATTCTGAAAGGGAAAATTTAGTAGAGATTATGAAGTTCTCTACTTTCTTTCCTAGCTTTGCAAATGAAGAAACTAATGAGATGCTTCTGGAGGAGGTATTTAAGGAAGAATTAAAATAAATTCTCTCTTCTCTATAAAACAGGGAAAGTCTTGGCTTGGATCGGTGGACTATGGAGTTCTATTTAGGGTTTTATGATTTGGTAGAGGACTTGCTTAGGGTGATTGATGAGACTAAAGTTTCAAGGAGCATTCCCATGGGCATCAATACAACTTTTATTGCCCTAATTCCAAAAAAGGACAGCACTAAATCATTTGAAGATTTTAGGCCCTTATGTAATTGTCTGTATAAAATCATAGCTAAGATCATTGCCCAAAGGATCAAAAGAGTATTCTTAGATTCCATATCTTGTGAACAATTTGGATTTCTCAATGGGAGACATATTCATGATGCAATGGAAGTGGCACAAGAAGGGTTACACTCAATTAAACTCAAGAAATTGCCTACTGTTGTGGGTAAATTGGACTTGTCCAAAGCATATGATAGAGTTGGTTGTATCTCAGACTTTTGCTTTTTCATATTGGGTTTACTTGCAAGCTGTCAATTGGATTATGGGTTTTATTACCACTGTTTCTTTTGCAATTCTCATCAATGGCTCAACTTCCAAATTCTTCAAGTCTGAGAGAGGGCTCAGAGAGGGCTGCTCCTTTTTATAGCAGAGGGTGTCATGTCCCCTTCTCAGTGACATCTCTCAGAGCACAGGATTAGCCTATCATACAACCCTCGTAGGCTGATAGACTGGATAGAGGGTCACATTGGAGCTTGGCTCAGCTTCAGTTGGCAGAGTTTGATCAGTTGGCTTTCGTTTGGGCTCGATCGGAGACTTCTTGCAGAAGTTACTATTTTTAGCAGTTCCTGGCAGTCAGAGTGGGACCCCTGCTATTTTTAGTAGTATGGATTGGTAGCGTTCGGAATCACTTCAGTGTTTGTCAGCTTCAGACGGATCAGCCATCGGATGAGTAACGAGAGAAATATTAATATTTAATTGTATTAATTAAATATTAATTATTCGAAGACTATTATATTAAGTTATAATATTAAATTATAACTTAAGTGATTTTTAAGCTGAGGGGGCGCCCATTATCAGGAAGGGGCCAAATTTATGATTATATTTTATTATAAAATTTGGCCTAGACTATGGAATTAAAAATAATAAAAAGAAAGTGCGATTTTTTTTAATGAAAACCCTATTATGGAGGAAATCGCACTTCTAAGGTTATTTTAAGCTTTTGCCTTGAGAATCGAGCCATTATGATGATTATTGAGAATTGAAATTGATCAACTTTGATCTGAGCAAGAAGCTTCAGGGTTTCAAGTTCGAATTCCTTGGAGAACGAGCCATCTCCATTGGAAGCAATTCAGAGGGTGTGAAATAACACCCGATTTATTGCAGCAGAGGTTTCTTCATTCAGGAGGAATCACAGAGCTTCAGAGAATCATTATCTTCAGAGTTTTTCATCAGTATTGCATCCAGAGAACCTTCATCTATCTAGGCGCAACATTTCAGAGGGTTTAGACATTGATTTGGGAAGGCCGTACTATTGTAGTTGATGTTGTTGACAGATCCATACCTTCCTGTACCTGGCCGTACCATATATCAGGGCGTACTTCATCTTTTGAGGAAGGCGCATCATACTTCATCTTCCAGTCTTTACCAGCATTGGCGCCCCTGTATCTGGAATCATCTGCCATCAATATTCAGAGGGAGGACGTATTTAAGGCATTCGTACCAAATCTGTACTTTCAGCTGCTACAGAAATACCAGGGTTTTACAAATAAAAATATTATTTTTAATTGCATATCAATAGATTTTTTTTTGTAATCGTCCCAGAAGAACTAATAATAGATTGGCATTTGTACTGGCATCAAATACTCCCGTTATCAGAGTAGAAGTATTTTATTTGAATTTATTATTTATTTTCAAGCAAAATCGCATTCTTTCATTTCATGCAAAAATCCAAAAAAAAATTGCAAAAAAACCAAAAACGTCAGAAAAGACAAACAAAACTGTCAGATTGGAGAAACGGAGGAAACTAGAGTTTCTACAGTGGTATCAGAGCTAAATCCTGCCATCCTACGGGTTTAGCTATCTTATGCAGCCAGATTAGATTGGGTCACACAGGTATTACACGCGCAGACGAACTCTGATTGATAGGCAACAGAGTTTGAGCCGATAGTCGAGAAATATGGCTGACATAACAGATATACCTAGGACAGAACATAATGACAGAGATCAGGACGGTGTAGAGTTCTTGCATGCACTCAGAGATCTTCGTGCAGGACAACGGCGGTCCGATGATGTATTACAACAGGTAGCAGTGGCACTGCAGAGATTGGGTACTTCAAGGAGATCGTCACCTCATCGTGACGATGACAGGAGTGATGCAGGGTCACAGAGAGCTCCTAGGACAGTGTCACGGACAGCAGATAGGCCTACTAGGCCTACTTTCACGAGACAGGAGCCCGATGAGGTTATACCAGGTGAGGAGCAGGATGAATTGTTCGCTGATACTCTTATGGCAGCAAACGAGGAATGGGAGTTGATACCGCCTGCGGTCAGAGAGAGGATCACTTTTGACCGTTTTATTACACAGAGGCGAGAGCACAACAGAGCTCGACAGGATTGGAGACCTCGACAGCAGAATAACGATCTAAAACATGCTACGAACCGGCTCACATTGGCGACGTTCGATGGAAGTGGTAAGATGACAGCCCAAGCTTGGATTAGCAAGCTTGATACATTCCTTACACTGCGCCCGATGGCTGAAAGTGATGCCATTAAATATGCTACATTGCATCTCGAGGGAGTGGCCTACGATTGGTGGCACCATGGTATGGTGACTTTACAGCATGACAGGATCACTACATATCAGGAGTTTGTGGACAGGTTGGTTGAGCGTTTTGACAGGAAGGATCCGGAAACCTACTTCTAAGACTTAGCACAGTTGAGGCAGAGTGGCAGTGTAGAAACCTACATAGGTGACTTCCAGAAGTTATCCGTTATGGTCCCTAACATCTCAGAGAGGCGTTTGGTAGTACTCTTCATGGAGGGGTTGTCAGAGCCATTGCGAGGTTGGATCAAAGCTTTTGATCCTCCTTCGTTACAGGAGGCGATGAAGAAAGCACGAAACATGGAGTTAGCAGCACCATTGAGTAAATTCAGCTCCAGAGGTTCCTCATCATTCAGGGATAATAAGGGTTTTAACAGGAATAAGGATAAGTCTGATTTTAACAAAGAAAAATCAAAATATGAAACGATTCAAAAGGTAAATCAGTAGCCCCACCTTTGGATCATGAAGCCCTTAATGACCTACGCAGGAAGAAGCTTTGCTTCTACTGCAAAGGACCATATGACGCTAATCACGATTGTCCTCTAAGACCTAAGGGCAAGGCAAATCGTGTAATGTGGGCGTTCTATGAGGACTCTGAATCAGAAGATTTCGAACAGCGGGAGAATTTCGAGGATTCAAAGCCAGAGGCTTCAGAGCCTAGAGTTGAGACAGAGCCCGAGCTTCAGATTCAGTAGGCCCGTTTATCTAGCATTCAACAGGAGGGTTCTTTCAGGATTCGTGGTGTGTTGGCAGGACAGAGGGTCATTACCCTACTTGATACAGGAGCCACGCATAATTTCATAGATGCTAGATTCGTTGAGAAACGTGGACTCATCACTGAGGAGTTCGAGGGCATAAGAGTCAAAGTGGCCGATGGGTACACTTTGAGATGTGAACGCATGATTAAGGATCTCCCTTTACGCTTGAACAATTATGAGTTCAAGGCAGATTATTATGTTGTTAATGTGGGGGACATTGATTTGGTCTTGGGAATGAAGTGGTTACATTCATTGGATGAGGTCACACTTCATCTCAAGGACATGGAGATCCGTTTTGATGTTGACGGGAAGACACACATACTTAAGGCAATGCGGGACAGCAACATCAAAACAATTTCTTTTCACCGGATGGAGCGGCTTATGCATCACGACATGGTAGAGTGGGCTGCCGAGTGTCGTTTAGCACCTAGACAGGAGGGACAACAAAAGATAGAATATCATCCGGACATTCAGAATTTGAGAGTCAAGCATGACAAGGTGTTCAGTGATATTCCGCCAGGTAGACCTCCAGACAGGGGCATAGAGCACATTATTGAGCTCGAGGAGGGTGCGAAGCCCGTTATGATAACTCCTTACAGGCATCCAAAAAGATTGAAGGATGAGATAGAGAAAATAAAGGAGTTACTTGCTATGGGTCACATTTAGCCTAGCAAATCACCATTCGCTTCTTCGGTTGTTTTGGTGAAGAAGGATGGAACATTGCGCATGTGCATTGATTACAGGGTCCTGAATAAGAGGACAATCAAGAATAGATACCCGATACCGAGGATTGACGAGCTTATTGATGAGCTCCATGGGGCATGTTATTTTACTAAGATTGATTTACGGTCGGGATATCATCAGATCAGAGTCCGAGAGCAGGACATAGAGAAGACTGCCTTCCGATGCCATTGTGGGCACTTCGAGTTCGTAGTGATGCCATTTGGGCTCACTAATGCACCAGCCACTTTCCAGTCTACGATGAACAGGGTTTTTCATTCATTGCTGAGGAGGTTTGTGTTGGTCTTTTTCGATGACATCCTTATATATAGCAGGACTTCGCAGGAGCACTTAGCTCATTTGGAGACAGTGTTGAGTATCTTGGAGAGGGAGTCCTTGTACGCCAAGGAATCCAAGTGCGACGTGGGGATGACCGAATTGCTATATCTAGGTCACATCATCAGTGCAGATGGAGTGCATATGGATCCTGAAAAGATATGCACCATTATTGACTGGCCTACACTGGCAAACTTGACACAGTTGAGAGGGTTTCTCGGTTTATGTGGATTCTACCGCAGATTCGTGAATGGTTATTCACGACATGCAGCCCCGATGACAGATTTATTGAAGAAGGGGGCATTTGTTTGGACTCCTGAGGCACAGGAGTGCTTTGATAGATTCAAGGAGTTGATGACCACATGCCCAGTGTTAGCACTTCCAGATTTTATGAAGCCTTTTGAGCTTCAATGTGATGCATCAGGTGAGGGCATTGGTGCGGTGCTTATGTAGGACAAGCACTCGATTGTGTATGAGAGCCGCAAGCTCAGAGGACCAGAGAGGCTGTATAGCATATATGATAAGGAGATGCTTGCGATTATGCATGCCTTAGCAAAATTTCGACAGTATCTTGTCGGCAGCAAATTTTGCATTAAAACTGATCATAATAGTTTGAGACACTTCTTAGGGCAGCGAGATCTCAATGATAGGCAGCAGAAGTGGGTCAGTAAGTTGCAGGCTTATGACTTTGATATCTCATTTATCAAAGGTACACAGAACGTAGTGGCGGATGCACTTTCACGTAGACCATACTTGAGCACTATGGTTCATATCTCAGAGGATTGGAGGCATATGATAGTGGCAGAGTATGCCAAGGATAGTTGGGCCTCCAGCATTGTTGAGGGATCAGCAGTTGATACCAGGTACACACTTGTGAATGACTTGATCATTTACAAGCACAGGATATATTTGATCCCAGGGTCAGAAGTGAAGAACATTGTTATGCGAGCCTTTCATGACATGCCTACAGCAGGACATCCTGGATACTTCAAAACCTACAGGGAGATTCGGGAGAGATTCACCGTGGAAAGGACTCAAGGCAGATGTTCTTCAGTATGTGCGTGAGTGACCTGTTTGTCAGCAGAACAAGCAGGAGAACACGTACCCGACAGGTTTGTTGCAGCCACTTCCGATTCCTGACAGGAAGTGGGAATGCCTGTCGATGGATTTTATCACGGGCTTGCCTAAAGCCCAAGGGCGTGATTGCATTTATGTAGTTGTGGATCGGCTTACGAAGTATGCCCACTTCTTTCCGATCACCACGACTTACACAGCTACACAGGTAGCAGAGGTATTCTTTCTCGAGGTATTCAGGCTTCATGGGTTGCCTCGGAGCATCGTGAGCGATAGAGATAGTCGGTTCCTGAGTAACTTCTGGCAGGAGGTTTTCAGACTTTGTGGGACTGAGCTCACTCCGAGCACTAGTTACCACCCGCAGAATGATGGGCAGACGGAGATTGTAAACAAGTGGGTGGAAGGTTACATCCGAAACTATATAGCAGGGCAGCAGAAGGCGTGGGTCAAATGGATACATTTGTGTGAGTATTGCTATAACTTGACATTCCATATGACCATTCAGATGTCACCCTTCATGGCGTTGTACGGGTATGAGGCGCCGAGTTTCCTTGATTTGCTATTGAGTGACAGTAGAGTGCCGAGTGCAGGAGGTTGGTTGCAGGAGAGTCAGGACACTATGAGGGCTCTCAAGGAAAAATAGCTAAGGCACAAAATCAGCAGAAACAGTATGCGGATCAGAAGAGGACGGAGAGGCATTTAGAGGTGGGTGACATGGTTTACCTCATGATGCAGCCCTACCGTCAGTCCACTCTTAGGAAGAGTGGGTCAGAGAAGCTTAAGCCACGCTATTACGGACCTTTCAGGATCCTGAGGAGAGTTGGCGAGGTGGCTTGCGAGCTTGAGCTTCCAGCAGAGAGCAGGGTACACAACGTTTTTCATGTATCACGCCTCAAGAAGGCGTTGGGTCATCGTGTGGTACCATCTGCGGTTCTACCTCCCTTAGATGATGAGGGAAAGCTGATTTTAGTACCTGAGTCCATCCTAGAGTATAGGGAGAGGCAGTTGCGTAGGACTATCAGGGAATATCTGGTGAAATGGAGAGATTTGCCTATTGAGGATGCGACATGGGAGAGCGAGGATATTCTACAGCATCCGGCATTGAGATTGCTTGAGGACAAGCAATTTCAGGAGGGGCGGACTGTCATGTCCCCTTCTCAGTGACATCTCTCGGAGCACAGGATTAGCCTATCATACGACCCTCGTAGGCTGATAGACTGGATAGAGGGTCACATTGGAGCTTGGCTCAGCTTCAGTTGGCAGAGTTTGATCAGTTGGCTTTCGTTTGGGCTCGATCGGAGACTTCTTGCAGAAGTTACTATTTTTAGCAGTTCCTGGCAGTCAGAGTGGGACCCCTGCTATTTTTAGTAGTATGGATTGGTAGCGTTCGGAATCACTTCAGTGTTTGTCAGCTTCAGACGGATCAGTCATCGGATGAGTAACGAGAGAAATATTAATATTTAATTGTATTAATTAAATATTAATTATTCGAAGACTATTATATTAAGTTATAATATTAAATTATAACTTAAGTGATTTTTAAGTTGAGGGGGCGCCCATCATCAGGAAGGGGCCAAATTTATGATTATATTTTATTATAAAATTTGGCCTAGACTATGGAATTAAAAATAATAAAAAAAAAGTGCGATTTTTTTTAATGAAAACCCTATTATGGAGGAAATCGCACTTCCAAGGTTATTTTAAGCTTTTGCCTTGGGAATTGAGCCATTATGATGATTATTGAGAATTGAAATTGATCAATTTTGATCTGAGCAAGAAGCTTCAGGGTTTCAAGTTCGAATTGCTTGGGGAACGAGCCATCTCTATTGGAAGCAATTCAGAGGGTGTGAAATAACCCCTGATTTATTGCAACAGAGGTTTCTTCATTCAGGAGGAATCACAGAGCTTCAGAGAATTATTATCTTCAGAGTTTTTCATCAGTATTGCATCCAGAGAACCTTCATCTATCTAGGCGCAACATTTCAGAGGGTTTAGACATTGATTTGGGAAGGCCATACTATTGTACTTGCTGCTGCTAATAGATCCGTACCTTCTTGTACTTGGCCGTACCATATATCAGTGTATACTTCATCTTTTGAGGAAGGCGCATCATACTTCATCTTCCAGTCTTTACCAGCATTGGTGCCCCTGTATCTGGAATCATCTGCCATCAATATTCATAGGGAGAAGGACGTATTTAAGGCAGCCGTACCAAATTTGTACTTTCAGCTGCTACAGAAATACCAGGTTTTTACAAATAAAAACATTATTTTTAATTGCATATCAGTAGATCTTTTTTTGTAATCATCCCAGAAGAACTAATAATAGATTGGCATTTGTACTGGCATCAAATACTCCCATTATCAGAGTAGAAGTATTTTATTTGAATTTATTATTTATTTTCAAGCAAAATCGCATTCTTTCATTTCATGCAAAAATCCAAAAAAAAATTGCAAAAAAACCAAAAACGTCAGAAAAGACAAACAAAACTGTCAGATTGGAGAAACGGAGGAAACTAGAGTTTCTACAGAGGGCCTGAGTAGGGCAATCAAGGATGCAACGAGGACTGGTGTTCTCAAAGGGATTAAAGTTGGAAGTGCTTTATTTCTTACACCTTTTATTTGTTGATGAGTTACCGCTTTTTTGTGATGGTTCTTTAAGGGAAGTCTCTAAATTCATGGATATTTTGGAGACCTACATATGCACATCTGCTATGCTATGAATAAGTTTGCCTTCGATTCTTTTTAAATTGCTACACTCAACTAAGTGTATCTTATAGAATTATGCTACGAGTAAGTTTGCTTTCGATTCTTTTTAAATTACTACACTCAACTAAGTGTATCTTATAGAATTAATTTGTGTTTAAATAATTAAATTTCCTCAGAATTCTATGGTTGGACAAATTTATATCTTTGTCATTTTTGTACAGCGATCACACAAGCTTTAGATTAAGGAATTTATTTTCAAACATTTAAATTTTAGCATGTTTGAATTTCAATTTCATTTCTTTACAAATTTTATGTAATCTCTACAAATAAGGAAACCGGTGCCATTAAACTCAAGGGTAGAAACCCCTACTATTACCAATGATTAAAATCCACGTCAACAGGGAGCCGAAAGATATTCAAGGCAATTTTGCTGCATCAAAAAGTTACAAGGAGATGCAGGAAAAAGGGATTTCTGAGGTTCAAATGAGAGTATTTGTTGAACGGTATCTGCATTTTTGCTCTCTCATCTGTACCAAATATCATAAGCATCACCTTTTATATTGCCAAGAATAAAAGAAATGAAAGGGTGCGTTTGATGGTCTTAATGTCTCATTAGAATATGATACTTTTGGGAATACTTAGTCCAATTATTTTATTTAGTACAGTCCAAAAAATCAATTAAATGAAGAATGAGGATCAAATTGCCTATTTATAAATATAAATAAACTCTCTCATGGTGTGAATAGATGGACCCAACATGGTAAAGATAAGAGGAACTTATATCAATTCATCCTCTTCGCACAAACGATTGCTTTTATATGACCATTTTATATGTATTTGTTTCCGCAGGATACTTGTTTTTCCAATTCTTGACCAATTATATACTTGTTTCCATAGGATACTTGTTCGACAAGCTTTGCTTTGTGTTTGTCAAGTGAGCTATTTGTTTTGAAAGACTCACTTGCAACCAATGGGTTTACAATTGATTGGAGGATCAACCAACTCCCGAGTTCTATTTTTGATCAATGCATGATATACTCACTCTTCATTTCTTTTCTCCATGCATCAAGCTTTTTAGCTTGTTTGAAGGAAAGTCAAAAGCAACATTGACCTCTTCTGGAGTGTCTTCCAAGGTAAGCTTTTCTATATTATCTTGAGTTTCATTTAGGAACTTGTTTAAGTGTTGTGCTGCTGTATGTGCACTTCGAGTGCCAGTTTTTCCAACCTTATCAAGTCTAACATCTTTCAATTTTTGTTTGGTCCATTTTGGTATTTTTTTCTGAGTAGTTTGTGGCCCGGTGCCTCATCTTATTGATTTGAAGCTCCTTCATTTTTTGACATTGGACCACCTTATGATGAAGTTTTACTTTCTTCCACATGGGGAGTGTTATTTTCAATAACAAGAGTCAATAGAGATTCAATTGTTTTCCAATTACAGTACCTGTTAGAGTAGGGGTTTTCTTTTTCCCCATATTTATTTATTATGGGCTTTTTTCCCTCACTTGAAGTTTTCTTATTTTCATGGAGAAGTTTGCTTATGTGTATGTTGACTGGGTGACTAAAAATTAACTCCCTTGACTGGCTATTTTGGTTATGGGAGTTACTCATCTATTCGTGGCCCTGTCGACCACCTTTTGTGGAGGAGTTACTTGTCTATTTCGGGGGTCTATTGACCACCTTTTGTGGAGGAGTTATTTGCTTACTTTCCTATATGTAGTCATCTCATTTGGGAGCTTTTCAACTTAATAAAAGATTGGGTTTTGCTTGATTGATTTTTATCTCTTGCAATATTGTCTTTGAGTGATTTTATTTTGTTTTAACAACATTGTGGTGTGCACAAGCTTCGTCTCGTGTGATCTCGATCTCTGCATTCGTGTTATTTAGAATTGGCGACATCTTCGATATGGTATTAGAGCCAACCATGATAATCGTATGTCTGGTTTTTTATTACTGTTAAGCTATCTTTTCAAATCGTGAGATTTTTATTTGCAAAATAAGCTTGGTATACAATCTATTTGTGGGAGTTTTCGTCTTTGGTGGAGTCATTTTTTGGTAGATCTGGTTCATTGGCAGCGATTACCACGGTTTTTGTGGTTTTTTTGTGATTGCGTGTTCCGTTTGCCTTGGTGCATTTTCTTGCAAAAGACATGCATGCCTCCATATAGCCTCAGGTTTGATTACCTGTGTTTGGTATTGGCCTATGTATTTTTCCTCAACTTAGCCTCGAATGGTTTTGTTGTTTTGGGAGACTATTTGACCCTGGTTCTATGTTGCTTCCAGGCGGCCCTCGTCCATGGCATTTTCACCTGCTGAGTCTACTCTCGTTGCCGTTCAGTCAAAACCACCATTCTATGTAGCCTCTACACCAAAATCACAAAATACTCTTATAGTTTCAAATGGGTTGTGAGTTTATTCCAAAACAAGTTAAATCTATTCAAAGTTTGCCTTAAAGTTTTAAAAAAATCTAGCATATTAAATCACTTTTTTCTAATAGCTTGATTTAAAACGTGGGCAAATAGGCTATTTTTCTTTGAATGCACAAGTAATGCATAAAATGATTGGTCAAGTTTAGCATTGTTAGTGAAATTTTTTTGATTGTTTTTTTATAAAAACAATATACTGTGGGCAATATTTAAAGAAGAATTGTTATTCATATTTTCACTTGCTCACATTGTGTACTCATCTTGGACACATTTTCGGCTGAGCTCGACATCCTGGTCCAGTCTTGCAAATCACCTTTTTTCGACATTGCATTGGTTGCTCTAGATGCATTATTGGTTGTACCCAACATATTTTGAGCGTGCATTGTTTGTAACATTCAGGGGGGTTCACCATTCCATAGTTCAGAGTGGGTGTATTTTCTTTTGAGTTACTCTTTCTTTTTGCTTGCACTTTCATTTTTGCAACAACTTGCACTACTACTACAACTCAACTCAACATTAAAATGGATTCAAGTTTAATCAACCCACTAACTCCTTTTAAGTATCATGAATGGGAAATCAAGATGGTAATCATTCTAAAGAGTAAGGGTTTGTATAGGATAACCATGGGTGATGAAACTGAACCTAACACAAATGTAGAGAAATTTAAGTAACACAAATGTAGAGAAAGTTAAGTGGTATAACCGTAGTGATGAAGCTTATGGGTTATTATGCCTTTCTGTAGCATCTGATCTCCTATTTCACTTAGATCATGCCAATTCACCTCATAATGTATGGACCATTCTGGGTAAACTATTTGGGGAGCAAGATGTGATGAGAGGTCACGAGCTTGAGAATGAACTCATTAGCTTAAATCCTTGCAATTTTGACACCTTTCAATATTTCTTCACTAAGTTCAAGTCCTTGAGATTGCAGTTGAAAGAATGTGGGATAAGGAAAGAAGATGACCAACTTATTCTTTCTATACTTTTAAAACTAAGTCATAACTATTCAATCTTTGTCTCTACTTTCCATGCCACTAAAAGTACTTTGGGCGCTGCATGGAAAATGCCCTCTTTAGATGTTTTCATTGCCGACTTAACTAGAGAGCAAGACAAGTTGATTCAGATGGGCACATTGAAATCCACAAAACCTCAAGCCTTAATTGTTAGGAATGGGAAAACAAAGACTTCAAACAAAGAGAAAAAGAAGAATAAGGATCAAGAGAAGAAGAAAGAATCAATCTCTGTAAAATCAACATTGAAGCCTCCTCTTTCAATGACAAACTTAAGAAAAAGAAGGTTAAGTGTGCCTACTGTAAGAAAAAGGGCATGATGAGAACAAGTGGACAAAGAAGCAAATAGATCACCTAACTCATCTCCTAGAGAAGAACAACATAGGTGTTCCCGAGTCCATCAAGCAAAATCCATCTACCCAAGATTCTATTAAGGCAAAGGGCAAGGGGAAAGAGAAAGAAAAGGACAAGGCTCTTGTAGCAGTTGTAGTTTCAACATCTTCATGGGTTATTGACTCGGGTGTTTCTCACCACATGGGCTCTTCACTAGTTGAGTTTTCTTCGTTAGAGCCTTGTAGCATGTCTTCCATCAGTTTGGGTGATGACACTTTTATATCAATTGCAGGGAGAGGGTCTATTGAAATGGAAGGAGGAACATTCAATAATGTTCTGAGTGTCTCTTCTCTTTCAATCAATCTCCTATCAGTATATCAAATCACTCATATCAACAAATGCACGAGGGTTGAGTTTTTAACAGATCCAGTTATCATCAGGGAGTTACATAATGATTTTACAGTAGTAGTGGGTAGGGCAGATCACCAAGTCAAGTTATACACCTCAAATTTTGCACTTGATTCTTCTCCGACTGCATTGTTGACTCATTCAAATGGAGTTAACAAATTATGGCATAAGAGGTTTGACCGCCTTAACTACCGCTACTTTGAACAACTTAGAAAAAATGACATGGTCATACGCTTGCCTCAAGTCCAATTCTCCAAGGGACTTTGTGAGGGTTGCTTGCTTGGAAAGCATCCCAAAGAAAAATTTGACAAAGGCAAAGCTTGGAGGGCTTCACAAGCATTGGAGTTAGTATACAATGATGTATTTGGGCCTTTTCCCAGTTTATGTTTTATAAGGGCTAAGTACATTCTCACTTTCATTGATGATTTTTTGAGATATACATGGGTTTGCTCCCTGAAGCAAAACTTTGAAGTGTTTGAAGATTTTCAAGACTTCAAAGTACTTGTTGAGAAACAATTTGAGAAATCTATCAAAGTTAATTGAATTGACAACGGAGGTGAATATATCAGCAACAGATTTGAGCAATTTTGCACCACATAGAGGATTGATTTGCAGCGGACAGTTACTTACAGTGCTTCACAGAATGGAGTTGCAGAACGCAAGAACAAATCCTTGAAAGAGATGGCTAGTTGTATGATTCATTCTAAGTCCTTGGCACCTTAGTATTGGTCGAAGCTATTAATTGTGCTTGTTATATTTAGAATAATGTTCCTCACAAAGCTTTGAAATTCATAACACCCTTTGAAGCTTGACATGGAAGGAAACCTGAAGTTGAGCATTTTAGGATTTTTGGATCTCCAACTATGGCACGTATACCGAAGAATATATGCAAAGCTATGGAACCTTAGTCCAAGCTTTGCATCTTTGTAGGTTATTCAGACGGTGTCAAGGGGTACCGCCTTCTACATCCAACCACACATGAGTTGTTCATAGAGAGAAGTGTTCACTTTTATGAGAGCCCCAAAGACTCAACACTTAACACTTCTCTTTCATTGGATTCACTTAGACTTGATGATCCTTCTTCCAACTTGGGTCATCTAGAGCAAGTTCTTGAGCTAGGATCTTTTTCTTCTTCCAATTCTGATAGTGAGGGCAGTGATAGGGAGTCTTCTACATCCACCTCTAGTCATGTTTTAGAGGACGAGGAGTCAACACCCGACTCACCCACTTTCGGGCCCTTTTGGGCCAAACAAACACTTCAAAGTGTAGGTACTTGGACAGAGGATCCAATAGATGACAGATGCACTCGAGCAGATTATCAGAGTAGTCCACATGCCTTCTTTGCTTTAGTTTCAAATCCACAAACATTTCGAGAGGTTTCAAGCATACTTGAGTGGGATAGTGCTATGCATGAAGAATTTTCTTAATAAAAAATCACACTTGGGATTTGACTTCACTTCCTAAGGGAAGGAAGATGGTTCGATGTAAGTGGATATATCGGACCAAGTTTGCAGCAGATGGGTCGATCGATAAGTACAAGGTGAGATTGGTCGTCAAGGGTTTTTCACAGGTAACCGACATTGACGACTCAGAGACCTTTGCACTTGTTGCAATGATGACTTCAATTCGACTCACACTAGCTAGTCGTAGCACATGGTTAGGATGTGCACCAGATGGATGTGAAGAGTGCCTTTCTTCACGGAGACCTTAAGGGGGAGATCTACATGGAGCAACTGCCTAAGTTTGTTCAAGATTCATCCTTAGTTTGTAGACTTAGGAAATCCATCTAGGTGTCATTCAGACTCCAATGTATACTTCTTGCGATACGATTATTCTTTACTGATATTGGTCCTCTATGTTGATGATCTTTTGATCACCAGGAGTTCCTCATTGTCTATTACAGTGGTGAAGATAGCTTTATAGGACAAATTTGACATGATAGACTTGGGTCTTCTGTATTAGTTTCTTGGCATCGAGATTTCACACTCTGATTCAGGGATTTCACTTGCACAACCCAAATATGCTCTCGATCTTTTGGTTCGGTTTCACATGGTTGAATGTAAGCCATCTCCAACTCCTTTTTTATCAGGAGTCAAGCTTGAGGTTGATTGTTCTACACCTTTGGTTGATGCCACTCGGTATCGACAACTTGTTGGTAGCCTTATTTATCTGACTCATACTAGGCTCGATATTTCATATGCAGTGGGACTTGTCTCCGGATTCATGTAAGAACTCCATGAGATGCACTGGAAAGCAACTAAGAGGATCTTACACTACATTTAAGGCTCTTATAAATTTGGGATTCATTACAGATTTGGCATATAAGTTGACTTGGTTGGTTTTACAGATTCAAATTGGGTAGACAATACTCAAAATTGTAAGTCCACTTCAGGTTACAGTTTTCCTTTGGGTTCTGATCCTCTTGGTCTAGCAAGAAGCAAAATGCTATTGCTATATCATCCACAAAAGTAGAGTACAGGGGAGTTGTTAATGCAATTACTGAGACTATTTGGCTTCAGGGAATTATATTTTTGAGTTTGGCATTTCGTTCAGGCAGCCCACCATCATCTTTTGTGACAACCAGAGTACTATACAAACCTACGAGAATCTGGTTCAACACCAATAGATCAAACACATTGAGATTCACATGCATTTTATTCGGGAGCTAATTCATGGCCAGGTCATCGACTCGAGATTTTGTCAGTCTTCAGAGCAGGTTGCAGATATCTTTACCAAACCCTTCATCGGGAGCAAGTTCATTCATCTAAGAGCTCATCTTGGGGTGTGGTCTACATCAGCAACATCATCTTTAGGGGGGCCTTCTAGCCTCTTTTTTTTTTTTATCTCTCTTTTTGGGGGGGGGGGTTTCCTACGGGTTTTCTCCCTTTCTCTAGTTTATGAGAGATTGTTTTGTACATAGTTACCTCATCATGCTTAGTTGCTAGGACCCATTTGTTTTTTTACACTATCCACCTAAGCTATGATTATGAGGGTGTTAGAGTAGGGGTTTTCTTTTTTCCCATATTATGGATTTTTTTTTTTTACTTAGAGTTTTCCTACTTTCATGGAGAAGCTTGCTTATGTGTGTAGGTTGACCGAGTGATTATGAAGTAACTCCTTTGACTGGCTATTCTAGGTATGGGAGTTACTCGTCTATTCTTGGTCTTGTCGACCACCTTTTGTGGAATTACTTCTCTATTCTAGGGGTTTGTTGATGACCTTTTGTGGAGGAGTTGCTTACTTTCTTATATGTACTCATTTTATTTGAGAGCTTTTCAACTTAATGAAATATTGGGTTTTGCTGCACTTGCTTTTTATCTCTTGCAATATTGTCTTTGAGTGATTTCATTTAGCTTCAACAGCATTGTGGTGTGCACAAGCTTCATCTCGAGTGATCTCGACCTTTGCATTCGTGTTACCTGGAACTGGCGACATCTCTGATAGTCCCCCCCTTTCACTGTTTGGAACCTCTATACCAATTTCCTCAAAAATATCAAATTTAGCCTATTTTTCAAGTTGATTTAATTGTCAACTTATTCTTGTTCTGTTCTTTGCAATTTCACAAAAGACATCTCTTGCGATGAGAAATTTATTCTTGTTTTTATCAAATATTATGTATGTATGCCTTTGAGGATTTTGAGTATCCCAAAAGGATGCACTTACAATTCATGTGGTATAGTTTATTCCTTTTTTTTTGGGGGATCAATACATAACAAGTGGATGCAAAAACCCGAAGATGTCGCATTAAATGGAGATGACCACACTAGACTGCATATGGAGTCTTCATTTGGAGAGTTGTTGCGGGGATACACTGTTGTTTGAGTTGCTTCTGCCCAGAAATACAAATTACCCCTTTGAAATACATTGATCGAACCATATTCATCACAATTTTGTTCTTTTGTTCAACTACTCTATTTTGTTTGAGGAGTGTAAGGGATTGTGAGATGATGCTTGATCCCATTTTTTTTGAGATATACTTCAAACACCTTTGACACGAATTCATTACAATTGTTAGTCCTGAGTGTCTCAATGCGGGTTTGAGTTTCATTTTCAACCATTGTATGAAACTTTTGAAAAGTTTCAAAGCTTTTGATTTTTCTTTTATAAAGTAGATCCAAGTCATTTTGGTGTAGTGATCAATGAGCAACTGAAGTAATTTTGACCACTAGCAGAAAGAATTGGCAAAGAACACAAATCAAAGTGAACCGATTGCAAATTTCTGTCGGCTTTCTATTCTAATTTTTGAGATGGTTCCCTTTTGTGTTTAGCCAATACGTAAGCGTCACATTCTTCAATGATTTTGGGCAGTGTTGGCAAGCCTATAACACCATTCTTTTGCATTATATGAATGTTGACATAGTGAGTATGCCTAAATCTTGCATGCTAGAGAGGACTTGTTGTCATTCCTTCTTCAATGAGATGAACAAAATTTCTTGGAGCCGAATGCTCACCCTTGGGTTTCAGCAACTTGCGTTCTTCATATCCAGTCATAACAATTGTATTATCACATTTTATTGTGACCATATCTCCATCATCCAATATAATGGAGTGGCCTTGTTGTCGAATGAACATTAGAGACAATAAGTTTCTTTTCAATTGAGGAACGTATAGGACATTGCGGAGAATGAAATTTGGAAGCCCTGGGGACTTGAGTCGAATTGAACCTTTGTCTTGAAGTTGCAGACTTGTTTTATCTGCAAATATACTGGACTAAAACTTTCTTCATGAAACTCCAAAAAAAAAAATTTCGAAAAGTCATGTTGCATGGCATTAGTGTCTAGGACCCAAGCATTATCCCAAGTTGAACTTACTAAGGGATTATTTGCTTCATTTGAGATGGAAAACACACATTCACTTGAGAATTGAGTTGAATTTGATTCTAAGCTTTTCTTCTTTTCATTTTTGTTTTTGATAGGCTTCAATCTTGTTCCATGATGTTTTGCATTCATGGGTCTCATGACTCCTTTTCCTTTCACAATGTTTACAAAACAAATGTCTGTCATTTTTCTTTTTCTGATTTTGACTATAGTTTTTGCTAGATTTGCCGCCTTGCCCTTTGTTTTTTCCTTTGTCTTTTTCATTTCCACTATTCTTGGAAAATTTGTCCTTTTGATTAGCATAGCAAATGATTTCTCCTTTGGACCTAGTCTTTCTTCCAAAGGCTTTTTCTCTCTTGACCATCTTCTCAACCAGTTGATCAAAAGTGAGTCTTCAACAAATTGTTTGCATACAAAGACTCCAAGTAGGTTGAGTATGTAGGGAGGAGTTTTTATAAAGACGATCATGTATACATCACTCTTTATACCAACATCAACATCATGTTTGATAGCTCGGATTTCGGAAGCCAAACTCATGACATCATCATTCTTCAACTCAAAATTGAAAATTTCAACTACAATTGTATGAACTTCAATTTTGAGTGAGAATCATACAGAACTTTCAATTGACGTAATGCTTTCCAAGGCATATTGCATCCTTGTATGTGACAAAATTTCGCCATCAATTGAGGCTTGCATCAAGGCCAATGCTTTTAAGTTTTTGTGCCTTCAGGATAGTAATTCCTTTGCTTCTTTTGGTTCAGTTGGTTGTGCACCCCCATTACAGATATCAAACCACAAGTCATTGAAGATGAGACTGTTCTCTACTTGTCTTGACCATTCTAACTAGGTGTCTTTCTTAGTTAGTGTTGTGCCAACAATTGTTTTGATTGAACGCATTTTTGTTGTTTAGGGGGATGAAATGGTTCCTTATTGTTCCAAAAGGTTATCTTTTCTATATACCGCCCAATCGATATACCAAAGCTCTCTATATGTTCGCCCTTTCTATATATCTATCGGAATGTGAAAGAAGTTTGTCTTTTCTATGTATCTGATTGTACATAAAAAATGTTAAAGCACGTGAGAGCAGAATAATATGTGGTGCCTAGGTAGTACGTGAAAATGATTTGCTCTATTTATGACACCTGCTTAGTGAGAAGTCTTTATATGTAGGGTGTAACAACCCTGTATACATGAACTATTTTTGCTTTTGGAATTTAAGTCTAACGATAGTTGCAAATGGATAACAAAGGGAATGAGAAAATAAAAAAATTCTTATTTTTGTAGTGCACAATAATGAATTGTAACATAGTTTTCTGTTCCAATGCTCAACCAATGAAGTGAAATGCTTTTACATAAATCAAAGCACAGCTTTGAGTAGAAAAGACGCAGACCAAGTAGGTGAACAACGAAAGATTTAGATGAACAGCAGATCTGCCAGCTTGTAGACCATTAAAATACCCAAAAAAAAAATTATGATGCCAAAATCAGCTCAAGTGCTACCCAAAGTGAGATCTTGCAGATTTTAAATGATAAAAAAAACCATTCTTTTAGTTGCAGGCTGTACAACTAAAAAATAGGAGAAAGAATAAAAAATTGAATTTGCAGTGAAATCCTATTGGCTAGGAATGAAAAATGGAGGAGAAAAAATTTAATGGAGAACCTTGTGCTTTGATACCAATGTTAGGACATGAAGAATGGAAAGGCAAATAAACAATAATTTGGTGCAAACCAAAATTGTATTCACATTATTTAAATGAAGAAATATTACAAATATTTGTAGCCACAATATGGCTATTCATTTCACCTTTTATGAAGACTATTCATATTCCTACATAGTCTATTCATCTACCACTATGAGACAAAAACTCTCCTACTAATTACACTTAGGATAAATAATATTACATAGCATACCACCTAGGGGAGTGATGTTGGTTCTCATGCAATATTTTTAGAAAGTGGCAATGTGCAAGAAATGATGGTGCCTTTGGAAGATTTTGCAGTGGTAAGTATTATTGTTATGTACCCATAATTGCTTATGGTGATACTCTGTATATGCCAGCTAGGAGTGTAGCAAAATTTTAATGAGCAAATGAGTACTTAGTAAAAGAAGTCAATGCTAATTATGAAGTTAGTCTATGTGAATGTTTATCGTCAACCATTGTGACCATTCAAAGATATGTTTTGATGGTTATAAAAACAAAGTCATATTAAACTGTAATTAGATTGTTAGAATAACTGGTAGTAAAGTTAGCTCCACAACAATAAAGCTTTATAGGTGCTATTCTATGACATTCTAGTATTTATTTCATTATCCTATGTATACTTGTATTCTTACCACTAATAACACACATGTAGGCCCCATTTAGCTTATCAATTATTCTTGTGGTTGAAGATTTATTGTAGTTTATCTTCTTATTATCTTGTAATTAACAATTCATCTTAGCACTCGACTTATCCTTTAAAATGAATATGGGCAAATCGATTGTCCTATTCATTGAACTTCTTCTCTTCTTGTTTCCTTCTACATGGTCTCTCTTATGTCTTGCTTTTCTTTTTTGGTTGATTTGTTCGTCATTCTGGAAAGCTAAGCATGTAAGAGTAGAGACTTACTATTTTGGCTCTCTCTATTAAGAGGCTTTTCGTTATTGCTGACTCTCAAGTGAGAGAGAGTTGCCAAAGGGGTGGGTATTATATTGATCTAGCTGGTTTCTTCATAACTATGGAGAAAAATTGGAAATTACAACACTGAATACTCCAAGAGATGTTTGGAGGTTGTGAGCATGTTGTACATAGACTGGAAGCACGTTCGCCTTGGGCATGATCTATTGTTCTTTCATGATTTCCGGTGGGCAGTTGGATTTGTGAGTGTTGTTGGGTGTAGTAACTGACTCCCTCTAGCATTTCCATGGAACCTGGGAATTAGAAATCTCCATTAGGCAAGACCCCGGAATTGAAGCTGACTGAGAAGGGGCTGACACTGTACTAGCTGGATCCATAGTGAGGCAAACTGAAAGGGCCTATATTTCCTTGCTTGCTGCAATCATTCCCACAAGTGCATGTTTGAGTAAAGATGCACTACCTTACCCTTTAAAATTTTGATAAATCTTGCTTTGTGAATGCATGTGGGTCTGCTCCCTGCTTTATTTGAGATAAAATAGTTAGTATAGCTGTAGTAGGCAATGGATTTTGAATGACCAGACCACTGCTGTTTCTTACCGAACATGTATAAGCATTATAATTTTATATGTAGAGAGGCTTGGAGGTGTGAGTTCTTCACAAGTAGATATATGTTAGTGAAAAGCTCTGGGAAAGGATATCACTTTCTTTCTGTGATGCTTTTACAAAACTGCTTAGATCTTGGTTTCTATTAAATGGTGTGTTCGCTTGAATGCATGTCAAAGGTTTCTGGAATAGGCTGAGAAGCAGTGAATGTAAAAGAAGAAACACAAGACATAAGCTGATGCATTATGATCTGAGTAGATTCATAGGCTGGCATTGACCTTATCCCTACTAAACAGATAAATTACAGAGATGCTTAAGAAAACCATTTTAAAGTGAATTTTAATTAAAACCTTAATTATATCTAGGTAATCCTTGCGTAACACATCAATGACAAGTCAATTCTTGAGGATGAAAGTTTCAAAGTATGATGTTTCCACTTAGTTATATCATGATCCCGATTAGAAAGAGAAATTTAAAGGAAAAAATAGTGTTGAAGTTTAGCAGAAAGTTATAATCATGATCCTGTTTAGAAAGAGAAAATTAAAGGAAAAAATAGTCTTGAAGTTTAGCAGAAGATAAATCAAAATTCAATCTACGTAGTCCTTCATGGGTTTGAGTCTTGCCATTTGATTCCTAGTTCACAGTTCATCTTCATTGTCTCGAACATCCATGAGTGGTATTCTGCATTTACTACTGCCCCATAATTTTTCATAAATAATCTTCAGATTATCTATAGTTTCCTCGGTGAAATGTTTGTCGCTGCATTGAACTTAATGACCAATTACGGTAACTATTGTCACTTGAACTTGCACCCCTTGAGGAGATGACAAGTCTCTCCTCGTTCAAGTGGCACAATAGAACCACCTCAGGGTTGTGGGTGACCCAAATTTGAGGTGGATCTCTAGATTAGGGCTAGTTCCCTTGATGTACCACTATAGATCACACCTACTACTAACTTTTGGGGGGTGAAAAGGGAGAAGGATAACTGAAAACAAATCTAATCTAGGCGAGGTGATACACCAAATAGATAGTCTACTCACACCACTCACAATGCACTTGAAATCAAAGAGAATCCCACACATACACTGCATTCAATTAAACACTCCTCTTCTACATCAATGTTTCAAGCATGGGGTCTTAGAGAGAGTCTAGGCTAGGAGGACTTAGACAATAGGTCTTCTAGAAACACTAATGAATAAGCTACTCCCTATACCAGCAATCCATATCAGAGACTTCTTGCTGACTTGCAAAATAGA
The DNA here is from genome assembly GCA_037957365.1 of Torreya grandis. Lineage (NCBI taxonomy): Eukaryota > Viridiplantae > Streptophyta > Pinopsida > Cupressales > Taxaceae > Torreya > Torreya grandis. Next base: position 1,844,351 of record JARHVA010000033.1, on the reverse strand, counting down.
GCTTCCAATCTCCACAAGGCACTAGGAAGAGTAACATGTGAAGGTAAGCAAAATACACTTGCACAAGACCAACAACCATAACATACACTTAGTGAAATCTTTGAATGAGGTAAAACAACATTCTTTATTAGTTCAAGGCGAAATTTTGGCAGGGCTTCGCCATACCCAGGTGGAGAGATCCCTACAACAGCCAAAAAGGCCAGAATTTATAGCAATTGTGAGAGGAGAGAGAAAGGGAAGCTCAAGAGTCACTAAGACACTTGTCAAGCAAGGAGTTGTAACAGTCATAGAATCAGATATGAGACAGGTCTTGCAAGGAAAATATGGACAAATGTCTCCCAAGTCATTAAACTCCTCCATATGTGGCGTAGATTCTCTCTTGCTTGCACATGAAATTGCTCTCATGATTTGCCTTCATAAAACTCCCTCACCACTGAATAGGGTCAGGTCTGATGATTGATCTGAGGAGGAGGGGTTACTGACAAGCCTCCACATGCATTGGATTAGTCCCTAATCATTCGTATTCCTCTGACCATGAGCAGTCATTCATGACAGTCACAAGTAACTCCTCATGCACCTCTCACACTTGGCATTCAAAATCCTTCCAATTCTACAATCTGATCCGTGCACAAGGAGGAATGACACATGTCAAGAGTGTCTAAGTCATTAGGTTCATCAATCAAGCCTTAAAAGGCTTCCCAATTGGAGTTTCACCATTTTCACTAAGTGTTCATTGCTCATTCACTGTGACTGGTTGAGATGAGGAAGATGGTAGGCACACTTGGGAGATTAGATAACTTAATCTATGAACATGAGGACTTAGAACAAGTCCTAATCTCTCTCCCAAAGGTGGTTGCATCTTTTGAAAGTTCTCCATGCCTGCAAAACACACAAATTTGTCAAAATAGGCCCTGTTGTACCTCTTCCGTACAGGAAGGGTACACCTCAGTTGCATGGGGCAGGTTTCTGGAGAGTTCTTTGCAGCTTAGAATCACTTTCATGGTCACTTTACCCCATTTGGATGCTTCAATTGCAATATTTCCTCCATTGGGTCTGAGAGAGGGTTTTGTGAGGGTTTCTAGTCTTTTCAAGTCTTAGGCATTATTTAGAGAGTTGGCACGTTGAAGCTCTGAACTAATTCCTCTGAGAGCATCTTGAGGATCCTCTCTAACGTACCTGAACACCTTAGGTCACCATGCAAAGTATCATGAAAGTTCCAAGCGTTTTAAGTTGGTTATTCGAGTCATTCCAACAATTTGCATAAGCCCGTGTGCATTTCAAATCAAGAAATGTCTTCCTGATGGATTTTCCTGCCAACTGAAGTCTCAAGCACCTCTTATGGACTCCAATAAACATGTCTCACATGGTCTCAATGCCCATTTAGTCCAAAATGATGATGGACTACTTCTAGGTACCAGGGCTAGACTAGGTTTAGTAGGCCTTACCTGCAACCTGGTGGTTCAAAAATCTTTGTTGGCCTTCCATACCTCTGAGATGGCTTAGACACACCAGTTTCACTTCCATAAACATGATTCAAAGCATTAGAATGCTTGGCAAATGCTAGGACTAGAAGCAGCTCTCTATTTAGAGCTAGACTTGTACCTTGTCCAGTAGGTCTGACTGCAAACCTAGTTGCCTAGACCGCCCTGTTTGACCTAAGAGCTTCTAGCAAGGTTCCCATGTTGAATTAAGTGTATTTCAACTCATCCAATCACCTTAGGAGGTCTCCTAGACTTCTGGTCCATGTTTCATCCTTATTTCCAAAACTTGCAGGGTTCATGCAAGGGAAAAGTGCCCCCTGTCTGAGACAAAACAGGGGGCACTTCCCCTGTTTGCCTTTTCAAACAAATTATTTGAGGGGTTTCTTAGACTCCAAAGGGTGCTTTGTACAAAGTTTGAGCTCTTGGTGACATGTTTTGACCCTTCAAAACCACAAAATTCTTAGGCAGACCTTTTCAAGACAGTCTGTGCAGGGTATTAGACTATGGACTGTGTTTTGCACAAATTTGAACTCTCTTAACCTTGTTTTCATGGTACAAGTGTCTCTGAAGGTTTCCATCCCTTTGATGAAGGTGTTCCAACTCCTATTCACCCCCCAAACCTGCCCTTGTTCATCATATGCATGTTGAAGACCCCAAATTGGGCTTTCTAATATAGGATTGAGACACCCGTCTCCTTTGCCTGTAGGTGCAATTGCATGTTTTGACCCTGTAAATGATGTTCTAAGACCTCATTTGAATCCTGAGCTCCTTATTAATGATTTAGACTTGGGTATCACAAGTAGACCATGCTGATCATACAAAAGCATCATTCCTCATACTTCACTGTTTGATTGGGACACTGTACTGCTAATGACCCTTGTAGGTGGTCAAGTGTATATTTAGGTCTAAAAGTAACATACAATGCCTCATTTATACTTCTGAGGTCTCTTAACAATCATGTGTCCAAAACTCTATTTAGACACCTTGCTTTCAACCCTGTATTTATGCTCAGCCATAGGTGTTGATTTTGCCTTGTGTACGGATAGGGTATGAGCTTGGGGAGGTCTCAAAACATCTACCCTCTCTTCTGATGATCTCTTGAGCTTTCAAAAGTCCTTTATCCACCATCAAAACTATTCAAGCATGAAGCATGGTCTGAAATTGAAACACTTGGTTGAAAAAAGGTCTTTTTGGGTTCCATTCCTGTAGATGTTACTGACTGTTAGTGTGTTAGTAGGCAACTTTGAGCATTCAAATGACTGTCTTCCTCTTAACATCTTGATCTCAAAACTTGGTGGAGGTCTTGCACATGCTAGGAGCTACAAGGCCAAGCAATTAAGAAGCGTTAAAAGGTCTTTGAGACTATGGCATGTCATTTTCAAAACCTACAGGGCCTCTGTTTTACCCTTTTAGGGACAAGGGCTTGAATCTCAGTCTCTTACCTTCAAATGTATTTCCACCTTCTACCTTGTCAAATTACTCCCTCACAAAGGTTTGTCATGTCTTCATACTATTTAAGGACCTCAAATGGGGTTCATCTTATGTCTCAATGTTACAAAGTGACCATTTTAACCTCTGTCAAGACCACCTGAAGGTAGATGTCTGATACACCACAGTGAGCTATAGTATGAACAAGATGAAACCTTTATGAATGTGAACCTTATGTACCTCCCTTAGGCATGTGAATGCATATTTGGCAATGTTGAGCAATTGGAGTACTTTTCCACCTCCCCATATGTCACCATGACGTCATCAAGGCCCTGTAGGTGACTGCTTTGACTGTGTTATGCAGACAGAGGCATAGAAGGAGCAAGAATATGCAAGGGCAAGGCTTTCAAACACCTGAAATGCATTGTCAATACTCAAAACATTGGAGACAACCTTTCATTCCTTCATCTTAATGTGGAAAACTTGCTTCAAGGCACTTGTAGATGCATATTTTGAGCAAAAGGCAGCAAGGATGATTCATGACCAAGAACAAGCCTAGAAGAGGCTTATGAGTTCATGAATCCTTCAAAATCAAAAGGATGATGGGAAAACCTGTGGAGAGGTCCTGAAAAACATATGAAACCATCAACACCATCAAACGAAAGCAAAGAATTCTGAAACTATCGCAAACAGTGATCCCTCTTGGATGAAGAAGCATAAAAAACTGTCTAGCTTCTTAATGATGATTCATAAAGTAGGAGCCATGAAACTAAAACTTGTTGCCATGAATTTGAAGCTAACTCAGGCCTCTTTCAACCCCCAAGAGCACTCCTCCCAACTCCACCTGTACGGACTGTACCAAACATTTGAATTGACTCTCCTTGGCTTGCAAAGGCAAAAAGGAAGGAGCAGAAGCAAAACTTGGTCTCTCTGATGAAATCTCTGTACACCAGGCTTGGAAAAGACCCTAGGGAGTTGAAGAGACACTTTGCCCATGTTTTTTGCTGAAGGTGAGCTCACCAAATCCGTACAAGTGCCATTAATGGCCTATTTTCAAGGAAAACTCCCTATTTTCATGCATGAAACTGCTCTTGAATTGACTGCCTCTTGACTGTTCTGACCTTCTCCATGTTGAAAACTTCCTTGGTGACAAATTTGCTTTTTTGACAAATCGTACAAATCAGTAAATGAGCTAAAAATGTGACCAAAATGCCTTTTTTGCATATGAAACATGGTGAAGGACAAATTTATAATCTAAGAACACCTTAAAACATTTAAATGACCACATTAGGACATTTATAAGATAATTTGAACCTTTGACCAAGTTTGACCAGAGTTGACTTTGGTTGATTAGGCAAGTACAAGGAAGATAGGTTTAGTCCAAGGCTAGAGCAGGGATAGGTAAGGTATTTAGACACACATGAGACCCTATTAGACACATGATAAATTGTGAAAAGTTTCAATATGTAGGGGTTGACCCAATTTGACTAAAAGTCAAATTTGGTCAACAGTAACAAAATCAACAAATTGGAGAACCACATTGGATGCCATATGAAGAACACTAGGTGTTGATTGAATTGAATCAGGGCTCCCTCGTCAATAGATGGGATTGGCAAAGGAATTCTCAACTTCTTTCTTCGAGTTTTCTGTATGCAAAGAGCATTTCCACCTCCTCCAGATCCCTTTTAGGTCTTTCCAAGTTTTCATTTTTACTCATTGTACAGATTTGAGGCAATTACATATCCTTTATAACTTTATTTTATCTTATGTAATTCTATAATAGTCCTTAGAATTTCCTGTGCCCTTTTCCTCATGATTGAAAAGTAGGACAAAGGTTTACAAATAGACCACTGAGAAAGCAAAATATCCGAAATGGTCTCCAAATAAGTGTGATTATATGAGAGATAAAGGTTGAGGTGGGGCCTTTGATAAAAACTTGTACAACCACAACAATCGATATGTGGACGTGGATCAATATCCCTTGCATGTCGAGCCCCTAGGAATCTCCTTAACATGAACTGATGTTGGTTCACACTGGAGGAGGAAAGGGGCCTTAACGTTATAGATCATGGCCTATGTTTCTATTGATAAAACAAAGGTCTTTCACAGCTGCCACCTCATTGTCAATTGAAATAAAATTGATTACTTTTGTTACTTAGGCCAAAGTCAACGATGACTATGTCCATAGCCTTATTTCTGTATCTTCTTACATGAATAAATTTAATGATGCTAGATTTGTTTTAAGGATATTAGCTTCTTCTTGAGGATCTTGTAAAGTTCAACGGTTTACTTGATTTTTGTCATTGGCATTAATGGTCACCACTGAATCTTCTTCCATAAGGATGTCTTTAATCTTATTTTGATTGTTGTTTGTGTTGAAAACACGACCGTTTACTTTGTTTTTTGTTAATGCCATTAATGGTCACCACTGAATCTTCTTCCATATCGATTTCTTTAATCATGTATTGATTGTTGTTTGTGTTGGTCAACTTGAAAAGCAAAGGATATCATTTAGTAAAGTAATTGTGGAACGAGTTGACTAGAGTGATTTTTTTTTTGGGAAATGCCTTTAATGGGGGAAGCTGTCATTCACACAGCAGAAAGCTTAAGTAAACCAACAATAAATAGAGCAGCTAAAATTGGATCAGCTTACATTCAAGCATAAAACAACTTTAACTGAGCAATGAAATTATCTCGATGACAGAAAAATAGAACGTTCATTCATCTGACTACCATGGAAATGTAAAAGAATATAGCATAAACCAACAAACTAGATACAGAGCTTCTGTTGGATTTTTGATTAATCAAAATGTGGAGAAGAGCACTTGGCAGAAGATTAAAATATATCCAACCACTCAGACCCATCTGGGTTGACCCAATACACCCTTTTATACTTAATTTATTTCTATTTCTACTCTAACTGATCTGGCCAAAATGTCGCATTTTTAGAATGATTTATATATTTATAATTTTATTATTGATAAAATGAGGGTTCTATTAGGGCCCTCACCTAGTATGGAAAAAGAATACATTATACCAAACAAGATGGTCATGCAAACTAGTTGTAAGCATTCTAGGGATGCTGAGGAGATGGACTCCCACAAGCTAAAACATCTGCATGCTGAATGGAAAAAACTGCAGGTGGAAGCATACAAAATCTGAAGTACATTTTGAAATCATGGTTCTTAAAGAGAGAGTTAACTATCTAGTGATTGGTACTGTCATAGCAAAAGAAACAAGAAACTAATAATGAAAAACCAGCTGAACAAAGACTTTAGTAGCTGTTAATCAATTCATTCATTCATCAAAGACTTTAGTAGCTGAACACTTGGGAGGATTATTTAAAGCAAAGAAAGGGTTAATCAATTCATTCATGTTTGCATTTGATAACGATTTTCTTGGAGTCTAAGCATGAAAAACAAAGACTTGCACTTGAAGGACGGAAACCCCTTCAAAGGAGTTGAATTGAAGATGAAACCCTGAAATTCAGACCTAGGGCAGCTTCATCTAGGAGTTGCATTGAGCAGAATCAAGTTCGGAAAGGTGTTTTTAACACCAAAGATCATTCGCAGGTTGAGCGAAGCAACAAAGGAGCTGGACGCTTGCTTGCAAGGGCTGTCTAGGGCAACGAATCACCTTGGTTAGGGGTTGCGCAGGTCTGTAGGGGCAGCGAACCAGTCTTGGAGGTGGGCTACCCACTTTGGGGTCCTTCTAAGGCTTTTGGAGGTGTGGAACAACCACACAATATTTTCTACTATTTTATTTGATTTATCCAGCCACTTGAATGTCCAAAAATCAGGTTTTAGCTGATTATTTGGCCATTAATATTTATATAGATTCTGCTATTTTTTAGGAATCTTGAATAATAATTTGGAGCTGATTTCAAATCTTTTACAACATAATTTCTTCAAATTTCAGATTGCTAGGGTTTGTTGAAAATTTTGGAAACTAATATCCAAATATTGAAGTGATTGAATATATATTTTATTTATCTAATATCCCTTGCAAGGGACATTACAAGGGCTAAGGGTGGTGGTTAACAATTGGGATGCCTTGGGTGATTCAAATTGTGCTAGGAATTTTTTACGATAAATAAACTCTGGTTTGTTATCCCATGTTGCAAGAATAAAATTGATGTGTGAGGATAAAGAGACACACATACCAAATTTAACAAGTTGGAAGAGAGATTTGGGTGGTCCATTCCGAATATCTTTGATTTTGGGATTCCCCTTCTCCCCGATGCAATCATCTGCAGACATAACCCCCATGCCGAGATTTTGGCTGTACACCAACTAGTCCACTTGGAGTAGTAGAGGAGGACAAAGGAGCTTGAGTGGCTGCCTTTGATTTTGTTCCTCCTTAGAAGTTGAGAGAGGGGACTTAAGAAGTGCTTGATATTGCAACTCACATGCCTTCATCCGTTTTTCTTGAAATCTAATTTTATTATCCAAGCTCCCAGAAACATTAGGGGCAATTTCATTCCCTTTCTCTATTGAAAGTGGCCACAAATCTTGAAGCTCCTTTTCAAGAGCTTCAAGTTTTAAGAAAATGATTTCTTCGTCCAATTTAGACATGACAAGCATTAGCATGTAAATGCCTCAAGTGGCTTTCAATCTTGCAATTGAAGGAATAATTGTTGGAAGAAACACCATTTTAACTAGGAGATAGAATGCACAAAACGTAAGGGAGATTGCCACCAACTTGGAGAGAGTCACGGATTGAGGTCATTGTTCATTTTACACTTGGAATATTGGTTGTTCCACTCCCCCTAAGACAATCCACAAAATCTCTTGCCATTCCACCAACTTCAAAGTGGAGATGCAAGCGAGCTTTTGTGACCACGCCTTCAAATGCCTTGTCCTTGTTAGAAAGTCCTGCACTGGGAGACATGGGAGACTACGAGCGAACGTGAGGGAGTTGCAGAGAAAGGAAAATTGTCAAAGAACTCTGAAGAAGGTAGGGTTGATTAGAATGAGGGGTGAATTAAAGCAACATGAGATGTGGGAGATGACAACTAATAGGTCACATATTGCTCAATGCCGTTGAAGTGTGCGAGAGAACTCGAAACGTGTGCTAATGGAAAATCATGGAAAATTTGCCCCACACATTTAGTAAATTATCCTAATTAAAATGGGTGTAGTGATGATGCATAGATAGAAATTGGAAAAAAGGGAGTAACAGAGCTTCATACAATCATTGGTGAGAGGCAGATGTGATGTGGCGTCCTGAGACAAGGTGATCAGAATTAGAATCATGTGATAGCAAGTATTTTAAGTCCAATCTAGCTAGAAGACAAGGAACTCTCAACTTTTGAGAAAATACCAATTTTTTCTCCAGCATTGTGCTAAAAGGTCTTTTGGTTTATTGGCTTCTCTAAAGCAATGGGAAGTGCTATGGGGGAAAGAGTGTAGGAGCTCCATGGCTTGGCAAAGAAGGTATTTGACTTTCCAAGAAGGTGTAGTGCCTTTGGTTATGGCATTAATAACAAGTTACAAATCCCTTTTGACTTCAAGTCTGGCTATTCCACGAGTCTTGGAAAGTTGGACACCTTCAACCAAAGCTTGAGTTTCTGCTTCATTGTTTGTGGCTCGAGATTAAAAAAAGGAAGAAGCCACAATCCTTCCCCCTTGTGTGATCTCAAGAGACATCCTAACCCTGCAATTCTTGGATCATGTCTTGAGGCACTCTCAAATTTCAATTTTTTCAGAATGATTTATTAAAGTGTCTATTCCAACAGTTATCCCAAAAATTCGAAGTGCACAACTAGACTTACGATTACCCTTGAAATGCAATGAAATATTATCCCAAACCAACATCTATAGGTAACTTTGAACCTTTAGTGAGTGATTTGCAATTTTTTTGGTTTATCTTGCCATATCTATGGCATAGAAGGCACAGACATTGCCTCCCTCGTTTCTTAGAATTCCTCCCTTTTCAAATTTCATTTTAAAGGCCCATCAAAGCTAAGTCTTGATATTGTGTGTAATAGAATCCTTAATTTTGTAGATTCAAGCCCACAAACATTATTGGTAGGGGAGATTTTATTTGGAAGTTAAAACAACATTTTGTGTGGTTAATGATTAGAGTATTTTAATTTGTAGACTAAGGGACTTTTAAGAAATCTTCTTGACAAAGGAAATCTTTTAAGGTAGTTCCATTGTATAAATTTTTAGTATTGTGTAGTGTCCCCAATTCAGATAATTGGACGAAATACGGAATTATAGGCAAAAGTTAGACAAGCTGTACCTTTTTTCCTGTTGTAAAATTTGATTGAACTTAGTTTCAGCTTCCCAAACCCTGACACCACAAGGAGTAAGGCAGAAAATCTACAAAGCACCCTCAAACGATCCCTAAACCAGCAACTAGGGTTTCAAAATTAATTCTTCTGCTTGGCGAATTACCTTGGACAGCAACCCAAGGCTAAAACCCTTCCAAACAAGATAAAAATACCCTCACAAGCAATTGTCCCACTCAGCAAAATTAAATAAATATTTCTGATTGATTTAAGCAATATTTGACCTTCAAATCCTTGTAGAATATTCGCTAAAATGCAGTGGAAAATTGATAAAATAGGAACCTGAATTTTAGTCCATGAAATTCTCTTTGCCAAGCCTCCAAAGTGTTCACCACTGCTCCACAGGGGTTTGCTCCACTCTTGGAAAATCACAGCTGTTATAAACTTAGAAATCCACCAAAAAAACCAGTAATCTACTTGATAAATTTATCTCCAAAAGATTAACAATTTTTCATATCAAGGTGGTGTTACAAAACACTGTTTAGAGAACCTTACAGTACTTGAAGGGTAACATTTTTGAAGCAACTACGCCAACAACCAAGTTTGACATACTTGATTATCATGAACAATATCACACAATGCATGCCCTTCAAATGAGATTCACGACCTCCTTATATATCCACCTTTTAGTTATGAAGGGAGAGTTAGTGGATTATAAGGACAATTTGCTTTTAAAATCACTTAAGAGCTTAAATAAACTCATTACCCTCAAAAGGTCCCAACTTAAGTGAAAAACAAATTAGACTATTATTACTTTATTTTAAGTATTTAGAAATACTTTTTATTTTAGTAATAATATTACTCTAATGTCCAAAAAGGGGACATTGCAGTCCTCCCTCCCCAAATTTGCTTGACCACAATCAAATGTAACCTCCCATAATGTAACATCTGTACCTGTCAAATGAAGGAGCTTTTGCAAGAACAAATCCATACATCTGCTGTAGAAGAATATAACTGGCTGTTTGTGCACCTTAGAAACCAAAAAACAGCAGTTGGTAGTCTTCTTCTTTTGTCTCTCTAGGGTCCCAAACAAAAGATGTATCAATGAAGTGAAGAGGCAAGAGACTTCTATTGAAACCAAGGCATCATGGTGGCTGGAAAAAAAAAATTCCAGCAAAGCAATCTTCAACTCCTTGTGCTTGGAAAGCCCCCACTTTTTTACCCTTGAAAGCATCTCAAGGATGCCCAAGCTGATCACACCTTCTCTTGTTGCCATACAACTCAAAAATTTCCCTACAACAGGGGCTGGAAACTCCCTTATCATGCCAAGATTCTGTCCTTTGCCCCATAACCACCCACATACATCCGTATACTCCAAAAGGAGTGTAAAATCGGTCATTTTCCTCTTGGTTAATTGGCTGTACTTGCATTTTTCGGACCTCCCATGACCCCTTACACAATTCTTGGTCATTCCCAACTCATCCTCGTGGGGTGCCAACATGAAACCATCAACCACTAAATACTCAAGGTCTCTCAAATTCTTCAAAAGAGGGCTGGACTTCTCCTTGATAGTATGGTAGAAAGACTTACTAAGGCTGTCCCTTACACTTATCTTATTGCCCCTGTGCACCTCATGACCTTGTGCAAAAGACCAAGTTCCTCTTATGCAATTAGCAACTCCACCAAACCTGGCACGAATCTGATTTTCCATATGCACAGAATTCTGATTTCTCAAGACAATTTCAGAACTATTTATGCATACCTGAGATCTCCATGCATAATTCTGATTTTCCACAAATTTTGCTGATTTTTTTGAGTTTAGTCTAGGTCTTTCTCCCCTCCAAGATTCAGACCTACCTTCCTTTCAAACTGCAAATCATCTTCTTTGAAACCTTGAGTGATATTTTCATTTTCAGATTTTAACAAACTCAGAAAATAGGGAAATAAACATTCTTTTGCATACCTAAGATGTTGTCCCTTGGTCACGTGTTTGACCCCTTTTAAAAGTCCACTTCCTCTTACCTCTGCTTTACTTGCCTTATCAAGTATGTGACCAACTTCCTTCATAAGGGGTGGCTGCTCCAATTCAGAAAATTCAACCTTCCTTGTTGCCCCTGCCGGAATCCATTCATGGAAAACACCTTCCATGCCTTTGAAAAGAAAGACTTCACCAAGAAACTTGTCCTTACTGATCTGAGGAATGTATTTACTCTTTACAGCGTTACAATTGCTCCCAAATGGCAACCTATTCATTACCAAGTTGCATGTAGCAGGGCTTTTCACAATCAGATCTCCAATAGGTATCAACATGCATTCACAAGGTGTGCCCAGAAATAAGTGCCCCACTTCCCCTGCCTTTCTGGAGCTTGACATGGGCTGTAGCATGCCCAAAAATCCCAGTTTCTTGTCCTTAGTAAGCAGCTGAATTGACCACATAAATTCAGACTTTGCACATGTGTTCCCAACATTAATTGGAGGCTGTATTGTACCTTCTTTCTCGGATTTTTCTGAGTATGTCACTTTCATTTTTAGCACAAACAACTCAGAATTTTCTGAGTGTATATTTGGCCTTCTTTTCTTTGAAATTTCAGACCTTGGAGTGTCTTTTTCTAGCTGGTTTAGCATCTGGTTAATAGCATTTTCAGAAAATATATTCAGCTGAGTTGTCATGGAAAACTCAGAATTTTCTGAGTTCATTTGTAACCCTTTTTCATGGCAATTTTCAGAATTTCTCCTCTTCCTTGTATGCGGATATTCAACCCTTGGTGGCTTCCTTAACTCTGCTCTTGCCACTTCCTTGTCTTCCTTGGGAGCGTGGTACTCACCAACCTTGGATCCTTTGCCCCCACCGTATGTATGACCCCTTTCCATCCATGGAGGTGGCTGTCCGAACTCGTAAAAAATGAAAGGGAGTGGCTGTTCCAACTCAGAAGTTATCAATTTATTTGCTGCCCTTGTTGCCTCCATCACAACTATGATTCCGATGGACATCATCATGCCCTCACAAGGTGTGCTAGATATCCTAGATCTGCCAAAAGAATCATGATTGAAAGTTGAAATATTGCTGTCCCCTAAGAAGAAGTTTATCTGCACCTTAGTCATTGAGTGTATATTATCTTGGCAAACACCCTTCCACTTCTTATAACCTCTCATGTGCCATGACAATCATTTTCCAATTTGCACAAAGTGAGCAACATTAAACCATATCAAAAACATACCTTGGGAAGAAATATCATGTGGATGCAATCTCCCTAAGGCTCCTGGATCCCACATCCGTGTTGGAGGCTTGTCCACCCTTGTTAAGACTTGTGCTTCCTTCCCCTGAGTGACTAACAAATGTTCTTTCCATTTTCCCTCATCAACTCTAGATTCATGCTCTGAAAATGAACAATTATTAGAAATAATGCAAAAATCAAGACTCTCATCCATACCATACCTCTTCAAAGGATCCTCGTGAGGGTTTGTCCCACCCTCTTTTCCTTTTTCTTGCATGATTTGTTCCCTCCTACAAATGGCTGCCCCAAACACATGAGATTAACCTCCATTACCTCCACTCTTGGTTTGCCATCTTTCACATCTTCCTCCTTTGATGATTGGTCTCCAACTTCAGCTCCCTGTAACTCATGTTTTTCTGATTTTTCTGATTCTTTTTCTGAACTTTCCCTTAGCTGTCTTCTCATTGATCCTTCCATGCCACTTGCCCCAAACTGATATGAATTTTCGGGGTGAATTTCCAATTGTTTCTTCATCGCTGTCAGCTCATCAAGGCCTGATTTTTTTTGACCAACCAGCTGAAGGTATGGCTGTTCCTAGGATGAATTGGTTTGGTCATTTCTTCCTTGTTCCTGTTGTTGATCTTCCCTTTGCGGTGAGCCCTTGAGGGGTCCCTGAAGAGATTTGGTATCAGGGGGTTCCTTTCCTTCACCAAACTCTTCAATGATGTTTTTGAAGAAATTTTCAAGGGTTTCCATATCATCGTGCCCTAGCGATTCTCTTTTCTGTTGCCACCAATTCCCAACGGTTCCATCCAAGTGTCTAATGACAAAAGTGAGGGCTTCTTCCTTATCTCTTGACCTTACATTCAGATACTGGCTTACTTTGTCCACCCATTCTCTTACCGGAACACATGGATCGCCATCGAAGGTTGGTGGGACTATCTCCCCAAAACCGTCATTTGTAGCTATGTGCCTTTTACCATACCTTGATCTCAACCAATCCTCAAAACTCCTTTTCCTCCTGTACTGCAGTGCAAGTGTCAAAGCCTTCTTTCATATCCCATTGAATCAAAGGTAATTTATTCCTTGTAAAAGACTGAACAACCCATCTTTGCTTCATATCACTATTATCTAAAAACCTTGAACCCCACATATTAGCCAAGATATGGCTCTGATACCACTGTAGTGTCCCCAATTTAGATAATTGGACGAAATAAGGAATTATAGGCAAAAGTTAGACAAGCTGTACCTTTTTTCTTGTTGTAAAATCTGATTGAACTTAGTCTCAGCTTCCCAAACCCTGATGCCACAAGGAGTAAGACAGAAAATCTACAAAGCACCCTCAAATGATCCCTAAACCAGCAACTAGGGTTTCAAAATTAATTCTTCTGCTTGGCGAATTACCTTGGACAGCAACCCAAGGCTAAAACGCTTTGAAACAAGATAAAAATACCCTCACAAGGAATCATCCCACTCAACAAAATTAAATAAATATTTCTGATTGATTTAAGCAATATTTGACCTTCAAACCCTTGTAGAATATTCATTAAAATGCAGTAGAAAATTGATAAAATAGGAACCTGAATTTTAGACCATGAAATTCTCTTTGCCAAGCCTCCAAAGTATTCGCCACTCCTCCACAGGTGTTCGCTCCACTCTTGGAAAATTGCAGCTGTTATAAACTCAGAAATCCACCAAAAAAACCAGCAATCTACTTAATAAATTTATCTCCAAAAGATTAACAATTTTTCCTTTCAAGGTGGTGTTACGAAACATCATTTAGAGAACCTCACAGTACTTGAAGGGTAACATTCTTTAAGCAACTACGTCAACAACCAAGTTTGACATTCTTGATTATCATGAACAATATCACATAATGCATGCCCTTAAAATGAGATCCACGGCCTCTTTATATATCTACCTTTTAGTTATGAAGGGAGAGTTAGTGGATTATAAAGACAATTTGCTTTTAAAATCACTTAAGAGTTTAAATAAGCTCATGACCCTCAAAGGGTCCCAACTTAAGTGAAAAGCAAATTAGACTATTATTAATTTATTTTAAGTATTTAGAAATACTTTTTGTTTTAGTAATAATATTATTCTAATGTCCAAAAATGGGACATTACATATTGGTGTGCAAAACTATACTATCTTGGACGAGGACACCATTGGATAAGACTGAATAAGGTGCAACATTTAATATTCTATAAGATGTACTGAACCTTTGGGTTGTGAAATTGATGTTTAATATTTTTTTGCTTACATTAAATAACATAATGAACTCTACTGTCTGTCTTGTTGCACTCTAGGTTAGTTTTGAAACGCTCATGAACAAATTTTAAATGTTTCTTCTTGCAAATACAACACTGAAATTCGAGGACCTCAATCTATATTAGGACATAATCTAGTTATTGGGAAAAAAACTTATGCTTTCAAAATGAAAAATCAATGTTCTGTCAATAAATAATATATTTTGGTGAATAATGTCACAGCGCCTTCAAGTCTTATTTTGAGGTGTTCCCATTTGACTAGAATTTTGTTCTTATTTACAGTGACATAATGGAAGTCATTGAAAAGAAAAACCTCTATTCATATTTTTCAAGTTGAATTGTTTTTTCTTTTTTCTTTTAATAAAATTCATGTGTTTTTTCTTTAAATAAAATTCACGTGTTTTTTTTTTAAGAAAATCAACAAGGTTATAGAAGTATATCAAATAAAGGACTAACACTTTCATTCTAATTTTTTGACTAAATCCATGACAGGTAGAAGACGACCCAATGCCAACTGCGTATGTGGGGTACTTCTTTGTTGGATGGCTTTTAATAGCATTTGCTCTTAGCATTACTTTAAAATAGTCAAAATTCAAATGTTTTCATCTTAGTTTTGGTGTGAGCATCATTATATTATTGCATAAATATTTACAATTTCATGGCATTATTTTTTTAAAAATTGTATGATAGCTTTTTTAATATATTTTTTTGTATTGATTATTATTATTTTTATTTTTTTCTGGGATAGAAACAATACTCTTAATACTTATATTTACTAATAAGAAAGTTTGTTAATCTTGACCAGATATAAAGTAACATGTTTTTGCAATATTTATTTATATGGGGGGACACATTTGACATTCCATCGTTGAATTATGACCTCATACTTGTTTGGTGGGGATGAATGATAGCTAAGAATTGTTTCGTTAGTTCCATTCTTTATACATCAAATTTGTGTTATAGTAATGTTCTTATATTCCATAACGACATAAAATTTCAGCTAGAATGTTATGTTTTGTTGCATAAAACGAAGTAAGTTTGTCATAGTTTTTGCGAATGTAATAATTTTTTATTTTGTGTTGATGTGGCGTGCCACACTAAAAATGTTTCAAGAGTTGTTTATATGATTAATTTCCTATGTTGAATGGTATGAATACTTAATTAATGTGTTATCTTACATTATGTTGTCTTGTATTAACTATTAATATACATGTTTATAGATTTGACATGAAATTGATGTGATATTGGATAGAATGTTTATAATATTGATTTGTGCAGGGTCAAGTGAATATAATACAAACGACAAAGAGAATATACTAATTCATATGGAAGCAATGACATGATGTTTATATTTTATTATCATATGCCGGAAATTTGTTTAATACATTTTGATTTGATTAAGCACTCAACAAATTTTGTTGAGCATGCAATTGCAGCACATGTTTATTTGCCCTTATAGAGAGGGAGGGTATTATTGAGGAGAGATAAATAGATAGGTGGTCAAAAGACAAGAAAGAAAATAAGTCGAATTTAGACGGTGAACCTTACATACTGTAGGAACGGGAGACAACCCATTTAGGTCCTTAACATTTTCTGTCTTTTGTTTGGTGCATTAGCATTGTCTTTCAATGCATGTTGAGAATTTGTGTTTCAGAGGTATTTGTTAGCGACTTATACTAATATGCCATTAAAAAGTGGCTTTACTTGTAAGAATAATCAATGGGTTGCATCTTGATTTCATGCCTATTAAAATATTCATCACCATTATAATCCATAGTTAATAATATGAATGGTTAAGTAAAATTCATGCTAAAGATTATATGCATTTTATATAGGTTTGGAATGATTGAAATGTAGCCCTTTTGAAGCCACATAGCTCTCTAGAAGATGTTTGACTAGTTAATAAATGAAATTGGTTGAGGTTTTTACCACATGCGAGACCAAAGAGTTAGAGATCAAATAAAACTGTGTCAAAAATTAACTTCATTCACTTAAAATCGATAAATTAGACGAGTTGCCCCAGCCTTGGGAGGAAAAAGGGATTGGGATGAAATAAATGATGTAACTGAAGTTTTTTTTTGGTCTTGAATAGAACGCTTTGCTCATAAAGGGAAGGACACCATTAGCTGAGGACCTAGAAAGACACATTTTTCCAAGACAATAGAATAATTTTTGAACATGATGCATTTTCGAAGGAGGTAGAACCCATTGTTAGTGACAGGACGCATTGGTTGAATAGTAGAATTCTTGTCAAAGAAGAGGGACGCCTTTTATGGAGAAATTGAGTAGAGGACACATTGAAGAGGAGTACGTCGAGGAAGGGAACCAAGCAGTTAACAGGCTCAGTTGGGAAACTTGCAGGGTGAAAAGGATTCAAGGAGGTTGGAGAGCTTCTTACCTTCTCCATAACAAGTGTAGGAAAGCGGAACTTTGGGACTGGAAAACCAAGAAAACCCTTTTTGGTTTGTTAGTCACACTGGTTGTCCTCTACAGTTGTGAGGTTTGGGGAAGCGGCATGTCAAATCATAGATGGAGACAGTTGGAAAGAATTCAAAAACATCTTATCACCTGTAGTCTCAAAGTTAAAGCAACTGTTCCACATGAGATCCTCTTGGCGGAGGCCGGTACTTTCCCAATGGAAGCTGCGGCGATTTCACGGTTACTAAGCTACTTAAAAAAGGTTGAAAACATGGGGAATCATCAGTGGCCCAAAATGGTGGTGAATGAGGTGTTAGATCGGAGGAAGAAGACGTGGATGAAGCAAAACATCAAGTGGTTGGGAAAATGGGACATTAAGTTACATGAGTGCCTTTACACCAAAGAGGAAATAAAAAAGTTTGTGTTAGAAAAATTTAGGACTGCCATGTGGACAAATCAGAGTGGGCATTAAAAAATGTATTATATTAAAGAGTTCAATCCCACTTGGGAACACGGGGATACAGCATACCTAAGTGTCGATTTTAAAGGTAAAGCTAGGCTCCTAGTGGCACAATTGAGGACCGGTTCACAAGGAAAGATGGGAAGATAGGACTTGCATTTTTTGTAGTGATAGAGCGGTTGAAATTGAATGACACTTCATTAGGGAGTGCGATGCGTATAAGGATATCCGTATGCAACAAGATAACAATGTGAATGTGTGCAGTTTTAGTGAGTTATTTGAGGAAGAGAGGATACACAACACGGCCCGATTGTTGGTAAAGATTCATAAGAGGTGGGATGACATCGAAAGGAATCTGAAGAACTCCTAATGGTCTTGACACTTGGTCCCATAGACTGTTTGGTCTCGTGGACGTTATTAAAACTCATTCTTTCATTCACTAAGATATTCTGCGGGTACTCCTCATTTTTGATAAACTATGTTTTACTTTTTCATAAATAGAGTTTTAACATTTATAGATTGAGATTGTCTTTTACAAATTACATATTATTTGATATGGATTGAACTGCGTACAAATTTTATGAATTGTTTTTAGCTTATAAGAATTGTGTTGTAAACCTGTAGACTATGTTTAGCTATTTGGAAATGTGTCTAGTCTTTTATATGGATTGCAATTACCATTCATTGAACTGCATTCTATGCTTCTTGAGCGGCATTATATCTTCCATCAGCTGGGTTTTATATTCTTTTGATGACGCTTTTAACTTATAAATTGCACCTTATATCCCTTCAGATTGCGTTCCACTTTGTAAATTGTCATTTTGTTGAGTAGGATTGTGCCATTCCTGTTCAAATTGTGTTTTAATATTCTCAAGAACTATTTTGGTTCTTTTAAATCCTCACACTGCGTATCACTTGTATGAAACGTTGTTAGAGCATGCGAACATCATTTTAGTGCAATTTCCTGCCTTGAACTGCTTTCTATGCTACCTGAGCTGCGTTATAACTTTATTCCCTCGACTTTATACTTGGATTGAATGAATGAATAAAGGATTTTAATAACGTCCACAAGGCCGCAACAGCGTATGGGACCCATCAGTCGCGCACATCCCCTTCAAAATGGGACATCAACCACAAAACGTTCTCTAAGTTGTCTAAACTTCCTTCTTGAGATCATCCCTTCTGCTGTGAAGTTTGATCACGAGGTTCGTCGTATTACCCAGCCTTGTCGCTTCAAACAGGGTGTCAAGGTTGGCAATTTTCAAAGTTTCACCATAACTGTATTGGATATCGTTGTATGCCTCGCACTCTAAGAGGAAGTGTTGTTTCATCTCCACCACGCCTTTGTTGCATAAGAGGCATATTCTCTCCTCCCAATCCTCTTTAGGATTTGGCCATCTACCTGTTTCACACCTAAGATGATGAAAGCTCATCATAAGTTGGGCAATCAACATTTTCGCTTTCCACTTAATGTCTGCTCCTATATAGGCTTTTTCTTCAAAATAACCTGTGGGGTTGAATTCTTCGAGGTAGTATTCATTTTTATGGTCCATTTGTTTTGTCCACATGATGCACTTGAATTTTATTCTCACATATTTTTTTATTTCTTCATTAGTATTTGGGCACTCTTGCATGTTAATATCCCACCTCTTTACTCATTTGTCATTTTGCTTCCTCCAAGTGTTCTTTCTTCTAGTTAGCTCTTCCTCCATAATTAGTCTAGGCCACCTTTGTTTCTTCATGTTTTGAATCTTCTTGAGGTAGCTTAGTAACCGTATCATCGCCGATGCCTCTAGAGGGAAGGACCCCATTTCAACAAATAAGATCTCATACGACATCGAATTTTTGACTTTGAGATTGCTTATGATGAAGTGTTTCCGTATTCTCTCTATCTGTGTCCATTTCTAACTTGACATATTGTTGTCCCAAATTTCACACTCGTAGAGAATCACCGGGATAACCAACAAACCGAAGAGTGTTCTCTTGATTTTCCAATCCCATAACTCCGCAATCCTGCACCTATTTTGAAGAAAGTACAATGCTTTCCATCCTCTCTGATTTTTTTTTGCTCTACATGTTTCCCAACTGAGCTTGTGGTGAAAATCAAGCCCGAGGTACTTGTACTCCTCGACTATCTCTAATGCGCTGCCTTCAAAGGTAAAGGTATATTGTTTATTTTTTCTTTTCAGAGAGAAGATCATTACTTTGGCTTTGCTTGTGTTCACCTGCATTCCAACCTCTTGACAAAAAGTTTCGAGTGCTCTCAAATGTTCCCTCAAGTTGTTGGCTGTTTTGGCGATTAAAATGAGGTCATCTGCACAAAGAAGCAGTTTTATAACATACTTAGCTAGTTGAATCCCCTCCCCACTATCTTTATTTAACCATTCTTCTAATTTATCAATGTATAGTTCAAATAAAGTTGGTGAAAGCGGACAACCCTGCTTGACGCCTATATCGCAGCCAAAACACGGTGACATTCTATCACTAGTTCTGATTTTAGCCTTTACTTGCTCATATAATCTATGAACAGCTCTAAGCTCATTTGGAACCCCCAGCTCCTTTATCGTATTCCAAAGTTTGTCATGGGGGACGGTGTCAAAGGCTTTTTTGAAGTCGACAAAGCAACAAAAGGCCTCGTCTCCCTGAGTGTTCCATATTTTTTCAATCAAGAACCTAAGTGTAGCCCCATGATCAATAGTAGAGTGCTTCGGTCTAAATCCAGCTTGGCCCTTAGCGCTTTTTCCTTCTTTTTCTGCCCACTTGCTGATTTTGCGCTCTATCATGCTTCCGAAGAGTTTACCAAGAAGGGGATTAACCATGATAGTACGATAATTTGACGGGTTATTGGTATTCCCGCTTTTGAAGATAGGGATAACCACACTAGTCGTCCACTCTTTCGGGAAGCCCTCTTAGATGACCCTA
Organism: Torreya grandis; assembly: GCA_037957365.1. Classification (NCBI taxonomy): domain Eukaryota; kingdom Viridiplantae; phylum Streptophyta; class Pinopsida; order Cupressales; family Taxaceae; genus Torreya; species Torreya grandis. The sequence goes on along the minus strand of JARHVA010000033.1, from coordinate 1,823,922 downwards.
TTGAAGATGTGTTTGATACGAGGTGCTAGTACTTCAGCACCCCACTTTAAGTGCTCCGCTTGCAGCCCATCAATATCTAGAGCTTTCCCACTTGCTAATTGTTTTATGCCTTGAATGACGCCTTTGGTGTTGAAATTTTTTGTATTTGTATAGATTATTGGGGGTTTATATTTATCTTGGTCCCTGTCATATAGCAACTTCGCATACTCAAGCCATTGGTTTTCGGTGATATTGTTTTCTGTTTGTTTCTTCTTTTGACGTCGCTCTTTCCAAAAGCTTTTATGACTATTTTTTTGGAGTGCAATCAACTCTATTCTTCTGTTGTTTATATACTTCTCTTTCTTATTTCATAGCATCTTTTCGTACTCATGCTCTTTGTCCATACCTCTCTTTTGCAGATTTCTTTTTGCTATCTTGCATTCCTCATCGAACCATGGGTTTGCCATGAAAGTATTTTTTGTTCCTCTCTTGGGTTTAGCTCTCTTACAACCATTTAAGGCTTTGTGCATTAGGGGAATCAACATGTTCTCTCTGAGAAACTGATTCTTTATGTTAGTTGTTTTTTCTTTGTGATCTCTGAACAGTTGTTTGATTTCAACTTTAAAGATTTCCTGATTCTCATGATTTAGAAGGATTTTACCTTGGGGAGTATCCTTCTTTTGGCCAAAGTGGACTTGTTCTTCATGTTGTTTCCTTATGAGAATGTGAACTTTAATATGAATTGGATTATGGTCTGATTTCAGCTCTAAGACATTGTCCCCAATCATAACCTCCATCAACTTCGAGGTGTAGCTTTGTGAGCAAATGGCATAATCTACTACACTTTGGCCATTGTGTTTTACTTTGGTTACGCTGTGCCATACCTATTGTATAAACCATCAAGAAATTACTACGATATGAAATTTATAAAGTTCATATTTTGTCTTTGACTGAGTTTCATTTGGATAAATGTGCCTTGACCCCCATAATTCTCGTAATTACAAGTAATAAGACAGTTTTTTTTATGAATTCTTTATCTGACATCAATCATTGAATACATTGTTATGTCAATTCATTTCACTCAACTACATTGCTGTTATCCAAAAATATAAATGTAAAAATATTTTTAGCACGAAAATAGTACCTTTGGCATCCTGCACTCTCTTTTCGTTACCAAAATACTCCAAGAAAATAAAATAAATAAATTCTTGTGTTAAAATTAGAAGTTATAGTGGTTGTTTAGTTCATCTTATGATATAAGATATGCTGAATTAACAGTCGAAAGAACATGATCTTCATTAATGTTTCATTTTCTTCCTTAATGTCGCTTATATTATTGTTGCTAATAATATATACATTTTCCTTAAACAAAACTTTGGTAATAAACTATTATAAAATAGTGTCGTGAAGGGTCACATACAAACCCTTGAATAAGGATCCTACTCTTAAAACACTTATATTTTGTGTAGACCTCATTGGCAATGATTTAAATAAAAACATTCTCACAATTTTTTTAATAAATTGTTGTTATTAAGCGTTAAGGGATATAACAACTACATTTATAAAGGACTGTAAATTGATTGGTTTATTACACTCAATCATTTGACCTTTGAAATTATACATTTTGAAACACATTTCATTTATCAAAAATAACATATCAATGATCAAATGGATATAGTTTTCTTCTCTTGAATATTCCTTTATATCGAATAATAAACAATAAGGTTTCTTATTATGCAAATCAACGATTATCAGGGATTACCAAAACCTTGTAATTAAGTAACTTGAGTATGGATAATCCTACTATCAAGTATTGGTTATCAATCACCTTTGTCGTACTACTATAGGATTGCATATTAAGATTTATTACATGTTCCTTAGTTTGTCATAAATAATTTTAACAGATATCCCTAATGACATAAGCATTCTAAGTCCACCAACTTAGACGAAATCAAACTTACACTAGTGTTGGCGTATGATCCTTTATCAATGTGTGAATGAAAATTCGACTTGTGGGGGTGGTATGGGAACATCTGTGCAAGGCATTGTCTAGTAAACACTTTTTGAAGATCAGTGTTAACTCAAAGGTGACATTTAGGGCCAAACAACTATTAAAATGAATAGGTTGGGGAGACCTAGGATTAGAATCGTGAACCTTGAGACATGAGAACTAAACGATGGAAGGAAATTCTAGATAGTCTCACCATGACTCAATGTTTCACTGAGTTTGGATACAACAAGGGGTACTTGTCAAATCCAAACTTATGATCGTAAGCAATGTATATAGGGAGTATAAAACAGGGATGTACATAATCTTGTCTTCATTCATTGTCGCACTTGCACCTTGTTATGCAGAATAACTATGGTGTCAATGTAACACACAATGACCTTTCTCTTGTCTTTGGATTCGTAATTATATTTCTCACGAAGGGTAGGGCCACTCTTAGTGGATGAGAGGCGCTTGAGAGATCCCAAAGGCTTTGTGGTTGAAGGTAAAGTCTTTTATAATATTCTCTCTGTATCTACACAGTCTGTTGCTAGCCTCAAATGTTTTTCTATTTATCCTACTTCGTTTTGAGGAAACACTTGTTGGATGTTATCGGCATTGCATCTCATTATCTAGAAATGATGCATTAAAGTGATGTAATTATAAGGACGTTGGAAATAGAGTTAAACCATTATCTAATGTTGTATATTTTGAAATGTGAATTATGGATTCTATATGCATTGTATTTCCATTTACCTGTTGTATTGTTGCAAATAGTGAAATTGTAAATGATGAAATCTAGAGTTAAGTAGTCATTATCTATGCTATACTTTTGGAGAATGCTTAATTGAAAAAGAATCGAGTCATGAATGATAATTTCATAATGTACATTTGGGTAATTTGTATAATCAAGGAATGATTAAATGCTTTGTGAATACATATTCAATGAATTATTGATAGGTGTCCTTAGTTTTGATCAAAATGATGTTAATATGATTAACTTGAAACAATTGCAATTAATACCTATTATCGTAAATATATTAATACAAGTTAAGGTTTAACATTAGATGCATTCAACTGACATAATGCAAACAAGAATGTACTTAAGAGGTCATTGAATGATATAAAACCATTATTAAGTGTTGTATATTTTTGAATGTTGATATTCATTTATTATACAAGCAAATAACTACTTTACCAATGTACATTTGGTACGAAAATATACCTAAAATTTAATGAATGAACTAATGTTAGAACTTGTTAAACTTGTTAGTTGTGATTTGACATATTTATGTGATTACGTGATATTGGTTGAATTTAAGAATGCATATTAAAGATATGGAACAATTAAGAAAACCTTTAAGAGTATTAATATATATTTTAAAAAAATAAAAATTATGAGTTTCCAACCATACCTTGAAGGGGTTCATACAGATTATCAAGCAGAGATGCATTGGCGGGTTGAGTATGTGGCTCCACTATGTTATTGCATGTCTATTGTTTTTGGATTATAAAATATTTTTAAGAGAGGATATTGAAGTTCTAAATTTTGTTAAGCTCAATATTCATTGTTACTTATACTTGGAATCAAGTTACACAATAGGTATCACATATCTTTTGTGGTCTTGAGGAAGGTGTAGACAAAGTAGATTAATAAAATTTTATGACTCGTTACTTGCCACATTATTTTTTAAAAGATATTATATACATTAGAAAAGAAGAATTAAGGCTATGCATTTATGCGTGGAAAAATGTATGCTTAAATTAAAAAGTAGCATCCTTTCTAAATGTGGGGTAGCTAATACTACTCATGAATTCTTTGGAAAACCTATGGGAAGAATTTCTAATAGTTTAATGAAATCACATATTAATCAACAATGAAATCAAAATGCTTGTACATTTTAATATTCAAATAATTCAACATATTCTTATGAGGATTATTTAGTAGTAATCAAAATTTGATGGCATCAACATGAAACATAAATTAAACATTTGATTTTTTTTTGGATAAATTCCTTATATATTAGATGGGTTCGATATAGAGTTATTTCAAAAATGAATATTCCATAAAAGTAGAGAAGGATCTATTAGGTGTGAAATGTGTTGGAAGCTCGAGACAAATACCGAAGGAAATGCACTATACACAAATTGCTTATGATATTATAAAGTCTTCAACTAAAAAACAAGAACAATTTTATCCAATATTGTTATCGGCAATACACACATTATAGTTTATTGGCATCAAACATTATCAATGCCTTAAGCTCGATGAGTAGAGAGGCGTAGAGCTTATGTGGGATTCTTATAGCTTGGGGGAAATTAGACAAAGTTACTAATAAAATAAAATTGTGTACTTACTGAGTTTGACATGTCCAAGGAATTTGATAGATACGATTGAATCATATTATGCAAATTAGTGTAGAAATGTGGTTTTTCTGTAATGTGGAGTTCGTATCTCAATTACTTTGAAGTGCTAAATTTATTTGTGTTGGTGAAAATGCTATCAAATCTTCCACACCTTACCCTGGCATTACTTGTAAAGGTCCCAAGTATGACATTATGGACATGCCATCTTCAACATCAAATTATATAATTGGGTCGATCACCTTCAGTTTCATTGCAAGTTCATGTGCAACTTGAAACTATTAGTTTGATGGCTTGCCACAATAATTTCTAAAGGGTATATTAAATTCTACTAAAGCTCTATGAGAAGGTTTTCAAATTAGAAAATTTTATTCCAAAATTCACATGGTCTTGCCCAATACTCATTTACACATGTAACACTAATTTGAGAAGAATAATATGAAATAAAATAGCCCAATAAACACATTTTACACCTCGTATCAACAAGGACTTTTGGTGTGTGGTTGGATGTGAGGGAAACATGACACCAAGTTGCTAAGACATGTTCCTACCAAGTTGGCCATCTAAAGATTTCTTTTAGCTCATAGCTTTCCACATGGCATTGTGTTCATTGTATTTTTGGGCATATTTCATGTATTTGCCATAGTGGTCCCACTTTTCATGTAATTTGAGATGACCAAGGTATATGTTTTTCCTTTTGTAACATCTCATAGGTGTTTAGTTGATAAGGTGTAGACACTAAAATATGATATTAGACACTTGACAATGTTAATCTTAACCCATCCTTATCTCACATGTCATGTGCGTACATATATGGCTCTTGCACACAATTCTTTTTTATCCACTTGCCTTTTATGACCCTAAACTTCTCTATTTGCTATCAAACACCTACAAGAATTCCCTAGTTTGTGCCTAACATGCTTATTATCATGCCCAAACTGTGTCTTGATCATAAGATAATTGTTTGTCTTTCTTCATCTTTGCCAATATTCAAACGAATTTGAATTTCCAAATCTATCCACCTCCATCGAACTCTCCACGTGCCAAGCAATAACTATTTTTCAAATTCAAAAATTTATGGGTTGGTGTATGCATGCGAATAATGCACACTAAACTGTGCACTTGCCTTCTCAAGGTTTGGCTGAGATAACCAACATAATGGATGGATTATGGGTGGAACTATGGATTGAGATGATTGTTTGGTGGAATGGGATTTGGGACGATAAGTGGCAAGGGATGCTCGTGATGGAACCAAAAGAGTTTTGCTACGTCATATTGTTTGTTAAGAGCGTTTAATTGAGCGAAAACCAAACTCCATGGTCCCTCAGTATTGGGAATGATGAGGAGGTGAAGCCTCTGATCAATATTGGAAATGTCAAGGTTAAAATGGTTTGGTTGGATGACTTAGGAAAATGTGGTCGACTTTGTAAAGCTGAGTATGTCCTGCCAATGGCATACACAAGTGTGAATGATAAATGATGAGGCTAGACCCGTGGAAAAGGAAGGTGATGGGGACAATAATTTAGGCTTGGATCACGTTGTACCAACAACCTCAATTTTGAGCGAGGATTATGATGGGTGAATCGGTCCCTTGCTCTTGCTCCTCTAGGGCATTGAAAGCATTGACAATGAGATGAGGGACAAGTGTGGAATGAAAAAAACTCAATTTTAAGCTCGACATTGATATATGATTAGGTGTTGATAGTAGGACCCGATGCCCTAACTCTAGGAAAAAGGCCTACTTTTTGGAGGTATGGATGTTCATGAAGTGTCATCCAAGAGGCTAGGCGAAGCAACGTATAAGCGTAAGAGTATGTTCTAAAGGTGGTATGTGGTTTGACTTGCTATTCTGTTAAAAGCAAGGTTTTATGAATACTCGTGCTTGTTGGTACAAGGCTTTGGTTGTTGATTTATTTTTGGTTTTTGATAATGTTTTGACTGAAGAGAAAGCTATCTGCTTACTGAAAGTAAATGAATGAAAGTAAATAATAATGTATAGTTGGAAATAAATAAAAGAATGTTTCTTTTTTGATATTTTTCAATTCACTTGTCAATGCATGCAATACTAGAAACCAAAATCTAGACTAGCAATGCAAATGTTGATTTCAAGTTTTTTAAAGTGCAAACTAAATAAAATTATTGTTGTGTTTTAGATTATAGATGAATGATTCTATTATGCAAGATGAGATTTATAATATATAAGTATATACAAAATCAGATCTAGACCCTAAACAACAATACTACTAAATATACAAATATTCTTTTGCATATGCAAGCTTATACTAGTTTTTGTTGTTTTTAGATGAATGCACACTAAGTTTGAATGATTTGTATCAAATGAAAGTAAATATTTTTATTTGACATGGTAAAAAATTAGGTTTTATAGGGATCTTAGAACCACAAAAGTGTAATACAGAAGTATCAACAGGGCAAACCAAGGCTGCCCATCAAAAACATCAAAAACATGAAAAATAAATTAAACTATATAGAAAATAAGAAAAATAGAAACATCAAAGATTAGGAAGGGGTCTTTCCAGCGGGTCTTATTTTTCAAGATTCTTCACAAGGATATCTTGCTTAACCTTTGAGATATTAGCCCATGTGCAGTTTTCAGGTCCTGCTGCCTCTTCTGAAAGAATCATACATGACATCTTCTACCCTTGGACCTATAGGAGAGTCTTCTTTATGGGGGCCAATTTGGGGGAACCAGGCGGGGGAGTTTCCATGATCTTCGACAACTGTTTGACAAGGGTCTGAGCAGGGATAAAAGATAGGATGAAAGACTGCACAGTGGATTTAACCTACCTATGAAGGGTGTTCCACTCTTGTATAAGATTGGTGAGGGTCAACCCTACCTCCTGCACCTTGGAATTGAATTTTTCCAACTATGCCTTGTTATTTTTCACCTCCTTTGACAGAATGGATTTACCCTTCTGAGCAGTCTCCTCAGAAGTTCCCTTATCAAGGGTGATTAGTTTGGGTTTGGGTATGAAGAGCTTGAAGAGAAGGTTGTCGGTAGGGGATTTGGAAAGACTAGTCTGGGGGGTGCTTACGGAAGGTCGGTAGGATCCCAAGGTGGGATCCTCCTCCTTGGAGTCCTCCTGAGAGTCCTCCTCGATGGAGGATCCCCCCCAAGGGACGTCCCAACCTTGCAGGGTTTGACTGTGTTTGACGAGGAGAAAAATTAGCCCCTAGTGTAGGATAGGGTTGGTCTCGTTTACTTGATGAGCTAAAACAATGCATTCAAGAGATTTAAGCAGGAAGAAAGGTAGGCTTATCTTATAACCTATAAAGTGATTCAGTAACAAAAAATGATGAGAAAAGATCAAGGTGTATTTACCCTCTAGGGTCATATAACACATTATTTGGAGATAAATTTTTGGCCAATGATGAGGAAAGTCCGTCCAGGGGAAGCTTTTCTTGTCGATCTTCACAAATTCATTCGTTTGAAAAAATCGTTGAAAGAGCTCCTGCTTATTTATTTGGTCCTAATTTTCGGATTTAATAAATTAAAGTAAGTATCTAATTTCTAATTTTCATATTTAATAAATTAAAACAACATTTTGAATTTACTCAAACAAGGAAAATCAATATCAAGATACTACCTTTTACTCTCCTAGATTTAACTGGAGTTTTTCTACTTGTAAGTGTGATTATTTGTGCATAAACAAGAGCTTGTTGTAAACTAAAAATTGATTGTTGTTGAAGCTAAAAGTTTTTTGTTTTGTTTTCTTATATCTACCTAGGGTTTGAATGCAAATTTATATGATTTGAAAGAATCTATTGTATAACTGCAAACATCAAGGAAACCAAATAATATATTTGGTGCAATGACATGAATAAAGAAGAATTATTTTTTATATGTAATATAATGCAAGAAATGAAACTAATATAATCTAATCCAGTAAACAAATAAAGGAAAGTAAAAGTAGAAAACCCCCAACCTGATCATGATGTAGATCAACTAGAAGCAAGAGATGTATTTGTGATATGGTTCTCAGCGTACTAACTCCACTTACAATAATGATTATAGAAACTCTATGACCAAGAAGAATGATAAAAAAATAATAGCAAAGGAATAAGATGAGACGAACACAATTCTAAATAAAAGAACAATTAACTGTGATTGATTAGTGCACTGATTGTAAAGATCTAATTGCGAATTTAATGACGTTCCTTACTTGAAATTGTGTAGTCTAACACAAAAATGATCAAAGACAACTAAAAAATAATGGTAAGTATATTGTGGCTGTAGAAAGCTTCAAAACTTCAACCTCTAATGCAAATTTTTAGATATGAAATTCATCTAAAAATAGAATACTTGTAGTAGAAGAATGAAAGTTGTAAGGGTGAATTTAATTGAGTAGAATTGGAAGTAGAACTTATGAAAGACTTAAAAATAATTAAAAATAAAAGAGGGAGTGAGATGGGCCAGGATGAAGATGAACTCAAGGGGACAAGAACAACAAACACAACAATAAACATGAAAAACACGTGAAATCTTGAGTTCTGACAACTAAAATTAGAACACAGACACAATGTGACATAATTGCCCTTATTTATAGGAGATGATTATGCAACCATCAGTTCTAATGACAGATCCGACATAGGGGATGATAAATTGTCACTTGGGATGATAGAACCATCATAAGAATTACATAACCATCTTGTCAGTGACAATTCCATCAAGGTGGTTTATGCAATCGATGTGATGAACCCGCCATGTATAGGGTGGTTCTCTAACGCTATAGGGTGGTTTCAACACCCAATAGGGAGGTTTTGTAACCAATTCAAGCTTTTTAAAAATAAGCAAAGGGGAACTGTAAAGGCCATCAAAAGGGAAGTTTGAGGAGTCTAGGAGAGAGATAGGTAAGTAAGAGGGCTAGAGTGTTAAAGAGAACTTGCATTGAGCATAAATTAGGAAATCACTGCATCAACATTGGACATCATACCGAGAATGCCACACCATGTAAATTTTGGGTGCATATATATTGCCTCCTTGGGATGATGCCTTATCATGAATTAACGAGGGTGGGGTCCTGATCAGTGGTGTGCAGAAGGGAAATAGAGGGTTAGAAATACTTATCTTACCTTGATGGCACAACAAAGCCAACCAAGACTCTGTGGACCCTGTAGACAAAAGACGAAAACCAAATGAAATTTAATGACAAATTTGAAAACACACTATGTAATCAAACCATAGAAAAAAACATGTACCACATGTGTGGTGAAGATCATACTATGTGAACTATCCCATCGGGGCACTGAACCCGTTGTTGTAGTCATGAACCTGTAAAATCATAAAATGTGCTACAAAAGATAAAAGCCATTGAATTGTTAGTTTTATAAAAAATAGCATCAATAGGACTTGTTAAATATGAAAATAAATATTAATGAGAGAATATGCCAAAATTATAAAGTTTTCAAATCAAAATAACTAGTTTGGGGTCCTGTTATATTCAAAAACTTATAAAAAACAACCTCATTAGTGCCAATCGACGTTGAATTTTGAGCTCTCGATTGCATTGGACAGTTTTGAGAGAAAAAATAATCAAAAGAATGAGCACAAGATGAGGATGGAAAATATACCAGCAACGGGTGGAGTAGGGTAGGGACAGGGAGGTTTTTATTGGTTTTTCCTCTTTTGCTCCATTTTTATATCTTTTCTTAAAACACATTTAAATTCTTGATATTTTGAAAAATTTTAGTTTTAAAATATTTGTGTGGAGGGTTAAATTAGGAATTTGTTTTTTTGCATGTTTTGAGTGAATTTTTGAGGGTTTTGGGGGGGTTTTTGGAGGACACAGCCGACAGATGAAATCACTACATCGGGGATGAAACCACTGGTCTTTGTATACCATCGATGATGTAACTACCACAACAGATCTAGGGTTGATGGCTATGAAACCGCTGTTAGATGGAAGTCGCATAATCTCTTAAGGAAGCTACATAATCACCAGGGGTGGTTTCATAATCATCTTAGGTGGTTGTGTAATCGCCTAAGGTGGTTACATTCATAATCATCTTGGGTGGTTGCGTAATCACCTAAGGTGGTTACGTAACCACGTGGGGTGATTGCATAACCACCGCCTACAAACAAGAGTGATTTTGTTCCTTAGGATTGAGAGGGTAAATTAAGCTTGTTTAAAGGTCAGATATAGGGTCAAAGATAGGCACTAGACTAACTTAGAGTCTTTTCCTTCTGTAAGGGACCTACATCTGCTAGAGTAGATCTTGGGAGTAGGAGTGGCTTCCATATGTTATGACATTATTGATGGTAGATAATTTGGCCATCTTAGATCGAGCCAACATACTTAGAGTGGCACAATTGGGGATCATCCCTATCTTGATCATGTTACTATGTGACCTACTCCCCTATTGGGACCCTGACGAAAACACTTTTTTGTTCCCTCAGGTCCTAGGAGAGTTGATGTGTATAGGATTACATGTATACCAATAATAGTTTAGTTGGTGTCCCTACAGGAGGCCATAGGTAGGGCTAAGGCAGTGGGGTGGTTCAAACATTTTGGTGATGTTGGCACACCTAATGTGGGTGTGAAGTGTGGATTGAGGGATCAATGATCCCTAATCTATAGAAAGTGATCATTGGCATCCTTGCCTCCCAACTGGTTGGGGACAAGGATATCGACATGCTACTCTATAACTAGTCCTCGATTGTTCGTTAGATCGAAGAGAGGGGATCTTAATTTTCTTGCGGCCAAAAGATCTTGGCCCATACTTACAAAGACTTGTATTGCATGGCCATGTTGAGAACACTTTATATAAGTCACCCCATGGTCCTCATGAGCTGGGTATACAAGTGAATGATACCCTACTAGAGGGGAGTGGGTAGTAGGGATGCAGGGGCCATTAGGGTCTCGAGATGGATAGATGTCGCATCATTTCAAACTTTGCCCCAGGTAGTTGGGACATTAACAATTATAGATTTGATAGCCCTACCCTACTAGGGCATGATTTGATAGTGGGATGGGGAGGCTATCTACCTCATGGTGGCTGTTGGGACTACCTAGGTATGAGAAAAACTACTACAGGTTATGGTACACCTAGTGGATAGGGTACCTTAATAATTTAACATGCCCTACATGGGCAACCTTCCCATATGAGCAGTGGTGTATAGAGGTGTGCGAGAGGCACGAACATGGATATTAGGGTGGATGGCATGACACTTGTATGAGGTTTTCCATCACTTGGGGGGCTTATCTGAGAGTTTCATAGGGGAAATAGTATCAAGCAACTCCCCCATCACCATTACTACAGTAGGACCTTACTTAGAAAGATTCTACACAACAACAATGTGCAGGGGGAGATGGTGCGGGTCTGGAGTATATTGTGCTGGATGAGGACCTCGATGTGGATGAGGATGAGTCTGCTGACCATGAATTTGATCTAGATTGGCATGAGGATGACCTAGGTAAACTGTTAATTTATGTATTTCAACGTATTACTTATATTTTACTTTTAGGTTCCATTACTTAGTTGATTTATTACTTTGATTTTTATATGAATGGATTTGACATCGATTCCTATACTTTATTATCGAAGAGACCTCGGTTAGATGGAGGACCATGATCAAGGATATCCTGATCAACCTTTTTCAATTGGACACTGATATGACTAGAGATGAGATGCTAGCAGATCCTGTATTACCTATCGAGATAGGTCGACACACTGATGTCTTTGTTCTAGCCTACCATGTGTCTATGACATTAAATAGATTTAGAGTGGAGAATAATACTATGGAGGTGAGATCCAAGAGTGTAGAGGCCATGGTGTAAATAATGGTAGCTAGAGGAGGTTGGGCTTCTTCTAGCCAACGAACATAAGGCACGACCTTGTAGGGAGACACCAACAGGAGGAGGGAATGGAGCCCTTAAGCTGAAGAGATAATTTCTCAGGGTGCTTATAGTAGGAGATGCCATAGGAGACAAAACCCCCATCATTCTAATGCATTAGGGACCTCTTAGAGGATGAGGACAAGATCTTGAGCTATTGTACATATCGATACATATTGTACACTTTTTTTTTAGATTTTTGAGATCTTGAGACACACTGGGTCTCTGCAGAGGTGGTTGTATTGGAGACTTATGTTGTATAAACTCGATATTTATTATGATATATATGGAGAAATTTCAGTTTACCTTTTAGTGACTTGTCATTATGTGTTACAGGATTTAATTTTCATGTTTGCTTATTAGTTTATGCACTTTAGATGACTAGTCATGCGATGATATACCATGTACCTCTATGTTTTTGATAAAATGTTATGGATAATATTTATATATGTTAAAAAAATTTATGCCAATTGATGTAATATGATGGATATAAATAAAATCACATATGCCCTAATAAATGTTTTATAGGTGATGAGCTAATTCTCTTATTACACATAACACATGACTTTCCAATTTGCAGCAGGGGAATTTAAAAAAAGGGAGATAGGATAAGTGTGAAATGATAAAATATGAAAACCATGAATCAAAATTTTACAATAAAAAAGAAGATGACCTAATCCTTACGAATAAAGGGGGGAAATGTACTTCTTGCTAAACTTAAAAAATACTATCTTGGTTGGCTTCATCTAGAGATAATTAGCCATGATAGAATTGGTCAGTGTGATAAAACTACATTTTCGGCATAGACATGTAGATAGGGTTTTTGAAGAATTTTTTTTTGGAATATTTGTGATTAAATGTTGAGTTTTCAATTAGCTTTCACTTTTCTTTGTAACCTCCTACACCTAGTCTCATGTGACTAGGAAGACACATGGGCTCATCACCAAAGCCTAGATGTAGGTGAGTAAGGGGGCATCTCTCCCTTATGTTAATCTCACGCAACCAATAAGATGTGAGGGCTCACCATCGAAGGTTAACAAGGGTGAGATAAGTGGAATTTAATTTTGATGTTGAATAAACTTTTGATAAGTGTTTTTTTTTCTATTTATAAGGCATTTATCCTCAAATATTAGCCTCATGAAACTAGTTAGATGCAAGGGATCATCACCGAAGACCAAGATAGGTAAATAGAGCTACCTATTTTTTAACATGCTAATGTTTTGATTTAGAAGGCACTGTAAGAGGAGATTATGTCATGGACAAACCTCTAGACTAGGCTGTATGCTAGCATTTTTTGAGTTTCATAAGAAAATATAGATAAAAGAGGTGTACTCTGCTTGTAAGATCTAAGGTAAGAACTAATGCAATGCTTTTTTTGAAAATGTTTTCTATGGGATAATAGGGTAATGTGAAAATGGAATGATATGATATGTTGGATTCTAAAAGTTTCATGATATACAAACTAACAGTCAAACAATCACCAAACACATCTAATATGCAAATCAACACAAAATATGAAAAATGTAATAAAATGAGGGCAATGTGACATGCAAGAACTAAATATAAAAACACTTAAGGTGCAAAGAGTTAATAGAGTCATCAAATTCCTTGCCTTTTAAAGTGCATAACTGATAGGATCCATTATTAAAATCCTCAATCACTAGGTAAGGGACTAACCTATTAGGTTTGAATGTTAGACCTCCTTTTTTCTTGTTAGTGTGGTTGCCAAGCTTAAGGATAATGTATCTTATATATATCAGGCACCCATGTATATTTTTATTGTTTTTTATACCCATGTGATCTACATACATGACATGTTTTTACATAAAATTGAGTCTTTGTTCATCTAAAGTTTAAAGTCCAACTAGTCATGCGTTCCTATATTCCTTATGGTCAACAAGACCCTGTAGAGGGACATGAAGGCTAGATATCTCAATATGAAGAGGTAAAATAGATTAAGATCTGAACATAAGGGAATATAGGGATGCCCCCTTAGGCATTTTAATGTTGGTTCTATAGGCCCAAAGTGATGGATAAAGTTACAAGTGCCAATCTCATTTAGAATCTGACTATTTTAACCACGATCAAATTATAATTTTATTGGTGGCTTTGGCCTAGCCATTAAGCTGTGGATAATACAAGGAAGCCGTGTGATGTGATATGGCTAATGTCTTACATAATTAATGAAACTAACAGTTTTTAAAGGGATATCCATTATTTTTTATGATGATTTATGGAACTCTGAACCAATAAATGGTCTATCTCAAAATAAATTTTTGAATGACTAAACCAATAATAATTATAAGAGGCATTGCTTCCTCCCAATTAGTGAAATATTTTGTGGCTGTGATAATGAAGTGGTGACCATCCAAAGAAGTGGAGGAAAGTTTAACTATATGATTTAGATCCCAAGTGGAAAAGGGGTAAGGCATAACAATGGGATTCAAATCCCAAGGAAGAATATGGATCTCGTTAGAGAAGTGTTATCAGTTCTTGCATTTCCTAACATATTCAATGACATCATGTTCAAGAGTGGGCCATAAGTATCCCATTCTATGTATTTTGTGAGAGGTCATGTGGCCATAAAATTGATCACCAGAAACCCCACTGTGATAATGGAAGAAGACACTTTTTGACTCCTCTTGGTCTACACATATCAACAACATTCCATCAAAGTCCTTACGGTAGAGAATGTCATCTAAAATGACGTACTTAGAAGTGAAAATGCAAAGACATTGCCTCTATTGAGAGTTGGTCCCTTCAAGATAGATACAATCAATTAAGTAATGAATGATATCGACATACAAAGGAGAATAAACAATAGCATGTTTATATATGTATCAAATTAATTCATTAGGAAAATTGGTATCAATGAGATTGTCAAATTCTAGAGAAGAGTCTACCAACCAATCGATAGTGAATTATCCCTTAATAATTTTATGGTTGACGTAAGTAAGCTCAAACTTGCTCAAAAGCATGATGAAACATCCAACCTTTCATGAGAGGGATAGTTGCATCAAGAATGTTCATAAGGATTGAGACCATATTATGACCTGCATTTCTTGATTAAGCATATAGTGTCGTAATGGCTTAGTTGTGAACACAATTTCCAAATAGTCTTTTTCTACCTATGTGTAGCGTGTTTCATAATCCATGAGAGTGCAGATAATGAAGTAGATGACACACTCCTTGTCATCATCATCCTCATAGGAAAACATGTAGGCAAGAGATACCTTCGTTTCCCTAATATAAAGTATGAGGGTCATGTTAGATTTGGGTGCCATGAGCATCGAAGGAGACACAAGTAAACGTTTGATTTCCTCAAATGTGTCCTAAAAATCACTCATTCAATTCAAGCCATTTTATTAGTTAAGTAAATTATTGATTAGATGAATTGCATAGGTGAGGTTTGGTATGAATCATCAAATGCCCCCAACTTCCATAGGAATGATATAATCCACAACTTATCAATGGGGGTGAGCTTGTACAAAAGTATGTAAATTTTGGCGGGATCGATATACTTCTATGTTGGGAGATAATGTATCTGAAGAGTGTTCCAATTGTGACTCCAAACACACACTTCTCAGGATTGAGAGTAATGTTATATTAAATTAAACACATGAGTATAATGCGTAACACTCCTAGATGGTCAATCCTTTGCTTTGCCTTTATTAGAAGATTGTCTATGTATACCTCCACTATATTATGAATAAGATCATGGAAAGTATGGGTCATGGCCCTCTGATATGTTGCTCTAAAATTTTTAAGGCCAAAAGACATGACTACATAATAGAATGTCCCCCATGGTGTGGTGAAAGAGGTTTTGATTTGATATTAATCAGAGATGCCAATTTGATTATAGTGAGAGAAACCATCTATGAGGGATAACAACTCATAACCAGTTGTATCGTCAAATATAACATTGATGGATGGAAGATGAAAATCATCCTTAGGGCATGCTTTATTAAGATCACAAAAGTCAACAAATATCCTAGTTTTACCATTCTTTTTAAGGATGTGATGATGTTGAATATCGATTTGGAGTAATCCACATGCTTTATAAACCCTAATTTGAGGACTTTAATGACTTCCTCTTTCATAATTCATGCCACCTTCAGATTGATTGGCTTGAGATTCTATTTTAATGGATTTGTGTCTGACATTGTGACTAGATTATGGATAAATAATTCAGGCTTGATTCCTACCATATCAATGTAGGAGAAGGCAAAGGATTTAGACAACTAAGTGAGTAGCTACTTGTGGTATTCTACTTCTTGTGATGAAAGTGATGACCCAAGATTTATGATTATAGGGTTCTCCTGAGTTTCTATATTTATATCAATAGTATCTTTGATCAAGGAAGAATTCACCTCTTCGAATTGATTAGGAGATGATGGGATGTCAATGCCCCTACCCTTTATGTTAAAAATGTCAAGATCTTCGTCAGACGATAAATAATATTCAACCTTACTACAATAATTGTAATGATCACTTCCAAGAGTAGATGGAGGATAACACATGAGAAGAAAAACTCTCTTGTGATGAAAAGATGAGAGGTTGCCATAAGGATGAAAGAACTCTAATATAACTTCATCATTTTATGCCAGGTTGAGAACTAGCACGCTAACATCCCTCATTATATAAGAGAGGGTTTGGTCATTAAGTGTTTTCTACATGATATGCTCTATTATAACATACATTATGGAATTTGACTCAGGTGTCAGTAAGTAGGGACCAAAATAAAAGTATGTAACAACCATAAAATCAAAAAGTTGGTTGCTTTCTCTTAAATCTACTTTTATAGAAACAAAGTTAAAAGCCTTGGTGACTTATTACACAACAACCTTATAAATATGGTGTTCATATTTAGTTCAATATATTTCTAAGACTTCATTGGTTACTATCTATGGATCACCTTAGATTTTCAAGTTTTAAATTACCAAACATTTAGTAGTGAGCATCCCAAGTAATAAATCTTTATACTCAGACCCATTGTTGGTGCACTCAAAGTCAAGTTTAAAACTGAAATATAGGACCCTTCATTCTAGGGAGATCAAGATCACTCCTACTCCCACATGAAAATGGCATTTGGCCCCATCAAAGTGAAGGGCCCATTGACCGTGTGTAGAGGAAGGATCATCACTAGGGAGGATTTCCTAGTATTATGATATCTTGACATGTGGATGTCAAGTATAATGGATAACCCCTCATGGGGTTCTTAGTTATAATATTTAGAGAAATTATAAGTTCTTATCCCTCTTGGGTCAATTGAGAGAATGAGTGATGCATATTTTTCCAAGTATCGATGATATCAACTATTGACATAGTCAAAATTGGCAACATGACTATTAGATTTGAAGCACTGATACTTTTCGTAGATGCTACCTCTTTTTTATCTAGTTTGTATTTCAATAAGGATCAAGGGATTTTTTCCCCTTTCTTTAAGTTAACTACTTTGGGATTTGTAGGTTTTGTAACATCAACCAACTATAGGGGTTTTGTGACCCTATTAGTAGATAATTAGTGATCAATGTGAAAACTTGGTTGCTTGTACATGGTCATTTGAAACATGTCAAAAGACTTGTGATCCCCTTGGGACATGAAATACTTACACAAATAGAGGAACTTGATTTTTTGGAACAAGGTTAAATGGATGAACTTCATCCTTTGAATCTAGGATCTTCCCAAGATCATGTTATAATTTGTCTTTATTAATTACATAAAATTATGTTAACACATTATTAGGACCTAGAGTAACTGGAAGTAAAATGGTTCCTATAGAGGTGGACTTGAAAATATCTTAGCTTCGCAAGATATTATGAGTTGTGGGTAGCTTCCCTGTAATCAAGTTTATATAATATAGAGAAGGGGACAATGTTCATGGCTACTCCGTCATTAACCATGGCTCTCTTTACATAGTTATTATAGATCCATACTCATAAGAATAAATCATAAGAACAAAGATGGATCCCCCATCCTTAACAATTTAGAATCAATAAGGAGACTACTAAGGTAGAAGAAATAGCTAACATCTTGATAATATTACCCCAATGGAAACATATCTAGATCAATGTGATTGATTAGGGATTATGGTGGGAGAATTATGCTAGATAAATGCCCTAATCCTAAAACATCGAGCAATACTGAATGATGGGCAAGCGTGTTAGGTTGTGGAGCTAAAAGCTTCACTGATGCAAACAGGGAAGGAGGTTGCTAGAGGTTACCGAGTGTTACAGACACCGACGTCGGTCAGGCCAACTGACGTCGGCAAGATTAGACAGGAAGAACAGCTGACGTCGGTCAAGGATTAGCCGGCATCGGTCACCTCCAAGCAGACAGAGACTGACATCAGTTGCCTGTGTGGTTCAGAACTACAAGTTTTACAGGTAGTTAGTTAATGAACCAAGTGTTTGTATGTCAAGAGCCAAATTTAGACTAGAAGCTGCGGATCTAATTATTGTAATTAGGTGTCTAATTATTGTTTGCATGAGATCTATTTAAGAGACTCATGGGCTGTATTGTAATTTGTGCTAGAGAGTAAGAGATCAAATATTAGCTCCTTTTGTGTGTGAAGAGAGCATGGTGTGTTCCTCCTATTGCCACAGTGCCAATTGTGGGTGCTGGTTTTGGAGAATCAGAAGGGTTCTTCAGAGGTGTAGGGTCTTGGTCAGCAGGTGTGCATGGCTACATTAGGAGATCTGCATGGTAAGTAAGATCATTGATCTACAGGTGTATGTGGGTGCGGGATCCAGGTTTGCAGGTGTGTAGAACCAGATTGATTTGTAGGTGTGTAAGATCAGGGAGGGCAGCAACACAACAGGGAGCAGGATTAGGTGGGATCTACTTGGAGTACGGTGTGTACTCAGTTGGAGTAAAGATGAAGGCAGGGCAATTCCTTCCATAAGTAAGATCGTTTGAGTTGCAGGTTGTTGCAGGTTCAGGGGAGATCTACTTGAGGTACGATTGTGTACTTGGAGTGCGTGGAGCACTGGTGTACTGGCAGTAGTGGATACTGACTGGTTAGAGGTGAACACTAACTCTGTGTTTGAGTTGTGTGTTGGGACCATAAGAGAGAGCTTTGAGGAAAGAGTTACTATACACTTGAGGTGTGGGAAGCCTCTGAGAGGTGTGGAGAAGAAGTGGCATCTTCTTTATTGTATTCTTTTTTGGATGAGTATTAATACAAGTTGTGTATTGTCTCTCATATTCTGTGTTGTTTTTGAATTCTAGTTACTTGTGATTCTGGTTTAATTTCACATTTAAGTTGCTTGTATTTGGTAATCAATTATGCTTCTGTTATTTCCCAACAAGTGGTATCAGAGCTAAGGTTGCAGGGAACAGGGTTTGTGTTTGGTTACAGGTCACTCTCAGGGGTTTCTGATTGAGTGGAAGTATAGCAATGGCAGAAGAAAGTAAACTAAGAATGGAGGAATTGAAAAGCATGAATGGTCAATTACGGTCCTATGGAAAGAAAGAGCAGGTAAAGAAAAATTGTTGGTTTGTGGAAGATTAGCATGAAGGAACTAAAGAAACAAATGTTGTAGGTGTTGTTGCACAAGATGCTCTGGTATGTTTCTTGGATAAGGTAGAATCTTGGTTTATAGATTCTATTGCCTCTTTCCATGCAGCCCCAAAGAGAGGTGCTGATGAGCCTTGCCAAAGAATTGGCAAAGGGGAAGTGAAGCTAAAATTGCAGGCGACCAACACATGGGTGTTGAAGGAGGTCATGCAGGTCCCGATTCTAAAGATAAGGCTAATTGCTTCAGGGAAGTTGGGTGATGAGAGATGCACAAGAACTCTCACAATGGATACACTTGAATTAGCGTGTGGTAAGAAAGTAGGTACTCTTTATCTACTTGCTTATATTACTGATTCTTCTTTTGTTGCAGAGACGTGGCTTTGTAGGCTTGGTCACATGAGCAAGAAGGAGATGCATGTTCTTAAACGGAAGACAGATGTGTTTGATAAACTTAAGAACTGGAAAGTCTTGGTGTTCTTGGAGGAGATGACGAACAGAGTTCAATGGATGGGGCTGGATACTTTTGAGCAGGGTAGTTTGGACATGGGTTTTGATTCAAAGGAGCTTACAGGTAAAAAGTCATCTCTCACAGGTGAACACAGGTACCGACATTGATCAGGAGGAATCGGCGTCAAACAAACAGACACCGATGTCGGTCATGTGCAGACCAGAGCCAGTGATGTCAGGCAGAGTAAGACCGACATCGGTCATGAGGACTGATGTCGACAATAGGTAAGACCAACATCGGTCAGAGGACCGATGTCGGCAACAAGAGACACCGACGTCGGTAGGGTCGATAGTCAGGACAGACACATGGAATCGACATCAGTCAGATGCAGACTGTGTGGTGATCGAGGTTGATCATTGTAACAAATTTTGGGTGGACAACAAGCTGTCAAGGAGTCTCAAATGCCCATATGGAGGATTGAAAGTGGTAAGTAAGCCTCAAATCTGTTGTTCCTCTTCTTTATACTCATTGCTCACTACAGAGCAGGAAGGATCCAGGAAACAGTGAGAGCATGGCATGGATTAGAATGCAGAACCAAACGGGAGATTTGGTAGGGTTGCCAGCCAAAAAAAAGAACTGAGAGACGAATGGATTCCTTAGTTGAAGAATAGAGTGAATGGATATGTGAGACGGAAGGCCAGGTCATATGGTGTTGTGGAAGTTGCAGGACAGTGGTATAGGGCTGACATGTGGTACCAGGTGGATGAAAAAGCAGGACTTTAGTCAATGTCAGTATAACCATTGTGTTTGTCTTACCAGGTGGATGATGGTCGCAACATTATCCTGTTACTGTATGTGGAGGATGAGCTTAGTGCAGGTTCAGACATACAAGGTTTTGCTGAGCTAAGGGTAAGGTTAGTTCAGTGGCATGTCATGAGGAATTTGGAGCAGCAAAATTCTTTGGCATGAGAGACATGGATGATCACAGGTTGATTTTGTCTCCAGTGGGAGCTGATGTGAATCAAGTGTTACTGAGGTTCAATACGCAGGATGCAGAATCAAATCACACCAAGGGTTAGACAGTTTAGTGTCTGAAATCACATGAGGTCTGGTATAGACCTGAGTTTGCCCAAGTAGTGGGTGCTGTCAGAGAGTTAAGATCCAATTCAGGGAAGTGGGTTCTCAGGTATTTGAGAGGGACCAACAGTAGGGATTCATGCTATGTAGGGTCAGGACTTCACTACATGGGTTTGTAGGTTCGGATGTGGCAGGTTACTTAGATGACAGGAGGTGCACCACAGGTTGTGTGGTGGGTGGTCTTCAAGATTGAGCTTGAAGAGGGATACAAGCCAAGAAATAGATTAGACGAGGTACAGGTATAGGTACAGTGCAACTGTTTATCTCCAAGTGGGAGATTGTTAGGTTGTGGAGCTAAAAGCTTCACTGATGCAAATAGGGAAAGAGGTTGCTAGAGGTTGCTGAGTGTTACAGACACTGGCGTCGGTCAGGCCAACTAACGTCGACAGGATTAGACAGGAAGAGCAACCGACATCGGTCAGGGATCGGCTGGCATCGATCACCTCCAGGCAGACAGGGACTGACGTCGGTCACTTGTGCAGTTTAGAATTGCAAGTTTTACGATCAGTTAGTTAATGAACCAAGTGTTTGCATGTTAAGAGCCAAATTTAGACTAGAAGCTACAGATCTAATTATTGTAATTAGGTGTCTAATTATTGTTTGCATGAGATCTATTTAAGAGACTCATGGGCTGTATTGTAATTTGTGCTAGAGAGTAAGAGAGCAAATATTAGCTCCTTCTGTGTGTGAAGAGAGCATGGTGTGTTCCTCCTATTGCCACAGTGCCAAGTGTGGGTGCTGGTTTTGGAGAATCAGAAGGGTTCTTCAGGGGTGTAGGATCTTGGTCAGCAGGTGTGCATGGCTACGTTAGGAGATCTGCATGGTAAGTAAGATCATTGATCTGTAGGTGTATGTGGGTGCGGGATCCAGGTTTGCAAGTGTGCAGAACCAGATTGATTTGTAGGTGTGCAAGATCAGGGAGGGCAGCAACACAACAGGGAGTAGGATTAGGTGGGATCTACTTGGAGTACGGTGTGTACTCAGTTGGAGCAAAGATGAAGGCAGGGCAGTTCCTTCTATAAGTAAGATCGTTTGAGTTACAGGTTGTTGCAAGTTCAGGGGAGATCTAATTGAAGTACGATTGTGTACTTGGAGTGTGTGGAGCACTGGTGTACTGGCAGTAGTGGATACTGACTGGTTGGAGGTGAACACCAACTCTGTGTTTGAGTTGTGTGTTGGGACCGTAAGAGAGAGAGCTTTGAGGAAAGAGTTACTGTACACTTGAGGTGTGGGAAGCCTCTGAGAGGTGTGGAGAAGAAGTGGCATCTTCTTTATTGTATTCTTTTTTGGATGAGTATTAATACAAGTTGTGTATTGTCTCTCATATTCTGTGTTGTTTTTGAATTCTAGTTACTTGTGATTCTGGTTTAATTCCGCATTTAAGTTGCTTGTATTTGGTAATCAATTGTGCTTCCGTTATTTCCCAACAAAGCGAGTTTTTGAACAAGTCAAGAAAATAAATATGGGCAAAAGTTTTTGTAAGATCTAAGATCAGATTATAATTCCGCACATACTTAGGGATGGTATCAATATATATATATACAATGTTCAAAGGGTGAGGAGTCATGTGCTGATATTCCATGGTGTGAGTAATTATATTTGATTCCTCTTAGATTTACAATTCTACAACCCCTATCATTCTATATTTACCTTGGAATCTCAATTGGGAAGCAACATCAACATTAAAAATTATCGAAGCAGAAGCCTTAACATCTTTTGTACATGTTTGCATAGGTTGATTATTGTGAGTCACTTGATTTTTCAAGTTACCTTGAGTTTGATTTAGGGAAATTTATACTTGGTCATTCGAAAAAGGGTTCCGATAAATCAAGATATTTTAGTTCTACATCATAACAAGACCATTCTGAAGGACCTGAGGGTTTGCACCTATATTCACTACGAACATGTATAAGAAATTTTGCCTCTATTCCTCAGGGAGCCTTTGGATGAATTTGTTATAATCCTTGCAGTATCGAGTATCATGGTCAATGACTCAATAGAAGAGTTAGTAGACATTGGGATCATATTCTCTAGCCTTTTTTTTTTCCTTATTGACCAAACCTTTGTTAATTATTCCTTTCATATTAGGGTTGGTTATGGAAAAACAAAAATACTCAACATGCTAAAACTGGTTCCTATTTTGGTTTTGATATTACGTGTTGTTGGGTGGATGTCGATTGAAGTTAACCACATGAACTACAGGTGAAGGGTTTTAGTTTATAAATCTTGTATTGTTATTTGTGTTGGTGTTGTTTTTGGGTTGAGACTAATTATTATTCAATAGATTTGACTTCTTTCCCTAATTAGTCATGCCATTATTAGTGGCATTCCTATTTTAGTTAAGGATTTTGGGGCCTTGATTATTGATGTTATTCTGGATCACAATTTTAAATCCACCAATGTTTATTTTTTGAAGTGATAACATGCCCATTGGACCCATAGGTTGGATGAACACTATCAATGGATACTTGATCATATATAAAGTGCTTTCCATAGTTTCCTCCTAACACTGACGGAGAAAATTTTGGATGTCTTCCCCAACTCCTTGTTAAGGGAGTGACAAAAAAAGTCACATAATTCCCTCTAGTGCATTTTAGGTGCATTAGCATATGAATATAGAACCTAACACCACCTTGTGACGAAATGGGAAAATAATTCATTGTGTTCCTATTTGATATTAAGGAATTCTCAAATTCCAATCTTGAGAACCTTGTTCATGTCAAAGGCCTTAATGAATTCAACTATAAATTGTTTGAAAGAATGAATGGACCCCTCAGGGAGGCGATAAGACCAATCAAGAACAATTATTTCTAGGGATTTAGAGAAAATCTTGGCAACAACCCCATCCCAAGGTAAGTCTTCCCTGATAGTTATGGCATAAGCCTTCACATGTGCATTAGGATGTAACACCCAAAATTTCACCCAAATATAACCCAGAAAAACACTATTAATTTTTTTTCACTTCTCTTGTGCAACACTAACTTCGCACAAGTAAACACTTCAACCATTAACACAACCACACTAATGCGATCATTAAATACAAGCGTCTTATGATCCCATGTCCATAAGTGAAGACAAACTTAAAGGTATAAAAACACAATCAAGGTATGTTATATGCAATGTAGATGCTCAACTTCTATTTTGGAAACAAAATGCACAAAAGAGTTTGACAAGCTAGATGCAATTAAGTTATGTTGACTACACCAGAATCAGTGTGCAATACTACACTGAAATTTGATACTTAAGGATATCAATGTTAGTTTAGACTGATGAAACTAACTGAATCTCATCCCAATGAAATGGAACATAATCTGTTAATGGTTTATTATCACATTGATTCTTCAAACTATGACTACAAACACGATAAAGCTACGTAAGCATTCAAGCTCTTAAATCACCCACCCTCAAAACTAATCACCGTACTACCCATGAGTACTCTAGTCAAGGAAAAATATTTTTGTCGAGGTGGAACCTACCCAAACACGGTGTATCAAGATTAGATTAGCTCACCTCACAACCAAGTCACATTTTCATTAAATTGCCTATCAAATGACGATGGATAAAATACCCCCACGAGGTGAAAAATATTTTTGGAAGTTATTATATATTATATTAGATACAAAATATCACTATGAACCTACGTAAATAATCTTTAATAATTTAAACGCTAAAATAACTTAACATTTCAAATGAGTTTTAACGTAGAATACTATTTCGCTTAATAATTTCTTGAATAAACTAGGTTCAAAATTGAACCACTAAAAATAGTAAAAACATATGAAAATATCAAATCAGAGTTCTTGTATAAATTTAAAGGTGAAATTAATCATTATCAGAGTTCAAGTATAAGAAGAACTAACGATTTTATTATTATTCTCAAAATACACGTACATAACTTAACTAATAAAAATTTAAATCAAAAACTTCCCAAATTACCAATGTCTATGCATATGTACATACATACATAATATCTCAAATATATTAATAAATTATTTATTATTTCTATACATATGTATATGTATATTTATATATACAAATATACAAATATTTATTTAATTATTTAAACATATTTATTTATTTATATTAATATTTAAAATTAAATATGTAACATATATATAAATATATAAAATTTATAAAATAAATAAATAAAACATAATACAAATAAATTTATACTTATATATATATTTTAAAATGTTTTAAAAAACCTACAACCAACCATGATCGACGATTGGCAGATGGGCTGCATGGCCTAGCCACAAAAATGGTCATCAGCCATGGTGGCAAACCCTTAGGGAGATGGGGAGGGCCAACTAGCCCGACCCCTCCTTCTTCCCTACCATGGGAGGGGGTAGGGGTCGGCTCAACTACCCCTTTCCTGTATAATATATTTTATTTTTTATGTATGTGGAAATAAATCAAGAAAAATAAATAGAAATACATAATTTTTTAAACCATTATTTTTGTTTGTGAACCCAAACTAGGACTGAGATTAAATATGAAGATCTCACAAATTTCAAGCAGATAATTCTTACAATTTTAAAGTAGTAAATTTGTTCAATGAAACACAATGAAAAGAGGGTTTCATTTTTTTTAATAAAGAGACAAATCAATCCATTAGAGTGTCTATAACCCCAATCAATCCATCAAATAAATTTGGATAAATCAATTTGGTAAATTAACAAAAAAATTAACCCTGATTCTAATCTAATGAAGCTTCCTTCCATTGTTTAACCCAAATATAAATCTAGAAAAGGAACAACATACATTATGAGGGAATATTTATTTGCCTATTTCAAACTTGCATCTCCTTACTCCCAGTTGCTCAGCCATTCACTTGTCTTCTTCTTTCAGCTGATCTCTCCTTCCTTCTCCTCCCTTTGGTTGGTTCTCCTTCAAACAACTACATCAATGGAGGGCAACGATGGCAAGGAAATAAGATTCAAAAAATACAACTATGGAGGTAAAGACTTGGCAAGAAAATGCAACTCCAAAAACCTACGTTAGTTTTGGCCAAGCTTGCATTAAACTCTATTCAAAATCATTTATTAGTTTATTTATTTTATTTATGTATTTATTATTTTTTTCATCATTCCAAACCCCAACAAAAGAATTAACCCCAAGATGGACAACCCCAAAATAATGACTAAGGGGTTTTAATAAAAAAGAGAGTCAAAGTTCATTTTTTTAAAGATAGCCATCAACCCATAAAATGAAGAGAGAACTCTCTCTTACATATGTCTTTTCATCTCATAAGGGATCCATACCTTTCTTCCACAACATGATTTTTCTTACAAGCAATAATGCTAGACATAATGAATTATCTTACATGTCCACATGGGCTCCTTAACTTTAATTAATTTTAAATTAAATTGATTCTAAGACACTCCACTATATAGGTCATGTCTACTAACTAGGTCAGGACCCAAGAGTGTATGTTTTCTAGAAGACCTATGGGATATGGATCATAAGCTCTTGAAGAATCCATTGACTCTTCTAAAATAATAAAAGCCATTTTAAGAATTTAAAAAATTTATATGATAAATATGAGAAGTTTTAATTTAATTAATCTTTTTAAACTTTTGAATAATCATCAATCCATTAATATACAATGAGGAAAATATAATTCAAATTCTTTAACAACCACGCAATTGTAATGTCGAATATATCAATTGGTAAGGGAAGGATGTCTCTCATATGGTTTATTACATAATACCCCTCGTATAAAATCATCATCCTCAATGTAAAAACTACAATGAAGAATAGTATATTAATTACTCGCTCTTAAAAATTCTTAAAATACCGCTACAAATCATTGATACTCAAAGTTCCACCAGTAAATAACAAAACCCAAATGATCACTGATATGAGTATACAAATATAAGTTTCATTCCATGGCTAAAATATACTGAGCAAAACTAAATAATGCTAATTAATATTAACCAATACTGATAACCACTATTTATCATAAACCAATTGATATCAAAAAATACTTCTATCAAACTCTGAAGTTGTGTATGCACAAAGTATATATTTTTTGTATGATCATACTAAGCACTTAATGACATCCCTTGAAGAACATACCAAGTGAAAAATAAGTGTCAAACCAAGGCAACACACTGTACTATAAAAAATTCCAAACACAACCGATCCAAATTATCATACTGAGTCATACTATCCAACTGAGTCATATTATCTCCCTGTACCAATTGAATCAAGAATATCTTATGCCCATTAGAACACAAATATCCTCTCGAACTATAAATTATGAACCAAATTCATTCTGATGTAAGTCATGTTGTCATACATATCTAATATCTACCCACTGAAACCCAAAATCTTTTAATATAATTATGAGAGCTCAAGTACCCATCTAATGTATAAATAATATAGAGAAAGAATTATGAGTGCCAATCCTGGTGAAATTACACTAATAACATAAGTATTAATCCATGGAAAAACCCTTCTAAGAAAAACTAAACACTAAACCATATTTAATCATAAATAACAATATTGGTAAATTTGAGTCCCAATATCTAATGTCATCTTGTTCACATGAGTATATGAACCAACTTGTAATGTTGAACCATACTAAACTATATTATAATATTTTGGGTCCCAACATCTAACATCATCAGAATAGAATAATACCACTATTGAAATAACTGAGAAATCAATGTGATATATCATATAAACTTCTTAGACCTCTCAAAATAATCATATCTCCATGCAAGGACCACACACACACACACACACACACACACACACACACACACACACACACACACACACACACACACACATAACCACCACGTCTGGTGGGGTGGGAAGGATGCTATCATGAACCAACGTGACTAGTTCCCATCATGACCCACTAGATGTATTCCTATCTACTTTTCCTTCCCCATACCATGCCACTGGTATAATAGTTATGCACATTATGAACACATGTTAAACCAATACCAACAATCATCCAAAAAAAATTTAAAATTAAATTGATCATGTAAAAGTAATATTAATAAAAAATGAGACCAAGTGGCCTTCAAAGAGAAATCTCAATCATAAAAAAATATCAACAACAATTTATATGATTGGTTACTTACAATATTCAAAAACAAGAAAATAGTACTAGTTTCAAGACATTAAAATAAAGTATTAAATAAATTAGAAAAAGAACAATAAAAGAAGATCACATCAGAATCACTATGTGACTTAACAAGTCACTCAAGGGCATAATGAATACATTAAGAGGGCATCAGGTGGTCCATTAGCTATCACATAAAATTAAAGTATGTCATCGAGCATAGTAGGTTAGTCCACTTGCCATTAGCAATATGAAAATAGTCCACTAGTCATCTAGAGAATAGAACTACATCATCAGCTAGGGTGTGGTCCAACATAACAACCAACTATCACAAAAGAAGAAAAATAACAAACAACTCCTACACATGGCAACCCAGTACCATATCATCACAAAATGATATTATACTAGCTCACATCTTTGACTCTCATATAACTAAATTATTGTCAAATAACATTAATTATAGAGAGTAACCATGTCAAAACATATCAAAAAATATTGCATTGGTCCAATCGAAGTGACAATGTCATCCTTGATGACACTTTAAACTTATATCTATAACTTCAATTATAATTGCATGAGGAATATTTGAGACTTTGTGTATGGTAACACAATGTCCCAAAGTAACACGTATAAATTTCATCTATTATCCATCACTAAGTATCACTGAAGTGACTAAATAAACAATCCATATCATAAAAAAGTGCTAAGGAAGAGAAATTATCCAATGACATTTGACCATAATAGTCCATCATGACAACCAACTCATATAGATGAAAGAGATTAACAGCTATCAACTCCCACACATGGCATCGCAGTGCCATATAAATACCAAGGCAAACATACTAGCCCATATATCTAACTATTACTGCTCTCAATTAGCATATCTCATAGGGAATATCACTATCAAACATAGCTCATTGATGTTTTATCAAGTGAAAATTATATGGATGTTTGAGTGCTGCCACTAAAAACTCTTATCTATTGTAAATACTAGAAGTATCAATATGGTCTAAGAAATCATCACCGAGATAAAATGGTGTATCAACTACACTAATCATCAAGCCATACTCTTAATGATCAAGCTTTCATAATTCTAAACTAGGGTGTGATAAGATAAATAAAACATGGTTCTATAGACCCTGACACATGCATCAAATATGGTACTCATGCTATTAGATTTTGCATGTGTAAACATAAGACGAACTATCAAATGGATGTAAAGGTTAATACAAAAGATAAGGGTCACCTGAAAAATGTCATCATCCATAAAAGTTTGGAAATCACAATCAATGCTAACTATATGCTCTAGGAAACTAGCATCTATACTACCAAATGAAGGTGTACTTATATCAAGAGCATGTTTAAAAAAGGGGAGGTGAAGTCACTTAAGATTATTGCTACCTAAAGCTCCAAAATAAATTATCTTACATCAATGCTATTAACACTCATAGTCCACCTACCCAACTAGGTGCCACTACTATAGAATTAAACTACTCTAAACAAGCATTTCATTTATTGTATAAATATATACTAGACCTATCATTACCACCTTTATTTTAACACCATAAGATTATTTACATTTTTGAAATTGGTTAAGTTGTATATAAGATCAAGATTAGATCAAATAATGTATCATTTCAATGAAAAATACTATAGCTTCAAGATTCATCTATGCTATATACATGTAGAAAAACCTTGTAAGCCTATCAAACATACTTATACAAACTATTAACCATTAAATTCATCAATATATTTATCACTTCCTCATCTTAAAAAACAACACTATCATCTCTATA
This sequence comes from Torreya grandis, assembly GCA_037957365.1. Classification (NCBI taxonomy): domain Eukaryota; kingdom Viridiplantae; phylum Streptophyta; class Pinopsida; order Cupressales; family Taxaceae; genus Torreya; species Torreya grandis. Next base: position 1,793,758 of record JARHVA010000033.1, on the reverse strand, counting down.
CCTCATGAGAAAAATAATAGTAAATAAGAGCATACACACCCTATAGAATTGTAAGCATACCAAAACAAAAGCTTAAGGAAAATAAATCCTTTGTTCCCCCTATAAAACAGGGTTAGTTAATTATACTATAATACTAAAGAGGTGCATTACAATAACAAAATATCTCATGAGTACATATGTAGGAAATACACAGTCATAAAAAAAATTAAAATACAATACTCTATATAAGTAAATATATCACACAATAGATATTATACAAAACATTAACTTGAAGTAAAGACATGCTAATGAAGTCAACGATCCAAAATCAAGGTAACTTTACCCAAGCACTAACAACTAGGATAATAGTTCAAATTACAATCTCAGTTCAATGTGAGTGTAAACGGGTATAAATATAGTGATTATAAAGTTTAAAAATTCATTAGTAAATACCAAGTGTGATTCTCTAGAGCTCCCGATGTTAAACCTAGGCTATGATACCAAAATGTAATGCCCAAAATTTCACCCAAATAAAATTCATAAATACACTATTAATTTTATTTTCACTTCTCTTGTGCATCACTAACTCTGCACAAGTAACACTTCAACCATTAACACAACCATACTAATGCACACATTAACAACACACATCTTATTATCCCACATACACAAGTGAAATCAACCTTAAAGGTATACAAACACACTCGAGGTATGTTATATGCAACATAGATGCTCAACTTCTATTTTGGAAATAAAATGCATAAAGGCTTTCAACAAGGTAGATGTGAATAAGATGTGTTGACTACACCTGAATCATTATGTAATAATCCACTCGACTTAGATACTCAAGGCTATTAGGGTTAGCTTAGAATAATTGAACAAATATTGAATCTTGTCCCAATGGTATGGAATGTGATCTGTCAATGGTTCGTTATCACACTGATTCTATAAATTATGATTGCAAACATGATAAAGCTACGTAAGCATCCAAACTCCTAAATCGCCCACCCTTAAAACTAATCACCACAATACCCATGAGTTAGTCAAGGAAAAATATTCGTGTCAAGGTGTAACTTATCCAAAAATGATGCATCAAGATTAGACTAGCTCACCTGATAACCAAGTCACATTTTTTGTTAAATTACCTATCAAATGGTAATGGATAAAATACATCCATGAGGTGAAAAGTATATATGGAAGTTATTATATATTATATTAGTTACAAAATATCACTAATAACCTATATAAATAATCTCCAATAATTTAAATGCTAAAATAACTCAATGTTCCAAATAGGTTTTAATGCAAAATACTATTCTGCTTAGCACATTTTTTGAATAAGCTAAGTTTAGAATTGAACCACTAAAAATATTAATTTTTTTTGAAAATATTAAATCAGAGTTCCATTATAAATTTAAAGGTGAAATAAATCATTATCAATCTCTGGTTTTTCTTAAAAACTCCACTAGCTATTTTTGGCAACTCAATCTTGAAATGACATCATAGGTTGTAAAAGAACATTAGCTGTAGAAAATTGCCAAAAGCCTCTGAATTTGGATCCACCAAAAGGCATAGGAACAAGGTATATAAATAATGGTTGTATAACCTAATTTTAGTGATGTAATACTAGATATCAAAAATTTTACTTTTAGAAATATCTTGCCCTGATATTAATTTGAGCCTGTGTCCAAAGTGACTCTGTAGACAAAATCTAGATTCAACATAAATTCTATAGTGAATTAAATTTAGAATTGTGTCAATTTAAATAAAATATATTAATTTAAATTAAATGTGAAGATTCTCATAATGGTATGAAGCTAAGACGAATAGGAAACAACTCTCAATTCAAAGGAATTTGATTTCTAGAATATTTTACGATAATGATTCTAAGACATCTCTATAGAGAAAATAATAATACAAAGAGTTTTATCTTTGTAATCACTTAAAAGTGGTATTTGAGTGCTAAGAGTGCCACTTGAGACAACATATTCCTATATTAGCCCTATATCTATCGTAAATCCTATTATCACACTTTTCTAGCCTCTGTGTGGACTACACATGTTCCTGGTCAACTTAAATGTAGTCTGACCCTTTGTGCCCAACAACCTGCTAGATAGACATTAGCACCACATTAAGGACACTAGATCCACATGGTGCTAGTGTCCCTAAAATGGTGCTAATGTACTTTACCCTATCTTTTCCAAATGGATATATTTTAAAAATTGAAACCTTCCTAAGGTTGGCCTAAGCATCCTTTATTGTCTGCACATGATATAAAACACTATAAAAACATGAATTTTAGACCTTTATCTAGTAGATGTAAATGAGATGCAAAATACCCATTAAAAAATGAAACAAGTTGAGTAAAATCAAGGTTAGTAATCCCTATTCTACCCTACTTCTACATACTACCATCTACAACTATCCTAAGCTCAGATTTTTCAGATTTCCAATCTCAAGCACACTCAAGGCATTCAATACCACCATTATTCTTGCATCACTTACACTTACACCAAAACTTAGGTGGGGATAATTACATCGAGATTGATCCTTAGTATGTAGGAAACTCTCTTCACAATAGGGTGTTGAGGATGTCTAGGCTATCCTACTAATGAACACACTTTTTAGCTTATGCCTTACTTACAAGGAGGATTAGGGTTTGTATCATAATTCAACTATTATAGGCACAATACAAAGTTTTAAACTTCATGCATGCAAGAACATAACCCAGAAACCAATTGCAAGTGCACCTAGAATTTTGGAGCAATCCTACATAAAGGACACTAATGCCATTTTTAGGACACAATAACCATACAACACTACTATGCAAGTGTGGTGCTACTATCCAGGAGGGGTTATGACATAGGTATCTGGTTGATGACACTCAAACATATTTGTATCTCAATTTTTAGCACTTAGATCTTTCATATTAGGTGTTTTTTAAATAAGTCTTTATTTACACATATTTATTACTATTATAGTAAGTTAAAAGCTAGTCAAAATATGTAACTAATATGTGTTTTTTTTTTGCATATTATTTCACTAATTTATACTACTCAACCCTTTAATCAAACATAATATTTACATAGCTAAAAACTAAAAGGTTAAAACATTTGGTGAACTTGACTTACTTCGAATATTGCTTAAAACCTTAGTTTTAAATAGGGTTTACCTTCTCCCAATTTTTATGCACTAAATGATGGTTACAAACCGTTGTTTTTATAAATTTTTGGCATAACCTAGATCATTTAATAAATCCCACATTAGGGTTTTATTTATTTAATGTAATGTAAACTTTTTAAAAGTAACCCTAATTCAAAACCCTGACCTCAGATAACCCTATAGTTTACATTTCTAGAATTTAGATTTTAGATCCATATATCTTATAATTTTTATTTCATATAATCATGATTATAATGATAGAACAAACTAATCACTTTTTGTTTCAAAGTGTAACACTTTCATTTGCATGCTTGTTTCCTTTAATTTAGAATAAACTCAGAATTGACATAGATACATATATACATGATGCTTCATATCAATTAAAGTGTCTCTCATGTTTCATTATTAATTTTTCATGTTATTTTCATCTTATGTGGAATGTAATGAAGACATTGATCTTTGATCACATAGACAAATTATTACATCAAATAATTACTATACTACCTAAAATCAATAAGTCTCCCTTAAATGCATTTTGCTCTTTGGTCCATTCTGATTCCTTACTTATCATTCCTAGACATATGGAAACATCATTGGTCTCATTTATCCATATTACTTATCTATCAAAAACATATAACAACCATCTCACCTCTACTATTATATTTACACTCTCAGTAGACCTCATGGTCTAGGTTATGATGTCCTCATGTGGTCATGAAACTTGGCAGGTTTGCAACACCCATGGCTACAGCTTTATTGATTAGAGCAGTACTCCAAATAAAATTTTTATTTTAGAGATTTTACAACATTTTGACACATATAAAGATATTTTTTATGTGTCACTCTATGATACTTAGGTACCTCAAACATCTGAGCCCGCTTATATTGCTTCCATAATTAACACTATGAAATGGACATAAGAACATATTTATTTTGAGAGGGAGGATATCCCACTTCAACACATCATAGATTTACATCTACCTCTATACATTGATTTATGAATTAATTAGGTAGGTGTCAAACAGGTTCTAGTCAAAAATGAATCAAGATTGAACATTTGCGATATGATTTTTCTACTTCTTAATATACATGGTACAGATTTGGATCCTTTTGATATGAACATTTGAGGGCTTGATAATGTTCCATGGAAATTTTTAGGTCAAAGCACATTAAACCTAAACTACCTACAACATGTCAAGTTATGCCTGATGATCTTAATTATAATATATTGCTTAGGAGACCATAGATTCATGCTATGGTTGTAGTTCTATCCACTTTACATGCATCTTTAAAATTCAGCTACAGAGGTCATATATATAAACATGTCCTATGGATAAAGAACCATTTAGTTATTATCAACATAAAGATATTTCACACAATTATATTCTTCACATGAATTCATCTACAACACCACTCCAATCTATAATTCAAAGTACAGATACAACTCCCCCAATTATTTCCATCACATAGGCTAATAGGTTCTCTTTACCTTTTGCATTATGATATTTATAGAAAATGGGATACATAGGATAGGGCCTTGGTAAACATGAGTAGGGAATCCTTAATTTTGTTGAAGCATATGATCAATAGGGTATATAAAGACTTGGATATAGAAATAATACATATAATGTTAAATCCTCTCACCATGCTTCTCAACATATCATGATTTTTCCACCTATTCGAGGGGCAAATGATACAATAAACCATGTTTATACATTCACATTTATTTACCCTAATATTATCGATGATATAATTTTTTTAGATCTACCTATTCTTGATGATTTCTCTAATGAAAAGGCTCTCTTAGAATTATTGGGTGTATATGAGGGCCTCCTTTATTTCTATCATAAGAATAGGTTTTCACATTCCATAAGTACATAGGCATATTTTGGTGAGCATTAAAATGACTCAGATGATATGTTACGTGACATAGATGATACCATCTCGATATCACTATAAAGTTTGAATTGATCTACATTATTTAATAAAAGAATAGTCAAATTCAATTATGGCACCAAAATTGATCTTTATATCATACTATTAACTATTGCCTTACATAAATTAGAAGACATAGATACTTATCAAATTTTAAGGGATTTTCTTGAAGTATTTGCCTAGGCTTATTTCAATATACCTATCATTAATCCATCAATTATTGTACAAAAAATTACCTTATATCCTGATGTCAAGCCAATTAAACAAAATATTTAAAAAATGCATGGTATTTACTAAACTTGTTAAGGATGAGACCCAATGGTTATTATATGTTGGTCTCATTTGACAAGTTTCTCATCCATCGTGGGTTTCTAATATTGTTCCTATAGTAAATCCTATTGGCCAAATCCAATGTTGTGAGTTTGGAGACCTCAACAAAGCATATCCTAAAGATGAATTTCCTTTACCCAACATCGATATGATAGTTTATTCAAAAATCAGATATGAGATGCTCTCCTTTATGGATGATTTCGATGGATATAATCAAATTAAGATTATTGAATAAGATCAAAAAAATACTTATTTTACCACACCATGGGGCACTTTCTACTATATTGTCATTCCATTTGGATTAAAAAATATAGGTGCAATATACCAACATACTATGATATATATCTTTCATGACCTCATTCATAAGACAACCGAAGATTATGTCGATGATTTGTTGGCAAAATTAAAAGGGTGAAAAACATCATGCAATAGATTTGCGATAAATTTTTGAAAGACTCAAAAAATATAATGTGTGACTCAACCCTAAGAAATGTGTCTTTAGATTTTCCTCCGAGAAAATTTTGGGATTCATTATATCCCATTGCAGCATAGAAGCTAACCCTAATAAGGTCAAAACAATCATGGATATGCCTCCTCTTACCAATTTGAATCAACTCCACTCCTTCCAAGTAAAATTCAAGCAATTCATCATTTCATGACACAAGTTCATAGATAAAACCCAATCATTCACTACACTACTCAAAAAGGATGTGAAATATGAGTGGCACATCACATGTCAATAAATATTTAATAAACTTAAGTAATACTTACTCAACCCTCCTATCTTGGTCTCACCCATACCTGGCAAGCCACTTCTAATTTACCTCTCAACAATAGATCATGCACTAGGAGTACTCCTAACACAACATGATGATCAACATAAAGAAAAATCCATTTACTACATCAGTCGTACACTAATTGACTATGATTGAAAATATCCAATAATTGAAAAACTTTGATTAGCACTTGTATTTGCTACTCAGAAACTTCACCACTAAATGATTAATAATGAGACACAAATCATTACAAAAGTTGATCCTTTAAAATTACTCATATCAAAATCACATCTCTCAAGCCGTATTAAAAAATGGGTTATGTTATAGAGTTTGACCTCAAGATCATTTTACAAAAAATAGTAAAAGGCCAGATAATTGTAGACCAATTGGAAACAACTCCATTACTAGATACAATGGTCAATATAAAATATAAGGTTCACCTAAAAAAGGTCATCATCCATTAAATTTTAGAAATCACAATCAATGCTAACTATATGATCTAGGTAACTAACATATATACTACCAAATTAAGGTGTTCTTATATCACGAGTTTGTTTAACAAAGGGAAGGTCTAGTCACTTAAGGTTATTGTTACCTAAATCTTTGAAATAAATTATCTTATGTTAATGTTATTAATAGTCATAATCCACCTACCCATTTAGGTGCCACTAGTAAAGAATTAGACTACTCTAAATAAACATTCAATTGACTATATAAATGTATACTAGACCTATCATTACCACCTTTATTTTAACACCATAATGTTATTTATAGTTTCAAAATTTATTAAGTTATATATAAAGATCAAGATTGGATCAAAGAATGTATAATTTCAAGGAAATATACTATATCCACAAGATTAATCTACGTTATATACCTATAGAAAAACCTTGTAAGCCTTTCAAATATAGTTATACAAAATATTAACCATTAAATTCATTAAGGTATTTATCACTTCCTCATCTTAAAAAATAACACTATCATCTCTATACCTTATGAGAAAAATAACAGTAAACAAGAGCTAACACATCCTATAGAATTTTAAACATACGAAAACAAAAGCTTAAGTAAAACAAATCCTCTATTCCACTTCCAAAATAGGGTTAGTTAATTATACTAGAATACTAAAGAGGTGCATTATGATAACAAAATACCTCATTAGTACATATGTAGGAAATACATAGTCATAAATTAATTAAAATGCACTACTCTATATAAGTAAATATATTGTATAATATATCTTATACAAAACATTAACTTGAAGTAGATAAATTCTAATGAAGTCAATGATCCAAACTCAAGGTAACTTGACCCAAGTTCATATTATGATCTCAGTTCAATGTGAGTGAAAATGGGTATAAATATTGTGATGATAAGCTTCACAAATTCATTAGTAAATACCAAGTGCGATTCTGTAGAGCTCCTAGTGTTGAAACCAAGCTACAATACCAAATTTTAATGCCCAAAATTTCACTCAAATAAAACCCATAAAAATAATATTAATTTGTTTTTTAAATTCTCTTGTGCAACACTAAATCCACACAAATAAACACTTTAATCATTAACACAACCATAATAATATGTGAATTAACTACATACATATTTTTATCCATGTACATAAGCACAATTAACCTTAAAGGTATAAAAACACACTCAAGCTATGTTATATACAATGCAGATGCTAAACTTCTATTTTGGAAACAAAATGCATAAAGGTGTTTGACAAGTTAGATATGACTAGGTTGTGTTGACTACACCACAATCATTATGTAATACTAATCTCAAATTTAATACTCAAGGGTATCAATATTAGATTATACTAATGAAACTAATATCAAATCTTGTCCCAATGATATGGAATGTGATTCATCAATGGTTCATTATCACATTGATTCTACAAACTATGACTACAAACACGATAAAGCTACATAAGCATCCAAGATACTAAATTTCCCACCCTCAAAACTAATCACCATATTACACATAAGTATTATAGTTAATTTAAACTATTAGTGTTGAGGTGAAACTTACCCAAACATGGTGCATCAAGATTAGACTAGCTCACCTCACAACCAAGTCACATTTTTGTTTATTTGTCTATCAAATAGCGATGCATAAAATATCCTAATGACGTGAAAATTATTTATGGAATTTATTATATATTATATTACATATAAAATATCATTAGGAACCTATATAAATAATCTCCAATAATTTAAATGCTAAAATAACTTAGTGTTCTAAATGGGTTTTAATGCAAAATATTATTCTGCTTAGCAATTTCTTGAATAAACTAGGTTCAAAATTAGACCACTAAAAATAGATGAAAATATTAAATTAGAGTTCCAGTATAAATTTAAAGGTGAATTAAATAATTATCATCCTCTGGTTTTTCTTAAAAACTACTTTAGCTATTCTTGGCAAGTCAAATTTGAAAATTTGTAAGCTGTAAAAGAACATCAGTTGCAAAAAAATGTCAAAAGCCTCCAAAATTAGATCCATCAAAAGGCATATGAATGAAGAAGATAAATAAGGGTTTTATAACCTAATTTTTAAAATATAATACTAGAGATTAAAAGTTTCCATTTTAGAAAATCTCTAGTTCTAATATTAATTTGAGCCCATTTCTGGAGCGACTACGTAAACAAAACATAGATTCAATAGAAATTCTAAGGTGAACTAAATTCAAAATCGTGTCACCTTAAATAATAAAAATTTATGTAAATTAAATATGAATATTATTATGATGGTATGAAGCTAAGGGGAATAAGAAATAACTCTTTATTCAAAGGAATTTGACTTTCAAAATATTTTAAGATTGATTCTAAGACATCTTCAATCAATACAAAGAGTTTTATCTTATAAACACCATTTGAAAATGTATAATCATTTCAGTTTGAAAAATTAAAAATAATTATATGGTGTCTAATATCAATTCTCATAACTTAAGATAATTAGTAACACGTCTTAATTTTTATTTTAGATCACTTTAGCTATTTATTTAAATTAGATTCCGAAAGCGATTAATTAGCTTGTTACAAAATGAAAGTTCACATAATTAGGAAAAATATTATTGTTTTAGGTTGTTAATATGGTAAAAATTCAATTATATCTCTAAATAACTATAAAAAATAATCTATTAGGACAAGTCATCTTACAAATTCAATAGTTGATAACACCCCTTGTCCCCACTTTAAGAAATGGGAAATCTAACTACAAGATTGTTTGACTAGTAGTCGATAAATCTAAAATAAATTTGGTCAAGGTTGTATAAAATAAATTTACCATTATGATTTAATTTTAATATAATTGATTTCAATAAGGACATCACAATCTAAAATATGAGATAATTTTCTTAAAACTTGTCAAAGATTTGTTTGATTCATTATCGATACTTCAATTAAGTCTTAACTAATTCTAGAGCTTATAATTCCTTAAATAAGTTTTATATTATGAATTATCTATGTATATCAACCAATTAAGATTCAATTCCTTATTTATTAATACATAATTATAAATTACGTAATGGATCTAATTGACTGATTACTCATAACCATTAAATTATCAATTCAATACTTTGTCAACAACCATATAAATTTTCAAGTTTACCAACATATTATTTTTAATATTCTTCGAGTAAGAAGTTTAATCTACATGTTAAATGTTGGAGTCATTATTAATTATGAATATTAGTAGTTTCAACTAATAATTATGACACAAAAATTATTTAAAGAGTAAAACAAATAAAATAAACAATTAACCATTGTTAATAGCTATCTTAATACTTCCACAATTTAAATAAGACAAAAATCATTCCTTTTCCAAGTAATTTACCTAAGTAACAACAAGAGTTTACTAATTAATTCTATCTTTTCTTACGCAAAATAGAATACATTTAAATATTGTCACCAATCTTTATAACAACAGAGGCTTAATGGATGTGGATCTAGAGGGTCAATACTGGCCTAATGGATGTGGATCTAGAGGGCCAATATTTTACTGGGTCCAACAAAAGATAAGGGAGTAATCTTATTCAGGTAAATCTTGATAGATTCTTAATATCCTCCAATTGGACCATAGCCAATCTTATTCATTTGGTTGCTCTTTCTAGAGTTGGATCTAACCACAACCCTTTAATGTTAAATTGGCAAGAAAGGAAGTCCAAAGGCCCCTTCTCATTCAAATTTGAAATGATGTGGATGATCCACCCAAAATTTAGAGGCTTCTTGGTTGAATGGTGGAACATTTCTATTTAGGGTCCAGTTGTGTATAGACTGGCCCAAAAACTAGCCAATGTAAGGAACAAAGTTAAGGGATAGAACAAATACACTTTGGTAATGTTCTAGTCAAGAAGAGAAACATAATAGAATAACTGATGGAAGTCCAAACTAGGATGGAACAGGGGGAATCTTTTAGAAGATCTATAGACATTGGAAAAATCCATCTCAAATGATTGGGTTTTAACCTTGAAAGAGGAGGAGGTTTATTGGAAACAAAAATCTAGGATTCAATGGTTGAAAGAGGGGGACAAGAACACATCCTTCTTTTATCAGTCCAAAATGAGACATAGAAAGATAAACTCTATAAGTAAGCTCTTGAATGAGAATGGGGATGTTGTAGAAGAGGATGAGGAAATAGGAAAGGTGGCCTCTTATTACTTTGAGAACTTTTTGGCAGCATAACAGGTCAACATCCCATAGGGAGACAATGAGTTTATTCTAGATGCCATCCCCACCATTTTATATAATGATGATAATATCCTACTAACTAAACCAATTATGGGGGAGGAAGTTAGATTTTCTATCTTCCCAATGGGAGCTTTCAAAGCTCTAGGCCCGAATGGGTTCCCCCCAACTTTCTTCTAAACATTCTGGAATGTTATTAGGAAAGATGTCATGAATGCAGCCAAATATTTATTTTGAATAGGTAAAATTTTGAGGTAGTTGAATAGTAATTTTATAGCCCTAGTTATGAAGAAGATAGATTCCTTCTTCATTTTGGACTTTAGACCAATCAATCTCTATAATACGGTGTACAAAATTTTTACTAAGATTTTGGTCTTTAGACTTCAACCTCTATTAGACAAACTCATTGCCCCTAGCCATAAAAGTTTTGATTTTAGGTAGGTAAATTCTTGATGTGACCATGTTGCCACCCATAAAACCATTCACTTAATCTCCAACAATCAAAATTCTAGGTATGATATTCAAATTAGATATCTCTAAATCATATGGTATAGTCAATTAGGAATTTTTGATTAGAGTCCTCAGGAAGTTTGGCTTTCAAGACTCAAGTGATTAACTTGGTGAAGGAGTGTATTTCTATAGTCAAATTCTCTATTCTAGTTAATGGTTATCTCAAAGGCTATTTCCCCTCAGGGAGAGGCCTCAAACAAGGAGACCCCCTTTTTCTCTATCTCTTCATTTTATTGGTGTAAGTCCTAGGTAGGAATGCCAAAAAATTGCTCATGTAGGGGTATCTTATAGGCATAAAGATTGCTTCCATAACCCAACCTTTAGTTATCCAATAATTTTTTGATGACACTTTATTGTTTGGAACTACTTCTATTATGGAAGCAAGAAGATGGAAAAGCCTGCTTAACACCTATGAAGGGGCCTCTAGATAGAGTATCAACTTTGAGAAAAACCATATCTATTTCATAAATAATCTAGAGGACCTTCAACAAAAAATCACTAGAGCTTTGGGATGCTCCAGTGAGAGGCTACCTACCACCTATCTTGGGCTTCTGTTTACAATATCTAAAGTCACATCAAATTATTGGAACATGATTATTGAAAGGACACAGAGAAAGTTGGTGGGTTGAAAAGGAGCCCTATTGAGTCAAGTAGGTATGTTTCAACTCCTCAAAGATTTTATTCAAGGCATCCCTAACTACTTCCTTAGTATATTCAAAATCCTAAAATTTGTGGCTGAGAAGATTGAGTAGATACAAAAGAAATTCCTATGGTTGAGAGTAGAAGAAAAGAAAAAGATTGCACTATTTGGATGGGAAAATGTTTGTACTTCCAATTATCAGGGAGGTCTTGATTTAAGGACTACATCTTATGAATAGAGACCTCATGGAAAAGATAGGGTGGAACCTAATTCAAGGGAATAAGGATTGGGGTGACATCATGATAGCTAAGTATCTCAATGGGGATAGTAGTAGTAGGATACTAATGGAACAGGGTCTTCGTAAAGGATCTGTAATCTAGAATGGGATTCTCAAAACCCATGGTCTCCTCTATAGAGGCATCAGATGGAAGATTGGGGATGGAAACAATGTATATATTTTGGAAGGAAAAATGGTAAAAGGATCTACCCCTTAAATATTTAAATTATGGTATAATTATGGATAGAGTTTGTAGTTTTTTTGGAGATATAGTGGCTAACTACATTAATAGAAATGGGGATAACAGGAGTTGGAAAAACATCATAGATTATGTCCCTGATCAAGAGGAGATTAGAGAGGTTTCCCTTCAACTGCAAGAGGATTTAGCTAAATTTAGGCTCTTTTTTTCCCAAACAAGATCAGATAATCTGGGATAAAAATGACAAGGGATTTTACATTGTTAAAAGTGCCTATGAATTTCTGTTAGTCAATGGCAAGGAAAAGTTGTGGTGGAAATTTTGGCATCCAAAATTTATTTTAAAGATCAATTTCTTTTGGTGGATATTAATATATAATAAAATTCTAACTCTAGAGAATTTAAAGAAGAGAGGCTTTCAAATTCCAAATAGATGTATTCTCTGTGGGGAGAAGGAATAAATGACCACTCACCTTGTGTTGTACCGTAACTTTTCTTGGGAGATTTGGAGGCTTATTATGTAGAGACTTAACTTGAGCTGGGTTTTTAATGACACATTGATGGCCCTGGTTATAGATTGGAGACCCCTATTCAGATTTCCAATAGTGAAGGAATTATGGCTTCAAATCCCCTCTCACCTTATGTGGAACTTATGGAAAGAATGCAACAAAATTTTTTTTAGGGAAAAATATAAAACCCCATTGGAGGTGTTTCAGACATTCTCTAAACTATTGGTAGATAATATTAATACCAATAAATTCAAAGCTGTTGAGAGCCCTCTAGGTATAGAAGAATAAAGAACATTGGAATAATGGAAAATAAGCCCAAACATTTATCAAATAGATAATTATAAAAATATAGTTAGGGCCAACACCAAATAGACATTGCCTCAAGAAGGATGGTTTAAGTTAAACTTTGATGGGGTAGCTAAAGGGAATCTAAGGGTGGCTATTGGAGGAGGCATTATTAAATTAGACTCTGGAATGTTTATGGCAACATAAACTAGGAGAATTGTCATGAAAGACAATAATGAGGTAGAGGCCTTAGTTATGTTGTGGGGAATTAAACTTGCTATTTCCTCAAACAATCAAAAACTTTATGTTGAAGAAGATTCATAATTAATTACCAATGCTATGCTTGGATTAATAGATATATGTTGGAAATTGGTAGATAAAGTATGAGGCATTCAATTGTTTATCAATGCTATGGGAGGGTATAGAGTATCCCATATTTATAGGGAGGGTAATACAGTTACAGATGTTATGGAAAATTTAGGAAGCAATAGTAATGGCTGGTAGTGCTAGAGAACCCTATCTAATCTACCAAGTGAAATTGAAATCTTTTTCAACAAAGATGAAATCACAAATATGGATTAAGTGGTGTGGGATCCTCATCATCTACATACTCTATTTGAGTGTAGGTGAGTACTTCCCCTTGAAAGGTGATAAAATACCTATGGATTATGGAATCAGTGAATTCCAAGCCCATGACCTAACAATTAGAACTACTTTGGAATTTTACAATAGGCATGAGAATGTGAGTATAAAATGCATGGATATAGTAAATAAACACATAAATATACCCATGTGGCTTTTGAAATGTGGGAGAAGGATTTAGCCTAAAAATTGGCTCACTTGGAAGCTGAGGAAGCAAAGTCACATCGACTAGGTGGCTGATTGGACTTCAATGAAATGGAAGAGGTGGGTGATAGATAGGCAAACTAATATGATGACAAGTTATATAGATAAGAAGATGAACTACCAATTGATGATTAGAGAAGGGGATGTTGATAGACCAAGATGGATTGAGGGTAATTATTTCTTAACTCACCCCATCTCTAGTGATTATTACATGAGGTGGCAGACGTGGGTCAGTACCAAGGTTGAATTATAACATGGGAAAGGTTATGCTAATTTCCAAAATTATTTTGATATGATGAGATTAGTACTCTTGCAATCCTTGATAAGCCTGAAAGGACTTATTAATCTCATTGGTTATATTTTAAGGCATTTTAATGCTCTCTATCTTAAACTATCTTGTGGGCTTTATATCTCTCTGGTTTCAAATATGGGTGGTGATATTGTCAAGCTCAAGCTAACCTCTATAGAGGAATTTCAATAAGACCCTATGGTATGTCAGATTATCGAGGAGGGAGAGGTGGCTTCTTTCATCGATATAATATTTGGCCATGATGAGAATCTATCTTGATAGTATATAGAGTCCTGAGAGGAGAATTCTAGACAAGTCCATTTGGGGGTATCGGTTTTGAATTCTTTGAAGAGGTGATTGGGAAAGCCACAGGGCTCCCCATCAAATGGAAAAAAGTTAGTCGATGTAGTAGGGTATCAAACCCAATAAACATAGGGATTTTCTTTAGGGCAAGTGAGACTACTTCGAATCTCCCTAGGGGATTTGAAAGAGAAAAGCTGCCATTATGATGGGGACAAATTTACCTCATGTTAATAAAGTTATTCACTCTAGAAGGTAGATTTAAGGTATTTTAACACTATCACTTTGCTTTACTCAACCATTTTAGGAATAGGATGGAAATTAGTTTTCCCTTTTTCCTATTGTCTTTGTTGGAGAATTTCATTAAGTTGGCTAAGGAAATCCAGGCCAAAAGTCCTAACTTTCCCATCATTCCCATCCACCAAGGTCTTATCTTGAGATTATACCACTTTCATTTGGCTTTGTGTCCCCTAAAGTAAATTAAAGTCAACATGTTGGAAGGATTCCCATCTCACCCTTCTCTTGTTGTTAAAGTTAAGGGCAAAAAATCTACTGGGAACCCTAAAGCCTCCCCTAAAAATCTATTATAAGGGCCCAAAATTGAATACTATATCACCCCTATTGGTGTGATCTAGGAATTTGACTCAAGAGAGGATGGTTAGTGTTGTGTTAGTTCCAAAATCAAAACAAAGTGAAATAAACACACTAATAACATAACATCTCTAGGCCTATACACTAGGGAGAGCTTAGTTAATAATCGTGAATGAAACACATAACTAAAATGCAAAATATAACTCTTTTACCTTCCTTAGATGCTCTAAAATGCTTATTATGGTGGCTTGCTCGGCTTATGCTCATGAAGTCCTTGGCAATGGAAGCTTAACAACCTCAATCTCTCCTTGGCACCTTTGGCTTGTGGCTTGGCTTCACTTGGAATCAATTTGGCATTATAAAACTAGTTTTTTGAAGCTTTTAGCACCAATCCTACATTATAACTTTGCACAAATTAAGCTTAAAAATGATGTTGTGAGGCCTCTTATTTATAGATTTTTGGATTTAATCAGAATGAACCTCAACCATCCATTTCAAGATTGAGATGTGTGGTTGAGGATTAATTTAATTTTTGGAATTAAGTTTGTAATTATCTTCATCATGTCATTGAAAGAAGGGGAAATTAAGAGGCATGAAGGGCATCATGGAAGGCATTGATGAGGCATGGAGGGCATGAATCTTGATATTTATGACATTTATGCCCTAGGGATGTCTTTTTAAGAAATGAGGTCACTTAATGATGCAGATATTCAATATTTATTTCTAAAAACAAATATTCAACAAGTTTCCATGGAATTTTTAATTAGGCTTTGATTTGGATTAATTATCTCTTAAGCATGATTAAACACTTTGTGCACAAATTACTCAATTTGATCAGAATACTCTGTTATTAGCCCTAAATTTGAATGGATTAGATTTTGAAGTCCACATTAGATGTGTTGGATGCATATTCCTATTTAGGATGTTTCCAACAACAAATAACAAAGACACAAGTCTTGCAAAAAATATTTGATAGGAAAGAGTAGCCTAGAGCATGTAGGTGCAAATTTGGCATTTTGACTCAAAATTAATTGATTAAAGTTAGTTGGCCCATAAATTGCATTTCCCCATTTAGGGATACCCTGGCCAAAATCAATATTTGAATATGTCAATTTCACATCATTTAGCATATTTTAGTGTTTTAAAGCTAAATTATGCATTTTAGGTGGAAACTAGTGAAAATTTTGGTTGGAGGTTATCAGTGGCTAGTTTTAGGTGTCTATAGTTTGCCCCTATTTGTGAAGGCATTGTAAACTATAAGCACATTAACATCTTCTCAAGTAATGAAAAGGTCATGCATAACTACAACTACAATGATGATATAATAACTATATGATGCCCCCTCAAGAGAATGGTTAGCACAAGTAGGTCGGCAAATGATCCCTCGAAAAGAAAGAAGTGAAATGAGGGGACCAAAGAAAGGAAAGATGATGGGGTGAAAACACAATGATACTAGAAAAGTAGTCAAAATCATTGAGAATGCAAGTGGGATGGTGCACAATGATTTTCCCTAAGGCAATTATAAGCATTGTACCCCGATAGTGGCAACATGGGATGACAACACAATCATTTGCCCAAAGGTAGTTATAATCATTAAGAAGATGGAGCTTCCCCAGTTAGGATAGAAAAACAAGATAATAACATATCCTTGTATAGGTAGAAAAATTAAAGTGGTGACAACACAATGATTTGCCTAAAAGTGGTTATAATCATTGAGAAATACAGATGGGATGGTGTGAAATGATTTGCCTATAGGAAGTTATAATCATTGGACCCTGATTATGGAAAACATGATAAAATTGGTTGAGGATGATGATAAATTGACATAGAGGGTAACGATGAATTGGAACAACCTACTAGTAGGGAGATGCTCATCCAAACTAATAAAGATTTAAATTCTTTCATGGTCAATTACTATGTTTGGGATATGATTGAGAGTGGAATCAGGATGTCAGTGCCGAAGAGATGCTACCATTACTGAATATAAATTTTGAAGCTAAGGTTTGGTGTAGCATGTGATGGTAGGCTTCATGATAGAACACCATAAAGATTTAGCCAAAATATGCATAAGGACTGACTCCCATAATCCAATACTCAATAGAAAATAATGCACAAATAATAAAAACTATGATGATAATGTAAACATATGAATATGGATGGATTCAAGTGTAAGTGTGGACAATGAATCACCTAATGAACACACATAAATTGAATCAAGGCAACAATGCTGAAAGTAAACAAACAGACAGACAAATAAACAAAATAAGCATAAACGAACAAAAAAATAATGCAATAAAAATCCTACGAACATTGCCCCTAGAAAATAGGCAAAAACTTAACAAATGAACTTATTAAGGGTTCCCAGAATCCTTAAGGCATAGTTGGGGTCAATGTTTTTATTCTTTTCTAATGATTTTTTGAAATGTTTTTAGAAGTGTTTTGGAGTGTTGCAACTCATTCAAGAATGATGAGACACTAAATGGTTCAAGCTTATAAAATGATAAGAGCATTCATGCTTAGGTTGCTCATAAAAGGGCAAGAATGTTCAAACTTAGATTGCTCACAAAATGGTGAGAGCATTCAAACTTAGATTACTCACAAAATGGTGAGAGCGTTCAAACTTAGATTGCTAACAAAATAGTGAGAGCATTGGGAAAAGGGTGATTGAGCTGACCTCAATAATTATTAAGTTATACCTACATAGTCCTAGAGTAGGACCTCAAGTCATTGTAGTTCCACCCCTCCAGTGGAGGAATTTGACTAGTACAATAACCAATTCAAAAAAAATAGGCATAGTTGGTAAAAAAATAGTATGACATAAGAAGTGGCAAGTTGGTATGTCAAGCCTTAATATTGCCCCTGGTTTGCCCATAGGTGGTTATAAATAGGATACAATGGCATAGATCAATGGTACTAATTTTCCCAAAGGTGGTTATAATTAGTAGCAAGAGTGGTGGTAAGAAATGATTAAAAAATGAAGGATGCAACTGTTGAATCTTCTATCATACTGTCCCAAAATATGATTCTCTATCTGAAGTTATTGAACCAACTAATGAACTGATCAGATACCTTGATGCTAAAAATATGTAATGAATGATCAAAACCAAGGTCAAATAGGCTAGGCTTTAGAACATGCTGGGTCGATAGGTTGGAAATGGAAAGTGGATATGACAAAGAGGATGGATAAGAATGGTATGTGTACAAAGAGGAATAGTGACAAAAAGGCATAACTAAAATGGTCCTTACAGATAATACACCTTAGCATTCAAGCATAGTACCACTTGAGATGAATAATATTCATTGGCTCTAAAAGTTCATCACCATCTGGTGTGGCAAGCCTGTATGCCCTTGATCCATAATCTACAGTGATGATGAAAGGCCCTATCTAGTTTAGTTTAAATTTCCCTTTATGTTTTAGATTAAGGTAAAAACAGGTTTTGAAGGGACCCTAAAACCCAAATACAAGGAAAGAAAGATAAAGCATCAATGACCACAGGTAGAACCTAAAAACTACTACAGAGAAGTAGCAAGAATAGGTTTTATATGGACCTAAAACCACCAAAAAAATCGCAAGTCAATACCCAGATTTAACATAGATCTGGCTACACCATAGACAGAAGATTACAAAAAACCAGTGAATAGGACTAGATAACATAACCAACAAGAAGAACCAGACTATTCTTCCAGTTCCAAAATCATTTTCACTGTTTCTTTACCTTTCACAATAGTATCCTGAATGGCAGTAGCCGCCAACTTGGCTCCCTCTTGTATAGCCTTCTTTCTTGAGCTTTGTCTCGTCCTTTTGCTAGGCCTCTCCAATGATTTGATCTCCTCATGAGCTCTTTTTCCAATATTAATAGCTGCAGCACATATGTTGGACGTTACTTCCTCCATTTTCGTTCTGTTCTCCTTGATGAGTTCCCTAAGGTTGTTCTCGTAATCTTTGAGCTTGACGGGGATGTCTCTTATCTGTTTTTCCATATTGTTTTCCATACAGCTTTCTAGTTGTCTTCCATAATTTCCACTTTCCTTTTGAGATCCATAATCTCCTTAAACATCCAAAAATCAAGTTGGAGAGAAGCCTTTGCTTTGAAATTAACCCAACTCGTAGGTGTGTGCATTCCATCGTTTTGCCTTTTCTCACTCCAATCCTTAGTATTCTTATTGGGACTTTTCCCGCCTTCTTCAAAGCAATCCTCTCGGCCCCTTTGATACTGTTCTTTTGTTCTAGTTTGAATTTCCATGTCCATTTCTTGATTGTCATCCTGAACTATATTTTCACTTTCATTTCTTGAAGCAGGGTCCTCAATAGGGCCATCCTAGACAATATCTTCCTCTGACATTTTCTGATTTTCCTTAGCTTCTTTACTATTTTCAGATTCCTCCTCTATGTTGACTCCTTTCTCGTTCTTCTCTTGAACTTCTTCTTCCTCATTTGAATTTGTATTCCGGCTTTCAGTTCCTTCCTCTTCCTCCAAATTTTCCTCCTTAGGTTTATCAATTCTCTCCTGCTCTATATCTTCGTCTACATTCTGGTTCTTGGCGCTAGGGAAATTGATTTTATCTTTCCCTTTTACAAATTCACTCTTTTTGCTCCCAGACTCCTTATTTTTCCCTTGGTTAGGGTTCTTAACCATATCCTTATTCTTGCAATAGCCTTCAATTAACATAATTAGGCCTTCATACAGGATAGGACGCGCTTCCTTCTTCCTGTGAGCAAATAAGCTTTGGACCAATGAGAAGCGCAGATAAAAGGGAAAAGACAATCTTACCTTGTGTCTGAAGTGATTAAGGAAAACAAAGTGGAATTTGTGCACTCTCTTGCTTCTTCCGTCCAAGATGAAATACTCCCTTATACAGCATAAGACATCCCTCCATATCCCCTTAATCTGTTCCAATTCATAGAAATCCCCATTCTTGACCAGCTTCTACTCTTCCACTTCCGCCTTGGGGAATTTCCAAAAGGCCTTGTTCAAAATGCTTGTCTGCTTGGAGAATTTAAGTCCATCCATAGGCAGCCCTGTAACCTCTGCTATAAAATCCTCTGTTAGGTTCACTGTGATACCATGCAAATTGACCCTATCATCAATCCAATTTTTGAAAAAAGCCATTGTGATATGCAGTTTTGACCCATGGAGCCTTTCCATATAGTTCACGACATTTCCATTCTGTAGAATTCTCTAGACATCTTGTTTCTCTCTCCATTCATCACATTTTTTGGGTTCCTGCTTCCTTGGTTCTCCCTTCCTTTTGCAGGCCATACTCATTTCCTTTGAAACCCAGTCGCTACGAGCTTTACAATGATCCCACCTACTGCTAATTTGATTTGAAAGTTG
Organism: Torreya grandis; assembly: GCA_037957365.1. Classification (NCBI taxonomy): domain Eukaryota; kingdom Viridiplantae; phylum Streptophyta; class Pinopsida; order Cupressales; family Taxaceae; genus Torreya; species Torreya grandis. Next base: position 1,773,112 of record JARHVA010000033.1, on the reverse strand, counting down.
GCTTTTTTTGGGCACGTTCAGGATCCGCTTCTCTCTCTCAAGAGCCTTCCTCTTTAATGATTGTAGACCTTTCCCCACAAAACCACTCCTCCAACTCATTATATTTCTATTACAATCTAATATTTCCCTCCTTCGCATGAGTTGCATCATGATGAATGAGTGCCCTCAGTTCCACATTCTTTTCTAATGTTTCCTGCCACCTCACTTTGTGTCCTGTCCAGACTGCACAATTTGCTAACCAATCTGCAACTCCATTGGCTTCACGATAGGTGTGGGTTATTGTCACTTTATCAAATTTATTTATTAAGGTTTTCATCTCCATCACCATAGCCTCTATAGTCCAAGACACAGTATTTTTATTGTTATGGATATTTATGATATGAATTTCCCTTTATGTTTCTTCTTAGTTGTGGTATTATTTTGGTTTTATTTTAGAATAAGATCACCAAGTTTAAATTTTTGATACTTCACATGCTAATTATAATGGCATTTGAGTCAATTCTAGTATGCTTGAAGATTGTTGAGCATGACTGTGCATTTCTCATCTAGTAGGTCTAGCTCTCTTAGGCAAGCTACTCGATAGTCATGATCATTTAGGACATGCTTGAAAGAGATGCGTAGTGAAGTAAATTCAACCTCAATGGGAAAGATGGCTGCAGTAACATAAATAAGTGAGTATGGGGTGGCTCTTATGGGGGTATGATGATTGGTACGGTATGCCCAAAGGGCAGGGAATATCTGGAGGTGCCAATCATGATTGGCATCATTGATAATATTTTTGAGAATGTTGACAACAATTTTGTTGGATGAATCTACTTGGCCATTACCTTGAGGGTAATATGCTATAGAAAAATGTTGGGTTATGTTGTATTTAGTATATAACTAGTCTACATATTTGTTCTTGAATGATCCTTCATTATCAGATATAATGTCAGAGGGGATACCATAGTGGTAGATGAGGTGGTTGAGGATGAATTAGGAAATTTGCTTTCCAATCATGTAAGTGAGGGGTATAACTTCAATTCACTTAGTGAAATATTTAGTGGTAGTAAGGATATGTTTATGGCCATTAGATGAAGGGGGGTTAATCTTCCCAATGAGGTCAAGTCTCCATGTAGAAAATGGCCATAGTGTCAACATTAGTTTTAGAGTTTTTGTCGGGGCATGAATCAAATTAGCATGCCATTGACATTTGTCACATTTACATATGCAATGGCATATACATCTATTATGGGCCAATAATAACTAGTATGCAAGATATTTTTGGATAGGACTGCCCCAATATAATGGACTTAACATACTCCTTTGTGAACTTCTCTTAATGCTAATGTAGGCTCTATCAAAGTTAAACAATGAAGCAGAGTTCCATCAAAACTATGACAATAAAGGGTGGATCCAAGTAAAGTATAAGGAGAGGAATGATGAATGAAGGCTTTGGTTTATTTTTGAGATTGGTGAGGTGGAAAAAATTGGCATGAAGGTAGTTCTAAAGGTCTGAGTACCAAATAGAATTATGACCAACAATATCACAAATCATGGCAACGGTTGAAGGTTCATGAACTAGTACTGACAAATTCTTGACAAGGAACTGATACTCTATAGCTTTATCTATTTATCAAATCAAAGAACCAATAGTAGTCATGGCATTTGTAGTTCTATTACTAGCCCTTGGTATATGCTCAAAATGAATGTTGGTAATTTGCTTTTTAAGAGTGTCAACCATGGCTTTATATGAAACCAACTTGTCATCTTTGGTCTAAAAATGATCTATGACCTAATTGATGAATTAAGAATCACTATAAACTTGAAGATGAGATATATTCTAACACACAACATATCAAAGTCTTATAACAAGTGCTTCATACTCAGCCATGTTGTTTTTACAAGAAAAGCTGATTCTGAATGATTTAGGGATTAGATCCCCCTATGGTGTAATAAATAATAGGCCAGCCCCCGATTCATGCACAGTGAATGATCCATCAAAATATAACTTCTAGGGCTTCTCCTCAAGGGGTGTATTAATAATGGTCATGATGGATTCATTAGGAAATATAAACTTGAGTGGCTGTGTCCATGAGAGGTGCTTCAACAAGTTGATTTGCAAGAACTTGTCTTTTGATTGCTTTTTGATTGACATACTCCATGTCAAACTCACTAAGAAGCATGATCCATTTAGCCATTTTACCTTTTAAAGTTATTTTATATAGTATATTATTTAATGGATCTACTTTTGAAATGACCATGGTTTTATTATTCAACATGTAATGACAAAGTTTTTGAGCTATGAAAACCATGGCTAGACAAACTTTTTAAACATGTGCATAGTTATGTTCATATGTAACCAAGGTATGACTTAGGTAGTAAACAACATGCTCCTTTCCATTATAATCATGTTGAGCTAAGATTTCCCCTAGAGCATAATTGGTAGCTAATAGGTATAACAAGAATGGCTTTCTTGGCATAGGTGGTAATAAAATAGGTGGATTAACAAGATAATCTTTGAGTTGTTAAAAAGATATTTGGTAGTGATCATCCCAGTGAAATGTAACTCCTTTCTTCAAAAGGTGCATAAATATATGGCACTTACCTGCTAATTGAGAGATGAAGCATCAGATGGACTGGATCTTACCTTGCAAACTACCGAGTTGCCTCAAATTGGTTGGTGGTGGCATCTCAGTTATAGTATAGAATTTAGTTGGATTGACTTCAATACCTCTACGAGACATGATGAAGCCTAGTAATTTTCTTGAAGTTACACCAAACACACATTTATTTGGATTTAGTCTAACTTTGTACTCTCATAGTCTTTCAAATATCTTATGTAGTACTACTAGATGGTCGGCCTTGGTCTTGGAAATTCCCAATATGTCATCGACATAGTCTTCAACAATATCATGCATCATATCATGGAATATGATAGTCATGGATTTTTTATATGTATCTCCCATATTCTTAAGTCCAAATGGCATCACCTGATAATAAAGTGTTCCCCATGGAGTGGTGAATATTGTTTTATGTTGATCTTTTGGTGTTATTTTTATTTGATTGTATCCTGAAAAGCTATCCATGAGTGAAAGCATTTCATAACCTACCATGGATTCAACAATCATGTTGATATTATGCAAGGGAAAATCATCTTTAAGATAAGCTTTGTTGATGTCTTGAAAATTAGTGTAAATTTTGATCCCTTCAAGCTTTTTACTAACAGGAACCATATTCAAGATCCATTCAGAGTAGTCAATGGATCAAATACATCCTACTTCTAAGAGTTTTTCCAACTTTTTCTTTAATAATATAGTAATATGAGGATGTATCTTTTGGAGCTTTTATTTTACCAATTTGGCCTTAGGATTAACCACAAGGTGGTGCAGAACCAAGGTAGGGTCTAATCCTAGCATGTCAGAATAGGCCCATGTAAATATATCCACAAACTCTCTCAATAGAGCTTTAAAAATGTCACATTCCTTGTGAGTGAGAGATGCACCTAATTTATCCATTTTAGGTCTTGATAGATTCCTAATGTTCAACTTTGTTGTATCTTTAACTAGGAGGGTTGAACCATCTTTTAGGATAGTAGGCAGTGACTTGAACTATTAGACTATGTCAGGCTCTCTGTTAGGACTTGATCTTCAACTTCTCCTAGGCATGATGAATATGAGTCTCCTAATGGGAGATTTGGCCATGTAACACAAATAGCAAAAAATTCTTAGAGAATTTGATCAAATACTTGTTACTCAAAACTGAACTCAGATCTGCAGGCAAGTTCATTGTTGGTGGTCTCTAGGTCTAAATTTGAAGAAGAATGAACACCCCCATCTAATGTTGCCTAAAATAGGTTTTCACCACTAGATTGGCCTTTATCTTTACTTTTTCCCTAGTCAAAAAGTGCCTCAAAGAGGTTTTCACTTTGGGACCTCAATGTTTTATTTATTTGTTTTTGGCTAAGGGTGTTCACTCCCTCTCTAAAAAAGGTTACAGGATCCAATGTGATTGAGAATCATGATTTTTGATCTCCCAATGGAACATTATCTCTAAGGCCTAAGAAATCATAGAATGCCTCATCATTCTAGAACTCATCAATCGACAAACTATATTGTTGTTGGTCCCAATATATCAGTTGGGGATAAAATAATGGTAATGGATTGTGATGAATGGCTTGGGTAAGGGTATAAATGGCATTGTTATCAAACAAGTTGGTTTCAACTAGGTTATCAAAGGTAAGGATATGATCAGAGTCTGCTTCACTATTGACGACATCATCACTAGTCACTGGTGATGGATTTTGAATAAAATATGTGGGGTCACCCCCAGGTGGTTTAAATCTAAGTCCATAAGGTCTTTCATACTTAGTCATAGAAATCAACTCGATGGTTCCTTGTTGATTCAGTCTGAGGCCTCTTCCTTCATAATTGTGACGTTCCATGATCCTATTGGGAATAGAATACTTTGCATTTTTATAATAATCAGTTTGGTCATCATTATATAACCATGATTCATTCCATTCAAGAGGGTCAAGTTATAGGCCATATGTTGGTACAAATGTGACAAAAAAGGGGGAATAGAATAAAAAGGAAGTAGTCAAGATGACACCAAATTACCCATGTAACTAGACAGTGCCTACATAGTAACCTCAAGCTAATGTAGTTATCCCAGAAGTAGGAGTGAATAAAAGTGATGATAACCATTAGGATGAAATTATCAAATAATCAGTATAGAAATGACTATCAAAATAGTGAGAGCATACTAGAATTGGCTCATAAAATGGCAAGAGCATAGTATAGTTATCTCATTTCATTGCCAATGGATATGTGGAATGAATTTGGGTTGCCCAAAGGTTTTTGGATTTGGCGGAAGATTGGAAAAATGAAATGTATCATGGGTCACATATTCTCTTGGTCCATTATCTGAAATGGTGAAATGATTGGAAGCTTTAAGAGGCAGCATATGGGAAAGGGAATCCAAGGTATTAAGATCTATGTAATTATCTGATGAAGGATCAATAAATATAGCTTTTCTTTTATCCTACTTGGAACTTGGATTTATGTTGTATTTATAATTATAGATTTAAAACATAGCCTCAAAATGCTTACAGTGTTCATATAGGTTTAAATCTCCTAGAATATTCACCTCCATCCTTGAGTGCAAAAACTTGCTACATTGGTGTAGTGTTGATAGGACTGCATGAATCTCATGTAACCAGGGCCTACCTAGAAGTATGTTGTATGATAACTCAAGATCCAACACATGGAAAAGTGTATCATGGGTTAAAGGCCCAATAATAATTGTAAAATTAATGGTGCCCTATGACTCCCTTTCCTGATTATCATAGGCTTTATTAGTTATTGTTTCTAGCTGAAGATCTGTCATTGTGTACCCAAGAAGCTTGATGAGCTTGAGAGACACTATGTTGAGGCCAAATCCATTGTCAATAAGGACACATTTCACTTTATGCCATCTAATACAAACTTCTATGTACAATGAGTTATTATGGAGTGGGCTAAGGGAAGAGATATCACTTTGGTTGAATGTGACTTATTGAGCTAGAGCTAGGTGTCCAACCAAAGCTTGAAAGTTATCAGGGGATATGTCACTAGCAACAATAGATTGGGTCAAAAACTCATTCAAGATGTTTTTATGGATTATTGACATCCACATCAAATCTAAAATACAAATTTGTGCTAGTATCTTCTACCATTGTTCCATAATATCAAACTTCTTATCTTGGTCAGTAGTGAATGGTTTATTTTGAGGCTAAATGGTTGGTTGGATGATATGCAAAGTGGTAGATGGATGTGGGCCTAGAATAGTAATCTTTAACCTCTAAGTTGTGATTGCATAATTGGGATTAAATACTAGACCATTATTGCTAATCAATGCTGGGAATGGTGTGGGACTAGATAGGACAAGTCTTGGTTTCTGATGCACTTGTATGTGGTCACGTGGAAAGGATAAGTTATTGCTATAAGATCCAAAAGGAGAATTCCTAGTTTGCTGGTTTGCCTGTATGCACTCCTAGGTCAAAGAAGGATTATCCATGTGATTTGGCTAAATATTATTGTTTAAAAATGGTCTAAGATGATTAGTACTTGGTCTAAGATTAATGGAGATGGTATTAATGCTACCCATACAATATGACCTACAACCCTATTGTAGTCATGTGAAACTGCATAGTAGGTTTGTTGGTTGTTACCATTCTAACCTTGGTTTTGTCCATTATTTTGTCATTATGGATTTTGCTACTGATTTTATTGGTTCTACTAGTTTTGCCTTTGAGTTTGATACTATTTATTTTGTTAATACACTAGCCATTGTTGTTGCTGATTATTCTGCTACTATTGATTGTTATGTCAGGGAAAGGGGTTTTGATAGATCCCAAGAGTTTTATTGGAAGTGAAAGCACCATTATCTAGTTTTATCTCCCCAGTCTTCAATATATTCTTGATTAAATGCTTGATTTGGACACATCTTCATAGATTATGCCCATTGACCTGATGATAGTCATAAAATTCATTTTCACGATACCAATCAGGGTAAGGAATGCCTTGCAGATAATGCTTTGGTATAGGACAAATAATCAGATTAGTAATAACAAGCTTGTAAAATATAGATTCAATAGGTTCCCTTAAGTCACAAAAGATATGATGTGCAGGCATGGTTCTCCTAGGAGGAGGGGTTTGTAATGATAAAGGCTATTGTATTTATTGTGTAGGTTTTGTTTATTGCACTTGCAACATTGGTGGGAGAGGTTGCTAGATAGGATTAAGCTAGAAAGGTCGTACAGATGATGTCTACATAGTTTAGACATGATGAGATTTGGTTACTCCATTTCCCACAACATTCTTGTTTCAATTGAATTGCTTCAGTCTTTCATGATTATTGGTCTATGTTGGTTGTGATGCCTGTGCTTGGATTAGATGTTGGTCATTCTCATGATTGGTACCTTGATTTTGATTAGTTAAATTAAGCTTGATGACCTCTTTATTGATGATTACTCAGTTGATCAACAAACCTTTATCCATGATCTCTTTGAGCGTATGTGCACATTATAGTTCTAGACGATAGGCTATCTCACTATGAAAATTTTTAGTAAGCATAATAGCTAATTGTTTATCTATTAAACAGTGGGTGAAAATAATTGAAAGGGCCCTCCATCACTACAAATAACTCACAAAACTCTCCTTAGATTTTTGCTTTGCTTGTGTCAGGTTTACTAATGAAATTTCATGCATGAGATTATAATAAAAGTGCTACAAAAATTTATCAAAAAGATCTTTAAAGTCTATTATTGAATTCTTGGGAAGATTTAAAAACCACTCCAAGGCTTGTCTATCCAAGTTCCTTAGAAACAACAATAAGAGGTATATGTCACTATATGCCAATAGTTGACATGTGACAAAGAATTCAGTCCAATGAGCCTTAGGGTCACCTTTCCCTTTATACTTATTAAATTTGGGTGGTTCATATCCTAGAGGAAATGGTATCTATAAATACTCCATGTTGAATGGATAGGAACATATGTCATCCAATTTGAACTTCTTAGTCTGATTCCCTACCTGAATGGTAGCAATCACATCCTTCATCTGTTAAAATTCTTGGGATAGGAAACTAGAAGGGATATTGGTTTGAGGGAGAATGTTGGTTTGGATAGATGGTTGGGAGGTCACAAGTGGAACACTTTGACTAGGGTATGATGGAGACACATGTTTAATTAGATTGGCTTGGTTGGGGAATGGACCAGGAATACTCATACATGGATTGGGATGTACTTAAAATTACACATTTGGCTACATGATATTCTAGTTTGGGTTGGTGATAAAGGTTTGACTTAGAGGATTTTATGTTTGGGATGAAGGGATATAACTATATTATGCCTACTATGGTTGAAAAGGGACATGCTGCCAACTAATCAAACCTTGCTGTTGAATGGAAACTTGTGAACCAAGACCCTACCTCTAGATTTGTGGCACATTTTGAATGATTAATTGTTTAGTAGGTACTTGAGAAACATGTGGACCTCCTTATTGCACAAATCCCTATGAATAAGTTAAAGCATGTTATAAATTTTGCATCTATCATTGACCAATATTTGCATGTTGTTGGCTAGTCATTACTTGGTTTTGGACTAGTATATTATTCTGTGGCTAAAGAGGTATGTTTGTCATTACTTGGCAAGGTGGAATCTTAGTTTCCCCTGGTTGAGGTGGTAATTAACTAATCCTCTATTGCATTTATACACTAGAATATGTTTACTATTGTGGAATACCACTCGCTACTTGTTGAAGAGGAGTAGGATTCATCACATTCTATCATTGAGGCATAACATTAGTTGTTGTTTGATTATCTAATCCTATAGTTTGTACACTTGAGGAAACAGCTAGTTGAGGCTGGGGTACAAAAACTCCTATTCCTTGGTATGATGATCTGCTCATGGGATTAACTATAGGCACACATTGTTGGCTAGTTGTTTGTGTGTTAGTACCACTTTGATCAAGATTAGACATTGTTTGCACATTATCTACTACATTTGGCTCACTATTTAGCATAGAAGCCGAAGACACTTCTTCAATAAATGACATATATATCAAGTTATCTATTAAATTAGTTTGTATAAATGGGTCATAACTTGGGTTCTCTTGTCTAATTAATTCCATCAACACCCTTGTTGAAGCAACTAAGTCAATGAGAGGCTTACTTACCATGTTCATTTGATTGAAATCATGTGCTAAATTTAGGTAGGTTTGGTATGCTATTTGCATTTGGTTAAAGTGATATTTCATGATGTTTTTTCTTGGATTAGATATATTGGGGTCTTGGAATGTTGTTTGGACTAGAGCCATAGGATTGCTATAAGAAGCCTACTGATCGTAAGTGATATTGTGGGGCACTCTTACTAGACTTGGTATATTTTCATGGGGGAAGTCTACTAGAAACTTAGGCCCTACCTCTATGGCCCTAACCAAAATCTCATCTTTGTTCTCTAAAAAATATCACTTAAACAAAAATGAATCATACGTGAAAGCTAAATTAGTATAATATGGCTGTTGAAGTACTGGCTCATCCACCTTGGGTATTGTAGATAAGTACTGTGTGGTTTATTATTGGTCCTGTTCTATGTAAGGTGGTGTGTTAGCCAAATAGTTAGCCAATGGATCTTGGATTTGTGCTCCTAATTGAGTATTATAAGAAGGATAAGAATCCATCTCATAAGTAATTTAATTTATGTAGGGGTCTTGCACCATTTCTTCTTGCATAACTACATTACTAATCCCTGGATTGTACATGAGTCCACTACGAGTATAGGAATACATGTTGGGATTCATAGTCAATGCTTAGCGATAAAATTTCAAAGAGTTATACAAACTCTAAAAAGAATAGAGTCTAAAATAAATGATGCCTTCAACTTGGTCTAGATTTGTCAAAAGGATCAAAAGGTTTATGCAAAGATTTATGAGGAAACAAGCTAGAGTGAAGTATCTAACATTTCACTATTCACACAAAGATAATCAAGTAAATAGACTAAAAAATTGAAATGCCACACTCTAAGATTGAATCAGTCTAATCTAGGATATTAAAAGTTGCTAGGTCTTTTGGCCAAATGCGGTATCAAAAGCTAGGCTCAAACAAGGCATGTGCTAGGACTCTTAGCCAAACGATATCAAAAGCTAGACATTGAAAATAGATGAAAGTTTTAATCTAACAGATTTGAAACACTTCTAACAGACACTAGGCATTCGATTCTTGGACATGAACTTGGTCAAATAGGTATAAGGTATGAAATAAAAGGCACTTTAGCAATAGTTTATTTTCTCATAAATAATGGTATAAAACTTGGTTCTTTTTGACAATCAAGGTAGACAAAGGTGAATGGTATAACTGTGCTTTAGACAAAGGATCAAAAGTACACTTGGACCATCTAAATATGTAGGAAAAAATTTAGAATTATATGTAAGAAGGCCCATGAAACAATGTTTGAAATAATTTGGGTAGCGTAAAGATGCTATACTACCCAAAAGGTATGATAAAAAAGTTTGTTTCAAAGACTCTCTAAGGCAAAGACATTTTTCTACAATATTGACAACATAACACTACTTTTCTTAACTCAAAATGTTGTGGTACATAGACTTAAAGTGCAACGGTTTAGCACAAAATGGCTTAAGTCTATCAAGTGATGGTAATGATTATGAGTCTAAAATGACCTTCAACCTAAATTTGAAATTAAACCCAAGTTCCCTCAAGTCTAGTGAAAATGGTGAACCCACTTAACACATCAACCCTATGAGCTTGTAAAGGTGTAATTTTTAATTTAAATTATAAGTGAAGGACTTAAACAACTTTGGTAAAGGTATATACTCAATTAGGAAGCATAACTGTGCTAAAGTGGATGATATGACTTTCAAGCTTTTGATGAACTTTGAACAAGGAAAATGGATGATCTCATGCGGGTAGCATAATGCCTCTTTGTTCAAAGGAAAATTTAGACTATGTGTTGGGTTTGGTTTATTTATTTACACTAGGTTTTGACTCTAAACAAGACATTAAACTAGGACACGATCAACTAATTAATCACCCTTAGATCTTAAACTAACAAGGTTATTGGTACTATTGGAGTCCATCAATATACATCATTTAAGAGGATTTTAAGTGTTCATCCAAAAGTAAATGTGCATTATATAGTAGGGTTTTTACACCCCACTTCTCTCAAATGATAGTACTATGACATGGACCTTGAGGCACAACTTGCACCAAAAATACTTCTGTTGTAAGTGGGGATTTATCTAAATTCTAACAAGTTTCTGAATGATCTAGGGGAATCAATTACACAATGACTTTCATGCCAAACAATGTTAAAAAAAGAGCATGGATTTGGGTCTATATCACTCAGCTTATTACAAAAAGGTCTAGTCCTTTTTTCAACCACTACATCTTGCTATTTGCTCAGTGTAGTGGGATGTCCAAGGTACCACTACATCCCATGTGCAACTCTAAAAGAGTCAAATGAAGTCAATGCTGGGAGATGAAATCCCAGTCAAAGCTTCCCTAAAGAATTTTTGGGAGGTGATGAATACCCCCTCACAAGCCAAGATGCATAAAAATAAAGAAAGCATGAAATTATAAAGACTTTAGGGTCATTTTCAAGGTCACCCAAACTTTGACAAGTTTTTGGGGAGTGCTTTAGATGACTTTATTTCTAAGCCTTGGACTAGGCTACTTGTAATAGGAATGACACTTTTGATTCCAAGGGTTTCCCTATAGGGGAAAAATGGAAGAGCATACATGCAACACCCCTCTTTTTGTCAAACAAAATTTTATTTAAACAACAATTGCAAACAAGAAACTTTTAGAAAGATGAGTTCATTTTTAAGCACCAAATTCAAAAGATTGAGTGGTGTTCATTTGACCCCTTGGTCTTAGTTGTAACTTTGAAAACTAATGATAAAAAAAACACTTAAGCACTTTAAATGTTACTTTAAGCACCAAAATAATGTTCCTAATTCATTTTAAAGCATGAAAAATATGTTCTAAAATATGATTTATCAAACTTGAAATCCACTAGCTACCTGTCTACCCTTAAGACATCACCCCAAAAGCAAATATGTTAGATTAGAAAAATTTTAAATATATTTTCTAAATTTTATAAAAAAATCTATGAAACTTGAATCTAAACTAATGCCAAATTCTGAAAATTTAAGAGAAAACACAAGGTTTAAAAAAAAAAATCTAAAATGGAGTTCGTATGACCCCAAACCAAACATTTTAAAATAGCTCTCAGGTTTGTGTTTTTAAGAAAACATAGTGACTGGCATCGATTATATACCACCAATATTAGAAATGTCCAACCAAGATCTAATTGATCTTTATTCTTCTAACCGATGTTGGTTGATCCAAATAATCAATGTCAATATTTTTTGCAAACATCGGTTACTGTGTAAACCCGTGGCAATAAAAAATGGCAAAATAAAGTTAGAAAACCAATTTTCAAGAGTTTTAAAATATCAATTATATTTTTTAAGGTTTAAAAAAGATATCCTTTAAGTGTGAGATGCGTATTGTCCCACTAGGTGTGCCATTATGTGATCTAAAAATTTGACTCAAGAGAGGATGGTTAGTATTGTGTTAGTTACAAAATAAAAACAATGTGAAATAAACACACTAATAGCATAATATCTCTAGGCATAGACACTAAGGAGAGCTTAGTTAACAATCATGAATGAAACACACAACTAAAATGCAAAATAAAACTCTTTTACCTTCCTTGGATGTTCCAAAATGCTTGTTGTGGTGGCTTATTCAGCTTGTGCTCATGAAGTCCTTGGCAATGGAAGCTTGACAACGCCCATATCTCTTTGGCATCTTTGGCTTATGGCTTGAATTATCTTGGAATCAATTTGGCATTATAACAATAGTTTATTAAAGCTTTTGGCACCAATCTTGCATTATAACTTTGCACAAATTAAGCTTAGAAATGATGTTGTGAGGCCTCCTATTTATAGATTTTTGGATTTGATCAGAATCAACTTCAACCATCCATCTCAAGATTGAGATGTGTGGTTGAGGATTAATTTAATTTTTGAAATTAAGTTTTTAATTATCCTCATCATGGCATTGGAATAAGGGGCAATTAAGAGGCATGGAGGGCATCATGGAAGGCATTGATGAGGCATGGAGGGCATGAATCCTGATATTTGTGGCGTTTATGGCCTAGGAATGTCTTCCCAAGAAATGAGGTCACTTGATGATGCATATATTCAATATTCATTTCTAAAAACAAATATTTAATAAGTTTTCATGGAATTTTTGATTAGTCCTTGATTTGGGTTAATTAGCTCTTAAGCATGATTAAGCACTTTGTGCACAAATTACTCAATTTGATCAGAATGCCCTATTATTGGCCCTAAATTTGATTGGATTGTAATTTGAAGTCCACATTAGATGCATTGGATGTGTATTCCCATTTAAGATGTTTTCAAAAACAAATAACAAAGGTACAAGTCTTGTGCAAAAGATTTGATAGGAAAGAGCAGCCCAAAACACGTGGGTGAGAATTTAGCATTTTGACTTGAAATGAATTGATCAAAGTTAGTTGGCCCATAAATTTCATTTCCCCATTTAGGGATACCCTGGCCAAAATCAACATTTGAATATATCAATTTCACATCATTTAGCATGTTTTAGTGTTTTTAGGCCAAATATTGCATTTTAGGTAGAAACTAGCAAAAAACTTAGTTGGAGGTTATCAATGGCTAGTTTTAGGTGTCTATAATTGGGACTACCCTAGATTTCAAGGATTATTCCCCTAAGTCACCTTATTTTAAAATTGGGACACCTAAATAGAGTACTACAAAAGGGTCTACTAAAAGGGGTCAGAAGGTTGCTGAGGAAGTAGGTAACATTCAATCCAGAAAGGCTAAATCTTCAAAAGAGGATACTAGGCGAGCTGGGGAGTTGGGGAAAGATGTGGACCTGGGTCCTGACCTAGTTAAGAGTGAGGATGGGGGTAGTGTGGGTGTTCACAGGTCCAACTGTATTACTGGAATCCCATCCTTGAACCCTCAAGGCTTTATCATCTCTAATGACTTTGATTATTTTGAAGACACTTTTGAGGCTGGTGAAGATGGGACCCCTTCTGAGTTGGAGCAAGAGGTTAAGGGAACTAGCCATTTTCCTGAAATGAATGAGCCTTACTTGAATGAGTTTGAGGAGGATGCTATTGAGGCCCATGGATAGGAAAAGAAATATCGCTGCTCACTATGTGTTAAGATGGTAGATAAAGTTTCAAAAATCAAGGCCAAAATGGATAAAATGCATAAAAAATGGAGAATAATGGTTGAATTTTCTTTCAAGTCTCTTCATCATGTGACTCCTGTGTTTGCTGTGGTTAAGGATTTTGACAACAAATTAAGGGATGTGAGTGTGAATAGTCTTGGTGACTATAAGGAATTATTGAGTTCCTTGCCAAATATGGGACTACTAATAGTCCATAGTTGTTTTACTAGTTCTATGTGTTTGCCTAGTTTTTTCATACTTGTTTCTATTAGTGCTATATATGTGTTGTTAGTGTGCTATTTATTTCTTATTGGAGGCTGTTTGTGCCTATGGGGCAGCTTTGTAAAGGGCCCAGAGACCCTCTTTTCCTACTTATCTAATAAAAAATAGAAGCTTAAATATTTTAATCATTCATATCAAATACAAATAGATACATTCCAATACTTGGTAATTCAGAATCCTTCATTAATAAGAAAGAGATAGACAATTTGCAAAAATTTTAGACTATGCAACAAAATCTATAAAAAAAAAAAGATTAGGTACTATATTTATACAACTTTGTCCTATACCCTGCATTAAAATATATAAGCAATAAGTGTTAGCTTATATTGAGCAAGTAAAAATACCATAAAAAAATCCTCTTTCATTTTTCAGATTCATAAACAAGATAAACAATGAAAATCAACATTCATCTTAATAATGATAATATATATAAAATACAATAATGATAAAATAGGTAAACTCACCCTAACATTAAAATAGATGAGATTTTTTTTAAAATTTAAAGAAACACAACTAATATCTAGTGAGCCCAACTTCACCAAAATATTAATAATGGCATAATGCAATAAGCATTCACTCAACTAAATCAAGACAATACATTTTCAATATATATTCTCATATAGTCTTTTGCAGAGGTTTTAACATATAGTAAAAGTGAGCAACTCAATATTTCAAACACATACATGTTTTAATATCTATCTCTACAAGATCACCAGTTAAAACCTGATGCAAAAATATATTTTCCTTCAATATGACTAGAGATTCCAAAAACAATAAAAAGAACTAATATTTTTATTATTGCTATTAAAATATATGTACATAAATTAACTATAAAAAACTCAACTAAAAAAATTACCAAATTATTAACGTCTATGTATACGTACATACATATATAATATGCCAAAAATATTGATAAATTATTCATTATTTCTATACATACACACACACACACACACAAATACAAATATTTATTTATTTAATTATTTAATACATAATTATTTATTTATATTAATATTTAAAATTAAATATGTAACACACACATATATATTTTTACACACACACACACACACACACACACACACACACACACACACACACACACACACATTTATAAAATAAATAAATAAAAATTAATAAAAATAAATTTAATCTTATATATATATATTTAAGTATTTTAAAAAAGTTATGGCCAACCATGGCTAATGACTGGGCTGTGTGGCAGAGCCATGACCATGGCCATCGATCATGGTGGCCAGCCCTTAGGGAGATGGGGAGGGCTAACTGGCCCGATCCCTCCTCCCTTCCTACCATGGGAGGGGTAGGGGGTTAGCTCAGCTATCCCTTCCTTGTATAATATATTTTATTTTATTTTTTTATTTTTTTATATTTGTAGGAATAAATTAAGAAAAATAAATAAAAATGCTTAATTTCTTCAACCATTATTTTTGTTTGTGAACCCAAACCAAGACTAAGATTAAATCAAAAGATCTCACAAATTTAAAGAAGGTAATTCTTATAATTTACATGAAGTAAATTTGTTCAACAAAACACAATGAATATATGGTTTCAATTTTTTTAAATAAAGAGACAATCAATCCATCAATGTGTCTATAACCCTAATCAAACCATCAAACAAATCTAGATAAATTAATTTGGGAAATTAATAAAGAAATTAACCCTAATTTTAATCTAATGAAGATTCCCTCCATTATTTAATCTAAATATAAATCTAGAAAAGGAACAACATAAAATATGAGAGAAGATTTACTTGCCTATTTTAAACTTGCATTTCCTTATTCCTAACTGATTGACAATTCACATATCTTCTTTTTCTTCTAGCTAATCTCTCCTTCCTTCTCCTCCCTTTGGTCAGTTCTCCTTACAACAAAAACATTAATAGAGGGAAATGATGACAAGGTAATAATATTCAAACAAATGCAACAATGGAGGCAAAGACTTGGCAAGAGAGTGTAACTTCAAAAACCTACATTTATTTTGGCCAAGATTGCATAAAGATTTGTTCACAATATTTTATTATTTTATTTATTTATTTGTTTATTATTTTCTTTTTAATTATTATTAACTCCACCCAAAGAATTAAACCCAAGATGAACAACCCCAATGACTGAGGTTTTTTAATAAAAAAAGAGTCAAAGTTCATTTTTCAAAGATAACCATCAACCCATTAAATGAAGAGAGTACCCTTTCTTACATATGTCCTTTCATGTCATAAGGGACCCATACCTTTCTTCCACAACATGGAATTTATTTCAAGCTAGATTCTTACACATAATAAATTATATTACATACCCACATGGGCTTCTTAACTTTAATTTATTTTAAATCAAATTGCTTCTAAGACACCCCAATAAATAGGTCATGTCTACTAAGTAGGCTAGGAACCAAGAGTGTAAGATTTTTAAAATACCTATGGGATAGGGATCATAGGTTCTCTAGGAAGGTTATGAATTTTATAAAATAATAAAGGCCATTTTAAGAATTTATAAAATTCATATGATAAATATGAGAAGTTTTAATTTAATTAATCTTTTTAAAATTTTGAATAATCACCAATCTATTAATATACACGGAGGAAAACACAATTCAAATTTTTAACAATCACGTAATTTCACTTTCGAATGTCTCAATTAGTAAGGGAAGGAGGTCCCTCATGTGGGGTATTACATATGATCTCCCTCCCCTTTGGACTTGGGAAATTTTTGTAGGAGATGCAAAATAAATAATTCTCATATGTTGAGATTGAGGGGTTCCTTAAGACACTGGACATAGGTCCCCATGTTGTTAAAGTTTATTGTTGACATGGCCAAAATAGATTGGAAGGGTGGGATCATATAGTGGTTTCTTGGATAACCAATGGGAGGAATGGAAGAAGCTTGATAGGGTGAAGTCAAATAAGCCATACAATAGTTTTATAGATAATTATACTTTGAGAACATATGAAAGTAGGGAACAAGGTTATTAGATGTAAAAGGGTTGGTGATTTATTTAGGAGGGGTGTAAGTCATTTTCACATATCCCAACAGAATGTAGTGTAACCCATATGTAGTCTTCAAAGGAGGAGTGTGTGTGAAGGGCAAAGAGTGGTGGATTATTAGTCACCACATTAGTTTAAAAGGGTGGAGTGTAAGTGAATACACTTTCAATTGGGGTCTGGGTAGGAGCTTAGTAGGGTGGAATAATTTTTAAGGTGTTTAGGTTAGGGAATCCATGAGTAAGGATATCCCTAAGGGGTTGGTTATAGATAACTTGATGAGGGCATATGCTCTTGTTACGTTGGGAGAATGTAAGCTTGTTGTTGAAATGGTTAATGAACTTATATTTAGAGGGGAGTATAATAGGAATGATCTTGGGTAGGAGGATTGGGGTTTACTCATTGATTCAAATATTTTTGGTTGTTCTCTAAATTATGAATGCAACCAACTAAGGTATTGATGAGTTTATTCAGGCTAGTGGTGGTGTTAGGTCTGGGAGCCTCCTGTACATGAGGGTTAAAGGTGAGAGATGGGTTAATGTGAAGAGATTTATTTGGAATGGGATATTAAATAGTAGTGGTTAGGTTTTACATTGGAGAGTTAGAGGCATTTTTATTCCTATTAGAGGGATGTGTAACCACTTACAGGTGATTAACCTTGTTCTCTAAATAATGGATTATACCTATATATTGGTCATATCTAGTAGAGATTTTTACATCTAGGTCATGTAGGCTAATCAATGGTCTAGTATCCATATGAGGAGTGGATATACTCCCTCTAGTGAGAGTAATAGTATTAGATTTGAGATGATTGCAAGTGGTTTCAGATACATCCCATACCTTATGAATATGGACTCCACTCTTGGTTTGAATATTGGTATGAGAATAATTGTAAGATTGATAATATAAATTGATGTATAAATTAGGGTTGTTCCAACTTACCAATAAAGTATCAGCAAGGTTAAGTTGGATCCTTTTATGTCTTTTTTGTCTAAGTGATCTGCTTATGTCCTCTTCAAACATATTTTGGGGGTATATGGATTCCCACTGAGTAGAGAAAGGAGGGATGAAAATGGAGAAGGGAGAAAGAGGAAAGAGAAGAAAAGGAGAAACATAAAATATGAAAGTATTTCATGTCAAGTTCATGAATTTATATACATGTGAATAATGCATGCTAAAATTTGCACTTGACTTCTCAAGGTTTGGCTGAGACATCTGACATAATATATGGATGATAGGTGGAACTATGGATTAGGTTGATTATTTGATGGAATGAGACTTGGGATGATAAATGGCAAAGGATGCTCACTTCTACACCGCTAACCAATCAAATGTATTGGGATAGGAATAACTGACTTGTGGCTTACTTATCCATCTTTGATGTTATTTTCATGTTTATCTATGCATTCATTTGGTTAGTAGGTCAGCCTATGGAGTAACCATGGCCTAGGTAGACTATACATAGGAGGATGTGAGTAGTTTTTTGTCATCATATTATGAATTTTTATCTTATTGAAGCTTTTTAAGGTTACTACCTCAAAGTGGCTTGTATTTTATTCATATATTCTACTATATTTTAATCATATTATGATCTATTAATGTTATTCTACTTTATTATTGAAGTAATTTCATTATAAGTGGTATTAAAGTTGTAATTTGGGTAATATTGTGGATGAAACCCTAATTTTAGATATTTACTTATATCTTACAATCTTATGTGAATTATGATGCAATTTTTTTTATTGAAGTTGGGTAATTAGTCAAGGACATCACAAAAAAATAGCATTTAGAGGTCAGTTTTTTGTGATTTATTTTGATTTTAATTTTTTCATAAATTCACTCTATAGTATGTAATTCAAGGAATTTTGTATAATTATTTACATTTTTGGAAAGCTTAAGAAAATATTGTTGGGGTATGTTATTTGCATTTTTTGATTTGAGATTGACATAAGTACAAAAATGCTTTATCAAAATTGGGTCAAAAGTTCAAATCAATCCATTTTATGGCAAGATTGTAAACTATGGACCAAGGAAAGGGTGTCAAAACTCTAGGTAAAACTCCTCAAAAGGAAGAGAAGGAGTTATAAGGGGGAGTTACTAGATCCTTTATATTAGGTTTCTCTAAGATAGATCACAAAGTAAGCCAGCTTGATTATATTGTGCAAGGCATTCAAAGTGATATGCAAGGTATATAATTTGATATGAAAGCCATACAATCTAGTTTGAAAAATATCATTATGGATTTACAAAATAATTATCCAAATCATCTATATATCACCATCACACAAACCCACTAGGGTGGATATCCCATCTAGCCTAATCGAAATCCAAGTACCTTGCCATAGAGGCACCTATTACCAAAGGTAGATATGCATAAATTTAATGGAAATGATCCACTCAATTGGATCAACCAAATGGATATTTTTTTGATCTGCATTAGATCCCATGTGGATAGAAAATTACCATGTCATCCTTGTATATATAACCTAAGTAATTCATTTAGTATCGATGGTTGTGTGTTCAAAATAAAAAGATGACTCTTAGTGTCACCTAGTCAGTTTTTATAGAGGAGCTATAATTACCCTATAACAATAGTGTGATAGAGAATTACTTCAGCCAACTAGAAAAATTGTGACAAAGTGGATCAATGAAAGATTATATCCATGATTTTCATAACCTATCTTTATGCATGGAGACAATTTATTATGAGAACCTAAATGACCTATTTTTGGGTGGACTCAAAAATCATATTCAACATGAGGTACACATGTTTAATCCACTTAAGGTTTTTGATTTTATTATCATGACACACAGGGCTAAGGAAAAATTTATAGCCAACGACAAGAAACCATTCACTCACTTTAGAGATTATAACATATCAACACCATCATTTATTTTAACTACCATATTGTCCCCTCAATAAATTGAAGATAAGCATGCAAAAGGATTATGTTTCAATTGTGACAAGTGGATTAAAGGACATAGATGTGCTAAGAACAAGATATTATATATTAAGGGATCCAATAAAGATGATGAAGAGTATGATGCCTCCAATGATGAAGAGGAAGAAATAGAGGAGGTACTTGAATATTCCCATCCTATAGTATCTTTTCATGCACTTTCAAGTATTAACATTCTTCAAACACTTAAGGTGGTGGGTATCTTCAAGAAACAAAAGGTGATAATGTTGATTGACTAAGGGAGCACACATAAATTAATCAACTATAAGTTGGCCACTCGATTGAATTATTTTATTTACCCAACACCATAATTTTAGGTCATGATTATAGATTCAAACACAATTAATTTTTTAGGGAAATGCCATAGTATTAAAATTGATATGGGCAAGTACAATCTAGATTATCCTATGTTTGTTATTCCCATGGGTGGTGAAAACATTATTTTGGGAGTGCAATGTTAGAAGAAAAATGAATGAGAGGGGATGTGAATCAGTCTTCAAAACTTTTAAAACTTTATTTTATCATCCATGAAATATCAAAACAATATAGTAAACTAGCAACACATTAAGAACCATGAGCATGAGATAAGAACATGTTGTTCCCAAAATCAGCCATGCTCGTTTTGTGGATAACCCTTACGAAACTTGTCCATTTCATAATCTACACTCTAAGTTTGTTGTTTGAGACAATATTCTCTTGATTTCAAGTGAAGTTGTCTAACATAATAAAAAATCTTAGAACATTCCATCGCCATGATTTCTTGAAAATTGTGAAACCTGTTATAGTCTTTAACTGATCAAAATGTCAATTTTGGTCATTTTGAGGGTGTTACTAAATTTTGATTTTGCACATGTTAGGTCAACCTTTTTTACTGCCCTTACATGGTTTTTGTTTTTATACATGCATCGGTGATACTTTTTGCTGTTGTTGCATGTTCTTGTTGTCGGCACATGTCAGGGCAACAGATTTTGTCACTTGAGCAAGATCTTTGAAATCTTGAACTTTGAGTGGCATTAATGGTCATGCATGATGAGTATTAAAGGCTTGTTTGGAGATTTTAAATGAATTTTTTTTGTCATTTATTTTATCAGAG
Organism: Torreya grandis; assembly: GCA_037957365.1. Classification (NCBI taxonomy): domain Eukaryota; kingdom Viridiplantae; phylum Streptophyta; class Pinopsida; order Cupressales; family Taxaceae; genus Torreya; species Torreya grandis. The sequence continues at coordinate 1,752,021 of JARHVA010000033.1, read as the reverse complement.
TTTCCTCACCCCATTTTTGTAACTGCTCGACCATGGTAATGGAGGAAGATTTTGAATTCACTGCCACCAAGCTTAGGATTTCAAACTTATTAGGTAAGTTATTTTTGACTTCTAGGGTTTCATTTTTATTGAGTGTTATTTGCTATAGATTGATTTTATCTTTTCTTTTTACTTTGTTTTGTGTGTTTCCACCTTTGTTTTTGCCTTAGTGAGCTTAACTGGTGAAATTCATTGACCTCCTTTCGTGCCCTAGGTTTTTGTTGTGTGTCGTTACTGTTTTGATCTGACCAAGTTTTCTCCCCCAACTCATGTTGGTTGAAAACCATCTTCCAAGTCCATTGTGATGATGGCTATATTAGCCTCTCTCACTTGTTCCAAATCTTACCTAGTTAAAAGCAAAAGTGGTGGTTTTTGTCGCTTATGATTTTTTAACTTATGATCAAGTCATATGCATTATTGACCAAATTTACTGCTCAAACATCAAAACCTTGATTTCCTTATTACCTGTAGTGTTGGCATTTTTTGCCACTCCAACATGAAAACAACATGCAATAGCAGTGAATTTTTTCACCACTACATAAACATTTGAATTTTCCCTTACATGAAATAGTGGTGAATTTTTCCACCGATGCAAATGGTCAATATCCTTCACATGCAAGGGCAAAAAATATTGCTGCCCATGCACACATTATCTTAAATTTTCCTAACTCTGGGATATTTCAATTTTGTTTTTTTGAGCTTGATTTCTTCTAGTTTTTGGCTTACTTGAACTTTAGCCATTTCAAGTGCATCTCCATAGTCATGATCATTGACATGCAATTTTCCCAGATTATCAGTATTTTCCCTAATTATGTGATCATGACTTTTTATTGTAGTTTCTTCTATGGATCTTCATTCTTCATTGACATCCTTCTGGTAACAACGCATTTAGATGATTGAGTTGTCTCCAAAGAAGTTGAAAGTGATGAATTAAAAATATTAAGGTGTCTTTCCAATCACCTCAATTAATTCTAATGTTGATGACATTAGAGATTAGAGATTGGCCATGTGGACATGGCTGAGTTTGTGGAGAGAACCAAGTCAAGTAATCTTATCTCTGAAATGAAGAAGATAATTGATAGTAACATTTATTTTTTATTTTCTTTCTCGATGGTAGCCCACAACACATAATTTGTCCTTTAGTGTGCTCAATTTTACAATAGAGATACTAGGGCTATGATTGACGCTAGTGGCAATGTGATAATTAGAATATATCCTAAATTCATTGATAAGATGTTTATGTGCCCTCCTATTATAGAAGTGATAAAGCTTGATTTTTTTAAAGCATAAAAAGAGTATGATAAAAATCTTGAAAAGGTAAAAAAGGTAATCAATAATAAATGGCTCAAAACGTCAAGGTCAAATTTGTTAAAGTGGCCATAGAGTTTTCTTAGAAGTGACTTTATTAAAGAAGTTGGTGATTTGATAACTCTTCTCAGTAGGGTAAGAGGTTTGTCCTCTTCCTCACAGTTTCATGAATGGATGTATCCCTTCATCAAGGTAATACTCCAAGGCAAACAAACCATCTTTTAGAGAACAAATCAATAATGCATTACATAAACAATTGATGAAGGTATCCACTACCTTCAAGTTCTACATGACTTCTTATTTGGTGTATATTGTAGCTTCAATGAGAATATTTCCAGGTCTAACATGAGAAGGAGATATGAGAGTAATCCCTGTGTATCAATACTATTCTTAATTAACATTAAAGGGTTTTATTGATCATTTTAGGAGAGTAAATGATGCTTTATTTGTAGTATTTTTATGTCTTTTTGATCCTCAACTAGAACAAAGAAGAGTGTCAGATGAAGCTTGGATAGTGGTAAATGATTTTGAATGCATGTTCTTACAGTTTCCTTCTTTCTCATACATGAGGGTTGGATTTTTCTAAGGTCATCCTTATATGCTTCCAAGATTCCCCTCAGACAAACTAGTCCTAATGGAGTTATGTAAACAAATGATCATTGTGCATAATAAATATATGGAGCTCAAGAAGCTCAGTTTTAGGTTCCCAATTGAAATTGGTAGGTATTCAGTATTAACTGCTATGAAGGCTAGGGTCATGTAAATTGAGATGTATCTTGTAACCATGAAGCAATTCAAGAGAAGACCAAATTTTGACTACAGGGGTGTGAAAGACATAATCAAGAGGAAAACCCAATTCCATGAACCTATGGTTGAAGATGTTTGGGTATATTTGAGAATAGAAGAAGATGTTAGGAGATTGGACTACAATATGTTATCTCTTGAGCAGATTAAATATCTAAGACTTGCTAATATTCTTGAGAATCTAGTGGATGATGGAGAGTTGATTAATGATAGATATAATACTGAACAAGTTGCTAATGCCCCTCTCCCTCCAATCTAATGGTTCCAAAAAGAGATGACCTCTTTGAGGAAAATATTTGAACCTATATTGGCAAACACCAATAATTGCCTAACAAATAAGGGAATTGCTTTGAAAGAATTCCTCACAGAGTCAGAAGTTGAGATTCAAGAGGAAATAAGAAGAAAGGTAGAGAATAGGACAAAGAACAAAAGTGATGTTCCTTCTTCTTCCAAGCCACACAAACCTAAGATCATATTTGTGATGAAGAAGTCAAAAGCTATGGAAAAAGAGTCTGAAATAGAAGATATGGAAGTTGAGAAATAGAGCACTGAAGAACTAGCCATGAAAGAGATGGAGATTGAAGACATGACTAAAAATCAACAAGAGGAGGAAAATTTATCCTCAAAAGAGAATGCAGAACAAGAAATGGGAGTCTCTTCTCCCCTACTTGACACACCTATTGTAGCTCCTTTGTCTATTTTTCCTATTAATATTCCCTCTTCTGAATCTTCCTCTCCTTCTAAAATAATTTTTGACAACCCTCAAAACATTTTTGAAGATGTTCTCCATTCCTCAGGGTCTATTCATAGTTTGTCCTCCTCATATTTTTATATTGGAGATACTTCTATTTTTGATCACTTTATAAAAGGTGCAGTTTTTACTAACATTCCACCTATTATTTCCACTACCAATGCAAGTGTAGCTCTGGTGATGCCAACAATGGGGATAGACCCTAATGTGAGTACTTTTCTGCTTTCACCATGGTTTTTAGCTTATACACCAAAAAGGAATAAGCAAGCCATCTCCCTAGATGACTTTTATTTCAATAAGCTAGTGCTTGTAAAAGCCAAGACCTTGAAGAATCTAAAGATTATTTTAAAAATACTTGGGTACAAGGGACACAAATTTCTAGAGATTACAAGACCTCCACAAGATGAAACCATGGAAAATTTTGATATAAATGATTACTCTATATCTAGAGTTGAGTTGGGAAAGATAACTCATGAAAGTGCCAAGAATGATATGCAATCAAGCATGGACATCTTGATTCAGAAATTTGATAGGGAAAAAGAAATGAAGGATCACTACAAAGCAATGGTGGAACAATTGACTGTAGTGATAACGAAAATAATTTTGAGTTTAAAAGCAGTAACTCCTGAGGCCATTTCTGTAGAATACCCCATAATTCAAAAAGTAGAAGAGACTCATCTCAAAGGAAAAGTACTTGAAGAGTACTTGGATAGGGTACGTGCACAAGGAATTTACCTACTTATAGAGCTATTTGAGAAAATAGATAAAATGAGGAAAATAAGAGCAAAACTTGATGATCTCATTGATGTTATTTTTCAAGATATTAAAAGAATAGACAAGAATCATGATAAATGGGTGGAGATGAAAAATTGAAGATAAACACTCTACTATCAATTGACATCATTCCTGATAGGGATTATTATACCGAAACTAAAGAGGCATTGATATATAGGAGCCATGTGCTTAAAGATTTGATCAATGACCTTAAAACTGTAAGGAAACTTAGTGAAGAAAGTTATATCAATATTTTTCATAAATTGGAGGAGCTACCTTGCAAGCTTGCATCATAAGATAACAAATTTCTTTCTTTAAAAGAAATGATTCAAGAATTTGAAGATATGTTCCAGAAAGAATTTGAAGATAAAACATTTTCAATAACCTCTATGGACAATATTATAGACAATCAATTAAATTTGAATAATTTAAAAACTAAGTTAACTAGTCATGCAAAATCAGTCACCATAGTAAGAGATGCCATAGAGCCAAGATGATTATTTAGGAACACTGTTATTCCAGACAGTATTGGGATGCAATCAGCTTTCACTATGTATGATGGACAGATGAAGAAAGATGGTGATACGAATTAAAGCAATATATTTTTCCCTTAGTTTATTTTCCATTTTTTTATATGTACTTTTGAATCAACTTTAGACATTTTTACATGTATTTTTTTCATATATAATTACATGTAAAAACATAGGAAGTCTCAAGTCAATAAGGACTCCTAGTTTTGAATAGGTCAAAGTAGTTAGGTTTTTTCCTAAATTTTTTGAAGGCCTCTCCCTATAAATAAAGAGGGCCTCTATTTTAATAAGGATCTTTTAGAAATTGAAGCAAAACTCCACCAAATTAAAGAGCATTTTGAGACTTTGAGTTTAAATTGTAAATCAAATTTTATCAAGTAAATAGGAAAGCAAGGGATATTTCAAACTTTGTGTTGAAATAACTTGTGATTTATTAGAAATTGTTCTTATGTCTTTTTCCTAATATGATATTATCTATTTGATTAAATAGTAGTGTGAGTGAAAATAATCTGGGAGATGCTCTAAAGTTAATTGTGGAGACTTTGTGCTACAACAATTATCTTTAGTTTGTGATTAAGTGTTTAAAAGTAAAGGATATTAGAAAGGCTTTGAACTGCTATTATCTTTGGTGATCATTTATTTTGTTGTATATTTTGGTGAAGACTTTGGGCTGCACCTCATTCTACTATGTTATAAGTTATAAATCAGCAAAAGAAATAATGATAGACTTTGTGTTCTCGTGGGTTTCTTAGCTTTTCAGTTAATATCAAGAAAGTGTTCTTTTATTTTGTAAACATCATTTCTAAAAAAAAGAAATAGATGATATGGTCTCACCCCTAAATTAATATTTAGTTTATATTAGTTTTTGAGGGTTTATAGGGAGCCTTCGCTTGCTGAGAGGAGAGATTTATCTCATTACACTGTGGCTGATATAACTATTTTGCCTTAAGTTATTTGAAGACAAAATATTTACCCAATAGTTTTTTGGTGACTCCATTGGGGAAAGAAGGTGTAATTTTAATCCTCACACTCTAGGTTGAAGCATTTCCATTTCTTTTTCATTTGTTTCAAAATTTTGTTGAATATACTACATTTTAGTAGATTCATGGTATACGTGAAGCTAGAGAGCTCAAGGTATTATTGATCCTATTTTTGAGTTGATGTAACAAAATAATTTTGATCTCTTACCTCTTCGACCTCACCTTTAGTGAATCAGGAGTTTTTCTCCTACCAACACCAAGTCTCCAATACCAAGTAAAACTTCTAGTTCTAGTGCTAGCAGAGTTTTGTCTATTCATACTCCACAAAGGTTTATGATCCTACCTTTTAATCAACATATCATGGCAGCCTAAGGCCCTTGGGGTAACACTTTTGGTCCTCTAAATTTAACCCGACATTTTCATGAGCTACCTCATAGTTCAAGAAATAATTTTCCCAAGTTCTATGGTGATGAGAAAGTTCACCCTGATGAACACATTGAAGCTTTTTGCATAGCCTGTGGTGTGATAGGTGTTAAACATGAAGATGTAGCTGTAAGGATTTTTGTAAAAAAACTGCAAGGTACTACCACATATTGGTTTTATCATCTTCAAGCTTAGACTATAACCAATTGGAACACTCTCAAGACTAAGTTTAAGGCTATGTTCAAAACTGCAAAAGATGTACATGCCTTATTGGCTTAACTTACACAAATGAAGAAGGAGCCTCATAAGCTTATGTGAGAATTCATCGCTAAATTTAATAAGTTGAGGAATAGGATTCCTACAATCACTCAGCCAACACTGGTGAATCTTAAGTGCTTCTTTATCAATTCTTAACTTTCTAAAGTGAGTTTTTTGTTAAGGTGGGCTGGCCCTAAAGATCTTCCTATAACTCAAATTTTGGCTACCAAATTTGAATATGATATTATCCTTGTAGGTAAGATAAGAAAAGATTCCAACAAAAGTAGATTTTTCTCTTCTACTAAAAATTCTTCCACTAGCACCACCGACCCTATGGTGCAAAAATTAGCAAATGAATTGCTAGCTTTGAAAAGGTAAATGTACCAAGGTATGTCTGCTCCTCCTTCTTATCAAGATATACCAAGGAGGACATTTATCAATAATTCATATCAAGGTAATGCTACTAAAAATTAAGGGTAGCCCAATCATCTTCCTCCTACATAGGGGAAGCTTGCCATTGAAGTAACACCGATCAATTTAGTGGTTGGTTATTATGAAGCTGAACATGATCATTCTTTCCTACCTGAGTTAGACCAAGAAAATGATGCTAAGCTCTTTGCAAAAGGAGAAGAAGAATTAGATGGTGACTTCACCATTAGTTTTTTAAATTACCAAGATGAAGCTAAAAAAGAAGGTGAAGTGTATGATGGAGCATATGCTATTTTTACTAGGTCCCAAAATCAGTCAACTCAGTAAGTTGATAAGGGAAAATTAAGAGAACCTCAACCAGTAATATCAATTGCTAAATGGAGAAATTCACTGCATTTCCAATCAAAGGACCCAGTGGGCAATAAGCAAGTAAGTACATCTAACAATCATGTATCTTCTACTTCTATTCCTCAGACCAGTACTACATCAAATCAAAATCAAAATGATGGATTTCCTTCCTTTATTCCTAGTTGATTCTAGTTATTTGACATAATAGATCATGCTAGGAAGACCAAGATCTAAATGTCTAAAGTTGAGTATTTATAAGCTAATCTTGAACAATTTGATAGGTTGGTTGAATACATCAAAAATAAAACCATCCCTAAAAGACAAGATTTTCCAAAAGTGACTCATGATTCCTCAAAAAACAAATCTATCCAAAATAATCTTGTCACTACTCCCCTTGTTGCCTCTAGAAAATAGAACCTTTATATGTTTCTCTATTGGTAAATGGTCATAAGTTGAGTAACTACATAATAGATTTTGGAGCCTCTGATAATGTTATGCCCGCTAAGGTAACAAACTCTCTTGGTCTCATCTTAACTAAAAATTTTGGGAAATGTTTCTCCATGGAAAATAAGTAAGTACCACTTTTAGGTCAAATCAATGATGCCTAATTTGCATTTATGGTTTTTCCAGACAAGAAGATTATGATGACAGTCCTAATGGTTGATGTTCTAGCTTCTTATGGCATTCTACTTAGACGTAATTTTTGCAAAGATGTAAGTGGAGAATTAAACATGGATCTATCTGAAGCAAGGATGCCTTTTAAATGCATCATGTAAAATTTTATTTTTGAGAAAGAGGCAAAATATATTGATACTCAAAAAATAAATCTTGAAACTCAAATTTTGTTTGAGTCCTCGAGAATGGGTAATTATTTTCTATCCACTGAAGATATTTCTAATCCATCAGATGAAAGTTCATCAGTTGGCAATTCAAATAATTTAGATAGAAAATTAGAAGATTTTTTAGAGGAAAATTTAGGTAAAGAGGAATCTTCCCTCATTGATGAAGAGGAATCTTCTGATCGACAAAATTTAGGAAAAATAAATTCTAATGAGGTTTGGGTTTTAGAATTTTATGGTAGTTGTTCTTCTACTAGTTCTAGAGTCAGAATTGTTTTGATATCCTCATAAGGAGATATTTTTCCTTGCTCATATAAGTTATAATTTGATAATACCAATAACACCATGGAATATGAGTCATTGTTACTTAGATTGAAAGCTACTCATGCTAGAGGTGTTAAGATTCTTCATGCTCGAAGAGATGCTAAATTAGTAGTTTGTCAAGTAAAAAGTTTGTATCAAATCAAAAATGAAAGATTGTGACACTATCACAATTGTGTATGGAATTACATTGAAAGTTTTGATGCTTTCAATATCTCTATAGTGCCAAGAGAGTTTAATAATCATGTAGATTCATTGGCCATCTCCACAACTCTCATGGTTCCTTATAAATATTTCAAAGGAAACAAGTACACTATTGAGCTAGTCTTTTAACCAAGTGTACCTAATAATACTGACCATTAGTAGGTATTCAATGGTGATAATCAAATTATTACTTTCCTAGAAAATATGGATAGCTTTGATGATCTCTATTTTAAAGGTAGTGAATCTTCACCATGAGAATACATTTTTGAAATAGATTTACAAACTGGTGAAGAGTTTCTTCAACTGAAAGGGAATAAAATTTCAAAAGGTTTGGTTTCTCTTGAAAAGCTATTTGTTAAGCATGACAGATATGTTAAGCAATAATAATAACTGGATTCATGTTCCTCTATGGAATTTGATCAAGTAAATTTGAGTTCGGAAGTAGATCCCAAAATGGTCAACATTGGGAAATGTTGCACTACCGATGAAAAGTTCAAATTCATCATTACTCTTCTTCATCATTATATTGATGTTTTGGCATATTCTTATGATGATTTGAAGTCCTTCAAGCCTAAGAAAATTCAACATGAAATACTCCTTAAAGTTAGGTAATTGCCTCTCAAGCAAAAATAAAGGCAATACAACCCCCCAAAATATCAGGTACTATCTTTTCTGAGATTCAAAAGATGTTGAATGCAAGAATAATTTTTTCAATTCATCATTCCACCTAGATTGTGAACATAGTTCCTGTAAGGAAGAAAAATGGAGAAATCCATACTTGTATTGATTTCAAGAATCTCAACCAATCTTTTGTAAAGGATAACTACCCCCTACCCATCATGGACCAAGTATTGAAAATAGTAACTAGTTCAAAAATGTTGTCTATGCTAGATGGTTTCTTGGGGTATAATCAAGTGGAAGTTAATAAAGTAGATCAATATAAAACTGCTTTCACTACACCTTGGGGCACATTTACATATCATAGAATGCCTTTTAGTTTGATCAATATTGGTGCCACATTATAGAGAGCAATGGACCTTACCTTCAAAGATGAGATAGGGAAGTTCATTGTGGTGTATCTTGATGACTTAACTATTTTCTACAAACACTATCATAATCATGCACACCATTTACGACAAGTGCTAGAATGCTATCGATAAAATAGTATTTATCTTAATCCTAAGAAGTCAATTTTTGGGGTTACAAAAGGTAAACTTCTCAGTCACATTGTATCTCAAAAAGGCACTAAAATTGAATAAAAAAGAGTCAAATATATTCAAAGCCTTAATCTGCCTACTAATAAGAATGTAGTTCATTCTTTCTTTGGGAAGGTGAATTTTCTTTGAAGGTTCATTCCTGAATTTGCAGAGAAAAGCCATCATATCATCAATATGATGAAGGTTAAGACTACTTTCCATTGGAATGCAGAAGACAAAGTGACATTTGTTGATATCAAGAAGGCTATTGCTCAAGTCCTTTTTTGCCCTGACTTTACCAAAGATTTTGTAGTATATACTTACGCTTTTGAACATACACTTTTAGCCATTCTGGTTTAGCAGAATAAAGAAGGTGTGAAATCTCTCATATCATTTATGATTTATTCTCTCGAAGCTCATGAATTGAAATATTAAAACATGGAGAAGCATGCTTATGCTGTGGTTAAGGTGGTAAAGCATTTATGATTCTATATCTTGAATTCACATACTAGTATTCTAGTACCTGACACAATAGTAAAGTCTATTCTAACTCAACAGGAGTTCAGTACTAAAAGGGGCAATTGGATTGCTAAGATCCAAGAGTTTGATCTTTATATCAAACCTAATAAGCTTGTGTGTGGAAGAGGATTATGTCAATTTATTGATGATAATGTACCAAAAGAGACAGGGGATGAAGAAGCAAAAGTTGAAGACATGCCAATAGTCCTTTTTATCACTACTAATGATGAGTGGTATTCAAATATCACTGCATTTTCTTATCTATGGTGAGTGTCCTACCCATTTGTCTTATAAGGAGAAAAAAACCATTAAGTTGAAGGCTACTAACTATGTTCTATGGGATAATGGTTTGTACAAAAGAAGCCTTGATGGAGTGTTTCTTTGTTATGTGGATAAAGCACAACAAAGTAGACTTTTGGAGTCTTTTCACAATTGGCTTATGGAAGACATTTTTCTACACCCATGATGGCTCACAAGATTCTACAAGCCAAATACTATTGGCCTACACTATTTCAAGATGCATACAATTGGGTGTGTAGGTGTGAGTTATATCAACAGTTCGTTGGAAAACCTAAGTTGGCCACATTACCTCTCAAGATGGTGGTGATTGAAGAACCTTTTTAGCAATAGGGTATCAACTTCATTGGTGTTGTAAACCCACCTTCAAGTGCCAGACATGACTATGTTCTCACCATGATAGACTATTTTACCAAGTGGATTGAATCCATCCCAGTTAAGCATGCTACTTCAGAAGTGGTATGCAATTTCCTTAAGGAAAATATTATTTCTTGATTTGGAGTTCTAAACAAGATTGTAGCAGACAATGCTACTTGTTTCTCTTCCCATGAGATCACTGAATTTTTTTATAAGCATGGAATAATTCTTTCTCACTCTTTAGACTATTATCCATAAAGAAGTAGTCAGGTGGAATCAAGTAACAAGAATCTGGTTACTATTATCAGGAAACTAGTAGATGAGAATCGAAGAACTTGGCATAAAGCATCACTTGATGCTTTATGGGAAAAAAGGATTAAACCTAAAAGGGCAATAGGTATGTCACCATTTTAGATTTTATATGGTCTAAATATGGAGATACTAATTACCTTGAAATTACTAGCACTAAAGTTGGCAAAAGCAGTGGAAGATTGGACTTTTAAAAGTTCTATTGATAAAAGGATCATGAACCTAACTAAACTAGAGGAGCAAAAAACTATGGTAGTGGACCATATCTTTGAGCATCAATGTCAGGTAAAGAAACTCTTTGATAAAAAATCAAGGACTCATGAGGTTTAGATTGGAGATCAAGTCTTGTTGTGGGATAAGAGGAGAGAACCAAAAGAAATGCATGGAAAGTTTGATTCTTTATGGAGAGGTCCATTCACCATTCATAAATTCTATGGTGGAAATAACTTATTGCTAAAATATCAAGATGACACACCATTATTGCTACCTCATAATGAGCAATATCTGAGACACTTCAATCCTTGAAGTATCAGATAAGTTCATTTATATATTTATATAGTTTTATATTTATATTTTTGTGTTTTTGTTTAGTTATTTGTGTCTTTTTCTTTTTATTAGCTTGAATTTGTAGCCTAATGGCATGGATGAAGGCACTTAGAGATTGGATTCTTCCTCCTTCAATCATATTAAAGTTTGATCGATGGAATTTCCCTAGCTGGAGCTAGTTATTGTTCCCAAAATCAGTCATGCTTGTTTTGTGGACAACCCTTAAGAAACTTATCTATTTCATAATCTACACTCTAAGTTCATTATTTGAGACAAGAATCTCTTGATTTCAAGTGAAGTTTTTTGACATCTTAATAAATTCTGCAACATTCCCTCACCATGATTTCTCAAAAATCATGAAACCTGTTGTAGCCTTTAAGTGATCAAAATATCAATTTTAGTCATTTTGAGGGTGTTAGTGAATTTTGATTTTGCACATGTTAGGTCAACCTTTTTTACCACCTTTACATGGTTTTATTTTTTCTACATGCATCATTGGCACTTTTTTGCACCATTGCATGTTCTTATTACTGGCACGTGTTAGGGTGGCAAATTTTGCCGCCTGAGCAAGATCTTTGAAATCTTGAACTTTAAGTGGCATTAATGGCTGTACGTGCCAAGTATTAAAGGCTTGTTTGGATATTTTAAATGCATTTATTTTTTTAGAGTTTTCTCACCCCCTTTCCGCAACTACTCAACTATGGTAATGGAGGAAGATTTTGAATTTGTCGCCACCAAGCTTAGGATTTCAAACTTGCCAGGTAAGTTATTTTTGACTTCTAGGGTTTCATTTTTCTTGATTGTTATCTACTGTAGATTGATTTTATATTTTATTTCTGATTTATTTTTCATGTTTCCACCTTTTTTTTATCTTCATTTTTGCCTTAGTGAGCTTAACCAATGAAATCCACTGACCTTCTTTCATGACCTAGGTTTTTGTTGTATGTCATTACTATTTTGATCCGACCAGATTTTATCCCCCAACTCATGTTGGTTGAAAACCATCTTCTAAAACCATTGTGATGAATTCTATATTAGCCTCTCTCACTTTTTCCAAATCTTACCCAGTCAAAAACAAAAATGGCAGTTTTTGTTGCTTATGAATTTTTAATTTATAATCAAGTCATATGCATTGTCAGTGAAATTTGCCGCTCAAACATTAAAACTTTGATTTCCTTATTACATGCAATGTCAAATTTTTTTTCACTCCAACATGTAAACAACATGTAATAGCAGTGAATTTTTCCACTACTGCATAAACATTTGAATTTTATCTTACATGCAATAGTGGTGAATTTTACCATCGATGCAAATGGTCAATATCCTGCACATGCAAGGGCAATAAAATTTTCCACCCATGTAAACATTCTCTTAAATTTTTTTAACTCTGGGATATTTTTAATTTTGATTTTTTGAGCTCACTTTCCTCTAGTTTTTGATCTACTCACACTTTAGCCCTTTCAAACACATCTCCATAGTCATGATTATTGACATGCAATTTTCCTAGATTGTTAGTATTTTACCTAATTGCATGATCATGAATTTTTGTTACAGTTTCTTCTATGGATCTTCTCTCTTCATCGACATCCTTCTGGTAATAACTTATTCAGATGACTGAATTGTCTCCAAAGAAGTTGGAATTGATGAAGCACAAATATCAATATGTTTTTCCAATCACCTCAGTTACTTCTAATGTCGATGACATTAGAGATATAGAGATTGGCCATGTGGACATGGCTAAGTTTGTGGAGAGAACCAAGTCAAGCAATCTCATCTCTAAAATGAAGAAGATAATTGATAGTAACATTCATTTGGTATCTTCTTTCTCGATGGTAGCCCACAGCACATAATTTATCCTTCAGTGAGCTTAGTTTTATGATAGATATACTAGGGTTGGGATGGACACTAATGGCAATGTGATAATCAGACTAGATCCTAAATTCATTAATAAGGTGTTTATGTGCCCTCCTACTATAGAAGTGATAAATCTTGATTTTGTTGAAGCACAAAAAGAGTATGACAAAAATCCTAAAAAGGCAAAGAAGGTAATCAATAATAAATGGCTCAAAACGTCAAGGTCAAATTTGTCAAGGTGGCCACAGAGTTTTCCTAGAAGTGACTTTATAAAAGAAGTTGGTGATATGATAACTCTTCTCAGTAGGGTAAGATGTTTGTCCTCTTCCTCATAGTTTCATAAATGAATGTATCCCTTCATCAAGGTAATACTCCAAGGCAAACAAACCATATTCTAGGGAGAACAAATCATTAATGCTTTGCATGAATAATTGATGAAGGTATCCAATACCTTCAAGTTCTACATGACTTCTTATTTGGTGTATATTGTAGCTTCAATGAGAATCTTTCTAGATCTAACATCAGAAAGATATAGGAGAGTAATCCCTGTGTATCAATACTATTCTCAATTAACATTGAAGGGTTTTATTCATCATTTTAAGAGAGTAAATGATGCTTTATTTGTAGTATTTTTATGTCTTTTTGATCCACAACTAGAACAAAGAAGAGTGTCAGATGAGGCTTGAATAGTGCTAATTAATTTTAGATGGATGTTCTTATAGTTTCCTTCTTTCTCATACTTGAGGGTTGGCTTTTTCCAAGGTCATCCTTATATGCTTACAAGATTGTCATGTCCCCTTTTTCATGGACATTGACAGATGTGATGATTGGCCTAATATATGACCTTCGTAGGCTAATAGGATGGATAGAGGGTCATAATGGAGCTTGGATCGACTTTGATTCACAAGATTTCTGCATTTGATTTTCATTCAGGATATTTCAGACACATTTGGCCTGAGCTCCTACTTTTTAGGGATATTTGATATGCAGCGGAGCGCTTTTATTGTGGTATGGTTATGTGCGGAATCACCCCCTGATTCACCTGCTTCGATCGGTTTGAGGATCCGACGTATATTGAGGGAGATATTAATATTTGATTGATTTAATCAAATATTAATTATTTGGTCTCATTAATAATTAATTATTAATTATTTGCTCTAATTTTAAATTAGAAACCCTAATGCTAATTTAAGAAAACCCTAATTAGGGCAAGCATATCTTTTTGAGGGTATAAGGGTTTCTCATGGAGGCCATTATTGATTATGCATAGATTATTGATTATTGAAAATTGAAGTAATTCTTCTGTGAAGACTGAGCCAAGGGTTCCAGGATTCCATTGCAGTGAAGAACGTTCCCTCTTCATTGTGTGTGATTTAGAGGCTGTGAGATATCAGCTGATTTATTGCCAAATTGAGAGATAGCTTCATCCAGAAGTTATCACAGAGATACAGATCTGAGAGATAGCTTCACCTAGAAGTTATCACAGAATTCCAGGGTTGAGAGATAACTTCACACAGAAGTTTATCACAGAGCTTTCCAGGTATTTTCTTTATTTAGTTTTGATCTAATAATTTATACAGAGATAGATCTTGTGTTAGAATCTATATTCGTGAGATCAGGGTATTCATCTATCAGGGGTTAAGAAGAGACAGGTTGGCAGCCGTACCAAGTCCGTACAGGTTCGTACAGATCAGCTCAGGAACCGACCTCGGCAGACAGAGGGTTTCAGTGACCGACATCGGTCGACTGAAGACCGACGTCGGCAGAAAGCCGACCGACAGATACCGACGTCGGCGATATATCGACCGACGACGGTGACTGTGTGTCGACACAGAAGGGCCGAGACTTTCCAAAATTCAATTTGCACTTCCAAATTTGCAAAGCCAGGGTTTTCAAGACTGTATTTCATATTTATATGCATATTAGAGGACTGCAATTGTAATAATTTAGAAGGACAAGTGACACAATCTGTAATTTGTTATTAAGAGACTATATTATTGTGATCTTTCTGAATTTATTCAACAGCGATTATATCTAGGTTCAGATTTTTTGTGTTGCTATATTTCCTGTTTAGAAGGGGATATTACAGTGGTATCAGAGCTTTGGTCTTTGGTATCAGAGTTTTGTGTCTTTCCTATATCTCTATTGGAAGGGGATATTACAGTGGTATCAGAGCTTTGGTCTTTGGTATCAGAGTTTTGTGTCTTTCATATATCTCTATTGGAAGGGGATATTACAGTGGTATCAGAGCTAAATTCCTGCCATCCTGTTGGGCACATCAGAACTAATGTCTTGCCATCCTGTTGGGTAGCTTGGGTAAAGTATCATGATGACTTCATATACTCAGAGTCGATGGGACTATGATATGAGGAAGTTGAAACTAAGTTTGAAGAGGTTGAATGAATCTCTTTCATATCCTACATCCAAAAACAAACCCGCACGGTATATGACAGCGAATGAGGAGTGGGAGTTAGTACCACCTCAAATTCAGAAGTTGTTGCCTTTTGATCGCTTTGTTAAGCATAGGAGAGAGCACTACAGATCACTTCGACGAGAGAGTAGCATGTCCCATGATTATTATGATTATGAGATAGGAGATAGTGAAGATGAGGATGAGTTTGATGCTTGCACTCAGAGTGTACAGGGGTGCTCAGATGTTAGTGCACTGAGGGTTGATGATCTCTCAACTATGGCAGAGATTGTAGCAGAGTCCCAGGATCCTATTATTGCAGATGATACTCAGGAGAATGCAGTGGACAGTTTTGAGGACTTAGTTTCACCGGTTGTTTCTTTCAGTAGGGAAGAGTTAGACAGTGATGCTATAGTTGTTGATACTCCATCTATTGATATGAGCTTTGACGTTGATCATTTGTATATTGAGGTGGTTGGTGATGAGTACATTCCTACAGTTGTTGCTGAGGAGCATATTGCTGAGGCTGATACACATATACGGGATTTGGATCTTGCTGATTCTGATGAGTTTGAGATACCAGTGGAGTCATGTCTCCAGATTGATTATTCTCACACGGATGACAGTGTGGTATAGTTGGTTGTGCCTCCTTTACAGAGAGATCAGTTGGAGTGTGTGGGGGAGTATGTTGATGCTCCCACATATAATTTCTACTGCACTGAACCATTCATGGAGTATTTGCTGGATAGTGCAGGTGTTCATCTGGACTCACATAAGATGACAGAAGGTGTTCTTGTCCGAGGTTCTAGTGCTATTAGCAGATTGGGTGAGGAGCTTTTACGAACCCTTTCTACTATGTTACCTTACAGGGATGTTGAGGTGATGTTTGTTGAGCCGAGATTGGATCCATCCATTGAGTCCCAGTTTGGCAATAGTGTGCCAATAGCAGAGTTTGGGGGTTCTTACCAGCATCATACGGTGAGTTATGCTCCTTATTTTTCTTTGCATCTAGAGATTAGTTTTGGTGTCATTGATTCAGATACCAATAATTGTCATATCCACGGTCCAGTTGGATGTGAGTATCAGTCAGATAGGGACTTGAATTTTGACAGAGTTGATATTTTAGTTGGCTTGAGTCCCTCAGAGTGGTTTCTTCTACCGGCATCTACAGTTGGTCTTCAGATAGTTGTTTGGGTGTCGAGTGCAGTTTTTCAGTTGCTAATTTTGATACTGTTGATGCTGTGGATGTTGATGATTTATTCACATGGGTTAATTGGTGACATGATGGATGTTACACAATTTTTTCCTTGGGATCCAGGTGGATCGAGTAGTTCATTTTTCCCAGATTGCTTGGGGACAAGCAATTTTCGGAGGGGCGGATTGTCATGTCCCCTTTTTCATGGACATTGACAGATGTGATGATTGGCCTATTATATGACCTTCGTAGGCTAATAGGATGGATAGAGGGTCATAATGGAGCTTGGATCGACTTTGATTCACAAGATTTCTGCATTTGATTTTCATTCAGGATATTTCAGACACATTTGGCCTGAGCTCCTACTTTTTAGGGATATTTGATATGCAGCGGAGCGCTTTTATTGTGGTATGGTTATGTGCGGAATCACCCCCTGATTCACCTGCTTCGATCGGTTTGAGGATCCGACGTATATTGAGGGAGATATTAATATTTGATTGATTTAATCAAATATTAATTATTTGGTCTCATTAATAATTAATTATTAATTATTAATTATTTGCTCTAATTTTAAATTAGAAACCCTAATGCTAATTTAAGAAAACCCTAATTAGGGCAAGCATATCTTTTTGAGGGTATAAGGGTTTCTCATGGAGGCCATTATTGATTATGCATAGATTATTGATTATTGAAAATTGAAGTAATTCTTCTATGAAGACTGAGCCAAGGGTTCCAGGATTCCATTGCAGTGAAGAACGTTCCCTCTTCATTGTGTGTGATTTAGAGGCTGTGAGATATCAGCTGATTTATTGCCAAATTGAGAGATAGCTTCATCCAGAAGTTATCACAGAGATACAGATCTGAGAGATAGCTTCACCTAGAAGTTATCACAGAATTCCAGGGTTGAGAGATAACTTCACACAGAAGTTTATCACAGAGCTTTCCAGGTATTTTCTTTATTTAGTTTTGATCTAATAATTTATACAGAGATAGATCTTGTGTTAGAATCTATATTCGTGAGATCAGGGTATTCAGCTATCAGGGGTTAAGAAGAGACAGGTTGGCAGCCGTACCAAGTCCGTACAGGTTCGTACAGATCAGCTCAGGAACCGACCTCGGCAGACAGAGGGTTTCAGTGACCGACATCGGTCGACTGAAGACTGACGTCGGCAGAAAGCCGACCGACAGATACCGACGTCGGCGATATATCGACCGACGACGGCGACTGTGTGTCGACACAGAAGGGCCGAGACTTTCCAAAATTCAATTTGCACTTCCAGATTTGCAAAGCCAGGGTTTTCAAGACTGTATTTCATATTTATATGCATATTAGAGGACTGCAATTGTAATAATTTAGAAGGACAAGTGACACAATCTGTAATTTGTTATTAAGAGACTATATTATTGTGATCTTTCTGAATTTATTCAACAGCGATTATATCTAGGTTCAGATTTTTTGTGTTGCTATATTTCCTGTTTAGAAGGGGATATTACAGTGGTATCAGAGCTTTGGTCTTTGGTATCAGAGTTTTGTGTCTTTCCTATATCTCTATTGGAAGGGGATATTACAGTGGTATCAGAGCTTTGGTCTTTGGTATCAGAGTTTTGTGTCTTTCATATATCTCTATTGGAAGGGGATATTACAGTGGTATCAGAGCTAAATTCCTGCCATCCTGTTGGGCACATCAGAACTAATGTCTTGCCATCCTGTTGGGTAGCTTGGGTAAAGTATCATGATGACTTCATATACTCAGAGTCGATGGGACTATGATATGAGGAAGTTGAAACTAAGTTTGAAGAGGTTGAATGAATCTCTTTCATATCCTACATCCAAAAACAAACCCGCACGATATATGACAGCGAATGAGGAGTGGGAGTTAGTACCACCTCAAATTCAGAAGTTGTTGCCTTTTGATCGCTTTGTTAAGCATAGGAGAGAGCACTACAGATCACTTCGACGAGAGAGTAGCATGTCCCATGATTATTATGATTATGAGATAGGAGATAGTGAAGATGAGGATGAGTTTGATGCTTGCACTCAGAGTGTACAGGGGTGCTCAGATGTTAGTGCACTGAGGGTTGATGATCTCTCAACTATGGCAGAGATTGTAGCAGAGTCCCAGGATCCTATTATTGCAGATGATACTCAGGAGAATGCAGTGGACAGTTTTGAGGACTTAGTTTCACCGGTTGTTTCTTTCAGTAGGGAAGAGTTAGACAGTGATGCTATAGTTGTTGATACTCCATCTATTGATATGAGCTTTGATGTTGATCATTTGTATATTGAGGTGGTTGGTGATGAGTACATTCCTACAGTTGTTGCTGAGGAGCATATTGCTGAGGCTGATACACATATACGGGATTTGGATCTTGCTGATTCTGATGAGTTTGAGATACCAATGGAGTCATGTCTCCAGATTGATTATTCTCACACGGATGACAGTGTGGTATAGTTGGTTGTGCCTCCTTTACAGAGAGATCAGTTGGAGTGTGTGGAGGAGTATGTTGATGCTCCCACATATAATTTCTACTGCACTGAACCATTCATGGAGTATTTGCTGGATAGTGGATAGAAGATATGGAAGTTGAGAAATAGAGCATTGAAGAACCAACCATGAAAGAGATGGAGATTGAAGACAGGCCTACAAATCAATAAGAGAAGGAAACTTTATCCTCATAAGAGAATGCACAATAAGAAACAAGAGTCTCTTCTCCCCTGCCTGATACACCTATTGTAGCTCCTTTGTCTATTTCTCCTATTAATATTCCCTCTTTTGAATCTCCCTCTCCTTCTAAAATAATTTTTGACAACCCTCAAAACACTTTTGAAGATGTTCTCCATTCCTCAGGGTCTATTCCTAGTTTGTCCTCCTCATATTTTGATATTAGAGATACTTCTATTTTTGATTACTTTGTAAAACGTGCAATTTTTACTAACACTCCACCTATTATTTCCACTACTAGTGCAAGTGTAGCTCCAGTGATGCCAACAATGGGGACAAACCCTAATGTGAGTACTTCTATGCTTCCACCATGGTTGTCAACTTATACACCAAAAAGGAATAAACAAGCCATCTCCCAAGATGACTTTGATTTTAATAAGCTAGTGTCTATAAAAGCCAAGACCCTGAAGAAGCCAAAGATTCTTTCAAAAATACTTGGGGATAAGGGACATAAATTTTTGGAGATTGCAAGACCTCCACAGGATGCAACCATGGAAAATTTTGATATATATGATTACTCTATCTCTAGACTTGAGTTAGGTAAGATAACTCATGAAAGTGCTAAGAATGATATTCAATCAACCATCGACATCTATATTCAGAAATTTGATAGGGAGAAAGAAATGAAGGATCACTACAAAGTAATTGTAAAATAGTTGAATTCAGTGGTAATAAAAATCACTTTGAGTTCAGAAGCAGTAACTCCTGAGGCCATTTATGTAGAAGACCCCATCATTTATAAAATAGAAAAGACTCATCTCAAAGGAAAAGTACTTGAAGAGTACTTGGATAGGATGCATGTACAAGGAATTTCCCTACTTACAGAGCTATCTGAGAAGATAGATAAAATGAGAAAAATAAGAGTAGAAATTGATAATCTCATTGATGTTATTTCTCAAGATATTGAAACTATAGAAAATAATCATGATAAATGGGTGGAGATGAGAAAATTGAAGATAAGCACTCTAATATCAATTGGCGTCATTCTTGATAGGGATTCTTATACTGAAACTAAAGAGGCATTGACATATAGGAGCCATGTGCTTAAAGATTTGATCAATGACCTTGAAAATTAAGGAAACTCAGTGAACAAAGTGATATTAGTCTTTTATATAAATTGGAGGAGCTACCTTGCAAGCTTGCATCACAATATAGCCAATTTCTTTCTACAGAATAAATGATTCAAAAATTTGAAGATATGTTCTAGAAATAAATTAAAGATAAAACATTTTTAATAACCTCTGTGGACAATATTCTAAACAATCAATTAACTCTAGATAATTTGGAAACTAAGTTAACTAGTCATGCAAAATTAGTCATCACTGTAAGAGATGCGATAGTTAGAGCCAAGATGATTTTTAGGAACACTGTTAGTCCAAACAGTATCGAGATGCAAGCAACTTTCACTATGTATGATGGACACATGAAGAAAAATGGTGATATGAATTGAAGCAATATTTTTTTCCCTTAGTTTATTTTCCATTTTTTAGATGTACTTTTGAATCAACTTTAGACATTTTTACATGTACTTTTTTCATATGTAATTATATGTAAAAACATAGGAAGTCCCAAGTCAATAAGGACTCCTATTTTTGAATAGGTAAAAGTAGTTAGGTTTTTTTCCTAAATTTTTTGAAGGCCTCTCCCTATAAATAAAGAGGGCCTCTATTGTAATAATGATATTTTAGAAATTGAAGTGAAAGTCTGCCAAATTGAAGAGTATTTTGAGACTTTGAGTTCAAATTGTAAATCAAATTTTATCAAATAAATATGAAAGCAAGGGATATTTCAAACTTTGTGTTGAAATAACTTGTGTTGTATTAGAAATTGTTCTTATATATTTTTCCTAATACAATATTATTTATTTGATTAAATAGTAGTGTGAGTGAAAATAATTTTGGAGATGCTCTGAAGTTAATTATGGAGACTTTGTGCTACAACAATTATCTTTGGTTTGTGATTTAGTATTTTAAACTAAAGGATATTGGAAAGGCTTTGAACTGCTATTATCTTTTGTGATCATTTATTTTGTTATAGTTTTTGGTGAAGAATTTGGGTTTCACCTCATTCTACTATGTTCTAATTTATAAATAAGCAAAAGAATCAATGATAAACTTTGTGCTCTTGTGGGTTTCTTGTTTTTTCAGTTAATATCAAGAAAGTGTTCTTTTATTTTGTAAACATCATTTCTAAAAAAAGAGAAATGGATGATATGGTCTCACCCCTAAATTAATATTTAGTTTAGATTAATTTTGAGTGTTTATAGGGAACCTCCCCTTACTGAGAGGAGATATTTATCTCATTACGCTGTGGTTGATATAGCCATTTTGCCTTCAGTTAGCTGAAGACAAAATGTTCACCCAACAAAACATAACACATATAACACTTAGTTGAGTGGGAAATACTCAAGGGAAAGAAAAATAATTGATGATGAAAATGTACTATAGTCCTATAAGAAAAACATCAAAATTTAGGGAAGTACCAACTTCACTTGGAGCACCAACCCCAACTAGCTAAGCATCCACTTGACTAGGATTTATCAAGCACCTACTTGCAAGGAGGCACCAACCCACTAGATGACTTAGAACCAACTCAATCACCTGATTGGCTTGATCAAATTGAAGACATCTTATTTCTCAAATAACTGATTATGACCACCTCTTTATCTCTTCACACTTTTAGCCCTCTCAAACTACCTTCTATGCTCCTTCGCTTAATTAGGTCTCTTCAAGATAGATTTAATATCCATATATAATACCCATGTTATATATTAATTATAGCTTATATGTACCTTGATTATGGTCTATAATTACTCCTTTATCTCTTAAAATTTTTATATCTTCTGCTTCAACTCATACATACACTAACAAGCAAATTAGGCCTACTAGCCCTTATTCTTATACTAGACTCTTGCTCATAAACATCTTGGTTGGATATACACACTTTCATAATTATATTTTTAATAAAATATTCCTTAGGACATGCCAAAAACATTAATCAAACATTAAAATAGGTCAATTATAGTATATAGGACCCAAAACCCCTTTTAGGCCTTAAGGAGACCTAATTCAATTAGGCCTTCATTAGTACATGTTAATTTTGAACTCCTCGGAACACTCTTAAAATTATTAAATAGTAGGAACATATCATATGTAACTAAAATATGCCATATAAAAATTCACTTTAAGTTCACAAGATCTTTTATATCCAACCACTGCTTGAACCTCTTCCCAAAACACTTTTCACAATAGGCTTGCGCATACCTAGAAAATCTATCTTGAATAACTGAATAAATAACACAATTTTGACAAATAATTATGGAAATAAATCACACATATATAATATAAATTAAATTAATATCATCACCATATGTTTTATGCTTCACAATATATGGAAAAAAGACTAAAACTCTTCTCTACAAAGAGCCCACTCAAAACTACCAACTAGCCTCAAAACATAGTCATGGAAACATGAACTTATGACACATGTAAGAGAATAATTAAGAAATTAAAACACATTAATATGATATTAAAATATCCTAACAATAACCTCCAATAAATATATCATAAGCTCTTAATATCAATATTGGTCTTGCAGACCAATCTCATGACCTCACTAAGCTAGACAAATGAACTTGAGAGCAAATTTTTACCATAAACAATAATCTCAAAATATTATATACAAAATTAAAATGTATTATAGGTATTAAAAAAAAATCCATGTAATTTCATTCATCCATAATCAATGATAACACATCCCTAGTCACCTTCTCACTTCTACCTAGTTTACTCACTATTTGCACCATTAGACCTATTAACAATAGGTCAACTTGAATGGCCAATTTATCACACCTAAGGAAAATAACATAATAATAAACCACCATTGAAATAAAATAAAAGTATTAAGCTTAAAAATTCATCTATTTATCAAATTTAACTTGGTCAGCTCTGATTACTATAACAAATCTTTGAGAAACAAGACATTTCCTATAGGATCCACTTACTCATCTGACAAACCAATCACACCTAAAGGTGCCTAGGAGAGTTGAATACAACTTAAAACCACTTACATATCCATACCAATCCATTATAGGTTATTTTTAACAATATATTTTACATTGGGTTAGTGTTAGGGTTTTAGAGAGGGTTAACACTATTTTCTGGTATTAACGATTATTCATAAAGGATTGCCCCTCATTTCCAAAAATAATGCCTAGATATATTATCTAGAACCATTACCCAAATATAATTAATATCTTAGGTTCCCATGTAGAGGTTACACATGCCAATGAACACTTGGAATTTCTTCTCAGGTTAAGAACCCTTCATTCTGTGCACATGAGAGACCTCAAAACACTTTTTCTTGCCTTTTATTACAAAATTGGACCTCAAACTTGGTAAAAACACCTAGAAAAACATACCACAAAATTAAAAATTCTCACATGCTCATTATTATCTTGAAATCTGAATCTCATACCTCCTTTGGCCACCATCTCTCTCTTTACTTACTTGGACCTTGACCTGTAAACCACATTAGGCTTTGAAACTGACCTTCAAGCCTATTTTCATGAAATTTCCACCCCAATTACATGATAAAAAAACATATAAAATAATCAAACAATGTCAAAAATCCTTTATATGCCTTGATAACAAACCATGATGCCTTATTAGGCCAAGCAGGGTTTAGAGGTGGTCTAGTTCGATACTAGGTCTATAGTTTCTACCCCTATAGGCTCACTCTAAAGTTATAATGAGTGATACAATGCCTCATATGTATTATTAAACAACCTATTATTCCTCTAAGCATCCATCTCACTAGGCCACCAAGCTCAAACCTTTTTATAAGGTATCTTCATACAATGACCAATGTCATGACTAGGATTCTCAAGCTCTTGAAACTTGAAAACTAACCTTGAAACACTTATTTATGCTCTTATACCTTACTCATATGTATTAAATTATCCTTATAAAATTATTATTCTAACAAATAATAACATTTTACAATGACCTTATGAATACCTTTATTAAGGACCTTTGACATCAACGACAACGTTAATGCCAAACTTCAACAATAGGAACAATGTTCAACATGCAATGGATCACAAACTTGGGTATAATTAAGATGAAATTATAGAAACTATTCATGCACTTTCATTTTGAAGGAAGGAAAATTAAACTACATGTATTATGGGAAAAATATCCGTAATTGGTTAGTTCACATCAGATGACAAAGATTATAAAAAAGGGGTTGAAATATTTATAGCATGATTATATTTCATAAAAGTTCAACCCACAAATCTATCTACACATCCTGATCTACAAATGATTCTTGATGACCACCTATCTATTTTTGAGGCCATGACAAAAGGACTACCACCAAAAAGAGAACATGATCATGCCATTCAACTAATTCTAGGGAGTCAATCACCATATATCATAACAAACAGATATCCATATGTGCAAAGAGTGATATTGAAATTATGGACCATGATATTTTAGAGATAGGGATCATCAGGCACAATCAGAGTGCATATTCATCACTAGTGGTCATGGTGCATAAAAATTATGACACATGGAGGATGTGCCTAGATTATAGGGAAATCAACAAGTACACTAGAAAATATAAGTTTCTTATTCTAGTAATTGATTATTTACTTGATGAGTTGCATGGTGCTATTTATTTCAAAAAATTATAGCTTCTTTTAGGGTACCATCAAATTAGAATCAGGGATGAAGATCTTCATAAAATTACTTTTGGAACTCATAAGGGTAATTTTGAGTTTTTGGTAATGCCCTTTGGTCTTAAAAATACACCATATACTTTTCAGAGCTTGATGAACACTATTTTTAGGCCCTTTTCAATGAACTTTGTGTTCATTTTCTTTGACAACATATTGATTTATAGTAAGACATGGGAATTACACTTGAAAAAAGTGTTAATAGTTTTGGATCAACATAAGGTTTATGCAAAGCCATCCAAATGTTCTTATGGAGTATAAGAGGTAGATTACCTAGGTCAAAATGTATCCCATGAAGGTGTCAAAGTTTATCCTTAGAAGATCAAAGCTATGGTGGAATGAACAATGCCAAAAATTCTCAAAAACCTTTGAGGTTCCTAGGATTAACAGGTTAATACCAAAGATTTGTTAAAGGTTATGGTAGCATAATAGCTCCACTCACTACATTTCTAAAGAAGTATGCCTTCCAATGGAATAATGTATCCACTAAAGCATTTGAGCAATTGAAAATAACTATGTGCACCATCCCAATTTTAGCTACTCTAGACTTTTCAAAGACATTCATTATTGAATGCGATGCTTCCAGATTAGGGTTCAGAGAAGTACTAATGTAGGTAGGAATACCCTTTACATGTTAGAGTCACAAATTCAAAGGAAAAAATATACAAAAACTTGTCTATGAGAAAGAAATGATGGATATTATTCATGCAGTCAAACAATGGAGGCCTTATCTAATGGGTAGACACTTTAAGGTGAAAATGGATCATGATAGTATCAAATATTTTTTGGATCAAATATTATCATATGAGGAACAATATAAGTGGGTAAAAAAAATGTTGGGTTATGATTTTGAAATCATATAAAATAAAGGTAAATATAATGTAGTAGCAGATGCACTATCTAGATGGGATACATCCACATAAGAATTAATTTGTGTAATGTCCATGTTGCAAGAAGATTGGGTGGATGAAGCCAAGTTAGAGTGGGCATAGGACAAAGATACACAAGTTATGATTCATAATATCTAGAAAGGTTTTATATCCTCTAACAAATTTGAATAGAAAGATAATGCTCTATGGTAGAACGATATATTATACTTATGTAAAGATTCAAAGCTGAAACATAAGATTCTTATAGATTTGTATGCATCTCCAATTGGGGGACACTAGGGGTTCTTGAAAACTTATCATATAATCAATAAATAAGTATGTTGGGAAGGAATCAATGGATATGTACAAAATTTTGTGGTAGAATGCTTGATATGCCAATATGAACAAAGGTGAGACAGTTAAGACCCAGGGTATGTTACACCCTATAGCAATTCCTAGTCAAATGTGGGAGGAGGTTTCCTTGAATTTCATCATGGGGTTTCCTTATTTTAAAGCTAATAATGTTATCTTATTAATTATGGATAGGCTTAAAAAATATGTCCATTTTTTTGCCCTCTCACATCTATTTACATCAAGTACAGTAGAAACTATATTTTTAGAGGCAGTTCTAAAATTACAAGGAACCCCAAAAATAATTATAAGTGATCATAATCCTATTTTCAATAGTAAATTTTGGATTGAACTATTTTTTTGTCTGGGTACTCATCTAGCCATAGATCATCTTACCACCCCCAATTTGATGGATAAATAGAAGTGGTCAAAAAATGTTTATAGGGGAATCTCCATTATTTTGTATCATATAAGTAGGAATGTTGGGTTAAATGGATTCCACTTTAAGAATGGTGGTATAACACATCTTTCCATACATATTCTAAAATGTCCCCATTTCCATCACTATGTGGTTACCATCTACCTTCCATCACTTCTTCCTTAAGGGTGCAAACCAAGGTTTAAGACTTGGATGAGCACAATTAGCATCATGAAGAGGTTTTCACTGGTTTGAGAGAGAATTTGGCCTTGGCACAAAATGGGATGAAGTAACAAGTAGATCAACACCATAGTGAGTGACATTTTGACATGGGTTTCTAAGTCATTATACATTTTTATCCTTACAAGAATATGTCCTTGAAACAACAGAAAAAGGATAACAAACTTGATCCTAAGTATTATGGCCCTTATTAGGTTTTGTATAAAACTAAAAGTGTGGATTACAAGATGGAGTTGCCTCATTCATCTCGCATACACCTAGTATTTCATGTTTCCTACTTGAAGAACGTCATTAGACAGACAATTTCAGCCTAGATAGAGCTACCAGAACTAGATGAAGGAAGAGTCATTTTTGAACTAGATAAGATCCTTAAAACATGTATTAAGAGGTTGAGAACCAAAGATATTAAGAAATATCTAATCAAGTAGAAGAACTTGAGCAGTGAGGATGCAACTTGGGAGGGTGAATATTTTATGCATTAATATCCAGAGTTGTTCAACATTGAGGACAATGTTGGTTTAAAGCAGAAGGGCATGCTATGCCCCTAACCTATTATATGTATTGGGATAGGAATAACTGACTTATGGATTACTTATCCCTCTTTGATGTTATTTCACATTTATCTATGCATTTATTTAATTAGTAAGTCAGCCTATGGAGTAACCATGGCCTAGGTAGACTATAAATAAGAGGTTTTAGATAGTTTTTTATCATCAAATTATGAATTATGATCTTATTAAATCTTGTGGAGGTTACCCCCTCAAAGTGGCTTATCTTTTATTCATATATTCTACTATATTTTAGTCATATTGTTATATATTGATATTATTATACTTTAATATTGAAGTAATTTCATTACACTCATGATGTAACCAAAAGAGTTTTGATGTGTCACATTCCTTGTTAAGAGCCTCTAACTAAACTAAAATATAACTCAAAGGTCCCTCAGTATTGGTAATGATAAGCAAGTGAAGCTCCTAATTAGTACTGGGAATTTCAAGGTGGGAATGGTTTGGTTGGATGAATCAGGGAATGTGGTTAACTCTATCAAGATATTTATGCCCTATCAATGTCATATACAAGTGTAAATGATATATGATGAGGCTAGATCAGAGGAGAAAGAAGGGGATGGTGACAAGAATCTAGGCCTGGATCACATTGTACTGACGACCTTAGTTTTGAGGGAGGATGATGATGGGTGGATAGAATATCTGATATTGCTCCTCTAGGGCATTGAGAGCCTTGATAATGAGATGAATGACATGTGTTGATCATAAAATCTCAATTCTAAGCTTGACACTAATATCTGATTGGGTATTGATAGTAGGACCCGGTGCTCTAACTTTAAAAAAATACATGATATATAGAGGTATGAATTTTCAGGGAGTGTAATCTAAGAGGCTAGGTGAAGCAATGTATAAGCATAAGATATTGTTTTGAAGGTGGTATGTGGTTAGAAATTTTTTTCTATTATAATCAAGGTTTTATAAATGTTTGTGCTTGTTGGTACAAGGCTTTCATTGTTGATTTGTTTTTGATTTTTGATAATGTTCTGACTAAAGAGAAAGCTACATACTCTTTGAAATTAAATTATTGAAACTAAATAAAAATTTATAACTAGAAATAAATTAAATAATATTTCTTTTTGGTATTTTTCAATTCATTTTTGAATGCATGCAATACTAGAAAGCAAAATCTAGGCTAACAATGCAAATGTCAATTTCTAGATTTTCTAAGTGCAAAATAAATGAAACCATTTTTATGTTTTAAAATTATATATTGATGCTTATATTATGCAAGGTGATATTTTTATAATATGAAAATAAATACAAAATCATATCTATATCCTAAGTAGCAATACTACCAAGTATCTAAATATTCTTTTGCATATGCAAGCTAACACTAATTTTTGATATTTTTAGATGAATGCACACTAAATTTGAATGATTTGTATCAAATGAAATTAAATATCGAAGTTATGATTTTTTAATTTAATAAATTAAAATAAAATTTTGAATTTAGTCTAACAAGAAAAATCAATATCAAGTTACTACCTTTTATCGACCTAGGTTTGGATGGAGTTTTTCTACTTGTTAGTGTGCTCATTTATGCATGAACAAGATCTTATTTTAAACTAAAAATTAATTGTTGAATCTGAAAGTGTTTTATTTTATTTATTAATATCTACCTAGGGTTTTAATGTGGATATATATGTGTGTGTGTGTGTGTGTGTGTGTGTGTGTGTGTGTGTGTGTGTGTGTGTGTGTGTGTGTGTGTTAAATAATCTACTGTATGGCTACAAACAATAAGTAAATTAACTAATAGTTTGGTGCAAAGACATGATGAGAGAAGAATTCTTTTTCTTATCTATTTAACTTTTCAAATGGAGATATAATCTAATTAAAAGAAATAAATGAATCTAATCTAATCTATTTAACAATTAAAAGAAACTAAAATTAGAAACTCCAAACCTAATCAAGATGTATACCAGCTAAAAGCAAGAGATGTATTTGTGATATGGTCCTCAATGTACTAGTTCCTCTAATCAAAATAGTGATTTCAATATCTCTCTAACCAAGGATAATGACAAAATAATAGTATAAAAAACTATATATGATAGGAACACAACTCCAAACAAAATAACAACTAAATGTGGATGGCTAATGCACTTACTACAAAGATATGGTTATAAATTTAATGACCTTATTTGCTTGAATTTATGTATTCTAACACTAAAATGATCAAAGACAACTAAAAAATAATGGTAAGTAGGCTATGGCTATCGAAATATTCAAAAATTCAATCCTCAATGCAAATTTTTGGATTTGAAATTTATCTAAAAATGAAATACTTGTAGGAGAGGAATGATAGTTGTAAGGGTGAGTTTAACTGATTTGATCTTATGAAATACTTAAAAATAATTAAAAATAGAAGAGGGAGTGAGCTAGGCCAACATAGAGGTGAAATCAAGGTGACAATAACAAGAAACACAATAATAAGCATGAAAAATGTGTGAAATTTTGAGTTCTAGAAGCTGAAATTAAAACATAGGCCGAAGGTGACGAAATTGCCTCTATTTGTAGAGATAGTTACACAACCACTGGACCTAGTGACAAAAATGTTGCATGGAATGATAAAACTAATGTAGTGTAATATACAACCACTTTATTAGTGATATTTGTAATAAGATATTTGATGTTTTGACATTCCATAAGAGTGAATCATATAAATTTTTAGGTATAACCCCTGAATTTTTTTTGCTCAAAGCGTTTCAAATCACTACCCATGATTCATCATCAGGAATGTATTCTTACATTTCTGATGATGAATCATGGGTAGTGATTGAAAACACGTCAAATGATTATTCTATTAGGGTGCTTTACATAACCACTTTGATAAACCCATTATGTACAGGGTGGTTCTATAATGTTACAGGGTGGTTCTGTTACCTAATAGGGTAGTTCTATAACCAATTGAATATTTTTGAAAACAAGCAAATGAGAGATATAAAGACCATCAAAATGGGATTTTGAGGGGTCTATGAGAGAGATAGGGAAGTAAGATGGATATAGTGTTAAATAGGATCCACCTTGAGTGTAAATTAGGAGATTAATACATCATCATTTGACATCATACTGGGAATGTCACACCATGAAAATTTTGGGTACATATAGTCAGCCCCTACTTTTTACATGTCATTGGAATGATAACTTATCTAAAGAGTCATATATTATATACAAAATATATCTAAGCAAATTCCCTATCTAATAGGTATCTAATAATAGGTATCTAACACTCATCAAAGAGACATCTATAAACATCTCTTTGCGAGGGATAAATCTAAATTTTCCAAATCATAAATGAGTCACAGGGAGTAGGATCTAACTAATTTTTAAGCATCTAATCCATGTCAATTTTTCCATTTAAAAATAAAAAAAAATATTACAAGTTGCATTCATAAAAGGAACACCACTGCACACATACACTTAAAGGGAAAAATTACACACGGTTTGATTTCCATTCTTGGAGTATTAGATGCATAGGAAATGCTCAACCAGTCAGTTGGGAGTGCTTGGGATCAACTCAACCCAGCAATCTATCCCATTTTTAAAGGTTAACTTAGTGTTATAAGTGAAACTAGGTTTATGAAGTGAAGGATACAATATTATAGACTTACACATATATTGAGCAACTAATATTATATATTAAGATAATTTTCAAGCAAGTACAATTACCTATGCCAAAAAATAGAGCACAGGTCTCCAACATAAATTTATCAACTTTAGATGCTTTTGTATGATGCAAGCATGTAAATTTTAACACTCTTGTCTAAATAAGTCTAAATAGTAAATCTTTAGATTTGAGTGATCTTAGATTCGTTTCCAATCATCCCTGTTACCTGCACATAGTCTCAATGATACACATATATCTTAATTATCTTACTAATTTCCATAAATAGTAAATTTTAATTATTCAATCAGACTCTACTGTAGTATTTATATTTATGTTTTCCTATTATTAAATTTAAATATTTCAAAAGTTTTATCTTATTATGTCACATTAAGCTAAAATAAGGTAAAATATATTGGTGAACTTGTTCCTTATATTGAGTACGTCAAAGCCTAGGTTTTTCCTTAGGGCTTATTCTTTATTTTTAGGGTTTTATATTTCAAAATTTATGTATAGTGTGAAATTTAGAATGTAAAACTAAGAAGACAACAATGAAATGCAATTTTCCTAAACTACAATAACCTCTTGATAGAGCAACAACAATAAGAGAAAGCTAACTAATGAAATACTTATAATACATAAAATGCATGTTCATCACATTCTCCATTGTGTGATCAATGGTAGATTTAATGTTTCTTACTTGATGTGTGGGATCAAATCTTCTCTAAATAAAGGGAACTGGGTAGTGTGTAGTTTAAAATGGATTTGATCTCAATGGATTCATAAAGATAATTCGATAGAGTTTCGATAACTTGAAGGTAGATGATTTAAGTAGAGGATTTCACATTAATTTATAGGTTTGTAAGTGGTGAGATAAATAGTTGAGAATAATCTAAATTTATTGAATTATTAAAATAATCAAAAATTGGATTTGAGTTTTCATCCTAATGGATGATGACTAATTCTCATGTGTTGAGAAGAAGGGGGAGAGTTAGTTGGTAGTTGGGTTTCTCAGTATGAATGAGTCAAGATAGTTGAAAGAAAAGGGATGGCTCACAAGTTAGTTTAAATGTTCTAAAATGACCCATGAGGTGGTTTTTGAAGTTGATAAAGGTGGTTGGATGAGTCAACATTTGGTTGAGACAAACATGGAGGATATTTGGACGAGGTGAAAAATCTAGATTTTAATTAGTTTTAGAGGAAAATAGGTGTGCATGATTTAATTAATTATGAATTAATAAATTATTCAAAATTTGGAGGGAAATAATGTTATTATGAGTTTAAATTGGGGATGGTGAAGGATTAATTTGTTAAACTTAAATTTGACACTAAATAGAGAAATTTTGGTGTCTACATTTACCCCTCTTTAAAATGGTGTTGCAAAGCAATACCATTTTAAAGATTACAAAATAAAGTAGAGCGTTGATGATTATGGAGATAAAAGTTTCCCTAGGTAACTAGAAATGAATGCAAAGATTCCCCTTCAAGTGTTCATATGGGAATGTGAAATAATGATCAAAATGATTTAAGGGAAGATAAATGGAATGGATATAATTAGTATTGTCAATAATGGAATTACTAGTATTGATAAAAACACTTGCAACTTTATAGGTAGTATGTGTAAAATTATTTTCCCTTAGCTATGTAAATTCTAAAGAGTGGATTGAAAAAAGAATATTTTCCATTTGTATACTACACTCTTGGATGGTACCCAAAGAATCAAGGTTTACGAGAGTAGATGTGGGAATGATATATCCTGATGGTGAATTATGGGCCATAAAATGGAAAATATGAATGATCTAATGTGTGATAAATTTTTAAAAAATTTATAGTTGAAAGCATTGATAAAGAAATTTATCATTTTGATTAAATGATTGTAGAAAATGTGGATGAAATGACTTGGATGGATGATGGTGGATGAACTGACTCTAGATACCCCTTGTACGTAAGTACTACCTACATTGTCCGAATAGACCTTAGGCTGATGTAGTTATCCTAATGTGGAAATAGATTTATGAAATAGTTGACTAAAGTTAAACCATAGATGTTATTAGCCCAATTAAGATAATGATTTTACATGGTGATTGGATGAAATGATGGATTGATTTTATCCAAGTAAAGATATATTAGAGGAGTGGATTGGTTTTTGATATATCTTGAGATGAGTTGCACACTTTGAGGTGCCCCATGAATTAGGGTTCATAGGAGTAGATGTTGGAATGAGATATAACAATGTGAAAGATTTAAGCTTTGAGTGTATTGATTGCTTTAATGATTGATTGAGTGATGGATTGATAAATAAAAGATGAATGTTGTGATTTTGTTGGTGCCAATTGAATGATGCATGAGATTGAATGAAAATATTAAGAAATGATTGGGGATTATTGATGTGCAAGTATAAACAAATAATTTAATTGAATACATGGAAGTGATGATTGATCACATGATTGGATAGAATAGAGTCAATTCATTGATGGGATATAGAGGTGATAATGGGATGTATGACACAACAAATTTGTTTTTTCCATTAGAATGCTTAGAAAAGTAGAGGAAAATAAATTCATCATTTCTAGATGGATAATTTAGAATTGATTCTAGTGAATTCATCAAAGAAAATGAAAAATATGTTGAAAAAGAGAAATTTTAAATAAGTGATGCAAATTTTCTTAGGTGGGTGCCAAATTTTTCTCAAAATATTAATTAGATAGAAGTGATTAGTCTTGAGAAATCGATATGTTTTGTTATGGGATTATGAATGTTAATGAGTGTATTTAAAATGGATAATGAGTATGTAATGATTAACATAATGATAATTTAAAATGTGGTATGAGAGACAACATGGACTAAATTCTCAAGCACTCTATGGGTGAGTCTTCTCTACACACTATGGGTCCTTCAAAGAGTACACCAAAATGGCCTTGTTTGAGAAGATCCATAGATGCTCCGACTGAGGATGTTTTTATATAGGTGTATATAAAAAAGGATATGGTTGGGATAGTTTAATTATATATGCTTTGTTTTGAGTTCCAAAAATATTTGTAACATTAGTTCTAATACAAATTGAGAAACCTTTATTTTGATATTACGCATGACAATATGCACTAATGGTATAGAAAAACTATGATGTCTATTATGTTATGTGTGTAATGGTTAATATATTCAAAAGTGAAATATTTAGTCCATAATGATATGGAAGATCAAAATAACACCATTTTTAATGTGCATAATGATCTAGACACAAGAAGAAACAATAAAGACAAGATACAATGATATGTTTTGTAGAAATAAAAACTATGTAAGTAAAAAAAGGAAGTAAACAAACAACTGTATAAGCAAGTAAATAAATATACAAGGCATACAATAAAGTAAATAAAAAATAAGTAAATAAATGACTATACAAATAAGTAATAAAATGACTTTTTGTTTGTATTTATCTAGAGTAAAACCCTTTGGCATTTGAGATCCATGGCAATGTTGAACTTCTGACAAGGAAATCCTTTCAAGGGATGATGAAGGTACGTAGTGAAGGACAAGGGATTTTTTTTTAATATTTTTGGATATTTTTTAATGTTTTTGGATTTTGTTGGATTTATAGATTATACAAGGTCTACTAGCAAAGGGAAAACCTGTTCTAACAGAGAGGGAGTGATAGTGGATGGAAAGTATATATTAGGGATGGAGTATGGATGAATAGGAATGGATAGAAATTAAAATGATAAATTTGAAGAACATGATACATATGAACCAAGTGTATAGTTATCAAAGTAACACTATAATAATATACAAATATATTTCTAATAATATGTCTCAAGACTTTTACACTTCCTTATCAATGCCAAATGTGAGAAGAAGGATGGTGCTAGGATGGCATATATTGGATTGATAAAGATGGGTTGTGATGGATTTGGTATGTAATGAAAAATGATGAGTTTGGATAAGTAATGATAGTTTAGGATAAATAAATATAGTTAAGGA
Organism: Torreya grandis; assembly: GCA_037957365.1. Lineage (NCBI taxonomy): Eukaryota > Viridiplantae > Streptophyta > Pinopsida > Cupressales > Taxaceae > Torreya > Torreya grandis. Next base: position 1,716,847 of record JARHVA010000033.1, on the reverse strand, counting down.
TGGGTTTAGAATAGCCATAAGATGGGTAAGTATGAAGGGATGATGTAGAATGCAAATAATAGAATGGGTTTTCCCCCAAGTATAAGGTCCTTGTAGATAGATGATTATTTTATGCATGATGTTGTAAATCCATCTTCATCTTGGTACTTTCCCAAAGTACCATAATAATGGTTTTCACTTTTGGATGGATTATTTCTATTTTTTATTTTTTTTGATTTTCTTGATATATATTTTTTTGAGTGTTTTATTTTTGGCATATCAATTATGAAAGTGTGTGAGATGCATGATACTAACCCATATTGATATTTTAGGTATGTGATATAGAGATATATTCAATAAATTATTTGATTTACAAGTTAAATTATTCTAGATTTACCAAGATATCATCATATCCCTTACAATAAAGGTTGCTACCAAATAGGGTGAAGCAAAAAGTATGTTGGATGAAGGATGTGTGTGGAGTGTATGAAGGATTTGGAAGGATGAAATGATTTTGGAGATGGGTGTATGTGTCATAAGTTAAAGGGTTATGGGGACCAACAATCTTACATTCAATAATACTGGGAGTAGTCACATATGGGATGATTTGTGAATTTGATGTCACTTTAATGGTGCCTTAAATATATGATGGGGATCCACTATGTGATTGTAATGATGTAGGTGGTAGATTAATATGATCATCTATTGGTGATTCAAAAAAAATTAAGGGATTTTTATTGATTATTTTGATTTGGATTCATATTTAGATTATCCAATAGCATGTCAATGAGGTTTTCACTAAGGGAGTTATATTTTTTAGTTTCTAGATTTGATTTGGATTGGGATTGAAATTTATATTTTGAACATCTGATAGTAACTAAAATAGGTTTTCATTATGGGACAATGATTTCAGATTTGGATTGTAATATTCATCTTGATTGAGGAACACTTGTTCCTCAAAATATACTGATGTTTCTTTATTATCCTACAAGTGGAGGCCAACTAGGTATTCTATGATTATTTTATCATTATGGGAGGAAAACAATGGTAAGTAAGCTTGTTGGTACTGATTGAAAAGAGTGGGATATTGAATTAGAATATGGGAGGAAGGATAGGTGGTGTTGATGAAAGAAGTGGTGGTAGCATGGTCCTCGTAAGAACTATGAATAGATACTATTTCAATTTCATATGAAGTTTCCTTAGAATATGTAAAAGTATCAGTTGTAGACCAAGAATCCAAGAAAGGTTAGTCAAATTTTAGTGAATAAATAAAAAAAAACTTGAAGGCATAACTATTTAAGCTCAATCCCTAGGGTGAGCTATGATAATCAAACAAGAAATATAAATTGGAAGAATACAAACAACACTTTTACCTCCCTTAAAGACATGCTTGAAAATCAGTCTAAAATAGTTTGAGCTTAGTTTGTAGATGTAGGAATTTTTTTCTATGTTTAGACTTATCTCATATGGTTCATCATCATCAAAGTCTAAGAGGCTAGGTGTAATATTTTCAATTAATTTTGGATGACCATTATAGCATCTAGTGGAGTTGATGGGATAGTTGAAGCATTAGGATTGTTGAAATGTAATGTTAGGTAATGGTTCAAGGGTGGGTATTTTAAAGACACCTCGCTCTTGGAATTTTTTGAAATTCTAAAGATTCGTGTCCCCTTGAATCTTGTTTATAGCACCATTATAAGGGAATTTGACACATTTTCATCGAGATGAAGAAACTGCTCTCATATAATATGTCTAAGGTTGATTGAGTATGATATTATAAGAAAGTGGAAAGTTGAATATCCTGACTTCCACATGAATGGTAATGGGAATCCAAAAACAACCTAAAAGAGGCATTTATCTTTTGTCATAGAATTTTCATGTACTACATGTGTATTTAAGGTTACATTTAGAGTATCTAAGTGTTTTAATAAAGTCAAGGGAGGCAACACAAGTGCTTAACCCTTCATCATTTAAATCACACTTAAATTGGATATCTCCTATTTGGATGCAAATGAATAAAAGAGGGTCACCCCATAAAGTAATATCTCATTGGGAATAATATAAGAGATAAGAAACTTAAGTGAAAATAAAGTGTCTACTATTTCATGAACATGGATGGACATCTCTAAACATTGTTGAAGAATTTTATCTTCAAATCTAGATAAGGTAACTTCTTTCCCTTTATGAGGAGGATGAGGGATGTTCATTTTGAATAAAAGTTGCATTATATGATTATGATGGTAGGGATAAGTTTGACTAAGAAATAAAAAGGGAATTTAAGGTGGGAGATGGGAAACTTCTACAATAGGATCCCATTCATCATACCCATGAGAGAATTTTTGGATAAATATGTAGTGTTATAATAGATGCTTTGAAGGGGATTTAGATGTGCAATAAAACTTATGTTGATAAGGTATGGTTGGTTTAGGTTTTTTTCAAGGAGGTTGATTGACCTTAGGTGATGTGGTTATTTTTTGAGGTATTTTTTGTGGTTAGGTAGAAGAAATATTGTTTGAAAATTGAGGGATATTTTCTTGAGTTATAGAAGTTGGGGAAAAAGTAGAAGTTATATTAATGGTATGAGAGGAATGGTTAATTTATGTTGTTGGAGGTGATGTATACATGTGTGTTAGTTCCTCATGCCTAAATTATATGAGATGGGGTGGGTAAATGTATTTAATAATGTAAAATGTTGAAGAGGTGTGATGGTTAGGTGTTGGTTTTGAATCAATATAGGAAACTACTATCCTCATATCAGTCATGTTAACCACATTTTCATCGTTAGTGTTATGGTATGTGAGTTTTTTAATGTTATTAATATTAGGGGTATGTCTTTCAATGTTGTCATAGTGATTAGGAAGGGGATCCTTGTAGATATTTAAATGAGCATTGGCTTGGTTTAAAGCTTGATTTTTAGTTTGAGTTTCATGAGATTTAAGTACTATGTCATAAGATTTATGTTTTTGTATAAGGGATTCATGGTCAAAGTTGGGACCAAGGAGAAAATTCATAACATAATTACTTAATTGTCTACAAGTCTCACAAGAGTGGCCCTAACTTGCAGGAAACTAACAAAATTTATTTGGATCATACCATGTCTTCATAGGATGAGTGGGGTCAAGATCACATGGTAGAGGTCTTAGAAGACATTTTTGAATTTTTGCTAATGATAATGATTTATGTACATTGGTATGATTATTTTGAGAAAATGTGGTATTATGTTGATAATTATTGTTATATAGGGGACCAAGCTCCATGGTATTATTTGGATCAATGGCTTGGATTGTATGTATAGTGTTAGTAACACCATCATTGTTGGCATGGTAGTTTTTTTTTTTGATAAGCATGTGAGTTACCATTGTAGGTTGGGGAGGTTAAAATTGACATGAGAAAATCTTGGCATTTGGCTTGGTCAAGAGCCTCTTCCAAAGTTTTTGGAGAAAGAGTCGTAAAGAGATATTATGGTTTAGGATGGAGAGCATTAGTAACTATGTGGAAGAGGTTTTCATCTCGAATATTATGATCAAATTCATTAGACAATTTTTTCCATTATTTATTTAATGAAAACTTGTGCCATTTTAGTTTCTGGTTGTTTACAATTGATGAAATGAGCTAAGCTACTTTCAGGAAGATCGCTAGTTTAGAATTTTTGGACTAGTGAACTGACCAAGTCTTCTAATCTAGTAATTGAGTAAGTTTTTAATTGGTTATAAAAATATAGATCATCTCCTAAAATAGTTTCAGCTAAGAGTTTGGTGGTAGTGAAGGTATTAAGCTTAACCTAATCTTTGTAAAGGTTTTCAAATATTTTTAAATGTAGGGTAGGATCAATATATTTGTTATAAGTGATGGTGGGAGTGATACCTCCTATGTCGATGTTGGAAATTTGAGGTACTATATTTTCATTTTTTAAGTGTTTGATAATTTTTTTATAAGTGGAGGTTATTTTATGAGGTTACCATGTGACTCCCTAAGGGGGAGGTGGGGGAAATAGGGTTTTATGCTCCCCATTGAGCATGTTAGGGTTGGTTTTCAAGATGTATTAGGTTATTTTGCATTTTCATCATTTTATTTACATTATTAGTTTGAAATTTATGCATTTCATTAAGCATTTGTAATAAAAGTTGATTAGTTTGAGCATTGTTTTGGCTAGTGGAAGCAACATTTGATGCATTAGTGTTATGTGAGGTATTAAGAGCTTGAGACACACTATGAGCATGAGATGAGGTAGTGTCATGTGACAAAATAGTGGAATAATGAAGAATTATTAGCATGAGATGCACTAGTAGCATAAGAAACATTCGTAGCATGAGATGCAATAGTAGCATGGGTATTTTGAAGATCCCCACTAAAGGTTGAACCTACTATATTTGTATAAATACTTGGCATGGAAGTGAAGAAGACATAGAGGATGATGTCATAGTGTGAGAAGGAAACATGATAGGGGGGAAAGGTGTGGATAAAAATAAAGGGCTTACCCCAAATCCTTGGGAAAATCTAGGAGAAGATGAATGAGTTTATCCTATATGAGGTCCCATCATGAGGTTATAGATGAATGTAGGATCCTTTCCTTTATGTTGAGGAATTGTCATTGATGAAAAAGATCATTTCAATCATATAATCAAGGTCACACTCATATTCAATAAAAAATAAGAGGTTAAGTGTCATGGAAGAATAAGGAGGAGTCCCATAGTTGATAGTGCAGGTGGAAATATGAACATTGCTTTGATCTGTGGTAGGTGCCAAAAGATGTGTTTTAGGAAACTTATTGGGATTAGTGAAAATCATTGTGTTTATTTGATTCCATTATGTATTATCATAAAACAAGAAATGCATGATAAAGGAGGGAATATAAAGACTTGTTAAAAATGAGGATAAACTAGTATATTACTAGGTCAAACCAATTGACATTGTTCTGTGAGAAAATAAGTAGGACAGGCTACAAGAGACACATGTGAATAGGTCAACTATGTTTTTTAGGTGGTTAAACTAATAAATTATATAAGATACACAATCAAATAGGTTGACTATGTGTTGAAGGTAAATTAACATGTAGTCTATAAATTAATAGGTTAAGGAGGATGATTGTGTCTTCTATAAGGGTAAAAAGACTATCTTATGAGTGATTGGGTCCAAAAAAATGATTGTCTCTTATAGAGAGAAAAATAATATAAGACATAGTCAAGTAGGTCAACTATGTTTTGAGGGTATAGAAAGATTTTGATAGTTATGACTCTAGATAATCTAGTGTTGTTTAGCAAAAAATTTGAAATAATTACACATGAAACTATGTCAAACCAATTGATCTAGTTATGACACACAACACAAACCTTGTAATAATACTAGCCAATACAAGTTTGGTAATACAATATACAGTTGAAAAAGAGTAAGTAACAAAAATATAAATGCTAATCTACGCAATCTTTCTTAATGTTTTTAAATTATAGTTTTATAAATAAATGTGATAGGGAATTGGATTTAGAAAGGAAATATAAAGGTAAGCTAAAGATGGTTTTAGGTCATTAAGGCTGAAATGGAATTGTATTTGTGATGGTGTTGGCTTGGTATTGGGGTGTACCCCTCACTTCACAATCATGCAATAGGAAGGGTTATGTGTGATTTTCCAATATATACTATCAACCACATATTTATACTTGGATAGAAAATCAAGTTGGATTCCCCCTTGGTGATGAAATCCAAGTAGGTATACCTTGGGTAGAAATTTTTAATTTTTTTTTGACATTTTATGGTTTGGAAGTGTGTGAATATAAGAAAAGTGGTGTGATTAAATTGATAAATTAACCTTCCTATTTAGTCCATGTGTGATAATATAAGTAAGCAAGAAACAAAATGAAAGATTAATTAATTACTACTAATGTGAGTTAATCCCTTGTTTGAAGAGTACAAGGTTGATTGGATTGACTAAGTATGTAAATTGTATAGAAGAGAATTAGCTGGCTCAATTCTATTTGCCAAAGAAAAGGCCAAAGAAACATATTTGAATAATTCTATTGAGTCTCCTAGGAAAGAATCAACTACATAACTAATTCAATATAGTCAACTTAGTTTAATGTAGGGTTGTAATGTTATAGACTAAAAACTATGAAAAATAGGACTAAAATGAAGAAAAATAAATGTCTAAGTTGGTAAGGATGAACCTAATGATTATTCCATCCAAATGAATATTTTGTCCTGATAATAGAGTTGACTATGTGAACTAAGTTTGAAAACCTGTATGCAAAGAAGCTAACTGAGTCAAATGGATCGATTATGTTAAACTTGTGCACATAATGCTATATTGAGTTGATATATTTGATCCAATTACATAACAATGAAATAAATAATAAACGAAAATGTTAAATAAAACCTGTAAGGGTTAGTTCACGTCAGGTTCAACATAATGTATACAATGGAAAGTGAAGTTGATCTAAAAATCAATCCTATCTCGAAGAAGATAAATCAAATTAGCCCTTCTGCTTATTGGTACATTTAGATAATTATTGTCATGACCAATATGGATCTGATAGACCTAACTAAGGGGTAGTTTACCACACAATATCACTAGAGAGGGTTCCAAATCCTCTAGTTGAGTAATACCACACAATAACCCTAATTAGGTCTTATGGTTACTAACAAAGTAATAACAAAATAAATTAAAATCTAATCTAGTGCTTACTAAAGATTGTGACATCAATGGGGGATAATAAACATAAAATTAAACATGCAAATAAGAAATATACTCAATTAAATGTATAGGTAATCCTAATCATGGAGAAATAGATACATTCATAAGCCAAACAAGTAAATCTACCTATTGATAAAGAGGAATAAGAGTAAGGAATACTTGCCTTGAAGATGAACCCATAGAGCCTCAATCTCTCCCTTGGACAATGGTGCTTTGAAAGAGGTTTTTGTGATTCATAAGGATAAAAAAGATATGTCATCTATAGGTTACAAGACTTATCTTATGCATCCAAAAGCTTTTCCCACAAGATAATATTCTTCTTTCTAAAGGAAGGAAGTAAAATTATGGATAAGAAGATGCATAAATGAATAATTATCTATTTATCTCTCTCTATAAAAATGGGGTGAATGATGTGTTTATATAACTGGATCTAACCTTAAACCTTTATAAAATTTTAGTTGACACAGTCTACCCAACTGACCTAGTTTTTTATGAAATAGAGTAGTTAGGTCCCAGACTAAATTGACTAGGCTGACTTATTCCTGTAATGTGTTCATTTCTAAAAATAGGGTCGAAATATATTCAAATATGTTCAGAGGATGTTAAAATTAGGTTTTGGCTTAGGTAAGGACTATTTGAGGTGGTGGTGTGTAAAGGAGGTGTCATAGCTTAGAGAAACATATAGGAGAGACTTGTGTTAGTTTTAAGTGGTGGTATAGGGAAAAAAATATTGTGAAGTACCAAAGGCATGACCATGCCTTTTTTCTAGTGCAACCATTAAGGCATGCACTCAGAGAGAATGAGACTCAATGGGTTCCTATAATAGAGAAAGCATCAATAATTGGTAAAGTTTAAAAATGTTATTTGTATACAAAAACCACTAAAGGGTTGGTCATAGAAGAAGAAATCATAGAATAAGAAGAAGATCTCCAAAAAATAAAAAAAAAATAAATAACAATAATTTCAACCCCAGAGATAGTTTCAGTCATAACATTAGTTAAGGCATAATAAGAAATAATTATGACACTTGTAGAAGTGAAATTACTTAAGGTTAAACAAATATGACAAGTCGAAGAGAAATAGACAAAAACATAAAAAACAAGAATAACAAAAATAAAAAAATAATAAAAATAAACAACAAATGGAACAATAGAAACAAGGCCAAGGAAGAGGCCACGAGAAAGCATAAATCTAATAAAACAAAGGCAAGGTAAAAATTCATGACCAAAAAAAAATCTAAGGAAGCACTAGAGGGGAAAAAAAAAAAAAAGAGTATGAGGACAAAGTGGAAAGATAAAAATTATAAAAATAAAAATTAAAAAATAAAAATAGAAAAGTTAGAAAAAGATAAAATATAAAAATAAAAAACTAAAATGGAGAAGAAGAAGGTGGTAGAAGAATTCACACAATAAATAAAAGTAGAGAAGAAAAAGGTTGCATAAGAAGCCACTAAAAAATTAAAGATAAAAATAAGAAAAATGTAGAATAAACCACATACAAATATAAAAATAAAATTAGAATTTAATAGTAGACTCCCCTACAAAGGTAGAGGAAGAGAAAAAAAAAGTGGTAGCAGTCATTGAACAACTAGAATAACAATAAACCCTCATCAATGACAAAAAATAAGCATCATCCCAACTCACTTAACCACCCATCTCCCCACACCAACTTATCACACCATACACTTTATAATCTAACATAACCACCCAAATCCTCATTCCACAAGATTCCATCACCCATATCAATATCATTTTAGCTAGACAATAGAAGAACAACACTATTCAATTAACCCCACCATTTTTGAAATGAAAAATTCAAGTCACCAACATTCATCTCAATAAATTATCTTCCATCCAAAAGTGACCCTTGGGTATCATATTTTAGGAGTGGGAAAATATTGATTTGATGCAATAGTGCATTATTCTAGAATAAACTATTCATAAGGTGATACATATCATCTCTAAGGTGTGGCCACAATATGTCACATATCCAAAGTGGTCATTATAACAACACCTTAATGAAACAATCCAAAATTTGATCAAACATCAATCATTATCAGAGGAAAATAAGTAAACTATCTGAGAAATTATCATAGAATAATTCAAGTTTGAACAAAATACAAAACCATTGGTAGAGAATTTCTAAAATCAACATAAAATCAAGACATACATTTCTTCCCTTAGGTAAACAATATTAAATGTTTATACTTATTTTTTATTCACTTTAGGATGGTCGATGGCAACACAAGGTAAAAACAAATATTTGGATGATTTGGACAAAGATTTAAATCAACATCTTGCATAATATGACATCACGAAAGACCCTACTAGAGCAGAAATAAAATGAATATTAGATTTGGGTGATCAATTCCATGCCAAATAAGAATAAATTACCCACATCATCACTGATCTTTAGGAATTTAGAGGGATAATCAAAAAATTTATGGAGAAATTAGACAAAGCAATCATAAAGATGGACTTTATATAATCTAAACAACAATCATCCCCCACTAAATGACATTGTTGACTTAGTTAGAGAGAACATTTTGTTTGAACAAAAATAACATAAGGAGTATTGACACGTCATAAAGTGAAAATCATTTGAGGATAAATTGACTACCAAACATCAACATTTTTTGGAGACGTATAATAGTTCATAAGATTGTAGGATTATACCTTTTGGTTATCTTGAAGATGAGACAAAGGTTATGTTTGGGAATGATGTTAGTAGGATTATTAATTTAAGAATATATCATAAAGTAGAAATATTGGAAGCCTATGGTCATAATGAACATCAAAATCTTATAGCCATCTTTTATGGCATTGATCGTACTTTACAATATTATATGGAAACAAATAAAAATATATAAGCATGAATAAAATGTGTAATTTTTTATTTTGTATTATATTTAGTCTTAATAATGAATCATTGAAAAATCATCCCGACTTGATAATATATTATAATATATACATGTATTCAATAAATATGAAATAATACAAAGTGAATTATGCATCATAATTTGTTTTACACATTTTTGGTGTTATATTTAGTTATTTTTAACTTAGGAAATGTGTTAGATTAATTTAATAAGGATAATTATCTTATGACATCAGTAGAATTTAAAATATCAAACTATGAACTCATGGTATGCCATAGAGTTTATGTCAAAAATATTCCTTTGCTTTATTTGATGAAAATTTATTGGAGTAACTCTAAAATTTTTAAGGTGAAATGTAGAGGCAAGTGATGCATAAATGAATCTTACATTGTCATTGTCATAAATTTAAAAAAAATTCCTCTTTTCGATCTTGAGATAGTCTTCTTGTGGGTCTATAGCATCTACTAAATGTTAGACACTTTCAAAAGCATGAGAAACACTAGATATTCAAGAATCTAGATGAAAATATGTGGGAACTATTTAGAAGAATCAAAATGTGATGAAAAAATGCAAATGGAAAGGAAAACAATTGTCAAGCATGGAAAAATATAGAGAGAATACAAATTCTAAGAGATAATTAATCTTGTGAAGAGAAAATATAATATGTGAAGCAAATAGGAGAGCATGAAGGGTTTCAAATGAATATGAATATGATATAATTTTTTTATCAAACATGAACCATTTTAATGAATTTATAAATTCTTTGACATAATTTTTAGGTCCATTATTTCAAAGTATCATTTATCTATTGAATGCACCATTGTATATATTCTTCTATTTTGGTTGCATAATTTTATTATACATTAATATTTGTATAGATTTGATAGGATAAAATGTAATTGGTCCTATATCAGTATTTAATTTACTACCATGTATAATTCTTAGAATCATGTGTTATTATTCTAATGATAAATATCCACCAAACTTGGTTGTGAAGTTTCTTGATAATAAAATTCTAAACATGGTTTAAAGATCTATCATAGAAGTATTTTATGGCACAATAATACTTGAACAAACATGAAAAATCAAATGACATATCTTAATTAATCCAAAGATATTAATTAGTGTTCTATTTAGTTAAGTGACATCTTTTTTTAAAAGGGATATAAGTAACTCTCAAGGCAAATACTATTTTCTTTAGAATTATTTATTTTACTAAAAATGAGAATATATCATATAATTATATATTAAATGACCACTAATATTAGTGTAACTTAAATGTGGGTTTTGTTTTAGTAACCTTTTGAACCATTATGTTGACATACCTTTTTTGATCTATTTGAGCATATTTTTAAAAATTGGCTATTTTTTGTGAAAACTTAATGTTTTATTTTTTCAAAACATAAACTTAGGGTTTGAAAAACTAAATCCCTAATTTATTATTTGTTGTAAATATGTATATTTTCTCCATGTAATAATATAATCTTGTTTTTTATTATGAAATATTTTTTACTATTAATATTAAATTTATGTTTTATCTATTTTAAAACTTGTTTTATGATTTTGTGTATATTTTTAAATGATATTTTATGAAGATAAAGATGATGAAGAGGATCATCATAAGAATCATGATTATGGTGTTGATGATAATGATGATGAAAATACATTTACTAATGATGATGATAAGGATAATAATGAAAAATTAGAAATAAAAAAACTAAAGGTCATCTAATTAATGTTAGAAATAATTAAAGGTATTTCTAACATAGCTATTTTACAAATTTTGAATAAATTTTAATAAAAAATTCAAATTCATATTTAAAAACAAAGTTATGAAAAAACCTACTTTCTGATACAAAAATGTCACCTATAATTATAAAAAGTACCACTTTTCAAGAAAATTACATCAATTCTAATGCAAAAGTGGCATTTTTTATTTCTCATAATTATTTCCCTAAAAAAAATAAAATTAAGAAATTCAATATTTGGGAAAGTAAACATATATGATGCAAACATAGCGACACATTTCTTGATGCAAATTTTTCTAATGCACCATACATTAATGAAATCTCCATTAAATCTCTACCAAGTTGGTTGATACATAATATAAGTTAATGTATTTGAGGGATATTTCATCATGGAAAGTTTGTATCAACATGTGAAAAAATGCTAAGAAAAAATGCCCCAAGTTTGACTTTCGTAGTGATGCTCATATATTCAAGAGTTTTTTCATCTATTCAACTACTATGAATATATACAGACCATTATTTATTTTGCATCTCTATTAATGATATTGAGATATTTTTATAAACTACCTAAATAAGAGGTTGATTAACTTTATATTATTTTTTATATAACCTTTTGGGATTTATTTCTTGTGTTTGGGTCATAGGTGGTACCTAAGCTATAGGCTATTCTTAATGTTGGTCACTTGAATATCAAAATTTATCTTCTTATATCTAGTAAAATATTATGATTTCACTTGAGGCTTGGTTTTAGCTTTTGGATTTTGACTTAAAGCAAAAAAAAAAAAAAAGTATGTTCCCAATAAGACAAAACATTACCACTTGTTGGATGAGACAATTCTAGAAAATTAGAAAACTCTTATGAGAGATTAATTAGAGCATTTCTCACCATATACTATTTATATTTATAATGGACACAACCATTTGAATCATGAACAATATTTAACAATAAAGACTAATTATCTCATTCCTCTATTATATTAGACAACAACCTTGATAATATTTGCATTACTTTAGCTTGGTATAGCTATTTGATTTATTTAGGGTGGTGGAATGATATGTGAAAATATATTAGAATAATAGCTCTAATTTTTTCTATAATATTAAATAATAACACCATGTAAATATTTTCATTCCATTGCTACTAACCTATTATAAAATCCCTATAAGGTATTCTTAAACTCATTTGTATCACCCTAATATTAGGGTGGAAAGTATGGAGATGAAATTCTAAGAACATGTAAATCCTAAATGTAACTATACTCATGCTAATATAGGTTGTGATGTAACATTGATAATAGTATAAGGTTTAGAATCTTTGCTCATAGTTGACACTCAAGGAAATTTAGGAATATGAGTGAGGTTATAAATCCATGTGGAAATGGGAATAATACGTTAGGGAGATAGCTTTCTTTCTTGTATGATATTATTTTTAGCCATAAAATAAATTATAATCATTTTGAAAAGTCATTACTTCCATAATTTGAGGCAAAATAATAATTTAAGATTAAATGATCATAAATTATATAATAAAAACTTGATAAAGGAAATTTAATTAGTATTTTGTACCATGTTTTATTGAGTTTAATGTTTAAATTTAGAACATATTAAATTGAATCTTTATTTATTTTTGTGAGTTTATTCATTATGGATATATTATCTCCATTTTCCTTGAATTAGTTGTAAAATAATCTACACAATTCATCTCATTTTTAAACTCATGTAAATTTTAAATTTTGGAACCAATCTAAGGCTTTTACCTTGAAAGATGCTATTACAAGTCTAAAGGATATATTAGAATTTTTAATATAGTTTTCAACACAAATATTTCACACATCTTGGATGTGATATATAGGAGTAGTGAAACTATCCCTTGTAATATATGTAAGTGCATTCAAGGTTTATAAAATTATATCATTCCACTATTGTAAATTTAATAGACTTATAAAGTCCCAAGTATAAAAAGGCTCAACACTAGTTAAAATATATTGGTGTGGAAATTTAATTGATATTATTGAAACCCTTTCAATGGAGAAAAAGAGTGTGTTCTAAGTATTGAATTTAGAGATATAATTATATATCTAATTATTAGCCAAAAAAATGAATATGATATTTTCTTTTATTATTTTGAGTAATATACCTTCTTTGGACCTTATCTTATACTAATAATTTTTTTAACCAATGAAATCTCTAGGTGAATCAATATTTTTATCTTTTAGGTATTATCTCAAATATGTCACCAAAATATTAGCAATTTACAAACTTTTAAAGTGTGGGAATTATGATTTTAGATTGAATTATTTATGAAAATCTTAACAAAGTGCTAATATCTATATAACAACATCAAGTAGATGTAGCTTAGAAAAAAATGTCTACCAAGATAAAAATAATATATTGTTGATTTCATATTTGTAATTTACACCATAATAAAAGTATAAAATGTAAAGTTTAATTGTTCCTACCAAAAAAAATCTGGGAAGGCTCTCTTCCCTATCCTAACACTAACTAATTTAATTTACAGGGAAAAGATATTAAATAAAATTAATAACAACATAAAATATATGAGGACAAACATATTTTTTATAATCTTCCCAAAGAGGATAAAATATATGAAGACAAACATATTTTTTTATCCCCTTCTCAAAGAAACTAATAATTTTTTTTAAATATATTGATCCTTATTTTATATTAATAAGTACAATTATCTGTATTAGACACCTAAATTTATTCTTTGGAAATTTGGAAACAACAACTTTGATAAATTTGGACAATGCACATATATTTAAATATAGAACACACCTTCCATTTATACATATGTCCATATACTATCTTATCTACATCTATCCACCAAATATATTTATTGAGGATCAATTTAGTCTATACACAAAGCCTTTAGGATCTTGTATATACATTCTTTATATTTTAGATCCTTGGGTTTCACTTTCAGGATATAACCAATAAACATGAACAATGATATTTATTTTAAGTGTCTTACTTTATTATTAGTGTTTAAGAGCCATCAATAGATATTTTTAAGACTAGTAAATTTCTATTATACTACCCTAGACATGTTTCATGGGTCAATCATAGTGTAAAATTAATGAAAAGTCATCTATAAATATAAATCACCCTTAAAATTATTAGTTAGTTGTAAAAAATTATAAAAATTGAGAAATTACCAATAACTCTCTTGAAACATTATCAAAAGCCATACACACATCTCAAATTTTCAATAAGTATCCCTAGAGTAGTCCATATATAAAAATATAAATACACAAAACCAAAGTTTCATGGTTCCAAGTATCAAAGATAAAAAGATATAATTATATCATATATTGTTAAAGATGTTGTAAACACACATAAGTGGGAGAACTATGTGGAGTTTGAGCTATAAAAAAATTAGGGTTTTCAAAAAAGATATATAAAACATGTATTTTAGCATAGGATTAGATAAGTTTTCACATAGAGAACTATATTTCATGCAGGTAGTAAAAAAATATAGTAAACTATATTGTGAGCCTATCAAATCAAAATCTAGAGTTCTAGGTGTGTTGGAACACTATCATTAGCTTCTGGTCACTAATTTTTGAAGCTATGTTCCAATTTTTAGAGTTCTACCTCTATATATTTTACCTCTCTATTTTGATATAAGTGTACCTTCTTGTATTTTGGTTCTATGTGCAATCCCAAGGTTTGATGGCGTGCATGACTCCTATAAATACATCTCCTTCATTTAAAACCCTATCCCCACTTGGAATGATAATTTTAGGCTTGAAAAATGGGATAAAATTTGAATTAAGATCTCCCAACCATTCCCCATTGAATGTTGAGTGTTGCATACATATCTAATACTTCAAAGAGGGAATTCAAAATGCATGTAGTTATCCCTATTAGGTAAAAATGTACAATAGTGATCATTCAATGGATGCAACATATAATCTAGACTTTGATACTTCATAAATGGAAAATTTGGCTTGGACCTTGAGTGTTTCATACTTGGATAAAACCTACTCTTAGTGATTGATTGGTAAACTAGAAGGAATAAGGTAGTCCTATTAAATGTACAAGTGTTTAAGTGTGTTTTATAGATTCTTGATAGATAATTAATATGCCTATACTTATTCTATATTTATAATGGATTCTTTGGGTACTTTCCCATGCCACCAACATGTGAAATATAATAACCAACCCATAAGAATTATTTGAATTTAAAATGTGACCATTTTTTGGCATAAGATGAAATCACTAGAATTAGATGGTACCATTAGATGGTATGTTCTGGGTCTAATTTTACCATCTAGGAGACAAGAACATTGATTTGATGATTTAGATATGTCTAAATATGATAACTAATTAGTTTGACATAGACTAGGGGATTTATTATAGGCAACTAATAAAAACTTGGGAAGGTTAGACCCATATATTGCATGAGGATGTGAGAGAATGGATAATGAGAGTCATGCATATACATAAAATTCATGTAGGGTGAAGGAATAAAAAAATGAAATTTCCAAGTATCAAATAATAGAATGTAGTGTCTACATTTTAATGGTACCTTTATGCCATGTGTCATATACATGGTGAGTTACATATCCATTTTTATATGCACATGTTTTTAATGTATACATGACTTGGATGCATGACATGCATATTATATATGAGACATAAACATACATATGTGTGATATTGCTCACATCCATAGGAAACCTATCTACATTGTGGGTAAGCCCATGTTTAGGAATCTTGTAACATTTTTCATCTTATATATATATGCTAGCCCATTGATCACATTTAGATACTTAGACTACTTATAAATGACTTTCACTTTTTCTTCCTTTTAGAGTGTTATTTCATATGGATATTATATTTTTCTATACTAGACATTGACAATAACTAATTATGTGAACTAACATTGCTTACTTTATGCTTACTTATTGTTGATTATTGTGACATTGTTTAATCATTGATGTGTTATATACCACTTGTTCTATGTTTTTTCTAGAAAATTTTTATGTTTTTTTGTCGCATCGTGTGTTAGTTATGTTAGAGGATCCTCTAGTCCATGTCATGATTATTTTGGGTTATAGTTGTGCCATGTCTATAATGCCTATGTACTTATTTATCATGATATTATGTATGTGTACATGTGTTAATAGCCTTATATGGAGAAAATAAACTATTAATATGTGCTTACTATCATGATTTTTATCATGAACATCTCTATTGTGTGTTATTTATATCTATTGACATTGCTAGTATTTATATCATGAATCTTATACGAGTCTTATTAGTGCGTGTTTCATTGATATATTTAGTTAATTTTAAAACCTATTTCTAGATGGATTATCATTTTTATATTTTTTTAAAATCAAAAATCAATTTCCCTTGCCTTATATTACATGTTTATATGTAATTACAATGATAATAATATTTCTATGAAGACATATATTATCATGTTTGTATACATAATTTACATGATTATATTTGTCATGTATAACAAATGATGCCAATAAATATTTAATTTTACATGATTTATTCACAATATTCATCCCTCATATCAAAAAAGGTTCATACATTTCTTATTTCTTAGATTTAGGCCATGTCAAAAAAATCATTTTACACTTTGAGATAAAAATATATGATTTTAATGGGTTCGATCAAGCATATTGAAAAATTTTCACATATTTTTTTGAAACAATTGAGACACTAAAATAAATTTCAAGATGAATTTTGACATCTTATATCACTTTGGGGAACAAATTTTGACATTTCATATCACTTTGGGGAATAAATTTTGACATTTCATATCACTTTAAGGAATAGATGTATCATATGGGGCATGGGTTTTATTCAAGCAAACACTTTTCTATTTTTCATATTTAAGATTGGTGGGGAATGATGGTACTAAATAAAAATTTCTTGTGTATATCCATCTATAGTGGTTAATAATTCTTATATACAAACTTTATTTTGGGGTTTCATAAGTAGATGTTGTTATTGTGGCATCCCTGTTCAATTTATTGGCCAAGAAGAGAATAAGGATGGATTATTTTTTTTCCATTTAAATAAGGGTTATTTTGATACTTTTGATAGTGTGGTTGAGGATAATACATAAATCAACTTATATCACCATCTTATTCAGTGGAATCTAGGGTAGTTAGACTCCTTAGATAACTATTTCTATAGTTGAATTTCTTTGGGGCATGTTCACCCCATGTTTCTCCCTAGTCAAATTCAACAAGTGGAAGCTTGGTTTGCATACCATCAGGTGTATTCATTCCTTATATTTTCAATTTAAGAATATTTCAATGATCATAATTATTTTATATTACTTATCTTAAGAGGACATTAATCAACACCTTTTTTTTGAGATTTCACATGGAAAAAATGGTACATTTTGAGTACATCTATTAATCCCAAACACAATTATCATAGGTACCATTTTTTTATCCTTGTAATTTAGCATCTCAATACTATATTAAAAGGGGGAAACCTAAACACACCTAAATTTGGTCTTTATCACTTTGGAAAAATCAATTTGACATACTTAGACAATGTATATATTGTTGACTCTTAAACACACTTTTCCTCTATCATACTACCTATCCACTATCTTGGCCACCTTTATCCACCAGACCTATTTAATTTGGATCATATTATTTTATACAATAACACCTTTATAATCATATACAAACATTCTCTATATCTTAGATCTTCATTTGTACTCTTAAGACACAAGCATTAAACTTTGATAGTGTCATCTACCATATGTTTCTCCCTCTACTAGTATTATTTAAGGGCCTTCAATGGTTATTTAAAAAAAAAAATCTCTATTAGGTAAACCTAGACACATTCCATGGGTTTTATTGTATTGGAAAATTAATAATGAATCATTCACACACACACACACACACACACACACACACACACACACACACAAACACACACACACACACACACACACACACACACACACACACACACACACAGACACATGCACACACACACATATGTATACAAATCATCCCAAAGGTTATTATTTACCTAAGAATCACCTAATAAGACCTTTTTTAATTTCCCACTCTCTTTGAAAGCTATGAAAAATGTATATACACATATCAAATCTTCAAGGGGAGTCCCTATAGCAGTTTATAGTGCCAATATAAAGAGGTCTTACATGGTTCTAGATTTAAAAGATCAAATACATGACTAGATTCTATATTGGTCACGATTTTATACATTCACATACTTTCGTAAGTGGAAAAAATACATATAATTTGAGCCATCTTCATATTATTAGAGTGTAAATGATTATCCATTCAATGGGGAGTGGTTGGAATAGTCCAACCAAAAAATATAAACCCTTTTAAAGATATCTTGTGATCAATCAATCATAATTAGGTTTTTAGATAAAAGTGACATAAAGTATGCATTATCACACATAAATTAAGACTTAAAATCCACATAAACAAATTATAGGAACAAGAGTAGGGTTAATATAACTTTAATACCACCATCATGTGTAGATACATTGTTGTTAAACTAAGATAGTGCTATTTTTCATGGGCATCTAAACTTTTTGACAATGTCTAGATAGTATATCAATTGTTTTTTCATATTTCAACACCTAAAGAAGCATATCTTGATAAATTCCATATCCTACAATTTATTTTATGAGTGAAATATAGTAAAAAATAGCTAAGTAACTCATCCTTTCATTGTATTTTCAATTCTACATCAAGCAATTGCAATATCTATTAGCCATTTTCAATTCAAATTATTGTATTGATTTCCATTATTTCTATAATATGTATTAGTGCATAGTTTCAATTATTTTATATATCTTAGATGCAAATAATCAAAACAATGTTATGCTTATTTTCATGTAATAGAGTTTTTACATATACATGTTACATATATGATTATTATGGAATTATTTGAGTGGATGATATGCATGATATACATGTTGCATGTGGTCATGAATTTTTAGATTTTATGTGGCTACTTTCATTCCCATGCCTAGTGGGGAGGTCATTGTCACATTTGAAATATGCCTTACATTAGGGGAATATTTCTATAGGGAGATTATGATGATATTTTTCCATTTATCACATAGAGCTACTCACATTGATTATCCATATCTTAATATTTCCTAGATTTTGTGTGTTACATGGATATATACATTTCATAGTTACAACTGATTGTTACTTTGCATGATCTATTGTGTGTCTATAATTTCTTGATTTATTGCATGTTTTTACTTGTCTATGATATTTTTAATATCTTATCTAGTCCTTGTCCATATAGGATCCTCTACTTATCATGTCATTACATCAATGCTTGTGAGTCATATATCCTTTCATGATGATTTCCTATTACTATCTACAATTAAATGTTTATGTGTGAATATGTATGATCTATCATATTTATGCATACTATTACTATATATGTTTGATGCCGTGATCAATACCATACATATTATTATTTGAGGATTACTATGTTTGGAGCCTATGTTTCTATGATCCTTACCATGCATCTATTGTGCCACACTATTACCATGTGTGTGATTCATTGCCTTATCTATCCCTCCTAGGGGTAATATTTTTCTATGGGGCATGGTACCCTTTCCTATTTTTTTGAGATTATATATATATATATATATATATATATATATATATATATATATATATATATATATATATATATATATAACTTTAGGGAATGTGTTTCCCCTCACTCTCTTGTTCTCATATGAGGTTACATCTTACTATTGAGATTTATATCACGATATTTTATGATAGTTACGCACATATTTTAACATTTTTTCAAGCTGATTTTAACTTTCTTGGATATATTCATTGATAACACATAGTGTGCATAACTCTTTATTTTGACATGAGTGATTTCAAGAACAAGTTTATAATCTTTAAAATCAAAATAAGGAATACATATCTACACATTTTACATCTAGATTTATCAAGATTGAGAGAAATTGAGTGAACTTAAGGTACCAATAATGGCCAAATGGAAATTATTTACTCGATTAATAAAAAATATTGATTTTTAATAACTTAATTTTAAATCTATATAATGTGATAAATCATGAGAGAGAATTTTTTTATTTAGTTGAAATTATTAGATATGATAACTTGGTTCATATAGCATTGGGTGTACCCATTTCTATGCTCATATTTTTAATTTACATTTTTTTATATATTCAATATGACATGTTACAAAATTTGACTTCTTTCACTTGGTTTTAGTATAAACATATATTTATTAAGAGTTATCATCACATGTGGGTAGATTTTTACCTTAACATTCAGTTTATTCATCCATCATTACCTAGGTAAGTTCATGCACGTGATTTAATTATTATTTTATTTTGACACACAAAATTCACATCTCATATACACATCAAATTAGGAGCATTATGTAGACACATAATTTTGGTATAAGACCATTTTAGAATAGGTATTTTTATTTTTTAATCATATTTATTCTACTTGTGTATATTTATCTAATATCAGACACATTTCAACCTACATTATATAATCTATAAGCTTGATCCATATAAATATCCTCATATTCATCTACCATCAAATTATGGATCCCATTCACCCATATTTTGAATAGACTTATCACCATTTGAGAATTTATTTTGTTCCATATAAAAATGGTGGCTTTAAATTTTTCCCTTTGTTAATTTTTTGGTTCCTTCTACTTTGGCCTGGTTTCTTGTGTCCTTAATTTATCTTATCACATTATTTCATAGTTTTCTGTTAGGTGTAATGTCTAAGATATGTTTATATATAAAAATAATTTAATTTTCATTTTCAAGTGATAAATGAATGGAGAACCTTCCTTAAGTTAGAGTTGCACAATGATCAAATCTATTGTTACACTTCCAAGGGAGCTTGCACATCGAGTATACACAACATCTATACTACTTTAAGTATTTTTATATAGTCTTATTACCAAAAAAAGTTTCATATGTAATTTCATGTAGTTATATTGGATTTATTATGGAGTGAAGGTTAAGACTTTTTTATCAATTACACTTTGCTCACATCCACAAGAAAACTACAATTACTT
Organism: Torreya grandis; assembly: GCA_037957365.1. Lineage (NCBI taxonomy): Eukaryota > Viridiplantae > Streptophyta > Pinopsida > Cupressales > Taxaceae > Torreya > Torreya grandis. Next base: position 1,695,465 of record JARHVA010000033.1, on the reverse strand, counting down.
TGATTTCAAACATGTGGGATATGTAACTACAAATCTTCAAAGAGAAGAATAAGTCAACTAATCTTGTATAGAATTTTTTAATTTTAAGTCTAAGTTTAGGAATGAAGGATAAAAATGGAAAAAATATATATTCTTCCATTAAATTATGCACATTAATTGTAAAACCAAACTTTTCATCATCCAATAAATTTTAAGTTTAAGTTTAGGAATAAAAGATAAAAATAAAAAATATATATATTCTTCCATTAAATTATGCATATTAATTATAAAACCAAACTTTTTATCATCCAATACACTTACTTAAAAAGTTGCAAGACTTGAACCTAAACAAAGAAAACTATCTATAATAAGATACATATTTAATTACAATAAACATCATACATTTGATATCCTAATTATTCCATCACATATATGGTGACTCACCAATCCTATCCCAATGATATATGATAGGGAGATTTCACACATAGTAGTTGTCAGGATCTTGCTCCACCAAAAGAGCACAATATGATTACCAAACCAAGCAACCTAATATGCGGAAATTAACCAGAATCACAAGTAACTAGAATTCAGAATAACACAGAATATGAGAGACAATACACAACTTGTATTAATAACTCTTACAGAAAAGAATACAATAAAGAAGATGCCACTTCTTCTCCACCACCTCTTCAGAGGTTTCCCACACCTCAAGTGAACAGTAATTCTCTCCTCAAAGCTCTCTCTACTAGGTCCCAACACCCAACTCAAACATAGAGTTGGTGTTCACCTTACACCTATGCTCCACGCACTCCACAAGTGCTCCACGCACTCCACAAGTACTCAAAGGACTTCAAGTAGATCTCCCATGAACCTACAACAACCTGCAATTCAACAGACCATACTTATGGAAGGAACTGCCTTGCCTTCCTCTTAGCTCTCCATGTACTCCACATACATACCAATGAGTACACACCGTACTCCAAGTAGATCCTGCCTGATTCTGCTCCCTGTTGTGTTGCTGTCCTATCTGATCTCCAACCTACAAATCAATACTGGTTCTGCACACCTGTGAACCTTGACCTTGCACACACACACACCTGTAGATCAACAATCTTAATTGCCATGTAGATCTCCTATAAGGGCCATGCTCACCTGATGACCAAGATCATACATACCTGAAGAATCTAGCTGACTCTCCAATCCAACACCAACACAACTGGTACTGTGGCACTAGGAGGAACGCACCATTGCTCTACCTCACACACCGAAGGAGCTTATAATTATGCTCTCTTACTCCCTAGCACTAATTTACAATACAACCATGAGTCTATTATATAGAACTCATCCAAACAATAATTAGACATCTAATTACAATAATTAGATCTGTAGCTATGAGTCTAAAATTAGCACTCATCATGCAAACACTTGGTTTGTTAGCTAACTGCCCGTAATAAACTCGCAATCGAACCACACAGGCGATCGACGTCGGTCCCTGTCCGCCTGGAGGTGACCGACGCCGGCCGATCCATGACCGATGTCGGTTGTTTCTCTTTCACTGTCCTGCCGACATCGGCTGATCAGACCGACGCCGGTTGCTCTGACACTTAGCAACCTTCAGCAACTCCTCCAATGGCCTTCTTCGTGTCTGCATCATTGAAGCTTTTAGCTCCACAACCTAACAATCTCCCACTTGGAGATAAACAGCTGCACTGTACCTATACCTGTACTCCATCTAATCTATTTCCTGGTTTGTATCCCTCTTCAAGCTCCCACTTGAAGACTAACCACCACACATCCCGTGGTGCACCTCTTGTCATCCGAGTACCCTGCCACATCCGAACCTACAAACACATGTAGTGAAGTCCTGACCTTGCATAGCATGAATCCCTGCTGCTGGTCCCTCTCAAATACCTGAGAACCCACTTCCCTGAATTGGCTCCTAACTCTCTGATAGCTCCCACTGCATGGGAATACTCAGGTCTATACCAGACCTCATGTGATTTTGGACACTATACCTATCCAGCCCTTAGTGTGCTCCGGCTCTACATCCTAAACCTCACCAACACTTGATTCACATCAGCTCCCACTGGAGACAAAATCTACCTGTGATCTCCATGTCTCCCATGTCAAAGAATTTTGCTGCTCCAAACTCCTCCTGACATGCCACTGAGCTAATCTTACCCTTAGCTCAGCAAAACCCTATATGTACAAACCCTGCTAGCAAATATACCATCCATATACAGTAACAGAATGATGTCACGACTCATCATCCACCTGGTAAGTCAAACACAATGGTTATACTGACATTGACTAAAGCCCTGCTTTGTCATCCACCTGGTACCACCTGTCAGTCCTGTCCCACTATCCTACAACTTCCTCAAGACCATATGCCTGGTCTTTCATCTCACGTGTCCATTCTCTCTATTCTTCAATTAAGGAATCCATTCGTCTCTGTGCTTTTGCACTGGCTAGCAACCCTACCAAAACTCTCGTTTGGTTCTGCATCATATCCCTGCCATGCTCCCACCTATTTCCTGGATCCTTCCTGCTCTACAAACAACAAGTATAAAGAAGAGAAACAACGAATTTGAGGGCTTACTTACGTTTTCAATCCTCCGTATGGGTGTTTGAGACTCCTTGACAGCGTGCTGTCCACCCAAAATTCGTTATAGTGACCGACCTCGGTCACTCCATAGTTTGCATTCAACCGACGTCGGTTCCCATGCGTCTATCCCTGACTACCAACCTGCTAACGTCGGTGTCCCTGTTGCCGATGTCGGTCCTCCTGACCGACATCGGTCTTACTTACTGCCGACGTCAGTCCTCCTGACCGACGTCGGTCTTACCCTGCCCGACATCACCAGCTTTGGTCTGCACATGACAGATATCGGCACCTATCTGTTCGACGCCGGTTCTTCCTGACCAACGTCGGTATCTGTGTTCACCTGTGAGTGATGACTTTTTTACCTGCAAGCTCTTTTGAATCAATCTCCATGTCCAAACTGCTCTACTCAAAAGTATCCAGCACCATCCACTGGTTTCTGTCCACCATCTCCTCCAAGAACACCAAGGCTTTCCAGTTCTTAAGCCTATCAAATATATCTGTCTTCTGCTTAAGAACATGCATCTCCTTCCTGCTCATGTGACCAAGCCTACGAAGCCACGTCTCCGTAACAGAAGAAGAATTAGTAATATAAACAAGTAGATAAAGGGTACCTATTTTCTTACCACCAGCTAATTCAAGTGCACCCGCTGTGAGAGTTTTTGTGCATCTCTCATCACCCAATCTTTCTGAAAAAATTAGCCATATCTCCAAACCTGGGACCTGCATGACCTTCATCAACACCTGTGTGTTGGCCGCCTGCAATTTCAGCTTCACTTCCCCTTTGCCAATTCTTTGGCAAGGCTCACCAGCTCCTCTACCTGGGGCTGCATGGAAAGAGGCAATCGAATCTTTTATCCAAGATTTAACTTTATCCAAGAAACCTCCCAGAGCATCCTGTGCAACATCACCTGCAACATCTGCTTCTTCAGTTTCTTCATGCTGATCTTCCACAAACCAACAATATTCTTTTACCTGCTCTTTCTTTCCATGGGACCTTAAGTGACCATCTGTGCTTTTCAACTCCTCCATTCTTAGCTTACTTTCATCTGCCATTGCTCTACTCCCACTCAATCAGAAACACCTGAGAGTGACCTGTAATCAAAACACACTACCCAGATCTAAACCAATCTGTTAGTATCCCAACCAAAAGCTCTGATACCACTTGTCAGGATCTTGATCCACCAAAAGAGCACAATATGATTACCAAACCAAGCAACTTAATATGTGGAAATTAACCAGAATCACAAGTAACTAGAATTCAGAATAACATAGAATATGAGAGACAATACACAACTTGTATTAATAACTCTTACAGAAAAGAATACAATAAAGAAGATGCCACTTCTTCTCCACCACCTCTTCAGAGGTTTCCCACACCTCAAGTGAACAGTAATTCTCTCCTCAAAGCTCTCTCTACTAGGTCCCAACACCCAACTCAAACATAGAGTTGGTGTTCACCTTACACCTGTGCTCCACGCACTCCACAAGTGCTCCACGCACTCCACAAGTGCTCCACGCACTCCACAAGTACTCAAAGTACTTCAAGTAGATCTCCCATGAACCTGCAACAACCTGCAATTCAACAGACCATACTTATGGAAGGAACTGCCTTGCCTTCCTCTTAGCTCTCCATGTACTCCACATACATACCAATGAGTACACACCGTACTCCAAGTAGATCCTGCCTGATTCTGCTCCCTATTGTGTTGTTGTCCTATCTGATCTCTAACCTATAGATCAATACTGGTTCTGCACACCTGTGAACCTTGACCTTGCACACACACACACCTATAGATCAACAATCTTACTTGCCATGTAGATCTCCTATAAGGGCCATGCTTACCTGATGACCAAGATCATACATACCTAAAGAATCCAGCTGACTCTCCAATCCAGCACCAACACAATTGGTACTGTGGCACTAGGAGGAACGCACCATTGTTCTACCTCACACACTAAAGGAGCTTATAATTATGCTCTCTTACTCCCTAGCACTAATTTACAATACAACCATGAGTCTATTATATAGAACTCATCCAAACAATAATTAGACATCTAATTACAATAATTAGATCCGCAGCTATGAGTCTAAAATTAGCACTCATCATGCAAACACTTGGTTCGTTAGCTAACTGCCCGTAATAAACTCGCAGTCGAACCACACAGGCGATCGACGTCGGTCCCTATCCGCCTGGAGGTGACCGACGCCGGCCGATCCATGACCGACGTCGGTTGCTTCTCTTTCACTGTCCTGCCGACGTCGGCTGATCAGACCGACATCGGTTGCTCTGACACTTAGCAACCTTCAACAACTCCTCCAATGGCCTTCTCCGTGTCTGCATCAGTGAAGCTTTTAGCTCCACAACCTAACAGTAGTACACTTTTACTTGTAACTATGTAGAAATGTATGCCAAAACATTTTTCCTTAATAAGCCACATTAAAGTATTTAATAAAAACCCTTAAAAAATTTATAGATTTCAAATTTATGATTTACAATGATTTTTTTTCACTATAATATGATTTTGCTTTGGGAATTGATTATGAATGAACCAATGTGAAAGCATGGAATTATGTATTGTTACTAAGCATAAATATATCATTAATGATTATATATTGTAAGCATGATTATGTTGAAAACTTTTAGTTTGAGACTATTCAATAAACTGTCGTATTTTCATACGACCATTTAATGGGAGGTGATGGAGGTCTAAGCATTGAAAAAAATCCTTTCATCGTGCATGTTACTTTATGGAGTCTTATGCGTCAATTTAGTCATTTTGATGAAGTGATGGGCTCATATATATACCATATCAAGCATGTTCATGTTGGATTATATGTGGAATATTTTTGAGATATATAAGCTTATGTTACTTTCAAGTGCATGTTTTTGGATACACCATTTGATGCTTGATTATTAATTTCTTCATGCTTGATTTCTTTGGAGATGTTGTCATTAGTTATTCTTGATTTTTTTGGAGATGTTGTCATTGGTTATTTTTTTTTATAGCTTTGTCATATTTAGTTATTTCATGGATAAAATTTATTATTTTAGTTGGTTTAATTGTAGATATGATTTGATATAATATTTTGAAGCTTGCATTTATTTTTTCAAAAATTTAATTTTGATGAAATGTATTATAAATTATTATTTTTTATTAAAATATGTCGTCCCTTCCTTTTTTTAAAAGTATGATTGTCAGACATCATTTTTTAGACACTTAAATTTCACATAAGATTTTTATTCCCAGTGTCTTATATCTATTTACTTTATTTAGAAAAACTTATACTTTAACTTATTTATAAGATTACTTGGGACCCATAATATGTCTATACTTGTTCCACTGAGCTTAAAATCACTTATCAAATTCTATTTAGTAACACATATGGATTTTTTCTCAATAATACCTAGTCTTGCCTTAAAAATAGAGATATACTTGTTTCCTAATCAAACACATACACTATACAAGTCTATTATAGATAAACACGTAAACTTACCGGTTTGTCCCTTTTAAATTTTTGGGTTTGTTATTTTATTTATGTAATTCATGAACCTTTACTCTTGATTTTATACATTACTATAGTCTGCCAACATTTATAAATTATCCTAGGTCAACCTATTTATACAAGGTCTAATCATTGACATTAAAGGATACAAAAAAATCATCTAAGTATGACCTTAAATACGAATAACAAAAACCTTTGAATATTTTAAAAATATAGCCAATTTTAATCAATTACAATCTAAATATGTTTTAAGATATGCCACAATGTTAATATAAGAAGTCCTAATAAGAAAATAAACCAAAACCCTTAAGGGAAAAGAGATAAATTAAATTTCATATTTGCATACAAAAATAAAGTTTGAAACCCTAACATAGAAATATAAAACTCTATGAAGGTAGAATGAAACCCTAAGAAAAACCTATGGTTTTTTGCATTTCAAGAATGAAGGTTTTACCAATATGTTTTATATTCTTTTGGATTCAGTGGTCTAAACAAGGTAACAATTAAGACTCGTTTAGATTGTATTCTATATGTCTAAATTAAGAAAATATGATTGTAACTAGAAGAATATGACTAATTTATTACATTTGATATAAATAGAAATCAACAACATGATAAGTTATTATGTTTAGGTTTTTTCTAGTATGTGAGATTATATAGTTGTCAATAGTGATTTTACATGTGTATGTGGTCACTTGAATATGAAAACTGATTGTCTAAGCCTTTTAGGATGAATCTAGTAATTATTTGACCCTTTTGATAATTAGATATGTATGAAGTCTACCAGATTTATCCTTATGATATGCACTGTAGTGTTACATCATTGATCATTATGCCTACCTATAGATAGGTATTTTGTGTCATATCTAAGTTTGGCATTGTGCATAGATTTATATTCACCTTATTTCACCTTGAAACCTAGATGCACTTTATATAATTTGTTTTCTTATAAAATGGGTTAGAAAGGACGGGTATCAATGACCTTAACCACCCCTTTCTAAATAGTCGAGTGTTACCTACATTATAATACTTTTAAGAAGGCTCAAATTACACTCATTTATCCCACCTAATTTTTTATGTACTTAATCAATGTAATACTAATGTGCAGTAAAATATCATGTGTGGATTTTGACACTTGACAACCTATGGCTTTTACCTTGAAATAACATTCAAACTTGTCTTAGAGTTGTTCCTTTGGGGGTTTATAAATTTGGATAATATAGGGTAGTGCCTTAAGGATACACAGATGTATTCCTTAGTGCAATATATTTTTATAGAGTGGTGCCATATCCATGCTATATGGTAATAGGCTTAGGATTGACGTGCTTATATAGACAACTTATTGGGTGAATTTATTTTGAAATGACATACAAAACATATGAGCCAACCCAAAGGAAAGATTTTAATTTAGATAAAAATCATTAACGGGCATGTATAAAATATCATCCAAGACATATAATTCTAATAATTGGAACCATTTGATAATGAACAAATGTTTCTAGGAAATAATAAATAATGATTTGAGATAAGGAGGTAGTTTGTTCTAATAAACCATTCAAGAAAATATTAGTGAAAACTTGTGTATGGATAACATAAATTCAGGAAATCCAGGCCCATAGATAAGTGAATGGATAGAAAACTATGAAATATTTAGTTATGTATGCACAATTCATGTATATTAAGGCTAGGCCAAAACTAATATTTTAGAGTGTCTTATACCAAATTTTATGGTCTATAGTTATCTTTGGTAAGCTTGCATATATATATATATATATATATATATATATATATATATATATACACACACACACACTCACACACACACACACACACACACACACATATATATATGTGTGTGTGTGTGTGTGTGTGAGTGTGTGTGTGTGTGTGTGTATATATATATATATATACATCATTGCCATTAAAGGATACAAAAATCATTTAAGAAGGATTTATCAAGAGGAAAGAATAAGACATTTATGAATATCAAAGAGTCAAGCATAGTTCAATCCGAGCATTAAATCAAATTTTATACATTACATTTTCATCGTATATTGGCCTCTCTACATTTCCTTATGCCAAAGGAGGGTATTATAATGTAGGTAGAGTGAGGTTTAAAAACCCTCACTTGATGTATTCCATTATCACACTAATATAAGTTCATGGAATTTTTATTCAAGTGTGCAAGATACATATTTTATAATGCTACCTTGGTGGTTGCCAGAATCCATAACTAATATATATATATATATATACATCATTGCCATTAAAGGATACAAAAATCATTTAAGAAGGATTTATCAAGAGGAAAGAATAAGACATTTATGAATATCAAAGAGTCAAGCATAGTTCAATCCGAGCATTAAATCAAATTTTATACATTACATTTTCATCCTATATTGGCCTCTCTACATTTCCTTATGCCAAAGGAGGGTATTATAATGTAGGTAGAGTGAGGTTTAAAAACCCTCACTTGATGTATTCCATTATCACACTAATATAAGTTCATGGAATTTTTATTCAAGTGTGCAAGATACATATTTTATAATGCTACCTTGGTGGTTGCCAGAATCCATAACTATTTATTATGTTTTGGAATTAAATCTAAGTCAAGGAGGATATTCACACATTCTTCACATTTTTTTCATCATATCAAAAATTTGAATATACAATCATAATAGGAAGATGACGACACACAAGTGAAAAAAACCAGACTGTGAAACCTTAGTAGGATAACCCTTTCCTGATAAAGACAAAATTGGCCATAATTAGACATTCATGGTTATACTAATTTGTACAATAGACATATGGGTCTATCCAAATTAATGGGTATATATCCAAGCATCAAAAAGGTATTATATTATATAAGTAGGTTGCATGTAGAATGCACAATCTATTTATAGTCTCATATTTCCAAGATAACATGTAGGTGTCAAGATTCCTTATTCATTTGTCATTTGAATTTATTAGTCTAGTTTAATTTATTGAATTTAGACTTATTTCACATCATATTATATTAGATATATTTGAATTTCCTATTATTAGTGATGTATTCTTAGATCTATTTATTTGTAACTAGTTTATTATTTATTTTGATTACTAATAAAAATAGGGTAAACATTAATGTTGAACTTGATATTTTTGAACACTCATTAATTAGTGAACCTAATATTTTTAACACTCATGTTAATCGGTGAACCTTGACTCTTAGGCACATTAAACCTATGGTTTATAAAAACCCTCTTATCCTTAGGGCTTCAGTATTGCCATGTTTACAATTTTAAAATTATAGAAATCATTTGGCTTTAATAGTTCCTATGTTTCATAAACAATACTTTTCAACTAAGAATATTAAGCTATCTCTAATAAATGGATTGAAACATGGGGATATAATAATTAATGCAATAATTAACCAATTTTTTTTGGCAATATCTTATCACATAGTTTAACAAAATCCTCTCTATCTAAGATGCAATATCAAAAAGAACTGGTAAGATAAAAAAATGTGTTTCTTCCTCTAACACTTGCACTTATGTTCATACATCTTATTCACATTTTTATAGGTGTCTAACTGCTAAGAAACATTTTATAGTTGTGCAAAGTAGCATAATTTTCCTTAATTTTAATAACATGAATCAACATTTGAGTGACCTTATTGAAAATATTAAAATTCTTAAACCCGAGTTAAACATAATGAGACATGTTATAAGAGACATACAAATACAAATGCATATTTTAACATTTTAAGAAGAGATATTTAAAGATCACATTAAAAATAATATAGAGCATATACATTCTATCAAAAAATACATACTGGGCATGCCTCTTTCACATGATTTGATAATTCTAAAATTATTATTATTTCATGGTCATGGAGATCTATAAAATTACCATTACAACACATTGACTTATACAAGTGATTTTGAGGAGTGTCCTTTAATGATGCTTAATTTTTTTCCTTATGACTTCAGTTTTTTATTATTTAGTTTGGTTCTTTTTTTATATTAATGGTTCCCTAGATTTAATAGGATGCAAAAATAATATTTTTAGATAAATATATTATTAATAATGGACCAAGAGCTACATTTAAAATCATTCAACATATAAATAAATATAAAATTGAAACTTTGGTTAAATGTATTTCTTGGTTTCAGTTTATATGCATTCACTAATTTAAAAACTATATGATATATAAAGATAACATATTGTTATCATTAGTATCATGGAACATATAAAAAAGAAGTTACTTAGAACAACACAAATATTTTTCTCATCTCACACATAGGGACGTTAATATAGAGGAATAAAATATCTAACTTAACATATGAACGTCATTTTATAATAGAATAACCACCATTCATTTCGATATAAAAATTATAAAAATGGTTAATACATAAATTAATAAAAAATTGATACATAGAATACGTATTTAAGGGAAGCTAACGCTCATGAACCAATTAAACCTTCATCTATTTCTAGGGTTGAAAAATCAATAATACTATTGAGCATATTTCAACTAAATATACATACTTATTTAAGAATCAACATAGCATATTAAAGTGCTTATTGAACAAAAACATGATCAATATGTCACCTATGTGGAACACATTTTCAAACTATAAACCAACATCTCATAAATTTGAATCCTTTTATTCATATCATACAATAAGAGTACATTCAATATGTATATATATTACTTTAAGATAAAAATTAAAGAACTAATTGATTATAAAAAACCACCTTTCTAAAAATTCTTTACAAAAATACATTACGAACAAATAAAAAATCTCCTAGAGACATTACAAAATTTAAAATTTCAAAATAAATGTTCAATAATAATGTGAGAAAAACATTGAAAACTATGATCATTTATTCTAAAATGAGACGTATTGGGGGGATATTAATCATCCACACAACAAATATTAAATGCCTAATAGGGCATATCTTAGGTTCCAATGTATACAAATTTTGGCATATCTATTGTATCGTAGTTTTGTACATATTTTTTCCTTCTTCCATATGATGTGCTTTGCATGTGTATTTTTTCTAATACTTACTTTGTCATAAGTACAAAAATAAAATAAAATTACAAAATAAAATATGACTTTTTTTCATTTATCTTAATGATATGATAGGAATGATAGCTATGTACTACACTAGATATTTTTAAGCATCCACATTTTCATTATTTATTTTTACAGTATACCTTCATTTAGGAAAGAGTCATGACAATTTGGCTGAATATGCTGATGATTATATTTACAATTATCCCTTGTAAAGACATTGTTTACTTTTTTATGGATACGTAGTAACATTATATTAAGAAATAATATTTTATTTATAGATATTTCTTAAAATTTTATTTATAGAGCTGAATTTATATGCATATTGTTTTATATTGATTACTTACATAATACATACAAATCTTACATGTGTACACGGCTTTGTTCATGCGATTGACATGTTATCATCACCATCCTCTAGTTTATAATTATGATTTAAGTGACTAATAGTTAGTCCTCTTTCTTGATATTGACTTTATTCTTATATTTTCTATATTTCTCTTGGAACTTGCATTCTATTTGTATTTAACATTCTTCTAGCTACTTATTTCATGTTTATTTCTATGTTTTATTGCACTTGACCATTTGAGTGTTGAACTTATTCTTAGCACTTAAAATAATCTTCCTAGTCATAAAAAAATGTTTATTAGGGTATTATTTCATAGCATGCATTGAGTTTTGAGGGAATCTATAGATGCTTAAAATCCTCCTCATCTCATTCTTCTAGTTTGGGAGCTTTGTTACTTTTCTTACATGTATAATCCTATGCTTCCTTATGCTAGTTTATATTTTCTTATATATTTATAGTTAAAAAAATACGCAATGTGATTTTAGAACATGATAATATCTATTTTCCTATGGAGGAATCATGTCTCTCATTGACATATTACAAGTTCTATTTCAACATGACTTTATCATAAAATGGCCATGGGGAAATGACTTTCGTAATTCATTCTACATTGTACTTATTATACATGTATCACTTTGGCATGCCATATTACTTGCATGACTTGAATTATTACATTATTTGGGACTATTTTGTCTTCATCACTCTTTATATATTTCTATTTCTTGATTTTCATACAGATTATTCACTTGACTATATATTTCACTTCAGTGTATATGACACATATTTACTTTGAAGTCATTATACCCTTGTATTATTTTGATATACAATTTCACTATATATTCTTAGCTTCAAACTCTATATTGATGTATGATTGTTATCATTTATATATTTGGATTTCTTTAAGCATTTTCAAATTTGGGGGTAAGAGTTATTCCCTATGTACATTAGTATCCTCAAATTATGATTTAGTTTCTATTTAGTCATGATATATTGATTTTATTATATACTTTAGGACCTATATTACATATTTGTCTTGCACCATTTCATATATCATGATAATCATTACAATATACCTACACTATATCATTTTATGCTCATCATGTTTGACATCTACATAGCCCATGTTTTGCCCACCTAGGGGCCAAAACATATCAACATTAAAATAAATTCAAAATTAAAAAAAATTTATGAAAAATTTAAAAATTCAAAAACATTTAAAAAAATTCAAATATTTGAAAACATTTATTTTTTTCCAAATATCCAAAAACATTGTAAAATTTAAAATTTCAAAAAAAAAATGGTAAAAATCCAAAATTCAAAAACATGGGAAAGAATAAAAATTAATAAGAATACATATGATATAAATTTTCATTAATCATGGTTTGCACATATGATTTTCATGGTATTATTTTGTGTAAGTGCTATGCAAATTCACAAGTTACATGATATTAGATTTCACACTATTTACCTACATCTTAGAGGGGTTAATTTTAGAGGCACCATGTCTTAGCTTTGGGCCATTTCCATTTCAACATATTCTTACATAATAATATAAATGATTTATTTTCATTTATCACGTTTGATCTAGATTAATACATCTTATATTAGTATCTTATATGTTTCTTATCACATGGATATTCTATATTAATATTGTTACACATTCACTATTTATGTATGAATGATTGATTTTGTTTACATGTATTTTCTTGTTTTTTCATCCTTGTTCATATATGATCCACTTATCATCATTTATTGTGTGATTCAAGTCTTGGAATGTTTTTTTACACTAACTTGAGTATGGTCACTAATATTGTGTGGTCCTAACTTGAATGCACTATATTAATACTCTATAATTTTAACTATGATGTTTATCTTGCATATTTTAGTATTAGCTAGGTGATGCCTATGATTTGATGGTTTTGACCATATATATATGGTATAATTCTACTTGTGTGTGTTCTCATTGCTTTATCTAGCCTAGTTAGGGGATTGTTTGTGACATTTTGGGACATAATTATTGCTTCCAATTATTCATTGTCAAAGGAGGCATCATTATGTATAGTATTTTATTTTATATTTTACTATCTATGATTACTTTATATCCTAAACTATATTTACATGATTATATATGCAATAACTAGAAGAAAAATTCAACTTTAAAATATGAAAAACTTTTCAAAACATTACGATTGTGATAAAAATCAAATGACATATGTTCCTAGGATTATAACTTATATCGACTAATTTGTTTTTCCTAGCATGTGTTCTATTCAAAAGTTTTTTTAATCATTAAAATAGGGCTGATAGGTTCCCTCACCCCTTCCATTTATAAGATAGTAAATTTACATAAAACTTTTATTAGAGCTAAAAAAATATATATTAGCAATAAGAAATATTTATGTTAAAACCAACATACCTAAAAATTAAGAGTCAAGTTATTCTAAATAAATACATAATTTCTCAAAAACAATTTACATTGATATAAGTCAAATATGTTATATAGTTGAGCCATGTGACATTGAACATAAAAATACAAAATAAAATGGAGTCCTCCCCTTTTCTAGTAGTGATGAAGACAAGGTACAAAAGATAATACCAATGCATATGAATAATTCATAAAAAAAGAAACATGATCCCAATCTATCTTAAATATGGAAATGTTTAATTACAAATATTATAAATAATAATTTATTTTTTATACATAATTGTAAAATCACATCAATTTTTTTCTGGGCATTCCATAAGGGAGAGAAATCCCATATTTTTGTCAACCTATTTCCACTTGATAATTTCATCATGTCCATTCAAAGGATAAATAAGCCTACAATATATAATTTGGAACCACAAAAGAAAGAATTAAAATTTTATTCTAATCCAATTCTTAAAATAATTAGGTACCCCATGACAATAAAATATCCTATGAGCAAAAGAATTTAACAGAGTAGGTAGGGATCAAGGCTCCTTCATCCCAATTATTGCTGGAAAAACTGACCATATATTTGAATAATTGTCATATAATTTATTTATAAATGTAATTAATTTTTTTTTTAATCACTTACCTCTTACCCCACAAAACTAAATGTATAAAAGATTCATTCTTCATGTCTTCCTTTACCCCTCAATGAATTCAAGATATCTACCATGTTCCCCTCAAACCATTAATGGGAATGAGTATTAAAAATATTCATATGCAGTCCTTTCCTATGCACATGATATTTCACTAAAGATATATGATATTAAAACTATTATATGCACCTTTGCAACTAGTGTGTTTGGATTCTAGGAAGAAAACATAGGCAAAACCATATTGTGAAGATATGATTCACATATTAAGTTTTTATCTTTTTTTGAAGATATCTTAAAAAAATTAAGTCAAAATTATAATTTAATTTACAATAGATATATTTAGCATAAATTTTGTCCACTTTTTTTAAAAACCATTGCATAAACTTACAGAGGGGTTATATGATGATTTTTTTTAGAAATAATGTTTCCTACCAAGCTAAGAGATATTATAAGATGATCTACCTTTTAATTTTTATCCTCATTTTCAAATTATTTTAATTTTATCTTCATTCAAATTATTATTTATATGATTAATAATATCCACCTATTCTTCATACTAAAATGATTTCTTCAAGGATAAAATTGGATGAAGAAAAATTGGTTACCTAAATAAACTCAATTCTCAAATTTTCTTTTTCCTACCTAAGAATACTTTTGTTAATTGAAATACATTTCTTCATAACAAAATATAAAGTTAAATTATGTTCTTTAAAATTTCTAAATTCATCAAAACCTAAATCTTCATAATAACAAGCTTTTAAAATTTTATCAAAAAAATTATCTCCTTCTTCCAGACCTAATAAATGAGAGCTTTTAATAGAATCATCATCTATCACTACTTCCTTTCCTTCCATTTACCCTATGAATATATTAAGTTTATTTTTATATCTGTAGAAAATAATATAGGGGTAGAAGTGAGAAGAAAAGAACAAGCATAAAATATCTTCCTTAAATTATGTTTATATTTTTTCAATAAGAAATATAGTATAATAAATATAATGAGGTTTTAATGGAAAAGGGATTTGTAATTTTTATTTTAAACTTGAAGTGTATTTAATAACCTTAATTATTTCTCCAAGAACAATTTTTTTTAATTTGTAATGAGTACTCTTTATTTTCATAACATATCAAATTTATTTAGACCGTAATAATCCCATAACCTTTGATAATGTAACTTTATTAACCCTAATTTATAAGTCTCTCACATTTAAAACTCCATTGGTTATATAATTTGAAAATTCAAAAGACCATTTCATCATTTTTGTTCACATAACTATTTAAAAAATGTTACCCATTTTATCTTACAAAATATTTCATAAAATTTTTGGTCATTTTTTATGGCATAATGAGATGGGTTCAAAACTCTTAATCCCCCCTCAATTGTACCACATCAATAAATGCTTCAACCTTAATAAAAAATGGAGAAATAAATATGATATGATAGATGACAAAAAGATCAATAAAAATTTGAATAAAAATAATAATTAATTGTTGTCACTTATTTTAGAATGTAACCAAAAATGCACTTTTCTAATGCCATGTCATGATTTGGAACTTTGAAAAAAAGCATTGAGATCATATTAATTGTCATTCTACAATTTTTTTCAAAATAAATCGGTGTAATATCCATTGCCTTTAACCACCTTAACTTTTAATAATTCGAGTTAAAAGTCAGATGAAGAAACAATTTTATACCCATGATGTCATCCTCCATAACTATGATTCCTTTAATGAGTAGTATGTGAAGAAATAATTCTTTCCGTAGCTTTGGTATAACATCTAAACCTCATACTCTGAGTTTAAAATATAAACTAAATAATGAGCCTCAAAAAATACAAGTGTCATTAAGGATACTTCCACCTCAAACAAAGTGAAATGCCGTCCCCCAAGCCTATATTGGTATAGGTTCAAAAGACGAATTAGGCTTACAAGGTAGAAGGATATTCCACCTTATGTAGGTCCAATTATTTTTAACCTTTACCAATATTTGAATGGGAAATAATATTGAGCATTTCATTGTAATCATAGAAGTTATCTTTTATAAAAATTGTAAAATGAAATTTGTTTTTTTTGGCTTGGATAAAAAAATATACATTTAATTTTGTTATCATTTTAAAATTTGTGATATAAATACAAAAAAAGGTTAATTAATATTCATCTAGTAATTACCAAACAATTACTAATTGAATATCACTAAATAGTTTGTAAAATTGATTTATATTATTCTATTCTTCCCTTTTTCTTAATTAATCATAATTTTATTATCGGTCTAAAGCATTCAAAGAATATCATGTAATTAGTATTTATCAAGTTTAAAGCTAGATCATTATATGCAATCACATATATCATATTACGCCATTATTCACACACAAGCCCACATAAAGAGGAGAACTACATCAATCTGATGGCATATTTGGATTATATAGTTATGTAGGTAATGCTCATTAATATAATGATCTTTGATGTCATCTTGGATTCATTTGAGCCAACTAACTCTTGTTCTTATAAGGTGGCATGCCCAAATTAGAGGATATAGGGTTTTGACCAAAAGATTAATATCTAGGGAATATGCATGTGATCCAAATAGATAATATACAAGGTAAAAAAAGAACCCTAACAGACATAGGATGAATTTATATAAAAATACATGTAATTCACTATGTATATAAACATCTATGCTAATGTCCATATTTCAACGATAGATTTCAAGCTCACAAAACTAATTTCCACAATGTAACAAATCCTTGTAAAGCATCAACATGTCTTATTTCACACCTATATTATTCAAACCTATATGTGCATCAGTAAACAAGCTAAGTATTATCTCTTATTTATGGTTATGCATGCAAATTACTATTTTACATTTTACTTTCTATATTTAGTAAATCTATTTAATTTATCATTGTAAAAATATATTATGAATCAAAATTATTTAATTGGCCTATTTTTTAGAGTAGTTTTCTCATTATTTAATTAGGATAATCTTTCTTTAATACTTATTTATAAAAAGGGTTAAACATTAGGTGAACCCCATTGATGGATCATTTAGCCTGGGACACCACTCCTAGGCTCGATGTGAGTGCACTGAGCCTCTCTTAAAAAATAAACACAAAATTCTTCCCCCCAAGGCCTCTTTCACCAGGTCATGGCATAATAGATATCTCAACATATGTTGTGTTTATTGTTCTAGTTAAGGGGCCTTTTTGGTTTTATAAAAAGTTTAGATAAATGAAATATGGTGCAAGTCTTGTGGTTTGTTTCCTAGGAAATTAGTGTAGGTGAATTTAGCAAGAGAACATAATATATTTAAAACATGTCCATCACATATATAGATTCAAAAATGCATAAATAATGATAAAAAAGGGTTTACAATCAAAATTAAACTCATAATCATAGATTGCATTCATATTTAACATACATAGTCTAACAGAGTTATAAAAAAGAGAAAGAGACAAGGTAGGGGAAAGAGAAGATGAGCTCGATTTGTATAGGAGATAAATATGATTCTATTGAGTAGACGAGTCACTTGGAAACCTAATCTCTACATGGACATCATATCAAACTAGGAAAAAATATAGTGTAGGAGTATATGACTTAAGTTATATATGCAAAATAGGGAAATAGATCCATTGTATACATGTGCAAGAAATGAATATCAAGTCACAAAGCTTTCAGATAGAAGATAATTCATGAAGCATAAACTTGGGATTTATAAAAGATACTTAGGTGAATGAAAAAAATGACTTCAAATAGCATCATCTCATGCAAAAGGGAAAATATGATTATAAAGTAGGAAAATACAAAAAATGAAAATGGCATGTACCTTACTCTATCCTCTAATTCTAAATGGAGGGGTCCACAAAGTCACTCATCTAGCTATATATAATAATTTAGCTTTATTGACTAAAATGGGTGTTCCATCAAAAATTAGTTGAAGGTATTCATTGTGATTCACCCACCAAGGGGGGAATTTAAAGGAAGAGACGTATCCCCCATCACTAGAGGCTGAAAACATAAATTGCATTAGTTGGTTATTGGCAAATGCATCATGAACATTACACACCCTCTTTTCTGAGTTGGCAGTGATAAAATAACACCATAAAAACATGAAATTTTTTCACATCATGCACTCATATAAGTCAATATTTATACTATTGTGAAGAGGGAAGAATGAGATTTACATACCACAAGAAACATGCAAAATGGAGTAATGGTTTGAAAGTTATGGCCAAAATATTGACCAACACTTTACTTAAGTGTGAACCACTCTATGGGTGTAATTATTCCATGTATTTGGGCACATGTTTTAGGATGCATTAAGTGGTGATGGCCATTTTTTTATTTTAGTGAATTAATTTTCCCCAAATGGGTGCATCTTATATCCCACCTAATCCTATAAAAATGAAATAATAAATGTCACATTTACTGAAAATAAGCAAAATTAAATTAAATGTGACATTTAAAATCAACATGCTTAAATCATGTCTGTTTATTAAGTTTAAAGGTGGGGATTTTTTTAATATGTTATCCAAACCCTAGGAGTACAAACGAAAAAAATCTAAAGGACTAACAAGCCCTCAAGAAAAATAGATCAAAAAGACACAAAAATAGCTAAAATGCTACCAAAATACATCCCCAAATCAGTATAAGTAATGCCAAAAACAAAAAGTAGCTAGATGATAAATAAAATAATTCTACATATCCAAGTTTATATCAACATCATCCCAATATATTTTCATATATTTAAGGTTTGATTCAATCTGAAGATGCAAATTTTCCTTATCAATGTCTTTGAAACATTCACTACATTGAATGCTTTTTCCCTTGCCCTTGGAAGATGTCCTTATTTCAAATAATTCCCCCATGTATGATCTTATGTTTTAAACATTCTAAATTCCTTCATGTATAGCCTCCTTACTATAATTGACCAAAAAACTGATGTTATTTGAAAGTTTGCCATTTTCATATTCAAGAACAATAACCCTATCTTTGAGCCCTTGAAATTGTAGATTGTGATCATTGTCAAGGTATTTCTATGTTAGTTTATCATTATCCTACTGAAAATTTTTCACTTTTCCTTTTAGATTAGACAATTTCCTCATAAACCACCTCATTATCAACTTTTTTAAGTTAATTTATTCTTTAATTTTATCAGTAATTTGTTTACCTTTTAGAGAGTCAACCAAGACATTGAAATTTTCATTCGGGTCATGATCTTGGCTACCTAGAAATTCCCCCTCTTTCTTCTTAAGACCATCCCTTGATTTCCTCTTACCTAAGTTAGTTTTCTTAGTTGGAAAAACAATGTTATCCTTTTTAGACCCCTTTTGAGTATTGGTGTCTTCTTTACCTTCAGCCTCCTCCTCAACCATGATAAAATCCCTAGATGATTACCCTATTTTACTAGTGTTGGTAGCCTCATTACTATAAGTAGGTGGCTCTTTATCATCACTTATTAGTCATGTCTTAATGATTATGTCTTGATATTTTGGAGGGTTCTTAGCTACACTATGTTCTTTATCCTTTAAAGTAATAATTGGATATTTAATCCAAATTTTATTCACTTTCCTATCTTCATCTGTCCTTACATGTTCTTTATTTTATAAGATTTTGTAATTTCAAGGGTAATTTAATTCATCCCCTTAAAATATTTATTAATGAGAAAGATCACTCCTTCATGCTTAGGAACTATGTATTTACCATTTTTAACTTTTTCAATGGAGGTTTCCATATAAAATAGAATATAGAATAGGAGACTCAAGGGTATATCATGCCTAAAGTAATTAAAAAATACAAATAGAGACCAATGAATAACATTAAACCTACCTTCCAGAGATATGCACTACATGAGGTGGAAAGCTACATCTTCAAATGGTCTTGAAAAGGATTCATGATCAAACCCACTATAAAATACCTCCAATGTTTCTCTTTCTAAAAAGAAGCTATTTTTCTCATTATTGTAATCTCTACTTGTTTTATACACTTTAGTCACCTCCAACTCCATACTAGTTATGTGCACTATCAGTTCTTTAGAGATCTCTAGCAAAACTCCATTGATGTTCAAAGTTCTATTATCTTAGGAGTTTGAAAATAAGTTTGAGTCATGCCTATCATGAACTTATATTCTTTGCATGAAGTTTGCCATTCCACCTATCTAGAGTAAATCCAAAACTTCCTCATTATTTTTTACCTCCTCGGGCATTTTGGGTTCAATTCTATTAGGAATCCCCATGAGGAAAAAATTAATCTAGTTATAGCACTTCAATCTAAACTAGTGTTTTTTTCCTCCCCAAGTTCAAAATGATAGTACACCCTAGGTGTGTCATGTTCTCCCACTCAAATCCATCATTTAATTAAATCCAATATTGAGACATATTTAATCGACACTGTCTTCTCCCACATGAATCTAGATAGAAGTTTCTCTCTAGGTCCATTATAGAGGGCAAATGAAGTAAAATTAACAAAGAACGTTAACTAATCAAAGGGACATAACCATAAATTTACAATGAAATTTATTATAATAGTGGAGAAGTGCCCCACATTATCAAACATTTTGAAAATTAATAGATACTTCCTCATCAATCCTATGGCAAATATCTGGAGGTAATTCTTCTCTCATAGTCTAGTTAGAAAAACCCAAATATTTAACTCCCTTATTAGTGAACCAATCAACAACCTTGTTTCCTTCCCAATAGACAGGTTGTATGACCACTTATTTCCTAGATTATATAATATGAATAGACTCATCCACTACTTATTTTATGTTCTCACTAACTGAGTTTTTTTTAAAGACAATTTACTATATTCATTGAGTTTCCCTCGATGATGAGCTATTGAACGCCCAACTATTTAGCTAATTTTAACCCCCATAGGATAGCGAGGGATTTTTCCCAGTGATTTTTTTGATCTCCATATCACTAGTATAAAAAGACACAAACCTCCCTTGGTGATCCCCTGAAATACCTCCTCCTCTTGAGGGTCTAGGGTTCCCTTTGGATGCCCTATCAAAGTTGAGCTTTAACCATCCAATAGGTGGAGGTTTCCATTTAGTCCTATTTGTTATTTCATCTCTCGGATCACTATTACCAATGCATAAATAATTAAATTTTCAATTTAAATTCAATTATTTTTTGTACATTTTCAAGAATTTTCCTTTTTCATTGGTCATAACATTAAAATTTTCCACAATAGCTTGAAATATCTTATTAGCAAGAGTCACACTTGTGCACTTTTTATTCCTAAAAATTCTATTGTTTCTTTCACCCCTGAATTCCCCCAAATGACATGAGAAAATGTGAACTCTAAGATTTGATTTAGAAGATCATTTTGAAAAGGACACTCCCAAGACTACCAAAATTCAAACACAGAACCAAAAAATACTCAAAGGACATTGAATTTGATAAGGAAGAATATCCAAACCTTATTAGTAAAAGGATAATCTACTAACAAATGAAAGAATGTTTCATTATAATTTTCACACAATGGGCACATGTTGATCAAAATAAAACCTCTTTTTCTTAAATTATCCATAGATAATATTTTGTTCTGAACATCAACCCACATAAAAAAAATTAACTTTGGGGATTAAATACTTGTCCCATAGCCTATCCCAGGTCACCTCATTCCTTAGAAAATTAGCCATCAAATTATACATAGATTTAACTCGATATTTTCCATTAATATAATCTTTCTAAACCAACTAATCTTCATTAATGTTTTCTAGCAGGTGATGGGTTCTCAACAAATTATTCAATTTTGACAAAATAATATTATCTTCTTGGTCTAAATTATCAATACTCAACCTTATCTAGCTTCTATTACCTTATGAAAGCTTCCAGTAATCATGGACCTTGATGCCATATTTATTTTGAATGTGATTTTTTATGCACTTCCATGGTTCTACGAAACTTAAAGGCTAGTCTAAAATCCATGTATCTTTCTAAAAATTGCCCTGTATACCATTTCCATGCTGCCATTTTGAGCTTGAGGATATTATATCTTTATTTAAATTAAAAAAATTCCATAAATAAAACCTCCCCAAAAAATTGTTCATATTTAAATATACACATAGGATTTCTACCTTCTAAGTATTTAAATCTTAAAATAGTAACCTAAGTATTATTAATTTTGATAAATATCCATATAAATTTGGAGAGGAGAGAATTGTTCATCCAATTTAATCTTCGAATGCTTAAACATTAGTATTTTTTTGCTATGAATTTTTTTCCCAAGCCAACAAATGAATTTGATTTCTCTCTTCTATGCCTATCCATAAAAATATACCTTTGGATTTTATTAAACTTGTCTTCTATGCTCTTATGCAAAATAAAAAGAGGAATAATATAGACTAAAAGACTTTGAAAACACTTTTGATAAGCAATAATTTTCCTGCTTGAGTTAGAATCTTCCCTTTCCATCTAGCACATTTTATTTGAAATCTATCTACCAACAAATTCTAAGATGTAATTGGGATATTATTACTAAAGAGAGGCATGCCCAGATATGATGGAGTATGTTTGATTTGACAACCCAAGATTTTTGCAATTTTGGTTTGTCTACCCAAAGGTGTATTGAAAAAGAAAACTGAACTCTTATAAAAATTTACCTTTTGGTTTAGAGATTCTTCATACATTGTTATCCCCTCGAGTAGGAAGAAACTTATAAATTTAGATTTTGAAAAAGTATTTCACACTAAAAATAATTATAATATTTTAAGATGATTTGTATAAAGCACATGAAAGCATATAAATCTTCATAGGGTGGTTGAGGGGAAACTAACTTTCCCATAAACCAAATTATTTACTAACAAAGTAAAAACTAACAACTTATTAAAATAATTAACTTTAGATCATAAATAATCCAACAAACTCCCCCTTATTTACTAACAAAGCAAAACCTAATAAATTATTAAAATAATTAACTTTGGATCACAAATAATCCAAAAAACTCCCCCTTGATCTAAATGGATATGAAATATCTGGAGCAATGACTCTGAAGTCATAAAAGGAACTTTATCATAACTATAATTGGTGTGCTATACCTTTAACACTGACCAACAACTGATGCTACTCCATAAAGAAGCCTACCCCTACAAGTTGTGGTAAAAATGGCTAATGAACAGATCAAACTCTGTTCATCCTTGGTGATCATCATACCCTACTATAGTAGAACATGATCAGGCATGTCTAACTACATTTACCCACATAAGATCCCACATAAGAACCCATATAAGTGACAAACCTGTACTCTATATGGCATATCTTCCTGATGCCCAATAAATGTTGATAACCTTTGCTCAACACTGATAGTGCTAGTAACCCCTATCAACTTGTACTATCACTGATGATTCATCAAAGTTTAATCAATGCCTAAATATTCTCCCCCTATTAGGCAAGAAGTGAGAAACTATGCATCAAGAGAAATAAAAACAACTAACTCTGTCTACTCCATGTCATGAATATTAGATATAGAAAGCAAAAAATGAGACTGAAAGTAAGAACACAAGTCAAAAAATTTCCATTCAAGTATTTAACCCAAACTCTAAGTAAATATCTAACTAGAGAGGGTAATTATCCTCTAGCCTCTAAGAATCCTCCAACCTCCAATTTGACACTTAAACTTTGTCAATTATAAAGACCCTGATAGAACTATAAAGGATGAGATGTTTGCTAATAACATAAGCATGAGGTGACATTGTGAAAATTTCATGTTGAAGATGTTAATTTCCATCAAAAATGCACATTTAAACATCATTTTAATATATTTATCATAAAACTTATATATAGAAGTATTAAATCACAAAATAAATCATTTTATTATGTCTAGAATGTTTTAAATACCTATGAATCGCTTAGTCACATGACCACCTTGTACAAAATATTGACTTATCAGAAAAAAAATTTACAATAAAAATTACTCAAAAGTTAAATGCAAAAAAATTTGTGAACAAATGGAAATTTGAAATCTTAACCTCTAGTTTTGAGAACGCCTTTCAAAATAAATGGTTTCCAATTCCACTATGCATCAAATCATGTTTTATTTGAAAACACTTTGGCTTTAAACCATCTTATAGTCAAATTACATGTTGCACATGCATGAGAACCAAATATATGACTCATTAATTTTATAATTTTATAATTTTTCATTTAAAACAACTCACCAAGATTCTAAGGAAATAATTTTAAATGATTGGAAATGTAGATGTAAATCTATTTTTCACTGGGATGTAAAATTATAACTTTCATTTTTATCTTGCCTGAAAAATAATCTTGTGAAGGGCCCCATGCGTCATTATGAAGAGAAGGAATTTAAGAAAACCTTATTCATAAGCTTACTGCACCATTGTCATGATGAGCAGGATGATTCCTTATCAAGTCTATAATATGGTTAGTCTATGTTTCTGTACCAGGTCTACAATGTGGCTATTCTGTGTTGCATCATGATAATAATTTAGTCCATATAGAAATATTTCAAAACTTTGTACTCTTTGCAAGAGTGGCATTAGTTTTTGGAAACTTACCAGATTACATAAAGTATCGTATAGGCTTATAAGGGTGCCATTTCACTTCAAACATATTACTATAGGAAAAAGACAAATAAACACATTTATCTGACCTAAATTTTAAAATAAAATAGTACTAGTGGTAAATATGGCCAATCTCTCAAGCGACACCAATCTTCATTTTTTTTATGTTCAACAAGATACTTAACAAGTGACCTCAAATGAGTTTATCTTCTCCTTAGTCCATTGAGAAAATTTCAAATAATCTCAATGATTTCCCTCCATTTAAGTTGTAAAGATTTAACTTAAGGAACATATATAAAAAATCTCTTTTTCCTTTTTCATATCAAGATTATTTGTCATATTTCCAATTCAATCCTTCATGATTTCCTTGAGCTCTGATACCACTGTTAGCCTCTTGAGTAGGAAGAAACTCAAAAATTTACATCTCAAACAAGTATTTCACACTAAAAATATATCATAATATTTTAAGATGATTTTTACAAAGCATGTGAAATCTTATAAATCTTCACGGGGTGGTTACAGGGAAACTAACTTTTCTCGTAAACCAACTTATTTACTAACAAAGAAAAAACTAAAAAAATATTAAAATAATTAACTTTGGATCATAAATAATCCAAAATACATAACCATTATTTATTTTAAAACTCTTTCTTCTTGAATGGACACATCTATCATACAAATGGTATCATCAACAAATTGTTGATGAGATATTGGATCCACATTTCTAGCTGGCTTAAAACCTTTTAACTCTTCAATTATCACCACATTTGAAATAAATATAATCAAATATTCAGCCATAATGATGAATATGAAGGGGGATAATGGATCCCCTTGTCTCACTCCTTTTCCACTTTTGAAAAAGCCTCAATCCACTCCATCAACTCAAACCAAATACATGCAAGTAGAGATACAAAACCTGATAATTTTCCTAAACTTGTCTTGGAAACCAAATTGACTCATGACTCTATCTAAGAAGCTCCAATATAATCTATCATAAGCCTTGGCCATGTCTAATTTTATCACCATTCTAACACAATGGTTTTTATCCATAAAACGTATTGAGTCATGAACAATAATAGTTTCATCTTGAATTTGTCTTCCCAAGATAAAAAACTCATTATTGAGCCTTAATAGTAACTTCCATAATTTATTTTAACCTTAAAGAAAACAAATTATTAATGATATTATAAATGGAGTTATACAAGTTGATTGGACATAAATCAGGAAAAGTTCACAACGCCCTCCTTCTTGGGGATTAATTTGTCTTCACATTTGAAATAAATTTGATCAAAGATTTAGCCATAATGATGAATATGAATGGGGATAATGGATCCCCTTGTCTCACTCCTTTTTCACTTTTGAAAAATCCTTAATCCACACCATTAACTTGAACTAAATACATGCAGGTAGAGATACAAAACCTAATAATTTTTCTAAACTTGTCTTGAAAAAAAAATTGACTCATGACTCTATCTAAGAAGCTCCAATATAATCTATCATAAGCCTTGGCCATGTCTAATTTTATCACCATTATAGCACAATGGTTTTTATCCATAGAATTTATTGATTCATGAACAATAATAATTTCATCTTGAATTTGTCTTCTCAGGATAAAAAACTCATTGTTGAGCCTTAATAATAACTTCCATAATTTATTTTAACCTTAAGGAAAACAACTTAGTAATGATATTATAAATGGATTTATACAAGTTTATTGGACATAAATAGAAAAGGACTGTGTGATTAATTTATTTTAACATCTTAGTAGAATCAATAAATTCATTAACTATATCTACCATATCATCTCCAATGATATCCCAAAACTTATAAAAAAAGGCTATTGGAAATCCATCTGTTTTATCTAGGTTCATTTTGAAAATGATGAATTTTAGATCTTTATTATATGTGGCTATAATAAGAGATGAATTATGTTCTTGGGTAACCAATTCTAGAATAACATGTAAAATTTCTTGTTCAAATCTGATATTTTATTTGAAATCATTCTTAAACAATTTTTTGAAGAAACTTACACTCTCATAGTTAATGAAATCTCTCTCAGAAGTAATTTTATGATCTCTATGTTTCAAGGTGGAAAAATGGAAAAAATAGGATTTCCTATCCCCCTCCTTGAGCCATCTATTTCTTGATTTTTGTCTCCATAGACTCTCTTCTCTTTCACCTAAGTGTGATACTTGCAAAGAAGTTGTTTTTACTTATTTTGAGTGTCAATATCATACCTATTTCTTTCTAATTTAGACTCAATCATATAAATTTAAATTTTAGAGTTTTTTTCTAAATAATAACATTACCAAATACCTATTTATTCCATTGTCTGATTTTTAACTTGACATTCTTTATTTTTCAACCAACCAGTATATGGTGGAGCCATTTACACTTGAGAACCACCATTCTAGCACTCTGTCATGAGTTTATGGATGGGTAAACCACATATGCTCCACTCTAAATGGATATCTATTCTCTTTAACAAAATTTTCCACTATATTTAGTTGTAATGGGTTATGGCCTGAACCTACTTGAGGTAAAGCCTTTAGCATAAAATCTTTTTGTGCCAACTAATCCATAGAAGTGAAAAATCTATCCAATCTACATTGAATTAAATTTTATCCCAACCTACTATTACTCCAAGTATATTTATAACCTTTTAATTCCACTTCTATTAATCCAATGTCTATAATGAGTGAAGAAAAATCCTCCATAATATCTAAAATTAATTATTTTCCTCCTTTTTTTATCCCCAAGATGTAATGGAGAATTAAAATATCTTGCCATAATCCAAGAGAAATCCTTATAAGTGTTTCTAAAAAATCTTAAATTGTCCCAAAATTTTCTACAGGTAGCAATTGAATTAGGTGCATAAAGTTTGAAAAAATCCATTATTTGCCATCTATTGGATTTGTTAAGAGAACCACTACATGATTTGAAGATTTGAAAACATGTTCTCCAACCAACTTGTTATTTTCCCAAAAAATAATGAGACCCCATAAATCACCCATCAAACTAGAACAATTTTCACTTGCTTCCTTCCAATATGCATTTTTATGGTTCTAAAAAAAAGCTTTATCTATTTTTTATTTTTGAATTGCCAAAATTGAAGGTTTGTGACTTTTTATAAATTCTTTAAACACTTTTTGTTTTGAGGAACTATACATTCCTATAATATTCTAAGAATAAATCAACATAATTAACTAAAAGTATAAGGATTAACTCCCTTGAATAGAAGAGTGGATTGAAGTCCATCTGTTATTTCCACCTCTATGATCTTTTTGAAAATTTCTTTTCTAGCTGCCCATGTTTTGAAGGCATATGGTAAGCTGACCCTTTGTTTCCTCTTCTAGTGGTGATAGAATAAGAGAACTTAGTTTTGATGTTGTGTTTGGGATTTACAAGAATATATTGTGAATCTACCTCTCCTTGTTGTGAATCTTTTGGGGAAGAATCTACCAGTCTATTTAATACTTTTGCTCTTTGAATTTGTCCTAAAATATTCTTATGTGGTTCATTATCATTGTAAAAATTTTCCTGATTATTTTGTAGTTGTGTTAGGATTTCAAATTGATTTGGATATTTTTAAAAATATTGATTTAGCCTTGACTCTGACCTATTTTATATTTTAAAAATTATTGAATCTATCTCCTTATCTATTGATAATTGATTCAACGGACTAAGCATCTAGTTTGGTTATTTTGTGTTAACTACCTTTATTTGCTTATCATTTTCTACTTCTACCTTCTTAACTTCTTCCTAGAATACCTCTTCTAAGTTAATTTATTCATCTAGTGATACCTCTTTACCTTTATGATTTTCCATTTCTACTGTAACTTTTGAATTTAGGTATTTTTATATTTCCTTGAAAGATACTCCTTTTCTATGTCAAGAAGGTTTGAGTTGAGCTGATTTGTGTTAAGGAGCTATGCAATAAACCTTTGATGAATGCCCTAACTTATGGAAATTTTTACAGAGAAATACCAACTTTTCAAACTTTATTTTTTGATTATAAACCCCAAAAGGGGTGTGCAAAAACATCGATGAAGGAAGTTATTGATTTATGAAGGTATTTACAAATAATCAAGCATACATAAGTCTGGTTCTATATGTTGTTACTAAATCAAAGACAATCAAATATCTAAACATCTTAGCAATTCTAGTAAAGAGATGTTCCTCCCAAAGTTCAACTAGGAGTCTAGGGAGATGCACCCAAATGGGCATTAAATTAATGTTTTCTATTTCCAAGTTAAAACCTAGATGTCATTTTTTAAAAAAGAGTCCTAATTAACTACAGACCTCCTAGTAAAATATGATCGCAATCCTCTAGGTTGTTGATTCTGATCATTACAAAACCCATTAATTATTGTAGGGATTTCTGTAAGACCTTTGGGTTTCCATTTTTTCATGGTCCATGTCTAAAAGTGTCAATATTTGGTTTAACACCCATAAATTTTCCCACCCGCATTTGTTCCATTCTAGAAGAGGCTTAGTTTATGAGTAATGATGAGACTTTTGTGTGAAATGTTTTTCATGCTTAATATTCTCAAGTTGCTATGAATGTAGTATTTCTTTCTTCTTATGCACCCCTTTGAGTTTAGATCACCAAGAAACCTTACTTGTCTCCTCTTTGGGGTCCTCTTTATCAGATATATTAGGTTTCCTTCCAATATTCCTTTTGTCTATAATCTATCACTATCTTTTATTGCATCCCTACTTTCATACATCTTGGACCCCTCCATATCCCTATCTCCTTTCTCCCTTTCTGATGAAAAATTTGAAATATCACCTTCTCAACTATCATTTCTCTATCACCACTACATCCCCATCTACTATCTTTTATGCTTAAATCATGCTATGATAGGTTTCAAAATTTAATTTTTTAAAAAGAAATCACAAAGTTAGTAATGCCAACATCTTGACACAATTGATATCTAAGAAAATGCAGTTCTAGTGTGAGTGTTATGACTAGAAATATGTTTCCATATATTTCAGTGTTGAATGCAAAATTTTGAATAAAAAAATAATTTATTAAAAAATTAATAAATAAAAATTTTAAATCATTTAATTATTTTGTGCTTAGTATGCACACCCAAGAGAAATTTTAAACATGCTTTATATTATCACGTATTATCTTTACTTATCTTCATGATTTTCTTGCTCAAACTCTCATGCTAGACTTTTGTGCCCATAATTTCATGCTAGAATTTCATGCAATGACTTTCTCACTAAACTTATGTGCCAAAATTTTGTTCCTAAATTATGTTCTTGAATTTTGTGCTAAATTATTTTGTTTGATTTTTATGTCCAACTCATGTGCCAAACTTTGTGCCCAAATATTTTTCTAGACTTTCAGGCCCTACTCTTGTGCCAAAAATTTGTGTCAGACTTTCATGCCCAACTTTCATACCAAGACTCTTGTGCTAGACTCTCATGCTAAAATTTCATGCTAGGATCTTGTACCATACTTTCAAGCCACTCTCATGCTACACTTTTATGCCAATACTTACTCCTACAAAATGGAGGTCTAGAAAAATACATTTTTTGGAGAAGTTCTATATATGAAAGTTTATCCAACTAACTCATCATATGAAAACAAATTCTATATAAGATCCCAAAAGTGAATGCAAACCAAGATATGTAAAAATGATGACCAGACACATGAAAAAACAACTAACCATTTAATATCAAGGTAAGACCCAACTAGAATACAAGTGAGATTAGAACCAAATCAAAAAGAGATACCCTAATTTTGACATAAATTAGGGCATGTTGTAAAAGTAACAACAAATTGATAATCTACTGGAAATTACTCTTGAGTATTTTAAAATTAAATAAACATTTCTATGAACCTAAAATATTTAGTTAAAATAATGCATAGAATATGAACATATTCATGAAATGTTAATATAAGAATTTTTTAAAGAAAAAACTTATATTCACATTGTCCAACATGTGCACATGTATTAATTGCCTTTCATGGACTTCACATAGACTATTTATTATTGACACATTTTTCCACCATTAGTTAAGGTTGTTTATGTTTAGATTTTTAGGAAGACTCCATTCATGGATATAAGATTAAATAATATTTGAAAAACATATTAAAATTCCCAAAAATCTAAAACCATGCTCAGGAATATCTCACAGGTTCAAATTTTGGCAAAAGTTTCTTCTATTCCTTTGGCAAGCTAGTAAGGATAATTTTTAGATGTTTGTTCCATGAAGGATAAAAATATTTGGTTAAAATTGTATTAGATTCAAATTTGGGACCCTATTCACTCAATATTACATGAATTAGTTGTAGGTTACATGGGCTTAACTTTATGAACAATCATTATGAAGGAAAGGTGTTCTAAAACCCTTTTAAAACCCCAATAATTGATTTTAGGAGATGTGATTGCATTTATGAGTTCCTTGTTACAAATTAAAATTTGTGTGAGAAATAATAAAAAATAAATAATATTACTACACATTCCTTAATCAAAATTGCAATGCAAAAAAATGGATAAATGTAAAGGTACAGTTTGTAGGGTTTCAAGTATGTAAGAGAGACAACTAGAAAAGACATTTTTTGATAGATTTAAGACATTATTTAGGAATATACAATGTTTTAAATTATTATATGGGATGTTAAAGGTCATAATTAAAAAATTTAGGTATTTATACCTCATAAAGCTCACTAAAAATCTAAAACTTAGACCTATAGGCATTTAGAAATGAAATTGTGCAAGTTAGAAACACTAAAAAGTGTCTATTTTGAATTTTATTAAATGAAATAACTTTAAATTTTAAATGGAGGTATTTTTTTTGTGTTTTACAATTTTTAAATTTTTTTATGTCATTAATATACCTTATGAGAGATAAAATGGTGAAACATAGGTTTGTTCATGAAGGAAATCAGGGCTTTTCACAATTTTGCTCATAAATGGAGTTAGAAATGAGTGTTTTAGATCCTTTAAAAGGAAAAAAATGATTTGATACAATGTATAAATCATGTAAAATTATGAATCCATTATTATACAATGAAAAACAATTCAAAATATGCTTAGATCAAAGAAAAACATCTCTAGGTTACCTTGCGGGCAGTAAGCAGACATATTTTTGTGAATTTTTGTTTGAGAGTTTGGTGAATTTTTTTTAAGATTTTAAAAAATTTATAGTTATTAAATATTTATACCTAGAAAATAATCATATTATTAGTGTATAGTGAGGTATATAACTCATTTTAGACCCCCAAATCTAAATTAATGTTTTTTGAGGCCTAGAGAGCACAAAAGGGCATTTTTTGAAGTTCTATGTGGAATTTAGAGTTAAAAATTTGTTTGAAGGTCTATGATACCATGGTTATATTTTTAAATAATTAAAATTCATCAAGTTACAATATCTCATGGTGCATTCAACAAGCTTTCAAGTTGGAGAAGATGAACATATCTAAGAAGGACCACTATGGAGAGCTGTGATTGTCATCATCAAATACAATATTAGAAAGGATATTTCATGAGGGAGTTTTAAAAAAGATAAAAATCATATCCATCTCCTTTTATTAAACCTTTTAGGAAGAAGACAATTCACAATCTCAATAAATACATTATGCTTTCAATAACCTTACCTAGTCAAACACGTGTGCTTGTAGTTATCTAGAGATCAAGAAAGGGTTAAGTGTTTGTTTTAAAATTAAATTAAGGTTTTAATTAGTATAAAATATCATGAAATATATATCTCTCCTTATATTCCCCTCTTGGATCTAATTTTATAAAAATTAAGTCAAACTTCAAGATGATTCAAGAAGCCTTAAATCAACCCTAAAAAGGTGGAGATGAAACATGCAAGAATGGAGAAGTTTAGTTGAAGTCTTGATCAAGTAAATCATAAATATTTTCATGGATGAGACTATTTAAACAAAAAACATGAAATATATCTCCTACTATTCCACCTTAGAGCAATTTGAGGAGGCTGAAAGAGAGAAACATGCATGTCAGATACAAGCAAGATAGATGAAGTCAAACTTCAAGATAAAAGCAAGATAGTTGAAGTCAAACTCTAAGATGCAATTAAAATAACTAAATTAAATAACTAGAGAGATGAAAATTATCAAGGAGATTTAACAAGATGTTCATAAGGATTTAATTGAAGATGGTCAATATCTCTTTAAGATTGAAGAACATCAAAGTATGTATGATACCTTTGAATTTTTAAAAATATTCAAACAAACTTATCTCTCTCTATCCTACATCATATTCCAAGAAGAAAATTTAAAACTCAATATGTACTATGTATGAAGTTATAAGTTTGGTGTTTGAGTTCAAGGTTGAGTTGGAATTGAGTTGAAGTAGGAGTGAGGTTGAGTTAGCATGAAGACTCATTACTAGTTTGGGGTTGTTTTGTCTCCTCTATATTTTCTTCCTTTTCTATATGTATATTCATTTTTTAGAGAAGATTATTACATTATGATTTTTTACATATATAAAATCTACAAAAATTTATACTACATCACCTTTGAATCAATAATAAACTAATTTTTCCTCCATTTTCAGGTTGTTCATGAAGTGTGTGTCTCATGTTCATTTATATAACTTAGTGAATGTTTGATTTTCTTATGTTTATGTATAAATATTTCACCTTTATGTAGTAAATTATAAATATTTCAGGTCATATAAAGTGTCTAAGTTTGATTTCTACCTAATTTAGAAGTGAATTTGACCAATGCTCATTCCTTCCAAGCTAGTGTGAGTGTTTGTCAAGACTTTTATATGAAATACTGATGTAAGAGCCATTGTATGAAAATGAAGTGAATGTGTGAAACTTATTTATCTTTAAAAATGTGTCAAGTATAGGAATAATTAACCTTAACATTTGTGCATCAACCCAAATTTTTAGTTTTTATGTTCAATTTCATCTTGAGTATTGCTCCTTTTACCTTCTTCCTAGTCAACAAATAACCAAATTATAGAGTTTAGAGAGAAGTAGGTGAGTGTCCCAAATGGAAAAAACCCTTCATATATAAATTATCTACATTATAAGGTCACCCACACCTTGGAGAGTTTCCATTGTGTCAATATAATTGATAAAAATCACACATTCTTGTGAGGGTGCACTTCTGGTGTTAACAGTTTTTGGCATGCCTGATGGGACACAAATTAAAGTTGAAAAAAGACATTTGTAATAAAAAGAAGTACCATTTTCATGCCTAAGATAAATACAAGGTCTACAATTATAGGTATAACATTTGAGTTTTCTAAACTATCTAATCATTCAAATAGAATAAGGTTGTTAAGAATAAGTTCATAGCCTATAAGGTTATTTTAATCACTAAATCAACTTATTGTACAAATCAATGTAATTTCAAATATCATTATCAATATGGATATCTCTAATAATAAACTATTTATTCCTTTCAATGATTTAATCCCTCTTAATTTTTTCCAATATGATTATATTCAAACCTGAACTCTCAAAATCTTACAATATTTATAGGTGAAGATCAAACTACACCCATAGAGAAAATGAAAGATGTAGCCAACTTGTGTTCATTACACCATGTTACTTAAGAGAATATTTCCATACTTGATTTATAATTAAAGGAAAAGGCATTGAAATGGTATATTAACCTTACCTTGAGCTCCATTGCCTCATGTGATGATTTAGGTGCAGTATTCTATAGATAATTTGAAGATAAATTAGACCATTTAACACTTGTTGATAAACTCACTATCATCAAGAGAGGAACACATGAATTTATGATTGATTTAAATATTATATTTTAGAAAACATGGAACAAAATACCTCCCATGATAAGACCATCTCATGATTATGTTTTCTTATACTTTTGAGAACCTTGAATTATGATATTTTAGTTATTATTCAATCCATGGGTGGTAAAACACTCCTAAATGCCTATGAGGTTACCATTATAGATGAAAATAGTTTAATTCAAGATGTTAAACTTATACCTAGGCTTATAATGCCATTTTTTTTAGAAACACAACTTATTCCACCTTCCCAAGCTCCATAAAAAGCCCAAATTCCATCCCCTCAAAGTCAGTCTAGTGAGCTTGGTGAACTAAAAGGTATGTTACAATATTTTGGTAATGAAATAGTTCAACTAAAGAGGACATAATATCAAGCCAATAGGTCATATCAAGCACCAAATCAACCCACATATCATCAATATAGAGAGTAAAGACCTCCCTACCAAGGATTTAGATATAATATGCCTCTATACCAAGCTCAAGGAGTTATTACACTAGCCAAAGTATATGATACAGTTAATCCCAATACTCCCTCCATAACCAAGGCCCTTGTATGAGTATAAAGTAATTTAATACAAGATTCTAGTTGGAAGATTTATAACACTAATGATGTGTAAAATCAAGATTTAGTAGCATAGAATATGTCAATTCCTCAAATGTCACATGAGGAAGCCTTTATTAAAGAAAGAAAACACAAAGAATCTATGATGAAATAAGGGGAAGTGAATCATGGAAAAGTAAAACTGGATATAACCTTGTGATTTGATAAGTTGATGATCATGTGGTAGTAAATTAGATTGGTAAGCCTATAAAATCAAACAACTTTGTTGTAACCATTAGAAGAGCCAAGAAAAGGGCTATAGATGAGATCTAAGAGGTAAGAAATGATTAAAATGTTCCTAATATGGTTTCTAAAGGTACTAATGATCAGATTATTTCCCCTTTAGCTCAAAAAAACATGTTGAAGTAAGCAAGGATCACTAAGTGCCTCGAGTACAAGAGTGTCCTATTGCTCCAAAGATGCAACCAAATATTGGAGGCTCATCCTTAAACATAGTAAATCATATGAATAAAGATAACATTAACATGACTATGTGGGGTTCATTAGAAATCCCAGGATAAAAGGATACCCTTATCTATGAGCTTTCAAGCTTTAGCTTGTCTAAAAAACCAATAGAGAAGGAAAGTGTGGTTCTAAAAAATTCAGATCAAAAATAAAAAAAACAAGAAAAACATGTATATAAAGAGGTAAATTTCACTAAATATGATGCAAACCAAGTAAGAAACGTCCTTTCTATCTTTGCTTGATTATTGATAACACACTAGTTCATAATTTCATGCTTGAAAATGGAGTAAGTATCACAATAATGATAAAATATATCTCCAACCAAGACAATGGGTATATTCAAGAACATGAAATTAACACTTCATGTATTCCCAAATGTGACTATTCAACAAGATGTGGTAATGGTGGATCTTCCTCTATACTTTGTTATGTGCTTATCACATGACTTAACTTATAAAATAGGTGGGTATATTTCAAATAATTAGACATACCTCATGTTTAGAAAAAGGTATGGAACAAAATTTACAATTCATTTAGAGTCTATTTCTTATTTTCATATAGAACCATACATGCCTAGTATTGTTAATACTAATTGTGTCATCTCGGATAAAGTAGAGAAAACTAGTGAAGATAAATCAAATTCATCTCTTGATGGTTTTCCTAATTTTTCTATTGATGAATGGGCTACTAATATTCATGATCATGATACCTACAAGATGATAGATGAAGAAGTACTTGGATTTTATTATTTACATGAGGATGGTGCACAAATTCTAGCTCTATATAAAGAAGGTGAGATTAATGATGGCTTATGTCAACTATAATTTGATGGATTATTTTGGTAATGAAATACTTGAGTTGAAGAGGCAATACTATAAATCTAATAGGCCATATCAAGCACCAAATAAACCCACATATAATCCATAAATAAAGTAAATACCTCCCTACCAAGGCTTTAAAAATAATAGGCCTCCATACCAAGCTCAAGGAATCATTACTCTATTCAAACCATATTCTGTAATTAATCACAATTTTAATTCCAAAACCAAGGCCCTTGTACTAGTACAAAATAATTTGATGCAAGATTTAATTTGATAGCCTTCTAACACTAATGATGTGCAAAATCAAGATTTAATAGTACAAAATACATCAATTCCTAAAATGACACAAGAGGAAACCTTTGTTTAAAAAGGAAAACATAATTAATCTATGATGAAAAAAGGGAAAGTGAATCATGGAAAAGTAAAATTAGATGCAACCTTGGTGAATAAGCAATTTGATGATCATGTGGTAGTAAATCAGATTGATGAGCCTAGAAAATTCAAACAATTTAATGAAGACATTACAAAAGTAAAAAGAAGGGATAAAAATGATATCTAAGAGGTAAACCATGATTAAGATGTTCCTTATATGGTTTATAAAGTTACTAATGATCATAATTTTACCCTTTTAGCTCATAAAAATCAACATGTTGAAGCAAGCAAGATTCACCAAGTACCTCAATTACAAGAGCATCCAATGGTATAACAAAAGAATCAAGAATCCTAATTAAACAAAGTAAATAAAATGAAGAAATATAACATTATCATGACCATGTGGAATTCATTGGAAATACCATGACAGAAGGATACCCTTATTCATGAGATTTCAAGTCTTAGCTTGTCTACAAAACCAACAAAGAAGAAACATGTGGTTCTAGTAAATTCAGATCAGAAAGAGAAGAAACAAGAAAAAAAAATATATAAAGGGGTAAAGGTCACTAAAAATGATGTAAAACCAATTAATACACATCATTTATATCTTTCCTTGATTGTTGATAACACACTAGTTCATAATTACATGGTTGACAATGGAGTAACACATTAATGCAAAAATAGATTACAAATATGTTGGATTTGGTGTATGAGACAAAAATTAAAGGTGTTTTTAAAATATATGAATATCCAACCAAGGGTATAATAAAAAAATCTAAAATTAACACTTCATGTATGCCCAGATGTGACTATTCAGTAAGATGTGGTAGTGGTGAATCTTCTTCCATACTTTTATATGTGTTTATCATGTGACTTCACTTCAAAAATAGGTGGGAATATTTTAGATGATTGGACATACCTCATGTTGAGAAAAATTTATGGAACAAAATTTATAATTCATTCAAAGCCTATTTCTCATTTTCATCTAGAACCATACATGCTAGTATTGTTGATACTAATCGCCTCATCTTAGATGAAGTAGAGAAAACTAGTGAAGCTAAAGCAAAATCATCTCTTGATGGTGTTAATAATTTATTTATTATTGAATGGGATAATAATATTCATGATCATGGCCCCTAAAAAATTATATATGAAGAAAGATTTAGAGTTTATTATTTACATGAGGATGGTGCACAAATTCTAGCTCTATATAAAGAAGGTGAGCTTAATAATGGCTTATGGCACTCTATTTTGATGGCTCAAAAAATAAATATAGTATAGGAGTTGGTATGATGCTCATTTCACATTCAAAACAAAGTTACTATGCTTCTATAATTGTTTTTTGGATGCTCTAATAATGTGGTAGAATATAAGGTTTTAGTTCATAGTTTGCAATGAGTTAAAAATATGGGAGCTAATCTCTTATATGCATTTAGAGTTAGTTAGAGTTTGGAATATCAAATAAGAGGGTTGAATGTATGTAAAAATAAAATTTTAAAATTATAAAAACATAGGGTATAATATATTCTAGAGGATTTTGATGCATTTGACATACATGTAGTGCCTAGAGAGAAATAAGCTTGTGGATAGGTTGGCTGTAATTGGATCCCAATTTAACATTCGAGCTGATGTAAAGAATGATAAAATGTATCCATAAATAAATATTATGGTAAGATTATCAATTAATAATAATAATAATATGATTTTTCAATTCTTTGAGGATGATGATCAAGTTATTTGTTTCCTATAAGCAGAGACTAAATTCTCTTCTAGAAATTAGTCAAAACTTTTGTAGTAGTATAGTGATAAAATAGTTCAGCTCATGTCTAAAAAGTTATCTAATAGTTTTATCACACATGAAAACATTTTTGGTAGGGATGATGAGGTAATAATGGAAAAATATTATCTATCTTTCAAAGAAGAACATTATGCAAGCATTGACATAGTCAATGGGAAAGCTCTCAAGCTTGGTAAAGTATGCTCTCAATATCAAAAAGAATATTTTGTTGAGTTACGTAGAGAGATTTATGATGTGTTTTCATGGGAGTACAACGATTTAAAATGTTTTGATCCTATATTGGATCAACAAAACATTTAATTAGAGGAATTTATAAAATCAGTGAGGCAAAGACAAAGGCCAATCAACCTAAAACTGGAACCTTTGATGAGAACAAAGCTTTACAAGTTGATTGGATCAACTATCATATTTCCCATCAAGCATTACACTTGGGTGGATAAATTTGTTCTAGTGAGAAATAATAATTGAGATATCATATTATGTGTGGAATTTCATGACTTAAACAAGGCCTTAGTTAAGGACCATTACCCCTTGCCATAAATGGAACAAATACTGCAGTTAGTGGTTGGTTTGGAAAGGTTTTCATTGATAGATAGTTATGGTGGGTATAACAAAATATTTATGAAAGAAAAGGGTCAGTTCAAAATAAAATTCACCACCAAGTGGGGAACCTTTTCATACCAAAAAATTCCATTTAGGTTGTCCAATGCAAGATCAACATTCCAAAGAGCCATATAAATGGCCTTTTAAGGTTTGATCAATATGTTTGTTCTTGTGTATTTGGATGATGTTACAATTTTTTCAAATAAAGTAAGTGATCACATGCTTCATCTTAGAGAGGTATTTGAGATATGTAGTAAATATGATATGTCACTTAATCCCAAGAAATGTGTATTTTTAGTGCATGAAGGTAAACTCCCTGGTTATGTTGTTTCTAAGCATGGTTTGAGTATTAATCCAGAAAGAATATAATTTATTCTTGCATTGTCTTTACCTAAGAATAAAAAAGAATTATAAAGTTTCCTTGGCAAGATTAAATTTATAAGAAGGTATATATCTAATTTTTCAAGATTGTCAAGGCCTCTTACAAGTATGCTCAAGAAAAATCAGAATTTTACTTGGACCAAGGAAGGAATGAAAAGTTTTAAAGAAATTATGAAAGCTATTACTAGTACTTCCAATTTTATCAATCCTAATTTTTTGAAGGATTTTATGTTGTATACATATACTAATGTTGATACAATTTATAGAATATTGACACAAAAAAATTAATAAGGTTTGGATAAGCTAATAGCATTTTTTAATCAAGGCTTGCAAGAGTATGAAACAAGGTACATATTTTTTGAGAAACATGTGATTTACATAATTAGATCTCTCAAAAAGTTTAGGCACTTACTATCTAACAATAAGATCCATGTGATGGTTGCCAATCCTAACATTAAAAAGTTCTTATTGAATAAGGACATAAGTGAAAAGAGATCAAGGGATAACAAGGGTCATGGAATATGATGCGGAAACAAAAGTAACCAAGATGACTAGAGGAAAAGGGTTGTGTGACCACTTGGATCAAGAATTTTAGGAAAGAAAAGAATTAGTTTTGGTCTTTAATGATGAAGCTATTTCAACCAATCATACACCTTCAAAAAGATAGTTTCAATATATGGTAAGGTATCTTTAGAGTGGTATGTGTCCTCTAAATTTAAGTGGTTTAAAGATAAGTTAATTTGGGCTGAAATATACAAATTTTATACTTGTTAATGGTGTGTTATTAAAAAAATATGTTAATGACATGTTGTTGAGATGCATAAAGCCAAGTCAAATTGAAATATTACTTAACTAATTTCATGATGGAAAAGGTGAAGGCCACTTTTTATCAAGGACAATAGCCATAAAAATAATTATGGGTGGATATTATTGTCTAAAAATATTCAGAAATTTTCATGCTTGGGTAAATAAGTGCAAGAAGTGTGAATTGTTTGCAAGAAGGAAAAAGTTTGTTACCTTACCTCTTCAACCTATTTTAGTAGATCAATCCTTTGTCCAATGGGGTTTGGATTTCATTGGGATAATCAATACACAATATATAATGGTATAAAAGAGATAATTACATGCACATATTACTTTAATATATGGGCAAAAGTAATGGTTTTTAAGGAATCAAATTAATCTAGCACCTTGGACTTCTATGAAGGTTTGATCACAAGGTTTGGTGTTCCTTCCACTATAATTTTAGATAATACTATGGAATTTGTAGGGGATAAAATAAGTCAATAGGATATATAAAATGGTGTGTATCTTATCACTTTTTCTAATTATTATCCATAAGGAAATGACCTTGTTCAGTCTAATAATAAAAACTTGTTGAAGATCATTACGAGAAGCATTGAAGACAATCAAAGGACATGGCATTTAAAGTTAAAATTGGATTTATGGGTTGATAGGATTACCTTTAAGAGGTCAATTTATAGTTAAATATAAAAGATAGTGTATGAGAGGGAAGCTAAATTTCCAATGTCACTTGAGCTCCTTGCTTTAGAGCTAATGCATCAGTTAGAATTATTGGAGAGTGAGCCTATGGAAGTGAGATATGCTAAACTTATGGAGTTAAAAGAAATTATAAATTAGTACATGTTAGATATGAAGATACATAAAGAAAAAGTGATTTTTTTTTAAATGTAAAATAATCATTAAGGAGATTCAAGGAAGGTGATTTGGTTCTCAAATGAGATGAGGATAGAGCAAAGCCAAGAAGACATACAAAGTTTGACTCACTTTGGAGTGGTCCTTACATGATCTCAAGATGAAAGCCTCACAACACCTTATAATTATCTAAGATATATGGTGAAGATATTAAAATAATAGTTAATGGGATTCATCTTAAGAATTTTTGGTGAATATATGTTCTTATTTGTACATAGTAGTTCTAGTTTTCACTTTTCTCTAAGTGTTATCTTGCATATTTTTTAGTTGATAGTTATTTTAGTTTTCAATTATCTAAGTGATTATGAACATGTTTTTTTATTTATTGAAGGGATTTTAAGTTTTAAATTTATTGATATTTTCATGAATCCATAGACCAATGGTTAAGGATACTAGTCTTGATTGTTTAGCAGGGAAACATCCTACTAGGGTCACCAACAATGTTGACAAATTTTACCACTATTGGTCAAGGTTGCTTATGTGTAGGTTCTTAAGAAGATTTAATTCATGGGTTTAAAATTAAATAATCTCTCAAAAACATCCTATAACCTATATCAAGACAAAACCATGCTTACGAATAGTTCATAAGTCTAAATTTTGGCAGGAGTTTCTTCTAGCAAGCTAGTTACAAGCTAGTACGGGAAATTTTTAGATGTTCATTCCATGAAGGATAAGAAGAGTTGGTTTTAATGGTATTAATGGAATATTGGTTGAAATATTACCTAAATATTCCATTAATTTTTTTAGTTTAAATGGGATTAATTTTATGAACAATCATTAAGAAGGAAAGGTGCTTTAAAACCCTTTTAAACCAATCTAAAACCCTAATAGCTCAATTTTAGGAGATGTGATTGAATTTTTGACGTACTTGTTTAAAATTAAAAGTTTTTTGAGATATTTTTTTTCATAAACATTCATTAATCAAAATTATAATGCAAATAATAGATAAAGACAAAATTACAGGTTGTAGGGTTTCAAGCATGTAAGCGACATAATCATAAAGGTATTCTTTGAGAGGTTTAAGATATTGTTTGAGAATATAAAAATGGTTAGAAAGTTTATATGAGATATTAAATTTAATAATTAAAAAATAATTATATATTTATGCTTCCTAAAACTCAATAAAATTCCAAAATATAGATCTACAGGTATTTAAAAATGAGATTGTGCAAGCTAGGAATCACTAAAAAGTGCATATTTTGAGTTTTATTGAATGATATATATTTAAATTTGACATTGAATTATGTTTATATGTATTTTAATGTTTAAAATTGGTTTAATATCCATACCTAAGGATATAAAAATGGCAAAACACAAGTCGATTCATGAAGAAAATTAGGGTTTTTCACAAATTTGCTCATAAATAGAGTAAAAAATAAGTGTTTTAGATATTTAAAAGGCCATAAAATAATTTTATATGACTTATAATTCATTTAAATTTATAAATACATGATTATATAATGAAAATAAATTCAAAATAGGCTCAGATCAAAGAAAAATATCTCCAGGTTACCCTGCAGGCAACAAACAAACATGTTTTTGTGAATTTTTGTTTGAAAGTTTGGTGAAGAGTTTTAAATATTTTAAAATTTTACCATGTATAAATAATTTATAAATATAAAATTAGAATAATATTAGTGTATGGTTAGTATTATAACTCATTTTACACCCCCAAATCTAAATCAGGGTTTCTTGAGGCCTAGAGAGCACAAAAGAGCATTTTTTAAAGTTTTATATGAAATTTGGAGGTGAAATTTTGTTTGAAGGTATTTAAAACCATGGTAATTATTATAAAATATTATTTAAACTCATTATATATTCAAATAATTCAAATTAATCATGTTCCAGGTTCTCATGGTGCATTTAACAAAATTGTTAAGTTGGAGAATATGGGCATATCCAAGAAGGACTAGTATGGAGAGCTATGCTTTTCATCACCAAATAAAATTTAAAAAAGGATATTTAATGAATAATTTTTAAAAAAATAAAATCATATATTTCTACTTATACACCAACTTCAAGTAATAAGATAATTCACAAGCTCAATCAATACATTATGCTTTCAATAATGTTGCCTAGTCAAACACATGTGCTCTTAGTTATTTGGAGATAAAGAAAGGGTTAAGTGTTTATTTTAAAAATTAAATTAAGGTTGTAATTATTATACAAAATAATTTAATATATATCTCTCCTTATACTCCCCCTTGAAGCTAATTTTATAAAAAGTCAAGTCAAACTTCAAGATGATTCAAGAAGCCTTCAATCAACCCTAGAAAGGTGGAGATGAAACATACAAGAATGGAGAACTTTATTTGAAGTATTGATCAA
The DNA here is from genome assembly GCA_037957365.1 of Torreya grandis. Classification (NCBI taxonomy): domain Eukaryota; kingdom Viridiplantae; phylum Streptophyta; class Pinopsida; order Cupressales; family Taxaceae; genus Torreya; species Torreya grandis. The sequence goes on along the minus strand of JARHVA010000033.1, from coordinate 1,651,533 downwards.
TTAAATAATCCATATTTTCATGGAGGAGACTCCTTAAACAAATAACATGTAATATATCTCCTACTATGCCACTTTGGAGCAATTCGAGGATGTTGAGAGAGAGAAACATGCATGCAAGATACAAACAAGATAGTTGAAGTCAAACTTTAAGATACAAGAAAGATAGATAAATTAAAAATACAAGATGAAATTAAGATAGTTTAATTCAATCACTATATAGATTTAAATTATCAAGCATATTGAACAATCTATTCATGAGGAGTTAATTGAAGATGATCAAGATCTCTTCAAGATTGACGACCATTAAAGCATTCATGAGACCTTTGAATTTTTAAAAACATTCAAACAAACTTATCTCTCTCTCATATGCCATATTATAAGAATATAATTTATAACTCAAGATTTAATATGTATCAATTTGGAAGTTTTGTGTTTGAATTTAAGATTGAGTTGGAATTGAATTGAATTAAGAGTGAAGTTGAGTTAGCATGATGACTCATCCCTAGTTTAGGTATGCTTTGTCTCCTCTCTCTTTACTTAATTTTATATATGAATATTAATTATTGAGATAATATTTTTAGATTATTATTTTTTGCATATATAAATTCTACCAAAATTTGTACTACATCACCTTTGAAGTAATAAGAAACTAATTTTTCTTCCATTTTTAGGTTGTTCATGAAGTGTGTGTCTCATGTTCATTAATATAACTTAGTGAATAAATTATTTTGATATATTTATGTCTGAATATTTCACATTTATTAAAAAAATCATAACTCTTTCAGGTCATATCAAGTGTCTAAGTATGACTTCTACCTAATCTATAAGTGAATTCAACCAATGTTCATTCCTTCCAAGCTAGTGTGAGTGTTTGTCAAGAACTCTGTATAAAACAATAATGTAAGAGACATTGTATGAAGATGAAGTGAATGTGTGAAAGTTATTTATCTTTAAATGTGTGTGAATTATATGCATAATTAAACTTAACATTGGTGCATCACCACAAATTTTTAGTTTTCATGTTTAATTTCATCTTGAGTATTGCTTTTTTACCCTTCTCCTAGTCAAGAAATCACCAAATTAGAGAGTTTAGATAGAATTAGGTGAGTGTAAAAAAGGGAACCAACCATATATATATATATATATATATATTATATCCATTATAACATCAATCACACCTTGGAGAGTTTTCATTGTGTCAACAAGAGTGAGAATAAGCACACATTCTTGAAAGGATGCACTTCTGAGTATTAACAGTTACTATAGCCAAGTTCATCGATCTAGTGAAATTTATCCCAATATTATTATCTAGCCATTACTTCAATACTATCTAGGCATCTATATACCTATTATATGTGTCACTAATCCTACTCAAGGCCTTGCTCTACTATCAACCAAGTATCTATAGCCCCATTAGAGGTTTCCTGAATCACCCATTAATGAGGTTTTATGATAATTTATTTTATTTTATCTTCATTTTTATTTTAGTATATCAATTCTAGGTTAAGGTGACCATGGTGATAGAGAGGTAGAATTATATAATTTTCTCTCTAAACCTTGGTTGTGACCATTTCATCCAAGCAAATACATAAATAATTAAAGTGTATTTTTGTGTGAGGATTTGAGAGAATATATTCAAAATTTAAATAGTTTACCCAAGTATACTCAATCATGAATAAATCCATAACATATGAATTTGTGAAAACATTTTAAACCAAACTTATAAACATAACCTTACATCACAACATATAAAGATTTTTTTTAAAGCACAAAAGTGCCATTATCACTACTAAGCAACATACTCATATTTATTTTCATGATAAATAAGGTACCCATGGGACAAAAAAAAAAGGTAGTTTTAAAATTATAAATAAATATTAAGTCCATACCCAAATGTAAAAATTACAAAAATAGGGAATGAAATGAAAACAAAGGATGAAATTTTAAAGGAGTAATGAAAATAAAAAATGAAAAATATATAAAAAATCAAAACTATGTACAAGGCCAGAGAATGTCATACTTAAGATGGTGTTGACATTTTATCTCATGCATAGAATCTCAAAGACTCTCATCTATGATTCTCCCAATCATATTTAACAAACTTATAACCTCATATTTAGCCATTTATTTTCCATTAATTGGAGAATAAAAAATGTTTGAGAAATACCTTGACCCAAATAAAATACCATGAATGGGGAGAATCAAGGGTATTATCACATACCAAAGTACATCATACCTCAAACTGACATAGATGTTATATTTTTGGTATCCAAGTGGTGAATCCATTATTGGATGCACATCAACTAACATAGATACTTTGGAAATATCCTTTCTATCATTTTCATCACTCATAAGGTGTAGGATTGGTTTTTACCAAGTCAAAGACCTTCTAGATTTATCATTTGTGTCTAAAGTATGCAAAGAGATGTATTAGATCAATTCAATTTCATTCCTAAATCTCATTGGATCCACTTCTTCATCCAATCCAATATGTTCATGATTTCTCATCTTAGACATAACTACTTTTATTCCTATGAGGATCTCATGGATGATATAGTCCCATTACATAGGCTGATCCAAAGGATCTATACCTTAGATGTAAGGACAACAATCTAGTTTTATTCTTATTCCCACCTATCACCAGCAAAATGTAAGTGTTGCTCTTCAGAGGTGAGATATCTTATGACTACATCATTCAAGTTGATGTCTATCAAATTAAAGTTAAGGATACCTAAAGGTGAGAGATATTATATTTTGAGCTCATTTGATTCACCTTATTCATGTGTACAATATATTTCAACATAATCTCTTTATATTTGATCCATCTCTAATGAAGAGATAGGGATCAATCTACTAAAATTGAGTTGATAATCATCTTGAATATATTTTCCAAATGTAATAGTAGTGACATATGGTATGAATGTTTCAAATGCATAGTAGACATATTCTTCATATAGATGCTCTAATTCTTAAATTTCATCTTATACATAATTAAAATAGATGTCTAGTTATTTTCCTTGTGTGGGAATCTCATGTCTACTCTAATTTTCAGATATTTGGCCACCTAGGATAACTGATACCACTTCATCATCAAACTCATATTCATCACTAATCTCAGAGACTGAGCTCGCCTAATAAATGGGACATTCTCTATCAATAGGACTACCTTATTACTTGTCCCATTTCTACACTAGTAATCCATAAAATGTGAACTCAGGAATGTGGTCCTGTAAGTCAATCCATGCATTACTTTTAGGGGACCTCCTTCAATAAATATAACTTAATTAGTAACAACATAAAAAGATGCTAAATTACAAACACAAGTAAAAATATTCTATTGACCATATATATAATTATCATAATTACATGTATTAAAATCAATAATAGTGTTCTCATTCATCACAGGGAGGTTTAGTTTACTATAAGCTTGATTAGGAGGTGTATATGGGTCCATGGGATGACTTGTAGGTAAGTAAAGCAAAGAATTTTAGATGTAAACATCTAGATATCTAAATGAGTAAAATGGGTTAGCACCATAACCATGTGGATTTGATTATTTTTAATGGTGAAAGCCTCTTGGTAAGTCAATGCTAGATATGTGAGGGTGGATGGATTCATCTATATTAGCATAATATTTATGGGATCCAATGCTTTAAGATAAATCTCAATAGCCACCACTATTGTTTTTAGGAATGGTTCATTAGGTTCTCTATATGTTTTATCAAATTTACAGTACATGGTAGCAAGATCAATGGGTATGCTAAAGTTTTTGACAAATACTCTTTCAAAGGTAGCCCATGAAATGATGCACCCATATGGTAAGCCAATGTACCAATTTTAAGAAACTCCATTTAGGGAATATGGAAATAGGTGGAAATATAAATACTCATGCTAGGTCTAAGTTTGGATAATGGCATATTTAAATACCTGAATGTTATCTTTAGTTGTTTGAATCCCACCATGTCTATATTTTGAGAAAAATTTATCAAGATTCTTAGGCAAATCATGAGTATGCCCTATAATGTTCAAAGTATATAAAATTTTATCAATCTAAGTTAAGGCCATTGGTGGATTTAAATCCTATTGATGTGTTGTTTAATCACACATCAAAGCATATAAAATGTAAAACATGGGGAAAAATATTATAAACAATCATAAATCTAAAAAATTTCCTAGTGGCCCTCTTTCAACTATGTTTAAGAATTCAATGAATTGGGATAAACATAAATAATAGGCAATAATTTTAAAATAAATTATAATTCTAAAATATTTTACTCATGCCCTCCTTATATATCCAATATATTGACATGTGTTTCAAGCATGCAATGGGTTGGGAGAATCATAAATGATGCCCCCAAAACCAAAAAAGTGATAGATCAAAATAATCCATTCATACTAATTTGTTGACATGTGTTTAAAACACATAATAGGTTGGGAGAAGCATAAATTATGGCCATAAGACAAAGCAAGTAATAAATTAAAATAATCTATTCAATATCTCCTTCTAGTGCCACAATTGTTGACAGTTCATTTGACACAACTACCACAGGTGGGGTGATGGCTAACCTAACCTTTATTGAAATGAGATCTGAGGATGCTTCCCCCAAGGTATATTTCACTTGTTAATGGCATACTAAATACCTCATCAACCCTTGTGTTTACTATTTTGGTCAAGGGGCCTTTAATGGTTCTCAAATAAATTTAGATAAATTAAATATGATGCGAGTCTTTTGGTTTATTTCCAAAGAATCTAGCACATGTGAATTCAACATGAAATGCAGCTAGTTTTAAACATGTCCACTATATATATAGATTAAACAATGTACTAAAAATGGTTAACACGGGTTTTCAATCAAAATGAAACACATAAACATATCTTGCATTTATATTTTACTTATTTACTCTAAAAGAGTTATAAAAAAGAGTAAAAGAGAAAGGGTAGGGAGAAAGAGAAAATGATCCTACTTTGTAGTGGAGACAAACTTGATTCTATTGAGTAGACAAGTCCCTTAGGAAACTGATCTATATGTGGCCAACATAACATAACTAGTAACAAAGAAAATGTAGGGGTATGAGGACTAAGTTATCTATGTAGAACATGGAAAAAAACAACCATATAAATGTGTAGGTAATGGATATTAAGTCCAAAGCTTTCAGACAGAAGATAATTCATGAAGCATAAACTTGGGATTCATCAAATACTCAGCTAAATTATAGAATTGACATCAAACAACCTCAACTCATGCAAAAAGGAAAATATAACTATATATTATGAAAATACAAGAAATGAAATTGACATGGCCCTCTACTCTAGCCTTTAATTATAAATGGACCAACCCTTTACAAAGCGACTCAATTGAATATATAATAAATTAGATCTATTGACTAAAATTGGTTTTCTATATAAAATTAGTTGAAGGTATTCAATGTGATTGACCCACCAAGGGGGATAATTTTGAGAAATATAGGTGTCTCACAACATTAGAGGCTAAAAACATTAATTTCAGTTTTTGGTTATTGGCAAACACATCAAGAACAGTGGACACCTTTTCTGAGTTGGTAGTGAAAAAATAGTGCCACAAAAATATTAATATGTTTAACATCATGTACTCATACTAGTTTAGTTTTATACTATTGCTAAGAGGTTAGAACCAAATTTCTAATGCCACAAGTGGTAAGTAAAATAGATCAATGGTTTGAAAAATATGGATAAATAACTTACTATCACTCTACTTATGCACGAACCACTCTAATTGTGTTATTATTCCATGTATTTGGTGCATATTTCAGCATGAATTAAGTGGGTATTGTGATTTTTTTTATCCAATTAATTTTCTCCAAGTGGGTGAATATTCTCTCCCACCTAATCCTATAAAAAGTGAAACAATAAATCACATTTCCTAAAAATAAGTGAAATTAAAATAAATGTGACATTTAAAAGCAACATAGTTAAATCATGCTATTATATATTTTAATTTCCATGTAAAATACCCATGTCACTATGAATTAAGTTATCCCAACATCTTGACACAACTGATAACATAGAAAATAGAGTTTTTGTGTGAGTTATGACCAAAAATGTTTTTTTGTGAATTTTAATGCTCAAACAAGAAATTTCAAATAAAAATTTAATTTAATTTAAAAATCATTAAAAATAACATATTAAATTATTTAAAACTTTCATGCTTATTATGACACCTAGGATAAAGTTTAAACAAACTTCATGTTCTCACACATTCTCTTTACTTACCTTTATGTTTTTCGTATTCAAAATCTCACATTATAATATTTTGTCGATGATTTTATACTAAAATTTCATGCTTAGAATTTTAGACTAGACTTATGTGATATAATTTCATTCCCACCTTATGTGTTGCACCTTTATTCCCAAATCCTATGTTGGACTTTCATGCCCAACTTATGTGGCATAATTTCATGCCCAACTCTTGTGTCAGACTTTTGTGCCCAAGTATTATCCCAGACTTTGGTTCCATACTTTCATTCTTGAATTTAATTCCATACTTTCATGTTAGACTCTCATTCTAGACTCTTGTGCTAGACTTTCATGCCAAGGCTTGCTCCTACAAAAATGGAGGTCAATAACTCATTTTTTGGAGAAGTGTTATATATGAAAATTTTTCCCACAAACTTGCAAGAAATAGTGGGATGGGATATAAGACCCAATAATTCATGAAAACCAAGATATACAAAAATTATTACCACACTTATGATTAAAAAAACTAGCCACACAAAATCAATATGGGACCTAATTGGATCATAATAAGCGAGACCATAACCAAAACAAAAAGAGGTACCCTAATTTTGCTAGAAATTAGGGCATGTTGTGAAAGTAATTAAAAACCTAACTAATGATTCTCATTTTTCGATCATATCCATAGGGTTTCTAATTTTCTAATTTTTGATTATTAAAAATTAAAAAAAAGATTTTAGTTAGGTCCAAAGGAATTCATCATGTTTAATATGGATACATCTAGTGCTTATTTTATTACATAATACATGTTGGCCATTATTGATTTTTGTGTTACATACATTTTGTGATCATAGGAATTTGGCAAAGAGAAGAGGTTAGTCTTGTGTTAGTTTAAGCAACAAAACTCAAAATGAACACACTAACATGCTAATATATCTAAGCTTGGATCATAGGGGGATCTTAATGAACAAAACCAAATGAAAAGTACAAATAAAATATAAAAGACAAATAGATATCTTACCTTCCTTGAATGCTCTAAATGATTCATTGTGTGGCTTGCTCGGTTTGTGCCTAAAGAGTCTTTGATAATGGAGTTTTCTTTGCTCCTTCTCTCCTTGGAACCATTGTGGATTGATATGGATTATTATTTCTTGATGTGGTTTGGATCAATATTTTGGTGATTTAAAATTATGGATATAAATCATGATACAAAACCTGCATTGTAACTCTACAATTTCCAAGCTCTCTTTTCAATAAGCAATGGCTTATATTTATAGGCTTAGGAACTAATCCCAACTCAAGGTTAGTTAAAGTGTAGTTTAAACATGGAATGGGTTCAAACCTAACCTAAGTGAGTCAACATAACCCTAGTATAGTTAAAAGTGTCAAATGGTCATGATTTGCAATGAATAGGCATGGGTCTCCAAAAAGAGATATTTTGAGATATTTTCCAAAGGCTTGACAACTTGCAAAGGTGATCATGAAAAGTTATGATATTTCATATTTTTGAATTTAATTTTTTATTTATTCATTAATTAAACATGGATAATTCAACTAGGAATTTAATTTAGTTTATCTTGTTAATTAATTATGATTAGGATTTTTAGCATTTTCAAGATTTGACTTAAGTTCATGTGCCCCACTTAATAGGTCCATAGGCCAAATTGATTGTTGTGATACTGTAGGATGATTAAAGATTAATCTATGAGAGTTTTTATTTCATATAATATGATACACTAATTAAGGATGCATTAACATGATTCTAATCTTTGATGAATGATACACAAGCAAATTTGGGACATTTTAGTGATTTTTAGGCTTAATTTACAATGGTTGGTAAAAATTAATCTAAATTCTAGTCGAAGGCCATTGGTGGATAGTTTTTGGTGTCTATAGTTTTCCCCTATTTGGGAAGGCATTTTAAAGTTATAATCATAGTAACATCTTATAAAAGACTGAAAAGGTTGTGTATGCTTAAATATTCAATGACAATGGATGAACTATAGGTGCCCCTTGAGGGAGAAGATAGAAAAGTGGTTGGCAATTAGTCCCTCAAAAGGAAGAAATGATGGGACCAAAAGATGAAATGGGATGGAAGGGGCTGATTTGCCTAGAGGTAGTTATAATCAATGGCATATGGAACTGCACCAGTTGGATAGACAAATAGGATGATTTACCCATAGGTAGTTATAATCATCGACAAAGGTGGGATAAAAAAAGTAATGATTTATCCAAAGGTGGATATAATCATTCAAAAAGGATTAGGTTAACAAGAGAATGATTTTACAAAAGGTGGTTATAATCATTTAAAATGGAAAAGCAATGATTTTCTTAAAGGTAGTTAGAATCACTGATAGAATAAAAACATGTCCCAATTGGGTGGATAGAGATAATGGTCTTCCCAAAGGAGATTATAAGTATTATCACAATAAAATAATTCCCCATTTGGGTAGAATAAAGAGAATGATTTGTCCAAGATTGGTTATAATCATCAACTTTCAAATGGATGGAAACACAATGATTTTCCCAAAGGTAGTTAGAATCATTGGAAATACGAGTAGGATGGTATACAATGATTTGACCAAAGGAGTTTATAATCATAATACCCCAATTATGGAAAACATGATATGGAATATGATGGAAAATTGGTATAGAGGAAAAAAATGAATTTAGGCAACTTGCTAGTAGGGAGATGATCATCCAAACTAGTAAGGGAGAAAAAATATTTCATTATTTAATTACTCTATTTAGGATATTTTTTAGACTAGATCAAGAATGTTGCTAGTGTAAAGGAGATATATTATTGCCTCTTTTACATGAGACTCCTAGAGATATTTTTTGTTTTATAATGTGATAATAGACATCATGATAGAAAATCATGAGGACTTGCCTAAAAGATGCATAAAGACTAACACACGATTCCAATACTCAATTGAAAATAATGCACCAATGATAAAAATCATGATGATAATGTGGGAATATGAATATGGATGAATTCAAGAATAATTCATAAAGAATCACCCAATGAATACACATAGACTAAATTAAGTCACAATAAGAAAGCAATCAAACGTAAAGATAAAACATCAAGAAAAATAAAGAACAAAATAAAATAAATAGAAAAAGAAAAATGAGAAAAATAAATAATGGTTAATCACAATGTTAGTACAAATAACATGAGACAAACAAGATGATGTACATTTACCCAGATGATAAGGGACAACTAAATAAACAAACAAGATGGTTAAATAAAAGAGAAGGAAGGGGGTGGCTGAGATGGCTCTAGATGCACTAGGCAAGTGGATGCTACCTACATAGTTCTATGGATGTAAGATCCAACAAAAACTTTAGGCCAAATGTAGTTCTCCTAGGATATGTGATAGAAGAAAATGATGATAAGAAGATATGATGGATGTAGTAGAAGAATATGGGAATGGGCTCATAAAATAACAAGAGTGTGGGATGTCAAGCTAGTAAGGATGGGGTAACTGAATGACAAGTGGTTACTTGTGACTTAGGGAGGTTTCCTAGAATTCTTAAGGAAAAACAGTGGTTAATGTTTTTGATTTTTAAAATGGTTTGACAAATGTTTTTAGAATTTTTGGAGCATCTTAACTTGATGGATAATGAAAAGATACTAAATGGTCCAATCTAGTAAAATATGGAGAGTGTTCAAAATGAAAAAAAGATCATAAAATGGTGAAAGCATGGCTTAGGTTTCTCGTAAAATGGTGAGAGCATGGCTTAGGTTTCTTAAAAAATGGTGAGAGTGTGGCTTAATTTGCTCATAAAATGGTGAGAGCATGGCTTAGGTTTCTCAAAAAATGATAAGAGAATAAAAAAGGGGTGACGAAGATGACCTTAACGTGGATTGAGCATTGCCTATATAGTCTCATTAGGAATTCAAGTCATTGTAGTTATACAAACACAAAAGGTAGGGAGAACTGACTAGGTCATAAAAATTTATAAAATTTAGGAAAATGGCCAGATAAATGAGAATAATAATGGCAAGGTGATGTGGTAATACATGGTAAAGGTGTTGTTCCTAATTTTCTGATAGGTGATTATAATTAAGAAACAATGACATAGGTCTATGATATTAATTTTCCCATAGGTGGTTATAATTAGTAACACAATATGAGATACTGATTTGCCCATAGGTGGTTATAATCAGTGGCACTAGTCAAATGTGAATGAAAGATAACTTGCTAGATCCATTATCACACTACTTTCATAGACTACCATTTAAACACAAAATTCTAAAACTACTAAAATTGGATCATAATCCTCTCATGGAAGGTACAAAAACCAAAGGAATTGAGATTAAAATAGGCATGGATAAGATGGATACAAAAGACTATGGTCTAATAGAGATGACATGGTAGAAAAACATATGATACGACATTGTTTAGGATGATGATGGTATGAAGATTGGGTAAAATAGTAAGAGGGTTACCCCCAAGTGGTAAGGTAAGGAAAATGGAAGGGTATGAAACAAAATAAAGGGGAATACAAGGTAAATGTTTTTGGCCAAAGGTAAGGTTTTTGACAAGGTATATGGTAAAAGGCAAAGGTGAATGACTTTATTGTTCTTGCTAATGTGGAGATGCATGTAATAATCACCATATGACACAACTAGAATAATCAATCATGTAAATTTCTAGCCCACACCTCTTTTGAATAACTGCTTTATCTAAAACCTATTACAAATTTGGATTTCAAGAATGTTGTTATGATCTTTATTGGTTGTTGATTCTATTTCCTTCAGACTTCAAGGCAAGATGTATTTGTATCTTCTATAAAGTAAAGTGTGGTTCTAAATGGTAAATATGGTTAAGTATTAGATGATAGGTTTAATTTAGCAATGTAAAGGTGGATGATAATGGAACGTCTAATGGGTAGGTAATAAATAAAGATCAAGGTTTTTAGGCACACATAATGTTGTTGATTCTAGATTCAACATAACTTTAGATGTGATGAGGCCAAATAATTTTCAATATTCTCTTGATAGGACTACCAAATTTTTATATTATTTCAGCTTAAGAGTAGCCACCATCTTATTATGCTATAGACTGGAAGCTATACTAATTTGATCTTTGATAATATCTTCATCAAGTAGTGAAGGACTATTATGCTAAGCTATTGGCACCTCGAGGAGGTTTTTACTAATGAAGTTATCTTTATTAAACCATAGTGCTTCCAAGAAGGTTTCACTAAGGAACATTGACTTTTGAATTTGACTATTTTCTAGCTCTTCCAAAAAGGTTTCACTAGAAGATGCTGAGTTTAAACTTTGATTGTCCCCTAGAGCCTTTGGAAAGGTTTCATTAGGAGATTTTTCATCTTATGCATGAATGTGGTCTTCCACCCCTAATATTTTTCAATTGATATGTCACCATGGATGTAGTTTAATAACTTATGATTCTATGAATCCCAATTGACACTTGTGGGAGGTGTAAGGTCAATATAATGGCTAGGTTGGTTAGTGATAATGGCATGCAGAATGGTAAGGGGATAGGGGAAGGTAACACGATCCTCATAGAATATACTAGGAGAGTTTGTATCAAAGTTGAAGTAATCATCCTCAAAAACTATATAAGGATCACAGATATATTAAAATTTATTTGTGAGGCATATGTAACCAATATTATAACAACCACAAACATATTCTAATTTTGAAGATAAGTCTGTCTCAAAGGACTCTGAATCTAATGTTGAGACTGACATTGATTTTTATTTTTATTCTAACTATGATGTCAATTCAAGAATATAACCTAACTTCAATTTTGATTCTTCATATGATGTGGACATTGATATAATGATGTCTTGTTGAATATTTGGTTTTGGATAATTAAAAACCTGTGATGGCATGATGGGCTCCACAAAGATTGGTTTGTCAAAGTGAGACTCCTCAATGATAGGAAAAAGGTCAAGAGACAACTCCTCAGAGACTAGATTCTCAAGGGGAGGCTCTTTAAAAATAGGCATATGGTTGAGATAATGATTTGCTGAAAGGTAATTATAATCATTAAGAAGTGAATCGACAAAGACTGGCTTGTCAAAGTTAGACTCCTTGATAATAGGTATATTATTAATAGATGATTCATCATAGTTTGACTCTTCATAAATGGTTATTTAAAAAAAAAAGATCATGGATTGGTTGGTTCTCTTGGCCTTGGTTTACAATTAGTTGTAAAATACTAATTTTAAACACATCTTGGTCTTTTAATGATTGGCTCCGTTAGAGAGGTACCGATTGGCTCAGTTGTGGTTGGACAATTAGAAGGGGTTTTATAAATTGGGGAATGGTTGGAAATGAATGAAGAATGGCCAGTGGTTGGATAATTATAGGATAAATAAATTTTAGTTCTTAGCCTAGGAAAGTAACTATGACCTATCGAGTTGTGATTGGATACCTTGGTTGGGATAATGAACTACTATACATGGAAGGGATATGAATGGTAATGGTAAAGAATTTTAGAGCTTGGTTTCTCAAATAATCCAAAAGACAAGGTCTTGGTATGGTAATTGTAGGGTATTGTGAATTTGGTTGCTTGCACAAGCAAAAGGGTGAGGTCCTAGTATAGAAATGGTAGTCCTTGGATGCTGTAGAGATGGGTGGCTCTTGTAGTGCAAATGGAGGGTTAATGGTATAGGTGTATGAATGGTCATCATGATCAGTAAGATGGAGAACATCATACATCAGCTAACCAAAAGAAGGTGTCACCAAATACTATGCTTGAGGATTTTAGCTTTGTGCCTTGAATTGAGGATTATAAAGAGGATATTAATCCATTTCACAAACCACTTCTTCACCATAGGGATCTCAAATAAAGTGAATTTATGAAACTATTCTATCATAACTTGGAATTCACCTATTTCCACCATAAGTGTCATGAAACATATCCATATTAGTGATGAACATTCTACAAAAGGCCTAGAGTTGTACAAACTTTAAAAAATAATGTCCAAAGGATAAATGGTTCAAACTTGGTCTAACTTGGTCTAGGGGAGCTATAACTCCAAAATAGTCTATGCAAAATCTTGGTATAAAATAACCTAACATCAAATGTTAATGTTAACTATCTCACACAAAAAGGTCAAGTGGATGAACTAAAATTAGAACGCCAAACTATAGGTTCAAAGTGTTCCAAATAGGTCTAATTTAGGAAAATAAAGGTTGCTAGGTATTTTGGACAAACATGGCATCAAAATCTAGGATAAAACAAAGGCATGTGCTATAAATTTTGGCCAAATGTGATGTAAAAATCTAGACTTAAAAATAAGGTGAGATATTTAATCTAACAAATTTGAAACACTTTAGCATAGACTAGGCACTTGATTTTAGACATGAACTTGGTCAATTTGGTATGAGGCATAAAACAAAAGGTACTTGGAGATAGATTATTTTCTCCCAGATAAAGGCACAAACAAATAGTTTTTAAAGTGGGTAAATAATTAACTTAAATTACACAAGCTAAAAGAGAAATATTGGTGTCAAAGCCCAAATTAGACAAGGAATAAACATAAATCAATCAATTTTTGGATTCGAACTTGTCAAGATTAATTAAAAAATCAACTTAGGAAAACTAAGATTTTTAAACAAACAAGATAGACAAATTTGAATGGCATAACAACACTAAACAAAGATCACAAAGGCATACATGGATTGGATTCAAAAATGGAAATTTGGAAAAAATATAATAAAAGTATATAAAATGATTTGAGCATCGTAATGGTGTTATCGTGATATAAAGGTATGATCAATGGTTTGTTTCAATATTCCAAGGTACCAAAATTGAAATGACTTGGGAAGTGTAATATTACCCATTTCAATCAAGTGACACACATAATGTTTTTGATAATAAGTTCAAAGGTAAATGTAAGGTGTCAAATGGACAACATAACACCTCAAATAATAGAGTAATGTGGACACAAGACTCATTTTGACATGCCACAAATAAACAAATGGTTTTAGACTCAAAAGAAAAAGTAAGTAAAAGGAAAAATACCAAATACAACTAAGTAAATCATCCTAAGCCCTAAACTGACAAGGTGACATCGTATTATTAAAATTAGTCTATATACATTATCTTGGGAGGATTTTAAGTGTTAATCCAAAAATAAAAGTGCATAAAGTAGTAGGATTTTTAAACCCCCATTCTCTCAAGAGATTGTACAATTACATGGACCTTAGGGTTACTTTCCCTACATCAATAATATATTTGTGGCAAGTGGGGTTGTTATAAAACTATAGGTTTCATGCATATAGATGGTCCTAAGTGTGATTAATACTAGAGATGACTCATATCAATTGAGTTCATACTAGTTAACTTACTATGCAATGGTCTATTCCTTTACATAATTATTCCATCCATGTACTTCTTAGTGAAATCCCCTGATTAACCAAACCTGACATGGGTTTTTGTTATGAAAAGAGAGGTTAGTCACTCAACCCCCTAGCTCTAATAGTATACATGCCTTGTTTTATATACGCCACCATGGAGTGGGGTTGAAATAATTCTGAGAGATGAAACTTAGGTCAAAGCTTCCCTAAAATACTTGTGAAGAAGTTATAAAATCCCCTTCACAAGCCAAGTTGTATAAAAGAAATGACCAAGTGAAAAGACTTTAGAGGTTGCTTTTAGATGACCCAAACCATATGGGTTTTGGGGAGAGCCTTGATAACATTATTTTCACACCTTGGATAAAGGCACAATTTCAAGGAAAAGGTGATTTTAATCACCCAAGTTCCCTATATGGGATAGGGGAGATCATACACATACTCTTAATGTTGTACAAACAAACATATAAGTAATAAAACAAACTCTTTTAAGAATTTAAAATCTAAGTGAGTGTAAATTTATGCACTAAATGAAATGTTTGATGATTTTTTGGCTCCTTGACTTAAATTAGCAAAAATTTTATGAATTTTCACAAAAAAAATTAACACATATCACCTAGGTTCCTTTGAAGCACTTAAAACTAAATGTTTAAGACTTAACCCTTCTTTTTAGGCACCAAAATGAAGTGTTTAAGAGTTTAAACTTGCAAATTTGTGTTCTAATCCCACCTTGGCCCTATAATGTTAGATAGTTTATTTATAATTTGAAACACATTTATGGATGATCAAAAAAGTTTTGAAAATATAGATCTCAAGTTTCTCTATATTTTTTACATAGAGATCGATGTCAGTCAGTTGTGATCGATACCAGTTTCCAGAGAATTGATACTAGTTTTAAATGAACTGATGCCAGTTGATAAAAACCAATATCAACTACATGTGAACATGAAGGTAAAACAAAATAGTTCTCAAAGAAATTAGTTATCTCAAAATATTATGAAAACTCCACAAAACCTAAAACAAATTGATTAAATAAGGAAAATACAAGTCAATAAAACTAAAAAATAACAATGAGGAGATTTAAGAAGATTCAAAATCCCAATTCTTAGGTCATGTCCTACCTTTCACCTTGACTAATGTCATTTAGGCATAATCGATGATGGATAAGATAAACTAATGTTAGTCTCTAAGTAAATTTGAGTTAGCATAAAAAATATAATAAGACAAAAACAAAGCTAAAACTCTAATTTCTAAGCTATTCAAGCATTCATTTGAAAATTTAGGAGTTGAATCTTGGTCTCTTTAGTATTTGGGATGCTTCTAGGGTCCCATCAGGTATGTCATTTATGATCATATAAATTTGACAAAGAGAGGAGGTTGGTCTTGTGTTAGTTTAAACAACAAAACTCAAAATGAACATATTAGCGTGCTAACATCTCTAGGCCTAGATCATAGGGGGAAATTAATGAATAAAACCAAATTAAAAACACAATTAAAATATAAAAGACAAATAAATATATTACCTTCCTTGAATGATCCAAATTATTTATTGTGTGGCTTACTCGGTTTGTGCTCAAAGATTCTTTGATAATTGAGTTTTCTTTTCTCCTTCTCTCCTTGGCACCATTGTGTCTTGATATGGCTTATGCTTTCTTGAGGTGGCTTGAGATCAATATTTTGGAATTATAACATTATGGATATAAATCATGCTACAAAACCTACATTATAAATATATAATTTTCAAGCTCTCTTTTCAATAGGCAATGGCTTGTATTTATAAGCTTAGGAACTAACTCCAACTCAAGATGAGTTAAAGTGTAGTTTAAATGTGAAATGGGTTCAAACCCAACCTAAGTGAGTCAACATAACCCCAGTAGAGTTAAAAGGTTTCAAATGGTCATGATTTGAAATGAATAGGCATGGGTCTCCAAAAAGAGATATTTTCCAAAGGCTTGACAACTTGTAAAGGTAATCATGAAAAGCTAGGATATTTCATATTTTTGAATTTACTTTCTTATTTATTAATTAATTTCATATGGATAATTAAAATAGGCATTTAATTTGGTTTAGATTTTTAATTAATTATGATTAGGCTTTTTAATATTTTCAAGATTTTCCTTAAGTTCATGTGCCCCACTTAATAGGTCCATAGGCTAAATTGACTATTATGATGCTATAGGATGATTAAAGATGAATATGTGGGACATTTTTATTACATACGATAATATACCACAATTAGGGATGTCTTAACATGATTATGAGCTTTAAATAATGATGCATAAGAAAATTTGGGACATTTTAGTGATTCATAGGCTTAATTTGCAATAGTTTGCAGGAATCAATCTGAAGTCTGGTCAAAGGCCAATGGTAACTAATTTTAGGTGTATACACATTTTTAAATAAATAAATTATATAATAAAATGGAGTCAAAAAAATGATATAAACAAAGAGAGTGATTAAACACAAGATAAAAATATAATCTCTCTTTATAGTTCTTCTTATAATACCATTGAACCGTTATCTAGTTTCACTAGGTGCCAACATACATGTTCTCAACCTTTTTTCCCACCTAGATCCTATTCAAGTGACAAATATCATCATACCCTCATTATTCACCCATACCTTATATTGGATTCCATAGTTCACACTATTACTACACAAAAAGGAAAGGGTGCCCAATGTATTCAACTACCTATTAATATATAATAGGATCCTTCTAAGCCTAAGCTAGTAATAAAATCTAAATGATATGATATTATTAAATAATTAAGTAATATCCATGATAAGATACCAATCCTTGAGATTTTTAAATAATCAACTATATATAAGGATATCTTCTATGAATCCATACTTTAAACTCAAGTACCAAGTGACATAGAGTTGGCTTATCTTACAAATATTATGTAATATCTCAAAAATAATGCAAATCTCATCATTTTTTACTGCAAAGATTTAACCTCAAAGATATTATTTATAATTATTTTTATTTATTCATACAATTAAATATTCATAATAAGGTAATCAAGAGAGTGTTAGTTGACAATACATTAATTCTAAATTTTAAAGCACATATTTCATAAAATCAATCTATATTAGCATTGATCTCCTTCAAAAATCAGACATGTATATCAAAGTATTTTATAATTAATTCAGTCCACCAATTAGCCTAATCACATTAAATATGACATTGGGGCCAAAATAGTATAATATACATTCCATGTAATGTATTAATCATTGCATTATAACTTGATCTTGCGTAGATATTGGATACACATTATGGAAGTTATACCATCTTCATTGCTTTGATGTGTAAAATTAATATGTGATGGGAAATTATGGATAATTCCTATAGATGATGATCCCTTTAATTTTTTCAAAATGTTATATTTTGACATAAAAGGGGTTCCTCAAATGGTATCACCTAAGCATTTTATTCAAATTGATAATTATTAACTCATGATACATTTGAATAAAGTAAGATAAACCATTTATCTCAAGATATTCACAAGGTACTAACATCCACGGTACACACATATAAACATAAGGATCAGTATAATGAGTATAATAACAAGGAGATAAATAAACCTCAATTATAAAAGGAACCAATGATACTACAACAATATGAAAATCAAACATGTGAGCTTCCTTTATTGGTAAATTCTAAGCAATAAGATGGAAAGGTTTTCTCTTACTATGATAGTGATGATGATATTCCTCATGATATGATAGATGATCAGTTATGAAAAATAAATTTTGATCCACTAGAGAATATATCTCATAATATATTCACACATATAGGCCCTGATACATATAAGTTAAATTCATCACCAGAGGATGTAAAAATAAACTTAGATAAAGGTAAGGCAAAAATGGTAGATGATCATATGAATGTTTGTTATACAATTCATCCCTCTTGGTTAAAATATGTAATTAAACCTTAAAAAGGACAAATGAAAATACATTATGTGAATAATGTGGAATCCTCACATATGTTAACACCATATATTTTATAGATCACAATATTAAAACATGCTACACATAATACTTTATATTTTACTTGAGCACAAGATGATATCTTTATCATCTACTAGATATAGGTTACGAGGTAGGATAATCCATACAATAGGATATATATATTATAATTATCATAGAATTAGAGGCCATAATATAGATCATTGAAGTATTATAAATTAAAATAGAAAAATAGAAAAATTAAGGGCATATAAATATTATAAAATAATAATGACAAATATTATTGATCTCGAATAATTTGAAAGTATATAGTACAAAGGGACATACTCAAAAAAGGCCCATGATAAGAGAATATAACCATTATTAAAAATATAAATGGGGACTATTATTAACATCTCAAAATTGATTTCAATAGTTTGGACACCATTTGTAGAGTTCCATGTTTATGACAATTAGGCAATACTATAGAGGAGTTACACCATTGTCCACTCTTTCCATAAGTTATAGGATACCTTATGCTACCCATCACATGTGGACCAAATATGATCCCTATTATCATATGGGTATTGGATCAGGAGCCAAATTTGACATTCCATTTTAGATAACATTGTTTTGTTGATGTGGACACAATAGTGATACTACAAATATTTTCCTCACTTTTCCTTTTGAGGGTAAGGAGGCTTGCATCCAACATGATAGATATGGTAATAAACCAATACAAATGGATTCTAGTAGTCAACTACAAGAAAAAATAAAATAAGTAGAAATGATTCACTATAAATAGTTGTGAAATGAAAATAAGTTGATAAGGACACCAAGTAGTTATATACATTATAACTATGATGACTTCTCAAATGAGCTAAACTTAAATATTAAAAAAAAACAAATAGTGAAGAAAATATTAAAACATGAAAATAAAACAAAAATACAAAAATATTTATAATTTCAAATGTTTACTATATTTTGTATATGTTGCTTAATTTGTGTTGGTAGATAATATATCATTTATATACACACATATATCTCACAAGTACTTGAGTGTGATACATGATTACACAATATACATGATACATGAACATTTAGATGTTGGACCTTTCCTCTACCCACTTACAATATATATTGGGGGAATCTTGATTCTATTGATTATGATTGATATATGTTTTATTGTTTTATTATCACTTTACATTATCATATCGATCTTAATACTAACACTTACACATGCATATACTCATGCTACTATCTTACACATTGTACTTGATATGCTATTTTATAGGAAATTTTGCTAACACATGTATGGAGAGATTAGTATGACATGTTTATATTATTAGATTATTATTTCATCTTATCTCAGCTCCAGTATGAATAAAAAAACCCTTCATACTTCCTTAGTTAAGTGAAGGTACATTTTTCAATTAGTTACATTTATAATATTACACATGCATGTTTTTAATTTACTTACCCATGTCAAAGTTGGGGCATATGTAAACACTTAAATTTGACATGAGAACCTTATTCCTAATTTACCTTATTTGGTAAACTTGTATATTTATCCTATTTATAATATTAATCTATCCACATAATATGTATATAATTGTTCCATTGAACATAAAATCACTTATCAAGTTTTATATATTATCACATCTATATTGTTCCTAACATACTACCCAACCTTACCTTTAAAATAGAGTTATATTTTTCTCTTGGTCAACTTTGTACATTGTAAAAATTCAACCTAGATAAAACCTATACACCAAGTTTTTCCCTTTTCATATTTTGGTTTTTACAACCTATTTCCATGATTCATGTGCATTTACTCTTGATTTTATACATTTCCATATTTAACCAACATGTACAAGTTATCCTAAATCAACTTATATATATATATATATATATATATATATATATAATGTCTAATCATTGCCATTAAAGGATTAGAAAAAAACATAAAATAAGTACCTATCTAGAGGTAAGCATAATACATATATGAATATCAAATATTCAAGATTTAGTCAATTCAAACATCAACATAGGAGTAAGTAATAAAAGGAGACAAAGTGAGTCATAATTTTCCTTGATACAAAAAAACAAATGCTTAGGAAATCAAACATACAAAGTGAACCTCAATTTGCATTAATAATATAACTAACAATGAATAGTATTATGTAGAAAATAACCAAAACTACCACAACATCTAAAAAATGGTTTTTTTAACCAAGTTTTGAATTTCCATAGTAAATTTAATTAATCCAAACAATCTCACCTCATATTTTGATGAGATATAAGAAACATATGTCCAAACATATTATTTTTCAAAAAATATTTTTTCTTTCTAACCATCAAATAGCCTTCAGAGCCTTCATCTATGGAAGAAACACTAAAATAACCACAAAAATGTTATAAACTTTAGATACCAAATAAATATAATTAGCGTGACCAAGATCCACACATGAGGCAAATGAAAAAAAAATTATAAATGAAAATAAGATGTAGATACTAAAATTTAGTCATTAGGTGCTCGATAATGTTTAATATTGACATCCTTACCTTACCTAGCCTACTCACCATTTAGTTAACTTGAAATATCTATAAGATCCTTCATTATTCTACTTATTGTATTTAAATTATTGAGAACATCATTCAAACATCCTTATTTTTCTTACAAATTCATGTTAACCAAATTCCATTAGTCTCCATCCTTCTGGGGCAAGAAGGCACTAAATTGTATAGGGCCACAACCTGACCTTATCCATTAGTGAAACCTTGTCTCTCATGCTCTAATGGTAAATTTTAAAATTGGAGACATTTCATATTGTCCCTCTCTCAATTTCATCAAGTTAAATTAATGTAAATATTTGAAACAAGACACTATATAATCACACTAAGGGCATTGAATACACATCTAGAAATCACTTGAAAATTCTACTGCCTATTGAGAAAGAGAAGTAAAATTTATGATGTAAGTTATAATTATTACAATAGTCATAGGCCAAGTCTAAATCTATTTTTTTGAAAGTCAAATGCATTCATTATCAAGCATTCAAGACTATTTACTAATTGCATCCATATACCAGATATCAAGATTCACACACTCACTCTAAGAGGGAGAACTACATCAACCCAAGGCCATTTTGGGATATGTAGGAAACACTCATATTAATTTCATTTTTTTAAAGATATTTCAATAAATCCCCTTGCCTGATTCCTCCCTTTTGTATTTTATCTCTATTTGGTTTATGTGTAGGAACTAGAGTTTGTTGTTTTAGGTATTTTAGTGCATCAAATCAACACCAAAAAATAGATTAAAAAACCCTATAAAATAACCACAATCACTAAAATATATATAAACAAATTAATAGTCAACATAGATGTGATCGTAATCAAAAGATAAGTTTATAATGTGCCTTTGTCCACCATAATGTAGATATTTGATGTAAAATTAGATGGAAAGATATATGAACTACATTGTAGCTGAAAATAAATTTTTGTGATGTACTTGTTGATAATTTAGTTTCTCAGGCCAAATATCAACCCCTATAGTTTTAAAAAAAAATTTATACTAAGGCCTCTCGATCTTGTGCATGATTACCTTAGATCTTGTCATGGTCCTCAAAATGGTCTTTTCAAGCCTTGGTTAGCATTGTTTAAGGTTATTTTGATAAAATTAAGGTAAATGTCATTTTGACTTTATATTTTCTAGTCATCTTATGGCATAGTCAAGTGGGTTCAAGAGTGTTAAGATCTCTAAGGGGTAAATTTGAGTTACCTAGAATGTGTCAAAGTCATGTTACTCTTCCTCTAGTTCGTTCAAGTACCAAAAAGGGTGGAAATATTCATTTCTAATTTTACACCCCTTTTGCTATGCTTTGTTATCCATTTTGTAACATCTAAAGAAGGTTTTTTTGAAATAAAATGACATGTTTATGACATAAGGAAGATATTAAAACATCAATACATGCACATAAAGGTGTGAAAAAAATTTAGGGGCACTTGACATATCATATCCATCTATTTTCATGAAGAATGGACACCTTCCATAGCAGAAGGAGAAGAATTTTAGGTGGTCCATATAAGTTTGTCAGAGAAAGATCATGTTTAAGCACATACACATCTTAATTTATGACTCCTAGGCATATATCCATGAATTTTATGGATTTTTGAGTCAAAATTAGTGAAAATTTGATCCCTTTCCTCCATTGAGCTCCTTGGAGGCTCAAAAAAGTCAGCCAGGTTTTTATTTGGTACAAATAGAGAAGAGACAATGAGGAACTAATATTTTGGGAAGAGGAGGGGACCCTAGTTGTATTCCATTTTTTTGGAATTATTAAATATATTGGTTTCCATTATTTATTAACAATCACTAAGAATATGAAGGGATCACAATGTCTCATCCATCTATGCAGGGTTCAAATTTAACTTAATATCTTCACTTTTGAGCTTGTTAGAAATAAGAATGCTATTGGATAGGATATAGGAGATTTATAAAAATATTAAAAACCATCCTAAAACCCAAATTGACATGTGTGACCTCAAAGAGATAAGAAACCTTCTTTTGGAACAATCTACATGTTGATAACAATGAGGTTCTTGATACTTTAGGGTCTCAAATAGTTATAAAGTGATTGGTGAAGTCTCAAAAATCTTCCAATCCTCCTTAAGGATCTAAAAAAATGGATTATTAGTGACTTAATGGACTTAAAAACCCAAAAAATGGTGATCATGTATATTTTCCACATGTAGTCTAGCAGTTTGAAGAAATCATGGTAAAGTAACTATGTTTAAGTCTCATGAATGTGTTATCATTGCTCAGGATATTTAAAGGAAGTGTAACACATTAAAATTATGAATATTTTAGAATCCAAATAATATATTGGGTATAAAATTAGAGGCCTATACCACTCATACACATATTTCTTCATCTCACTTGATATGAATGAACACTCAAAGGATCAAGAACCTCATATTAGAATAGGTTACATGTCAGGGGAAACAATATTATTAAGGTTATCAACAAATTGATGACATGATTAGTGAATAATTCACACTCTATCCACACTCTTATAATGATATATTATCCAATTTAATATCCCTTCACTAAACACTAACCTTTATAGAGGGAAACACCATCACTAAACCTCTCTAAATGATACTAGTCTAAAAAATTAATCATCTATAGGCCTATAAATGTACATTAGGGGGATAAAGGTATATTAGATACTAGAGGAGGTATTTAAGATAAGGATAATATTTATATCATACTCAAATTATTCAGGTGACTCCTCATGTGGATGAGATTTTACCAAACAAGAAACCCACCCAAGGAGTCTATTTGAAGGATTTGTAGTCTTGAGGCCAAAAGTACATATAGGCATATGATAGAGTTGAATAGGTTCTTAAATAGGTATGAGGTTGAATGATATTGAGACAAATGTGTGTTTCAATATGAATGATAACACACCCTCACAAGGTTTCACTAAAGAGACTAACGACAACCTAAGGGGCAAGGGGTCCAACTAGGCCTAGTAGGCTTAGATAGATATACACAGGCATGTGGGTAAATATGTGAAAAGGTCAGGGTTTTAATGAGTAAAAAATATCATGAGGGATATATAGATAGATTATATACACTTCATAATGGTGTTAAATATCATCAAACTATTAGAGGCTCTGATTGAATAAAGAAATAAGTCCATACTCACAGTCCCAACAAACATACTAGCTTCCTACAGGGAGAGTAAAGGAGATGTGTTAGACCATGAATAGAGGAGAAGTAAAGGTATTAAAAGAGACCTATTAATTTATAATACAATTTTTTTAATGAATTAATTTTATGGTTGGTCCTTTGAGGCAAGAGAAAGCCTTGATAACCTAATTAGAACTGTACAAGCCTAAACATGGAATTTGAGGGTAATTGCACATTTGGAGAGTTTTTGGGTGACTAGAATATTAAATAAGATGAGAAAAAACATTAAAAAAGGTGTCATGATGTTTTGGGACTTAGGTAGATAGAATAAATCTCAATTTTCTAACCTCTATGGTCAAACTAGCCTAGTGGATCATGAACCCCAAACATGAGCTAATGATGTTGCAGAGGATCTATGAATGAGATATGGAAAAGAGGAATATGGGAATATGTTAGGTGGGTTATAATAGACCCATAATAGGTTTTATAAGTCAAAGGGAAACATATTTTTCTCTTATACACCCTTTTCCTCTCCCTTAACCTCATAGTTATAGGGTTTTGAGCTCGAGAGGCACTTTACTCACATTAGAATACTAGGGAGTAGGTGCATGGGGATCTTAGATTATACATAATTTTTATGAAGGTTGTATAATTTATTTTCTTATAATTATTTTTATATTTTAATCCTTTATGGCTATGAATAATCATTAAGTGATCATGCATGTTTGAACCTGCCTAAACCAGTCCTAATGACTCAATGGGGGGAATACTGATCCAAATGACTTAAATAAACTTATTCAGATGGGGATGACTAATATGATATTTAGAGGTATTTAAATCACCAAGGTGAACCTTTGATTCACATGTGTGAGCTGACTATTATACAAACCAAGTGTAGAGAGGATCATTACAAGCCTAAAGAGTGCAATTTTAAAGGCTTCTCATGGAAATAGACTAGGTTACACTTGAGGGAGTGTGTTAAAGAAATTTTTGGACTTAGGTATACATGTTTAAATTCACCTCAAGTTCTTGTGAGAGGTATCAAGGTAGAATTATAGTCTTTAAACTAGTTCATCTGATGGTCATCTACAACCATGCGTAAATATCCAACTAGTTGACTATGTACATTGTGAAGGAGGAAGAAAGTGGATTAACCAAGACAAAATAAGTGATAAAAGTTATATATGGATTATTTTACATAATATAATAGGTTTAAAAGTGCTTAGATAACTCCCTTCAAGGGCAAAACATAAAAAAACTATCATTAGGTCTATTGGCCTAATACCCTTCTCAAATGATTACTACTTGGGGATTGAAGTCATAGGATAATAAATGGTTGAATAGGACATAAAACCAACATGAAAGTGTATAAAAGGGAGATTTAGATGTGTTATAATCATTGGTTTGCATATGAGAGCTCATAACTGGTCATTTTGGCCTAAAATTGTCTTAAGAGTGCACAAAATGCAGAATGGTCACCTGATGAACACCTTCTTATACTCAAAACTATATCAAGGATTTGCATGGATTATTGAGAACATGGGGGGAATATTTGGGGTCTTTTATACTAGAATTTAGTTGAATTATTTCATAGGTTTAAGGCCTAACCTTTATGAACTATTGTTAAGAGTCTAAACCTCCTTAAACTTCTCTAAAATCGTAATAGAAGCTCGATGGGAAAAGTATTGATAAATTTGAAATAAAATGAATTGTATTAGTCTTGAATATAATTAAAACACATTTTTAACTTTGAGAGGGTCCTAATATTGGCATTATTTTATACAAAAATCTATATAGATGCATCAAGAGCCCTATTTTTTCAAGTTTTAATGATGAATCCAAGGTACAAAGCTAGATGAATAGTTATAGACCATCAAAGAGGATGATGTGAAGTGTATTAAACCATTTCAAGCCACAAAATATTCTTATTAACTCTTGTAAATGCTCTTACATGCTTGAACTAATGAGGAATTCTAGAAGTGGTAGTGAAAGGTTACGTAGTCACCTAAATGAGAAAGAGTTATAGGTGTGCACTATTTGAAAAGAATAAGTCATGGTGTGATATGATTATTTAGACCTAAAACATCTTGAATTATACATTCTCAAGGTTGAAAATAATCTATAACCACAAATATATTTGATACCACTTGTTAGGATCTAAGAATCATAATTGATTACCATATACAAGCAACTAACCACGGAATTAAACCAGAAGCAATAAGTAATTAGAAACTAGAAACAACATAGAATTTGAGAGACAATACAATCTTGTATTCAACTCATCTACAAAGAAAATACAATCAAGAAGATGCCACACTCTTCTCACACCTACGAGGCTTCCCACACCTCTAGTGCTCCCAGTAATTCTCAATCAAGAATTCTCTTCTCAATTACGGTCACAACAAACAACTCAAACATAGAGTTATTGTTCACCTCCAACCAGTCAGTAACAATACTACCAATACCAAGCACTCAAAATTACTTCAAGTAGATCTCCTTGATCTTGTAACAACCTACAAATCAATGACCTTATTTACCATGTAGATCTTCTCCTTGATCTTGCACAACCTACATATCAACTTGATCTTACAATTGGAAGGATCTCTTCCTTGCCTTACAATACAGCCCATGAGTCTCTTAAATAGACCTCATGCAAATAATAATTAGACTTTCTTAATTACAATAATTAGACATGTAATTCAAGACTATAATTAGCCTTTAACATGTAAACTGGCCATTCAACAACTAGTTGTTTGTGTAACAAATAGTTCTGGAACACACAGGTGACCGACATCAGTCCCTGTCTGCCTGGAGATGACTAATGTCAGCCAATATCTAATTGATATTGGTAGCTTCCTGTCCAACCCTAACTGACATCAGTTGGCTTGACTAATGCCGTTGACTGTGACACTCAAAAACCTCCTCCAATGTTTGCATCAGTGAAGCTTTTAGCTCCAAAACCTAACAATCTCCCACTTGGAGATAAATAGCTACACCTATACCTGTACCTGTACACTATCTAATTTGTTTCCTAGCTTGTATTCCTCTTCAAGTTTAGTCTTGAAGACCAACCACCACACATCTTGTGGTGCAACACCTGTCAACCAAGTAACCTGCCATATTCGATGCTATATATCCATGTAGAAAAGTGCTTGACCCTGCATCGCATGTATACCTACTTCTAGTCCCTCTCAGATACCTAAAAATCCACTAAACTACTTTCCAGTGCTTCTTTCCCAGATTGACCACAAACTCACTGACAACTCCCACTGCTTGGGAAAACTTAGGTCTAATACACATGTACTTAACCTCATCATGTGATTGGGGACACTACTCTATTAACCATCCATCCAAAGGTGTGCTAACCAGTTCTGCATCCTACATCCTAAACCTCACCACTACCTTATTCACATAATCATCCTGAGACAACATCAACCTGTGATCTTCCCTGTCTCTAAGAATACTCATGTGAAAGAATCTTGCTACTCCCAGATTCTTCATGACATACCTTTGAACTAACTTTACCTTTAGCTCAGAAACTCCCTGCATGTGTGACCCTGCAACAAGAATAAACACTACATACAGTAATAGGATAATGTAGCTAATATTATCCAACCTGGTAAAAAAACACAATGGTTACCATGACATTGACTAAAGCCCTGCTTTGTCATCCACTTGTCAAACCTCCATTGTCCTGCAGCCTGCTCAAGACCATATACCCTGGCCTTCCATCTCACGTGTCCATTCTCTCTCTTCTTTAACCTGGCTGGCAACTCTACCAAACCTCCCATTTGGTTCTCTCCTAAGGAATCAACTTCCTCATCCATGCCATGCTCCCATTATTTCTTGGATTCTACCTGCTCTACTTCTTTAAAACTTCCTAGTTCTTGACCATCAGTGAGAAACAAGTAGTGTAAAGAAGGTGAATAATGAATTTGAGGCTTACTTACCCTTTCAATCCTCCATATGGACATTTAAGACTCCTTGATATCTTGCTATCCACCCATAATCCATTTTAACAGTGACCGATGTCGATCACTTCTTAGTCTACATCCAATCGACGTCGATTCCCTGTAACTGACCTGACTGCTGACATCAGTTCCTTGACTGATGTTAGTCTTAACCTACCCAACACCATCAACTCTGGTCTACACATGACCAATGTTGGCACTTGTCTATTTGACATTAGTTCCCCATGATTGATGTTGGTACCTGTGTTTACCTGTGAGTGATGACTTTTTACCCACGAGCTTAGTTTGAATCATTCCCTTGTTCAAACTACCCTGCTCAAAATTATTTAGCCCCTGTGACTGATCTCTATCTATCATCTCCTCCTTGAACACCAAGGCTTTCCTATTTTTGTCAAAAACATTAGATTTCTTCTTTGTGCAATAGAATCGATCCTTTCTTGTAGCTTCAGTCTCAAGAAACCTCACTTTCTTTTGTTGCTTACAAAAATCTCGATCTATACTATCTGGATCTGAACTCTTACCCTTTGACTCAAGAACATGCATCTCCTTCTTATTCATATGACCAAGCCTATGAAGACACATCTTTGAATCTATAGTTGAAGTAGATAAACCAGAAGGAGAATCAATAATACAAGCATATAGATAAAGAGTACCTACTTTTATACCTCTTGCTAAAACAAGTGCACCCTTGGTAACCTTCCAAGAGTCCACTGTGAGAGTTACTGTGCATCCCTCATCACCCAAACTTCTTACAGAAATCAAATTCCACTTCAAGACTGGAATATGCATGACCTCCTTCAACACCCATGTGTTGCCCATCTGCAATTTCAGCTTCACTTTCCCTTTGCCAACCATTTGACAAGGCTTACCATCCCCTAAATAAATCTCTCCAAAGTCTCCCTGGACATACTCATGGAAAAATTCTCTATTTGGGGATGCATGGAAAGAGGCACTAGAATCTAACACCCAAGATTCCACTTTATCCAAGGAACATACAAGAGCATTTGGTGCAACAATACCTACAATAATTGCTTCTTCATTTCCTTCTTGCTGATCTTTAACCAACCAACAATCTTTCTTTACATGCCCTTTCTTTCCACAATTCCAACAGATTTTCCTGCCAGACCTGGATCGAGATCTCCTGCCTATCTTTAACCTTGATTTACCTTGCTCGATCTTCTCTCTTTACCTTCCCTACTTTCAACACTCAAAGCATTCCCTGATGATTCACCTGTGCTTTTCTTGTGAATTTCTTCATTCAAGATTACACTAACAACATCATCCACTTTCAAGATATTTGAAGCAGACGCAGTATTACTAATTGCCATTACTAAACTATCCCAACTTTCAGGTAGTAAGCATAAGATTAAGAGATCATTAATTTCATCATCAAAAACAATATTGACTGAAACTAACTAGTTTACCAAACCATGGAAATCACTAAGATGACTATGTACCAATCCACCTTCCTACATTTGTAAATTAAATAATTGCTTCATAAGAAATACCTTATTCAAAGCTGAGGGTTTTTCATAAAAATTTGCCAAAGATTCCATCAACTCTACCATTATCTTAGCCTATGATAATTTGGAAATAACAGACAATGCAAGACTCAACCTTATAGTTCTCAGAGCCTTCCGATCAAGAACATTCCATTCCTCATCTTTCATATCTAGGGCCTTGCATGCAACCCCACCCAATGGTAAGTATAGATCTTTCTGATACAAATAATCCTCTATCTATATCCTCCATAATTAATAATTTGTGCCATTGAATTTATCCATTCTTAGCTTACTTTCTTCTGCCATTGCTATAGTCCCACTCAATCAGAAACCCCTGAGAGTGACCTGTAATCAAACACTAACCTGCTCCCTGCAACCTTAGCTCTGATACCACTTGACAAGAATCTAGAACCACAAACAGCTCTGATACCACTTGTTAGGATCTAGGAAGCACAATTGATTACCATATACAATCAACTAATCACAGAATTAAACCAGAAGCAATAAGTAACTAGAAACTAGAAACAACACAAAATTTGAGAGACAATACAATCTTGTATTCAACTCATCCCGAAAGAAAATACAATCAAGAAGATGCCTCACTCTTCTCACACCTATGAGGCTTCCCACACCTCTAGTGCTCCCAGTAATTCTCAATCAAGAGTTCTCTCTCTCAATTATAGTCACAACAAACAACTCAAACATAGAGTTGTTGTTCACCTCCAACCAGTCAGTAACAATACTGCTAGTACCAAGCACTCAAAAGTACTTCAAATAGATCTCCCTGATCTTGCAACAACCTGCAAATCAATGACCTTACTTACCATGCAGATCTTCTCCTTGATCTTGCATAACCTGAAGATCAACCTAATCTTACAATTGGAAGGATCTCTTCCTTGCCTTACTTATAATACAACCCATGAGTCTCTTAAATAGACCTCATGCAAATAATAATTAGACTTTCTTAATTACAATAATTAGACATGTAACTCAAGACTATAATTAGCCTTTAACATGCAAAATGGCCATTCAACAACTAACTATTCATTCAACAAATAGTTTTGGAATGCACAGGCGACTGACATCGGTCCTTGTCTACCTAGAGATGACTAACGTCGACCGATATCTGACCGATGTTGGTAGCTTCCTGTCCACCCCTGATCGATGTCAGTTGGATTGACCGATGCTAGTGATTGTGACACTCATCAAACTCCTCCAATGTCTGCATCAGTGAAGCTTTTAGCTTCACAACCTAACAAATGTTTTGTCAAGTCTCATGGCCATCCAAGTAATTAGCACCAAATGACTAGGCCTAATTGCCTAGAGGCCTATTTGGTTAACTAAAGAATATGCCCGTTGGCATAGAAAGATGATAAGGGAGTAAATATAAGGTCATAAAAATACTTGTAAATAATTTATGGAGGTGAAAAAACACATTTCATGTCCATTATAAAGGATGGAAAAATTTCTTAAGCCTCACTAACATGAAAATGAGAGAGGTAGGCTACTTAATGCTTCATGGAGGCTAATTAAACCATAATACCACCATTGTAACTACCAAGAAAGGAAGTGGTTAAATATGTTGGGGTGATCATGATTTGAATAGAGTCAACCAATACTAAAGTAACCTACACTATGCCATTTCCTCATTAAAGGCCATTATATAGTCAAGGCAATGCATGGGAGAAGTTATGAGATTGCTTGTAACCATAGATTCAGTGAATGATGGCCATTATGGCCTCTTATCCACACTTTCATGCTAGATTATTCCTCCCATTCCCTTTATTTTTCTATAAATTAGGGATAAAATACCATTATATAGATCCCTCATATTGGTATGAAGAAAATCTACTCAAGTTATACCTTGTAAACCTTTGTAGTAATATAAGGACTGGTCTAGTTTCTCTTGCTAGCTTAGTGTGTTCTATAATTGTTGATTTACATAAGTGATTGAGTTTCATCTTCTTTTGTAGGTCCTTGTTCTCACCTAGTTTCTAAGATATTTTCCTAAACATGTTCTTTGATGTGTAATAATGTTAATAATTATGCTTAAAGCCTAATTTGATTGACAATGTTCTAAAATAGACCTCTTATTAATCACCCTCAAGTTATAGACATATATCATGACCTTCATATGAAGTATTGATGCTTAATAGTCTTTAAGAGAGAGTGATTTAATCACTAATCCTTATATTGTTCAAAAGTGTTGTTAAAGGGTCAAATAGAGTGGATAAATCATGTTGGTGCATCACTTCCCTTAGCTTAGGTTTTTTTTATGTATCTCTTTATCCCTTTTCATCAACAAGTTATTAAGTTTAGGAATTAAACCAATATATGATACATTAGGGGAGCTATCCATAAAATTAGAGGTTCACCTCAGCAACTAGGCTGCCCACACCTAGAGGTGATCCCATTGTATTAGCTGGATGAGGTAGGTTTGAAATACCACTTCCTCAAAGGGTGTAATATAGACTGATAACAATTTTTGGCATTCTTGATGGGACCAAAATTCAAGGATATTAGAGAATACACTCTCTTGATTTAGTGACCTCAAGGAGATGTAAGTATTCTAGTAGTATATTAGCACTCAATATCTTATGCCAAGGGTCATCAGAAGGTTTTCACCCAAGGTTAAGAACAACTATTATTGATATATTTCTTATTCTTTATTTGCCTCATTACATTTAATGGCTGGATATAGGGGAGATGTGTGTTATAAATTCCCTATCAGTTCTATGGTATACTTTACCATCCCCCTTGGTAGCCCAACCACATACCTCAACAACCTTGTGAACCTTGTCATACTCATTACTACCAAGAACATCACCCTTACCTTCCTTTTGAGACCTATCAACCTCCTTCATAGCCTTCATATATTAATTACTACCCCTAATACTCTCCCCAACCACCCTTTTAAGCTACACTTAGTTTCTTCAATGAGTTAGAGGAGTTAAAAATCATGAATCAAATCATTGCTAGTGATGTATTGGCCTTGAAGGAGAAAAAATCTCAATGCAACCAATCTTATGAGCCTCCACCTCCTTCTACCCCATGTCAATATTCTTTAACCACTAGTCCCATGCCAAACCCAAACCAAGAAGAGAGGAAGATTAAAAAAGGCATGCAAAGGAAACTACCAAGATTTTAAATCCCCTTACCTCTTCCTCAAGCTCAAGTTATCCATGGATGTCTAGGTATGTAAATAGATAAATAATTTTTGTGTACCAAGCCTAAGAAGTTCCCAAGATTTTAGAGTGCTTCCTCAACCCCTAAACTCACTCAAGACCAGCTTATGAAGCCTTATGTTCCTACTCCATGAGTTGGACATTATTTCCCCCCCACCATCTCCCTATTTGAGGGAGTGCCTATGGTTTGGAGAGTAGATGAGGAACACATAAATGAATAAGAGTGTATGAAGGCTATTTCAAGAAATATTTCAAGTATTTCAAGTTCTTCGTCTATCTTTTAGAATGTAGTCATTCGTAAGAATCAAGATACACCTAAGCTTGAAAAAGTAATTAAGGAGTGTAAAATGAATAATGTAGTGCCTTTATCTATCTCCTCAATAACATCATGATCAAATTGGTACTCCTAAGGCTCTAGGTTAGGAGAATCTAGTTACATTAAAGGCAAAATTGGAGAATTTAAATGTGAGAGGGATCTTGATAAAGAACATTGATGAGGTGATAGTACTTCAATAGATTTCTTATGTTATAAATGCAATTGGGTTCCAAAAACACCTTGAGAAGGATAATTCAATCACCTATAATGAGGAGGTCACTATTGATACTCCTATTCATCCTAGCATATCAGTGTTTAATTCTAAAGGGAAATTTGATGATGTAAAGTAGTCACAATGGCATGACCTTGAGGTGGATGAAATAGAAATAACTTCTCTATGAAATAGTCATGAAAATAGCCCTCATGAACCCATTGTTGAATCTAAGAGCAATTCAACTAATTTTGATGATCCTTGGTAGTAATTGTACCATGAATATTTATATGAGATTACATAACTCAACATGATGGATTCAAAAAATGGAATAGAATAATAGGTTGAGGTCTCAAGTAAAAGTAACACAAATGTTTTAGAACTTGGATAAGACACTTTAGATTTAAAATCATAAAAATGAGATGAACTATAACTTTAATATATTAGTGAACTCCCATTCTCCACATAAGATGAAGATGATCAAGTTATAGTAGAACATGAGCCTTATCATGACCATATTTTAGAGTAAGATGCACTTGATCAACATGCTACTTTGCAAGGAAATGGTAATAGTGAAAATGAGGTTCATGTCTTTTTTATTGATCATGAAGAGATTAAATTTTGGGAATACCTAGATAATTTTTATTCAATTTTAGATGATACATCACCTCATCAAGACAATGCTAAAATTGTTAACTTGGAGAATGAGCATGGTAAAGAGCTTAAGAAGAGTCTTAAGGAGAACATTGTGGATTTATAATCCACATTTGATATTGAAGAGAAATCCATATCTTTCTTTGGGCTCTCTCTATAGATACATAGTTATTTATCACCTTCCAATAGATCCCTTTTCAGTCCTTCTTTCTTGAGGCCCCTTTTTTCAATTTTTCCTAAGTCCCAACCTTCATCTGCTTTCAAAACTTGGTAGCATGACACTCATTCAACTTGAGGAGACTTTATTTTTGTGTAGGTGGAGCACGAGATCAAAATTTGATGGCCTTTCACTCTCTAAATATTTTTCATTTTGAGTCAGGCCTCTAAGCAATGCCATTAGCTAATGAAAAGAAGGATGGGCCCCAATAAATAGTTTATAAAAAGGTGATGCACTATTAGACACATGGCACTCTTGTACTCATTTTGAGTAGGGAAACACCTGTATTTATCTAGAGGATCATGAGGTTGACACGTGGAACCCATAAACTAAACCTTACCAAAGAAGGCCCCAACCTCTCTAAAGCAGTGCCAATCAAATGCATGTCACCTCTGCATTCACCCAGGAATAGTGTTAGTTGGACAGTACGTAAAGCAATGCCATTGGATGATGGTTTGGGCCCCCTTTTTGAGTAGATATTTTTTATTTTTGAGAGAACCAAAGCCATTGACACAACATAGGTGGTATGTCTCTAGGAGCATACATACGACACCAACCCACTTCTCCCAAACATAGTGATCATATTAGAATGATGTAATTGTGCCATATCCAGGATCCAAAGGCCAACTGCACTCATGAGCATGATACTTCCTTTTAGTTACAATGATTCCATCATGGGTAGGAGAGGGAATCTCTAGGTGTCTTTTCTATAGATATTCACATGGCCTATTTATTTATAGTTATTTCCTATTGAAAGGGTCGAGCGATCATTTTATTTTTCACATTCTCATTTTTACAACCATTGTAATAGACTAGGATAGTAACATCTAGCATTTTTATATTCTATAACATTAGTAGGTGCACCTCACAAATGCTAGTGAATGCTTTGTATGTGCCTATCATGGCCTTCTATATTTTATTCCCCATCTATCAATGAAAAGGATGTGATGTTCTATGTTAAAACTAAAGTGGAAAATTGTATCTGTCTACTATTTATGTTCTTCTACTTCTATAGTGTAGATCTTTGCTCGCGTTATAGATCTTAATTCATGCTTCAGGCTTTTTTATGGTCTATAGTGCTAAAGGTTTATGTTATTTTATGCAAGTATTGATAAATTTTTCAAACCTCTCGATGTATCACCTTAGACTACATTTGCTTTTCATATTATTAATTTATTTTATTTTATCCCTTTTCACCCCCAAATTAGAATGAAGAGTTTACTTCTAAATATTGGAGGTTTCTCTATAGACTACACTCAGTTCTACATTTGTAAAACTTACCATAGAACTTGTTAGACCTAAAGCAAAAGTGTTTGGTATCAACAGTTCTCTTTTTTGGCATGCCCAATAAGACCTTATCTGCTAGTCTGATCAAATATAAGCTTGAGTTTATGAGCCATAGGCCCATACCAAGATCATGGATTAAAAATAATCCAAATCTACTAATCCCACCTTTGGGAGGCCCCACTCACGAAAGAGCTTTAAGCTTTCTTGCTGTGCAACAAAAACAATAACTAATGGCACATCCAAGTGCACCAAGGAATTTTATGTTGTGGGATAGCGATAGACCACTTATACCCTCGATACCCCCAGTTGTATGGGATCCATTCCCTAAAAACACTTTGAAGGTTCTTCCTAAGTTTTTGGGATAACATTTCAAGATGATGACTGAATACCTCCAAGATGTAGCTAATATGTGCATCATACACTATGTCAACACATAGAATGTAGCCTTAAGGCTACTAGCACCCTCCTTCAAAAGGTAGGCTCTCGACTAGTATTAGTCTTTACCAACCAACTCAATTAGAACCTAGGATGACTTAGGTAGTAAGTTCTTTGAATGTTTTAATGAGAAGGTGGATTGATCATCCTTACTATAATAATTGATAACCATTAAGAGGGTCCCATAAGATACCATGGTCAATTTAAATAATAGGTTCAAAATAAATTGGCAAAGGATCTTGTTGGTAGCTCAACCACCTATGGGCATAGTATTATTTTCTATTTCAAAGCCCTCAATTTAGACATTATGGTCATGATCTAGTCACTTGGAGGTCAAACATTACCAGACATATATGACATGACATTAATGACTAAGAATAACCTAATAGATACAAGAAAACTAACTCCTTAAACACCGATGCTGATGTTCCTTAAAATATATATGGCCTTGCAAGAAAATACCCCAAGCACTTCAATAACCCCACCTCCTTCTATTAACATATATCCACCTACTAAAAAAGTACTTTTGTTGCATCATCATTGGTAGCTGAGATGAATGATATGAAGAGCATTATAAGGAATTTATCCAATGAGATAATTAATCTCAAGAGGTAGTAGGTTATTCCTCTGAAACCTTCTTACAATAAATATCAATAAAGAAGGATACCTTACCATCAAAATCAATACCAAGAAAAGCAAAAGCCAAATAATCAGGCTTTGAATCACCAAATTCCAAAGCATCTAATTCAACTTGAAAATCAAATGGTTATGGTCCCTAACCCTTTACATACTATTACCAAGTGCAAATAGGGAACTGATGGCTGGCCAAAATAATTTTGTGGATGATTCCAACTCGTGGTGCTTCCCTTGAAATGAACCCCATGGACCCCAAAATTATCCAAGGGGAAACTTACAATAGAATATCATTGAGTAAAAGTGATAATGAAATGTACCAGACTCAACTTATACATATCAATCCCTGAGAGTTGAAGATACCATGATGATGGCATAGATGTAGGGTATGTCCCTAGAACAAGAGGAAAAAATAGTCTTAGATGATACACTTTCCTCCTAGATGGAAGGTGAGGGTGTAGTATTTATGAATGGAGTGCCTATGTATAGAGACCCAAAGGTATGATAATACTACTATACATGATTGAAGAAAAGACTAGCCAAAATCCTTAAGGCTTCTGCAAGGCCCAAGGTACCTTTGAAAAAAAATCCAACATTGAAACCTCCACCCATGATCTATTTGAGAAGAAGTGAGGTAGTACAGAGCAAGGAAAAATATCCTGAGGTCCCACCTCTAAAGTCATATAACATGGTTGAATAATTGAAGAAATCATCAACTAACATCTCCATTTGGGATGTCTTGTATATATCTAAAGAGAAGACTTTACTAGAGGAGGCCTTAAAAGAGAAGGAGAAGCATGCATAAAGAAAGCTAGTTGTAGAGCCTACAAAGGAAAAAGGGAAAGAATCTAGTGTGGCTACATAGCCCTAAGTACCCACTTCATTAAACAACACTAAGGAAAGGGTGAGTAAAAAAAAATCCAACCCATTATACTTATATTTGATTATGGGTAAAAAATTACTACATAATTTCATGATTGACTCAAGCACGAGCACCATAGTAATGCCCAAATAGATAGTTGAGGTGTTGTAATTGAAATATGAACCTTTGAATAGAGGGGTAATATAGCTAGATAAGAAGAAATTTCAGACCTTAGGGATCATTCAGGCCCTTCCCCTCACATTGTATTCTTATCTAAGAATCACCGTACCTAAAGATATTATGGTGATAGATATCCCACCTATTTTTGGGTTATTCCTATCAAAATATTTTACCATCAAGATTGGCAGATACCTATCATTAGACCGGTCTTACTTGATTCTAAGGACCAAGTATGGGTTAAAGTTGAGGGTGCTTTTTGAACCTCTTCATTTGGAACATATAGTGGATGAAATAATGACAAGCTTTGAAGCAACACACACTGCCTTCTTGAAGATAGAGATGAATTGAATTGAAATGCTCAAAGAAGAAAAGATAACTAATGATAGAAGCCTCAAAGAGGAATCCCTAATCAATGAGTTCATTAATAATGATCCATTTGTGAAATTTGATGCCATAGGTCTTGAAACTTATGTTACATATGACAAAGACCAGGCCATCCTCAAGGTTGAAAATAAACAAGGATACCAAATCCAAGAACTTAAAGACAAGTCTAAATTTTGGACTCTACATTTCGATGGTGTAAAATGCAAGACTAGTTCTAGATATGGCATCTGATTAATGTCCCCTTCAATAAAATATACCCTCTAGGCCTTTTTGTTTTAGTTTTCCTATAAAAATAACAAGGCCAAATATGAGGCCCTAGTCCATGGCCTCAGTGTCTCTAAGTGAATGGGCATCAAGTAGCTAAATGTATTTGGTGATTCCAAATTAGTAGTAAGATAGGTAAGATGGATAGCAGATGCAAAGAATGTATGCATGAGATCTTACCACCATAATGTATGGGACCTAATTGAAGCTTTTAAAGCATTTAATATTTAGATCATCACAAGAACTAAAAATTCAAAGGCAAATAATATGGAAATAATGGGTTCCCAATTTGACCCAATAACAAACTTATTCATAAATGAGCAAGTAGTGTGGGTAATCATCAGAACCACCATCCTAGACAATGATTAGAGTTAGAAAGTATTTGAAAATTATGCTCAAATTATGATGTTCCTCAAAAAATCATATGAGTTCATGGAGTAACTACAACCAAAAATTAAGGAAGTTTATAGAGACTAGATTATACAATTGAAAACCAACAAGCTCCCAAAGGGTCTCATCACCTTGGAGAATCTCTTTAATTCTGATGATGCAAAGATGGACAAACATAAGTTTTTTGTGCATAAAGGTGATTATTATGA
The DNA here is from genome assembly GCA_037957365.1 of Torreya grandis. Lineage (NCBI taxonomy): Eukaryota > Viridiplantae > Streptophyta > Pinopsida > Cupressales > Taxaceae > Torreya > Torreya grandis. Next base: position 1,612,626 of record JARHVA010000033.1, on the reverse strand, counting down.
GCTCAACATTGGGAGGGGAAGAAAATTGAAGGTTGGAAAGGAGGTTCCTTAGAGAGATAAGGAGTGGCTAGTGTCCTTTATAATAAATACGAAGGTGTCATTGCATGGACATATGATGACCTAAGAGGATATGATCAAGAGGTCATTCAACACACCATAGATCTAATAGAAGAATCCAAGTTGGTTTGTCAAAAAAAAATATTGATGAATCCAAAGATCAAGTCCTTGATGACCTAGGAGCTAAGGAAGCTGATTGACTCAAAGATCATATACCTAATCAAGAATTCAACTTAGGTATTTAAACTGGTCCCTATGCAAAAAAAGAGCAAGGAAATCCAATTATGTGTGAATTTACAAGATAAAAAAAAGGCATCCTTGAAAGATAATTAACCTCTCCCCTCCATGGAAAAAATCCTCCAAATAGTACTAGGAGTGGTGATGTTTTCATTTCTAGATGGTTTTTTTGGGTATAACCAAGTATGGGTGAAAGAAGATCAACAAAAAACCACTTTCACCATGAATTGGGGAACCTTCCCATATGTGAAGATGCCTTTTAGACTTTTTAATGATAGGGAAAATTTTTAGTGAGTAATGGATGTAGCTTTCAAAGGGATAATTAATGAGATCATCCTCATCTACCTAGATGATCTCACTATATTTTCCAAGAAGAAATAAGACCACTTTGACCACATAGAAAAATTCTTCCAGAGGTGCCAAGAATTTGAGGTGCCCTTAAACCCCAAGAAGTGTTTCTTCAAAGTCTCCCAAGGGAATATTATCAAATAAATGGTATCCAAATATGGGATCACTATTGATCTAGAGAGGATAAAGGCTATTAGAGACTTGGCTCTACTAGTAAACAAAAAAGTGGTCCAATCCTCCCTTAGAAAGATCATTTTCATTATCAAATTCATATCAAAATTTCATAGATTAGTTAGACCAATCAACCTAATGTTAAATAAATATTAGGTTTTTAAATGGATGCTCGAAGGAAGAATAATATTTGAAGAAATGAAAAGTGTAATATCCATTACACACATACTTGTTAACCTTGACTTTTCCAAGGAATTCATCATGTACATATATGGGAGTGAACATAGTCTCATGGCCATGCTAACTCAAAAGGAAGAGGAAAGAATAAAAGAACACCTAATTGTATGAAATCAAATACAATTTTTTAGAGAGAAAATCCTTCACCATCATCAAGGGCCTTAATAAATTTAGGCACTTAGTGGTAGGAAGAAAGATAATGATTTACATGACACACTCTAGTGTCTATAAATACATTATGAGAGGAAATTTATAAAAAAGAGGGCCAATTAGATCACCAAGATCCTAGGATATGATGTATAATTTATGCCAAAAAATATAATCAGAGGGAGGGGAATCAATAAGTACTTAGTTTAGAGCACAAATGTCTCAATGAAGAATCAAGACACACCCAAAGAAGTCTTAGTGAACAAATTCAACTAAGGTAGGTCTTGGGTGACCAATAGAGTTCACTTCATGCAAATTGGTAGGTATCTTGATGATGTCCCTACACACAAAAGGAATTTCTATAGGTTGTAAGGATTTAGCTACACACTAGTCCAAGGGGCTCTATAAAAAAATTTGACAAAGATCTCCTCTGATGTGTGGATAAGCCCCAAGTAGAGAAAATTCTCCAAGATATGCACTTTGTTCCCCATGATGGTCACTTCTTAGCCAAAACCACCACAACAAAGATCATGAGCACAGTGTATGATTGGCCAATCATGTTCATGAACTACCACCAAGTAGTCAAAAAATGCCAAAAGTGTCAATTCTTCATCAAGAAGAGGAAAAATTCAATTGTGCCTCTCAATCTGATTGTGACTAATGAACCCTTTATATAATGAGGCTTATACTTTATCAAAATGATCAACCCAGTCTCTAGCATAGGCCATAAATAGATATTGATGGACACTAACTACTTCACCTGATGGATTGAAGTAACCCCACTAAAGGAGGTGATCATGAATATAATCTTTGGATTCTTAGAAGAACTCATTATAAGGTTTATCTTGACTAAAATATTTAGCTTCGATAACATGAAGGCCTTCTTCAGATCCAAAATCTTTGAACTGACACTTTAGAATGGCATATTCCTAAAGACTTCCTCTAATTATTACCTATAAGGGAATACGTTGGTGGAGTCTATAAACAAAAAATTGATTAGATTGTTCAAGAGGATGAGTGATGATTAGTAGAGGGAGTGGCACTTACATGTAAGGATATTCCTATGGGCCAATCACATCACTCCCAAATAGATCCTAAAAAGTTCCCTATATGAACTTGTGTATGGGAAAGAAGTGATTATGCCAATATCATCAGAATCCCTATATGATAGCTCTTAAAAGTGATTGAAATTGATGAAAATGAAGTGATATAGGTTCATCTCACTTAATTGCTTAGACTCTAGGAGACAAAGGAGCATATAAGCGATGCAAAGATCATCTAGTAGTATGTGGTGAAGTGATGGTTTGATAAAAGGTTGTCTGACCCTAGATTTAAACCAAGAGACTTAATTCTCAAATATGACCAATGAGCCATGAATCCAGGGCAACATGTGAAGTTTGACTCCCTTTGGAGAGGGCCTTTTCAAATTATCAACAATAGATAGGGGAATGCTTTTGAATTAGAAGACCAAGAGGGCAATGCATTCGAGATCCCCATCAATGGGATTGATTTAAAGCATTTTAACTAGCTTCCCATTTTTCCATTGTACATAATTAGTTAGTTTCCTCCTTATATTGTGTGTTTTCCTTTCCTCCTTATGTGTTTCCATTTCTTTGTTTTCTCCTTCCCTCTATTGTTTCATTTAAAACAAGAAAATAAGTGTCATTGGCACATGTGGCTGATCTAATCACCATGCATCCTACCTCCCATCCTCCAAAATATTTGAAATATTATTTGAAAGATAGTTATTTACCTACCTTACTTGCCATTAATGTCAAATAATTTTTTATACATGATTCCCCATAATGATCATCGTAAATCTCTTACTAATGGCTATTTAAGCATGTGTGTCACTCTTATCATTTATGAGGGCACTCATTTTTTAAATTTCCATGATGTGCTCACCTAGTGGCCCTCATGAATAAATATCCCTTCTCTCCTTTCAAGCTAAACACTTGACGCTTTGTGATTTTGGAGAGAGCATTAAGCCATTATGAGAATAGAAAAGGAGAGTTTGTAGGTCAAATGAGCTTACAACCATAAGTTCAATCTTCTAGGGATCATTGGAGTGGATAGAGATATGGAGGTATCTACATACTCATAAGGGAGTGATAGACACTTGAAGTAGAGAGGCCATAATTCAAGCAATGATGGATATCCTTCCCCCTAAACATGCCATAAGCAAATCCTATGCTTTAGCCCCTACTCAAGTGAGGGAGAAGGTGATAAATACCTAACCAAAAACCAAGGGATGGTGCAAAGAATGAGATTTGGTAATTGACTTTGTGGATGAAAATTTTGACCTAAAGTTAGCCCAAAATCCTAAGAATATGAGGGAGGGTACACATGCACAAATGATGGATAGAGTCAGTTGAATGGAGTATGGTTACTTTAAATGTAAAATGTGGGACTATACCTTGGTACAACATATGGTGCCATATATCCACCCATGCCCTAAGATTATCTCTCTCTATGTAAAGAGATATGATTTTGACACTAGAGTGATAATTGGAAATGTCCATTTAAAGGTGAATATCAATATAGCATCAGGGAGATGCTCTAACTCAAATACAATGCAAAATCCACTATCTATAACATAAAGAGCCTTCATAAAGTCTAGGATTCCTTAGGGAATGGTAAGGTACATTCCCTTAGAGATCTCAAAGAAGAGGTTTTGGAGATTCCTCCTTTTCCCTTATCCCTATTGACCTTCCCAATGTAGAATTTTTAAGGATACCCTATCCATGCTAGCTGTCATCTTGGGCATGGATACCGATGATAATGTTGATGACTTATAGTTGGGCACACTCTACCTGATGACTATAGCCAAGAAGGGTAAGAGTTCAAGATGGACTTCATTAAATCCATCACCTCCACCATGAATAATGAGTTGGATAATTTATCATTGATAAGTACCTTTATAAAGTTACCCATCATTCCTTGCATATTTAATGTTATATCAAAACACCTAGTTATTTTCTAGGTAATTTCAACTCAACACCTCTGATATAGAGGTTTTTCCCACATAGTATCCCTTGTCACTATATGGAATCACATCTTGTCAATATTACTATGAGTTCTTAGAGTGGTTCATGGCTTCAATTATCATGGACCTTAGTTGTAAGGCTATCACCTCCCAAATGATAGATTGACAATAAGCCTAGCTCATAGGCAGTAAAGTTCCCATCGACTAGTTTTGGGGAGATCACTTTTCATTCATTTGAGTGTATATATTTGATGGATAACCCTTATAACTTCCCTATACAATCACTGATATAATCCTTTCTCTAGAGTTAGCTCACCAACTTGATACAATGGACTCTATTTATAGGATGGGCAAGAAGGAAAGGGGGTATATGATGTCCCTTTCTCAAGAGACAAAATCATAGTATAGAAAAGGCACCATAGATGCCTCCTCATGGCCAAGATGGTAGATCTTAACCTTGATTTTATAATGAACTAATGAGAGTATGATCTGATAGGATACATAGCCAACCTAAAGATCATAGCCATCAGAGATCACCCCTAGCCCTACCTAGAGGAAAGAAAGTCACCTACGATGGATGTTCCTCAAAATTATTTAGAACTAATTTGAATTTCAAAATACATCCTTAAATCATGGGAGTATTTTAATGCCAAGGTCTAAATTTATGAATCAAGAAATAAATTATCAAAAAAGATGAAGCAAAAACACACCCAAATGGATTAGAGCATGAATAAGAATGATGCCTTCACCAAATATAGGTTTGAAATCAACAAGCCAACTAAAAGATTGTATGAGGAAGACTAGGATGAAAAGTTCAAGAAGCTCTGGGATGAGTTTCACCTAGAAGAGGTCATCTCTAAAGAGGAATCCACTATAAAAATTTTAGTGGGAGGAGATGAATAAGAAGAAGAAGACACTCCCAAAGAGGAGATAGGGGACTCACCTCTAGAGAAGTAGGTAGTAGAAGTGGAAGTAATGACCACCTAGGTGCATTTAACATGGTTTCCTCCCATGTTTCCTTATCCCATGACCCCACAAAAATGGTAAAATCCCTCTGGGAACCTCATAGATGGCTCCTCTTAGCTCAAGCAAATCAAGGCACCCATTTCCAACCCTCCATTGACTCCTCCCCAAAATAATATCCACTTCATAGATCCCTTTCTTCCCACCTCTACTTCCTTCTCTACTACCACATCCCCCTTTATAGCCTTGCTACTAGTTTTGACATCATATACTACCCAACTAAGTGCTTTAGATACCTTAATCACTTCATCACCTACCTTGGTGTTCCCACTACAAGTTGTGACACCTTTTGCTACTCAACTTGACACCACCCTAGCTATAATCTTCTCTTCATCCATTCAACCTTCTATAGTGGTTGGCCCCTTTTCTTATGCTATCCCAATTTCCTCTTGTATGCCTTTCATCACTCCCCCACCTTCATCATCTACCTCATCATCCCTCATGATACATTCCCCATTTTCCCTACCCTATAGACTCCCACCTTTCTCCCCTTCAACCCTTACCATTCATTCACTCATTTATATGAGAGTATGGTCCATTACTTCATAGTAGCAATTAGTTATTATATTCACACTTATATAAGGAATCCCTTTTGTGGGAGAAATCATTCAAGTGCCAAACTAGTTTTAGCAGTAGGTGGATATAGCAAGGGTATCCAAAAAGGCCCAAATGGAGAAGAAATAGGGAAAACAAGCCAAGGCCAATGCCCAAGCTCACATGTAGTCATTTTATGACCCAATTTAATAATCTCTCATGGTTGCTCACTTGATACCCCAAATGGCCAAGCCCCTTGAATAGATGTAGTTGAGGTACTAATCTATCCAAGCTATTAGCCTTAACCTCAATCAAGCCTAACCCACTAATAGGATTGAGCTTATGGAAGATACATAAAAGTCTATAACTATGGACTATGTTAAGGTGGACTGTTAATTGGAGAAGACCAAATCAAATCTCTCAAAATTCAAGGCTATAGTTGAATACCTAAATGTTGAGGTCAAAGTAAAGGACACTGACCTTAATAAGGCATGGACTGACCTCAAGGGAAACATCCTAAAAAAAATCTTTTAGGTAGAAGCTGGCTTTTGATTAGCTACTAAACTCAAACTAGAAGAGAAGGAAAAGGAGCTGGATGAGATGCACCAGAAGCTCCATGATGAAAATTGGGTATATTAGAAATTATAGTACCAAGCACAACAAGACTCCTTGGTTAAGGACCAAGAGATTGAAAAATTGAAAAATGACCTCATCGCTTGCCCACAAGCCACAACAATCCTTCTCATAGTCCAAAAAATATACAATTCATATTGGGAATGGATTAAGGCCATGATGGAAAACTTGAAGACATCATTAACCTTAATTTTAGATGTGTAGAAGATGTCCTCTCAAGTAATCACATCTATTGATTAGATGATTGCTTTCATCTCCTTAAAGGTCATGGAGTCATAAAGCATTGTCCAAAATCTCTACAACACTTCTCCTAAAGCATTAGTAGTAATAGGGGTGACTGGACATAGACAAGTAGTGGTGAAGGTGAATAAGTTTTTAGTCTACATTAAGGCAATAAATAAATGCAATGAATTCTTCAATTCTTTAAAGCAAGCAATCCAAGAAAGGTGGGGATACATAGAACAATTAGTCTAGTTGGGACTCCCCTCCCCTTTGTTGGTTGATAACAACATCCTCTCTGAGGACCAGATCAAGTTTCTACTTGAGCAAAGGTAGAATGCCCGAACCATCTTCATAATTCTCGATTAATCAATTGACATCTCCAAGGTGGATAAATTTTTTCATTTTCTCACCCAATAGGAGTTCTAGATGCTGGTGGTAGTTAAAAGCTTGGGAAATATCTCTTTTAAGGAGATAATTGATTTAGATAGAGTCTTCAAGGATCTCAAAAAGAAAACCTAGTTAAAGGAGGAAGAGTGGGTACCCTTGTAGGCATCATTTTAAAATTTATAGGTTTCTACACCTTCCTCCCCTTTATTTTTTTAGTTTTATTTCCACTAGTCTGAGTGCTAGAGCTTTTGGGTTCTCCCACCTACAGGAGATGCCATTGTGAGTCACCAAGATCTATGGATAAATAATCCACATTTGATATTTAGGAGCAATACATATCTTTCTTCAAGCTCACTTGATAGATACATAGATCTTTGACACCTTTTAGTGGATCCCATTTTGGGCCTTCTTTATTCGAGCCCCTTTTCTCAATTTTGCCTAAGTCCTAGCCTTTGTCCACTTTCAACACTTGGTAGCATGACACTCATCTAACTTGAGGAGACTTTATTTTTTCTTAGGTGAAGCATGAGCTTGACATGTGGTGGCCTCACTCTCTCTAAATTTTTTTAATTTTAAGTCAGGTCTCCAAGTAGTGCCAGTGGCTAAAAAAAATAAGGATGACCCCCACTAAATGGTTTATAAAAGGTGATGCATTGTTTGACATGTGGCACCCTCATGCTCATTTTGAGTAGGAGAATGCTTGAATTTCTCTATAAGAGTGTGATATTGACACATGGCACCCCTACACTCAAACTTACCAAAGAAGGCCCCAACCTCTCTAAAGAAGCACTAGTTAGATGTGTGTCACCTCCATGCTCACCTAGGAGTAGTGTTGGTTTGACAATGTGCAAATCAACACCATTGGATGATGGTGTGGGGTCCTTTTTCAAGTAGAGATTTTTTATTTTTGAGAGAACTAAATCTATTGAGTGCAACATAGGTAGGACATCTCTAGGAGCATATACGTGACATCACCCCATTTCTCCCAAACATAGTGGTCACAACAAAATGATGCAGTTGTGCCATATCTAGGATCTAGAGGCCAATTACACTCATGATCTTGAGACTTCCTTTCACTTGTAATGGCACCATCATGGGTAGGAGAATAAATATCTAGGTGTCTCTTCTTTAGACATTTTCTGGGCCTATTTATTCAGAGCTCTTTCCTATTAAAAGGGGTTGATGATCATTTTATTTTTCACATTCTCATTTTTATAGCCATTGTAATAGACTAGGATATTAAAAACTAGCCCATTATGGCCTTCTGTATTCTATTCCCCATATATCAATGAAGAGGATGTGATATTCTATGTGAATTTGGAGTGGAAAATTATATCTATCTACTATTTCTATTATTTTGCTTCTATAGTGTAGATCTTTACTCATGTTATATATCTTAATTCATGCTTTAGGATCCTTTATGGTCTATAGTGCTAAAGGTTTATGTTATTTTATGAAAGTATTGTTAAATGTTTCAAACCTCTTGGTGTATCACCTTAGACTAGATTTGATTTTCATATTATTAGTTTCTTTTTATTCTATCCCTTTTTACCCTCAAATTAAAATGAAGAGCCAGGTTCTAAAATCTTGGAGGTTTCTCTACAGACTGCACTCAGTCCCACTTCTATAAATATTCCCATAGAAGATGTTAGACCCAAAGCAAGAGTTTTAGGTATCAATAAACACTATGGTTGTTGCTCATGTTGAGTCTGAATATCAGAGTCAAGGTCCTAATGACATGAGGTAGTCCTACTTGGACATGGTCAAGGAGCTTGAAGATCTTGGTAAGTAAGTACCTTAAGAAGAACAAGATGAAGTTGTTGAGGAAGAATGTAAGGTTCCTAGTGAGCTAGTATGTCTTGAAGACCATTATCAGGAGGTTAATTTTCAAAGTCCACAAAGGTATGATCAATATGGTACCTTCCAAGATGAGAAAAAGAGTGTTTTTGAGGAGCCAATTAAATCAAATGTTGAGGTTATTTTCCCTATCATCCAAGATGTAACCAACTTATAAAAATCTCACATTACCAAAGATAGACAATAGTTTGAGGTGAAAATAGAAAATCAAGAATGATATATCTCATAGGAGATTGGTTTGTAGCTATCAGCTCACTTGAGAGCATGATGAGAGGAGTGGCATTCAAAGAAATGATGAATACAATGAGAACAAAGTCCAAGAGGCTACTTACATCATGAAATTATTCATCCCATAGAGTGAAGGATCCGATAAACTTCCCCTTTGATCTAGGAGGGAGAATAAAATTTTAGTTCAATAATACATAGTCATTTGTTTTCTTGATTGCCTAGTTTACAATAAGTGTCTATCAGTACATGTGTGTTTGCTTATTACTTGTGTGTGTTGTATTTGTATGTGGTGAGGTTGTTGTAGTCCTTAAAAGTTTATAATGTGTTATGTTTGTTTGTAAATCTTAGGTAGAGTAGTCACCTAAATTCATGTTTTCATGTGTGAATCTTGTCCCCAAAGAAATGAGATAGCTGGTTCTCTTGACTCGCAGGTTAGGCAACCCTTGTGAGTCTCCAAGAATGTTGATAATTTGGCCTCCCAGGCCAAATATCAACCCATTAAGTTAAAAAAAAATTTATACTAAGGCCCCCTAAACTTGTGCATGGTTATCTTAGATATTTCCATGGTCCTCAAAATGGTCTTTTAAATCCTTGGTTAGCATTGTTTAAGGTTGTTTTGATAAAATTAAGGTAAATGTCATTTTGAATTTAAGTTTTCTAGTCACCTTATGACATAGTCAAGTGGGTTCAAGAGTGTTAATATATTTCTGGGGTTAATTTGAGTTACCTGGTATGTGTCAAATTAATATTACTCTCCACTTAGTCTATACAAATACCAAAAAGTGTTGTGATATTCATTTCTAACATTACACCCCTTTTATAATGCTTTATTATCCATTTTTTAATGTCTAAAGAAGGATTTTTGAAATAAATTGAAAATTTTATGGTATAAGGAAGAGATGAACACATCACTATATGATTTTATAAGTGTGAAAAAACTTTAGGGGCACTTGGAATTTCATCTTTATCAATTTTCAAGTAGAATATATAACTTCCATAGCAAAAAGAGAAGGTTTTTAGGTAGTCCATACAAGTTTTTCAAAACAAGATCATGTTCAAGAACATAAACATATTAAATTATGCTTACTAGGTATATATCCATGCTTTGGAGGGAGTTTCAAGTCAAAAAGAGTAAAAAACTGATCACTTTCCTCCATCGAGCTCTTTGGAGGCTCATAAAAGCTAGTTAGGTTTCTATTTGGTATAGACAAAGGAGAGAGAATGAGGATATAATCTTTTGGGAAGAGGACTAGAACCTAGTTATCTTCCATTTTATCACATTATTTAATATATCAGTTTTCCCTCATTTATGAACAATCACTAAGAAGGTGAAGGGCTCACAATGTCTCATCCATCTAGGTAGGGTTCAAGTTTACCTCGATATCTTCACTTCTAAGCTTGTTGGAAACCAAAATGCCATTGGAGAGGATATAAGAGGTCTATAAAACTATTATTCACCATAATAAAATCCCACTTGATATATTTGACCTCATTAAGACAATAAACATTATTTTGGAGCAATCTATAGGTTGATAATAATGAGGTTCTTGATACTTCAAGGTATCAAATAGTTGTAAAGTGATTGATGAAGTCTCAAAAATATTAAAAGACTAATTGAGGCTCTAAAAAAATTGATTATAAATGATTTTATGGACATAAAAACCCACATAATGGTGATCATCTATATTTTCCACATGCTATCAATAAGTTTGAATAAATCAAGGCAAAGTAACCTTGTTTAAGTCTCATGAATGTGTTGTCATTGCTCAGGCTCTTTGAAGGAAGTGTAACACAATCAAATTATGAATATTTTGGAATCTAAATAATATATTAGGCAAATACTCAAAGGCTTATGCCACTCCTAAACATCATTCTTCATCCCACTTGATATGAATGAACACTCAAAGGATTAGGAGCCTCATATTAGAATAGGTTGTAGGTCAAGGGAAACAAGATTCTTGAGGTTTTGAGGTTCTCAAAAGATTGAGAACATGATTGATGAAGAGTTAACACTCCCTACACACTCTTATAATGATCTATTATCCAATTTAATATCCCTCCACTAAACACTAACCCTTATAGAGGGAAACACCATCACTAGACCTCTCTAAATGATACAAGTTTGAAGAATTGATCATCTACAAGCATGTTCCTATACATTAGGGGGATAAAGATCTCTTAGATACTAGAGGAGGGAGTTAAGATAAGGATAAGAGTTTAATATTACCCCACTAATATTATGAGATTCCTCATGTGGATGAGAGTTTACAAAATAGTAAACCAGCCTAAGGAGTCTATTTGAAGAATTTACAGGCTTAAGGCCAAGAGCACCTACAGGCTTATGACAAAGTTGAATAGGTACTTAAAGAGGTTTAAGGTTAAATTATATTGAGACACATGTTAATTTAACTCTAAATTCTAACATAACCTCACAATTTTTCACTAAAGATCCTAAATATAACCTAATGGGAAGGAGGTCCAACAAGGCATAATAGGCTTAAATAGATAGTTACAAGCCTATGGGTGAATATGTTAAAAGGTCAGGGTTTTCATGAGTAAAAACTATCATGGGGGGTCTATAGAGAGATTAGAGGTACTTAAAAATTGTTCTCAATATCATAAAACTACTAGAGGATCCAATTGAAGAAGGAAGTAAGTCTATACTCACAGTCCAAGCAGACATACTAGCTTCCTCCAAGCAGAGTAAAAAAGATGTGTTGGACCATGCATGGAGGATAATTAAAGGTATGAAAATATACCTAGTAATTTATAATATAAATTTCATAATGAATTCATTTTATGGTTTTGTCCTTTAAGGCAAGAGAAAGCCTTTATATCCTAATTAGGATTGATAGGCCTAAATAGGCATGTATAGGCCTAGACATGGAATTTGAGGACAATTACAAATTTGGAGAGTGTTTTAGAGACTTGAAGCTTTATGAGGATGAATAATAACATGAGAATAGGTTATGTGGATTGGAACGAACCCCTAAGAGGTTGTAAAAGTCAAAACTAAAAATATTTTGCTCTTCTGCACCCTTTTCCTCTCCCTTGACCTCACAATTATAGGGTTTTGAGCTTGAGGGGAACTTTATTCACATTGGAACACCAGGGATCAGGTGTATGGAGATATAAAATACCATGGAAAGTTGAGGAGGGTTGTATAAATTATTTTATTTACATTATTTTTTTATTTCAAGCCCTTAGGGATATGAATAATCGTTAAGAGCTCATGCATGTTTGAACCTACCTAAGCTAGTCCTAATGACTCGATGGGAGGAATAGTGAGCCAAATGAATTAAAATCAAATTATTCAGCTGTGTAATGACCAATATGTTTATATGTCTTTGAAGCACCAACTTTTTAACCTTTGATTCACATGTGTGAGCTTACTTTTGTATGAACCAGGTTTAGAGAGGACTGATATAGGTCTAGAGAGTGCAATTTTGAAGGATTATCATGGAATTGGACTAGGTGACACCTAAGGGAGTGTGTTACATATATTTTTTTACCTAGGTATATGTGGTAATATTCCCTTCAATTTTTCATGAGAGGTCTCAAGGAAGAATTATAATATTCAAACTAGTTCATCTGATGGTCTTCTATAGCCATGCCTAAATGTCTAGCTAGTTGACTGTGTACATTGTGAAAGAGGAAGAAAGTGGATCAACCAAGCCAACACAAGTGATCTAATGGATATATGGGGTAGGTTACATATTCTCATATGAGTTCAAGTGCTCAGTTAACTCCCTTTGAGGATAAAACACAAAAAACACTATCATTAGGTCTATTGTCCTAATACCCTTCTTAAGGCATTATTAATTGGAGACTAAAGTTAGAGGATAATAAAGGGTTGAATAGGATATAAAAATAGAATGGAATTGTATCTAAGGGATTTTTATATGTGTAAGAAGGATTGGTTTGTAGAGGAGAGCTCAGAATTGGCCATTTGGCCTAAAATTACCTTAATAATGCACAAAATGTAGAATGATCACCCAAGGAGCACCTTATTATGCTCAGAACTATATATAGGATTTTCATGGAGTCATAATCATATGGTAAAGGTTTAAGGGCCTTATATAATATAATTTAGTGGCATTAGTTCATAGGTTGAAGGCCTAACCTTTATGAACTATTGTTAAGAGTCTAAACCTCCTTAAACCTCTCTAAAACCCTAACAAAAGCTTGATGGGAAAGACCTTGAGAAATTTTCTTTAAGATGCATTAGATTAATCTTGAATAAAATTAAAACACAATTTTCACTTTGATAAGGTCCTACTCATGGAATTGGTTTGTTTAAATAGTTATATGGATGCACTAGGAGCCATTTTTTTACAAGTTTTAATGATGAATCAAGGGTATACAGATAGATGAGTAGTTGCAAACCATTCAAGAGGATGATGTGAAATTTATTTTACCCTCTTAGGCTAAAAAATTCTCTCAATTCTTCCTATAAATTCTCTTATAGGCTTGAACTAATGAGGTGGTCTAGAAGTGCTAGTAAAAGGTGACTTAGTCACCTAAATGAGCAAGAGTTATAGGTGTGCATTATTTTAAATTCATAATTTATGGTGTAATATTATTATTTATACTTTAAACATGATCACCTACCCATTCTCAAGGTTCTATAAAATTCTTATGGACATCCAAGTAACTAACCCCAAGTGACTGGGCATAGTTACCTAGTAGGCCTATTAGGTTAACTAAAGAAGATGTCCATTAGCAAAGATATTAGTAGGTTTAAAAATTGAACCAATAGATGATGAATTACTGGAGATATACAAAAAATTAGAGGTTCACCTCATCAACTAGGCTACCAAACATAGAGGTGATCCCATTGTATCAGCTAGATGAGGTAGGTATGAAACACCACTTCCTTAAAGGGTGTAATCTAGACTGATAATAGTTTCTAGCATGCCTGATGGGACCAAAATTCAAGGATCTTAGAGCATACACTATCCCCATTCAGTGGCCTCAAGTATTTTCAAGCATTTTGGTAGCATATTGACACTCAATATCTCATGCCAAGGGTCATCAAAAGGTCTTCAACCAAGGGTAAGAACAAGTATTGTTGATATATTTCTTGTTCTCTATTTGTCTCATGAAATTTGATGGCTAGATATAGAGGAGATGTATGTTCTAAAATTCCTTATCAATCTTATGGTACTCCTTACCAACCCCCTTGGTAGCCCAACCACATAGCAAAATAACCTTGTGAACCTTGTCTTACTCTTTATTTCCAAGAACACCACCCTCATCCTCCTTGTGATCCCTATCATCCTCCTTAGTAGCCTTCCTATTAGAATTAATACCCCTCCTTCCCTCCCCAACCATCCTTTCAAGCTACACCTAGTTTTTTTGATGAGTTGGAGGAGTTAAAAAGCATGAATCAAATCATTTTTATTAAGATATTGGCCTTAAAGGAGTAAAAACATTAATGCAACAAATACTATGAGCCTCTACCTCCTTATTCCCCATGTTAATATCTTTGGACAATACTCCCATGCTAAATCTAAACCAAGAAGAGAGGAATGTTGTATAAGTCATGACAAGGACCTTCCCAAGCTTTCAAATCCCCTCACCTCTTCCTCAAGCTCAATTTGTCCATGGATATATAGGTGGGCAAAGAGAGAAATAAGTTGTGAGTACCAAGACTAAGAAGTTCCCAAGATTTCAGATTTCCTCCTCACCTACTAAAATCACTCAAGAATAACCTATTAATCCTTATGTTCCTACTCCACTAGTTTGACATTCTTTCCCTCCCACCATCTCCTTGTTTGAGTGAGGACCTGTGGTTTGGAGAGAATATGAGGAACATATAAATTAATAGGAGTGTATGGAGGCTAATTCAAGAAATATTTCAAGTTTTTAAAGTTCTCCATCTGTCCTTCATATTGCAGTCATTCATGATAATCAAGATACACATATTTTTGACAAAGCAATTAAGGAGTAAAAATAGAAGAATGTAGTGCCTTTAACTAATTATCTTTATCCATATCCTAAACAATATAATGATCAACCTAGTAATCCTAAGGCTCCAACTTATGAGAAACTAGTTGCATTGAAGGTAGAATTGGAGTATTTATATGTGAAAGGGAAATTAATAAGGAACATTGATGAGGTGATAGTCCTTCAAGAGATTGATTATGTTGCAGTTGTAAGTGGGTTCCAAGACTACCTTGAAAAGGATACTTCAAAAAAATATGATGAGGATATCACTATTGATACTCCTATTCATCCTAGAAGATTAGAGTTTGAGCCTAAAGCAATATTTGATGATGTAGAGTAGCCACAATGGCATGACCTTGAGGTGGATGAAACACAAGCAAATTATCCTCTAGGAGCCAATCATGAAAATAAACTTTATGAACCCATTGATAAAGATAAGAGTAATTAAACTAATTTGGATGATCCTTGGCAATAATTGTACCATGTATATTTATATGAGATTACATAACTCAGCATGATGGCTTTGAATAATGGAATAAAACAATAGGTTTAGGCCTCAAGTGAAAGTGACACTAATGTTTTGGAACTTGGAGAGGAAAATTCATATTTAGGATCATAAAAATGAGACAAAATATAACTTGAATGGATTAGTGAACTCCCATTCTCCACATAAGATGAAGATGATCAAGTTGTAGTAGAACATGAGCCTTGTCATGACCTTGTTGGAGAGCAAGAGGCACTTGATTAACATGTTACTCCACAAGGAAATGGTAATAGTGAAAATAAGGTTCATGTATTTTTTATTGATCATGAAGATATTAAATTTTGGGAATACCTAGGGAAATTTTGGTCAATTTTAGATGATACATCTCCACCTCATCAAGATAATGCTAAAATTGTCAACTTGGACAATGAGCATGGTGAAGATCTTAAGAAGAGTCTTAAAGAGAACACTATGACAGCTGGTCCTGTTGAGTTTGAAGAGTAGATCCAAGGTCTTAATGACATGTATTCCTACTTGGAAATGGTCAAGGAGCTTGAATATCTTGGTAAACAAGTACCTCAAAAAGAATAAGATGAAGTTGTTGAGGAAGAATGCAAGGTTCTTAATGAGCCAGTATGTCTTAAAGACCACCTTCAAGAGGCTTAGTTTCAAATTCCACCAAGGTATGATGAATATGGTACCTTACAAGATGAGTAAAATATTATTTTTGAGGAGACAATTTAAGCAAAGGTTTAGGTTATTGTACTTATAAGCCATGATGTAACTAGTTTGTAAAACTCTCACATTACCAAAGATAGATAGCAGTTTGAGATGAAAATTGAAAATAAAAAAGAATATATCTTCATAAGACATTGGTTTGTAGCTATCACCTCACTTGAGAGCATGATGAGAGGAGTGGAATTCAAGGAAAGGATGAAGACAACAAGATTAAATTCCAAGAGGCTAATAACCTCATGCCATTCTTCATCCCATGGAGTGAAGGATCTAATAAACTTCCACTTTGACCTAAAAGGGAGAAGAAAAGTTTAGGTTAGTTGTACATAGTTATTTTCTTGATTGAATAGTTTAAAATAATTGTTTTTCAACACATGTGTGTTTTATTCTTTCTTGTGTATGTGTTGTCATTATGTGTGGTGAGGTTGTTGTAGTCCTTAAAAGTTTTCAATGTGCTAGTTTTTTTTCAATCTCAGGTAGAGTAGTCACCTACAATCATGTTATCATGTGTGAGTCTTATCTCCCAAAGAATGAGATAGATGGTTCTCTTGTCCAGTAAGATGAAAAAACCATGTCAATCACCAAGAATGTTGATAATTTGGCCTCATAGGCCAAATATCAACCTCTATAGTTAAAATAACTTTCTACTAAGGCCACCCAAGCTTGTGCATGGTTACTATTGACTAATTTGACCATAAGTCAAATTAGGTCAACCCATTATATATTATAACTTGTTATATGGGTCTAATAGGGTTGAAAATGTGTATCATGGTCTTAATAATGTCACTTAATGTGTTTTTAGCCTTAGTCATGTTTTTTATTTACCCGTACTATCATTTTATGTCATCTTATAGCATTTTTACATCATTTATTAAAGTGGTATAGTTTCCATAAGAGGAAAAGTGTGTCCAAGTGTAATTTAACATGTATGATTTATAAAATTTCAATTTTCAATTCTGTAATTAAATTTGGCAGGTTTAAACATTGAAAACAAGAAGATCTCTTGAAAAAGAGGAGTTTTTTGAGGTTGTGGGGACTATACAATAGTTTGGCATGTGTGGATACTTCAAAAGTGTCCTTTAATATTCATAAAACTAAGAAACACATTCAATTAGTTTTGAGAGACTTGAAAATGGCAAAAAACCATTCTATCTTTCCATTGCTCTCCTAGACAAGTATAAATGGTTAGTCAGTCTTTGCATGATACAGCTAGGATAAGTTGAGTCAGGTCAAATTATTTTTAAGGATGATAGTAATATTTTTTTAATTCCAATTCATGGTAATATTTGTATTTTTTATTTTTGTGCTCTATGAACCATTGCTAAAAATGTTTACTCCTCTTTTCTGCCTACACATCCCCATATCCTTTAGTTTTATCCTCTATCTCGATTGATCTTTACAAACCAAGTATTTTTAATGATTTTGGAGAGTGTGAATACCATTATCATGTATTTATTAGTCTATTTTTCACATGTGAAGATGGAGGAATGAGTATAACATATCATCTTGCTAGTGAGGGACTCTATTACTAGTCTACATGCATGTTTTCAAAGTAGCAAAGTTTCTTCCTCTTGAATTGGCTTTCAAGACAAGGGTAATATGATGTATTCATTCTCTTTAACCATGATTATTAGTTTTCCTTTTTAATGTGTGGTATAATTAATGTTCTATATGAATTAAAATTTCTAACACATATACATATAGTTAATTCTCCTTGTGATGATCACCTACAGTCAAGTCAGCTTGAGCATTGACCAATCATGGTGATGAAATAAGGAGTGTTTCAACATGGTAAGAATACTTCAAAGGTGTAAATAATTATTTTGAGTTATTATAAAGGTTATAAATTGGTTTTAATAACCAATCTAATACACACTATCTTATAACCTATAATAACACCTATAGGAAACTCCATCAATAGTATGAGTGTAATCGATGGAGGAAAAGGGAATGTTGAAATACAAGTATTTGAGCTCATGTGAGACACAATTAAGGTTTAAGAGCATATAAAACATCAAAGTGAAAATGGTGAGATGGTCATAAGCATATAGACCTATAACCATATTCATAGGCTGAAAAAATTGTAAGAGAGACATATTACCTTAATTTCTCTAAATCAAGGGTTTTCCCATAACAAGTGCCACTTTATGTTGAGAAGTTTGAGGTTTATGTTAGTCTAAATATTATATTTATTATATCATAAAGATCAAATAAGACATATAATCACAAGGGAAGGCTATTTGATTAAGAGAAGTTGAGCTAAGCAGACCCCCATTTCAAGTAGATTCACATTGAAAACCTGTAGTAAGCTATAATGCTTTAAGCTCAAATGATCCTTCAATGTAATATGACACATGGAAAGATGAAATATAGATAAAGTGGACTCATTTGAGTAAAATATGATAATATAAATCTAGGATCAGTCAAATAAGTTGATGTTCAATTCTCAATCCCTATGAACATCTACAATAATCCCTTTTCCTAGGATAAGTATCTACAATTAGTCTACAAACATATGGTGTATTGGTGATGTTAGTCTAGAGCATAGTATTCATGGTTTAGTTGTTATTTAAAGTTATAAATGACTTTAATGACCATAATAGGATCATAAAATATGAAATATAATGACAAGGAGAAATTATCACCTATAAGTATCATAGTCCATAAATTGCCATCTATAACTTGATTATAGACCTACAGGGTTGATGATGAGAAACAAGAAGTTGGAAGCCTGGTAGGCATAGATATTCACTTATATGAAAGTGATCCAATGATATAAAAAGGATAAATGGGAAAAAATGAGGTGCTCAAGCCTTAATGAACATCTAAAGAGACCTTTTGAACTCAACGTATCTGTCACCTACATGTAACCTAATCAACATAATCTTTAGACTGGCCTAGGCTAGTGAAAAAAGGTAGCTTGAAGGTTAGAAATGGTATATAAATGGATGAATGTAAGTGAGACCAATCTCATAGTGGTAAGTCAAAATTCACATGATTATCAGAGAGAGGAGGCAAAGCAAAGAGGGTTTCAACTCTTAACCCACAGTCACAATTCTAAGATTTTTTAAAACCTTATACAGTCACTTGTCCCATAAGTCTATCTTAGGGATTTGAGACATTAGGGACTATAAAAAGGTGATAAAACATTTATATTTGGAATATAAGGTCCTCAAGACCTATTATATCCCTCCATGATCTTATCTTATCTAGACAAATAGGGGAGATTCCCTCTATTTTGTTTTAGACAGAGGGTACCCCCACTTAGGACTACACTGTAAGATTAGCATATAAACATTGGAAGAATAACATGAAGCGTGTTATAATAATGAGGAAAGATGTGGAATGTTTATTTGAGAATGAGAAAAGGTGTAGAAGACTCTACATGCAACATTAACACTCAGAGGAGGTTTTTAGGTCATGAAACACAATTAGGCCTATTAGGCTTATAACTAGACCCAAAACCTACAAGGGTCTAGATCAATTCACACAATATGGAACCATTCCAACCCATTTGATGAACTTAATAAGGGATTTTATAATTATGTATAACCATTGGTTTGTAGGGGATCACATAGAATGATCAAATTTGACCCAGTTCCATCACAAGGGTACATAGAATGCATTCAAGAGTTTGATAAGCCAAATTAAACCATTCATACTTGTAAAGATACATTACATGTTTCCAAAAGGATCTAGGGGTAGTTTAGTAGGGTCATATTCTTGGTTTTAGTATAATTTTTTTAGGATTTAGATGTACAAGTTTTATGAACATCCCTAAGAAGTAAAACCCTCTAAGACCCTCCTAAAACCCTAGTTTTGACCTAATGGAGAAAATATGAAAGGAGATACATTCATAAAGGGTAGTATGGCCAGGAAATTGATTTGGAATTGTTTAATATTCTCTCAGGATCCTTCCCATATAAGTGCTCTATATTTTCACTTGTATAGATAAGTTAAAAATAAGGTTTATTATAGGTTTTGTTATGTTTTATAGGTGTAGAAAAGAACTAAGGAGTAAGAATCATAAGGGGTATGTACAGACTCATTTACACTATCAATATTCATTTATCACCATATATAATCATGAAAATACCTTTTCTACACTATTCATCATAAGACAATCTTAGACAAGTAATGAAAAGGCAAAGTGACTGCCAAGTGAGAAGATGAGAAATTTGTTTTTGGGTCTTTTTAAGGTTTAATTCATGAAGTGGAAGGAAAATGGGTCATATATAGGTGTCCCAACACATATTTCATTGATTTTTTTGAGCAACTAAAGGCCACCTTGATGACAAATGAGAATAATGAGGCTAAGAGAGCCAATGAATGACTGTAGATGGTGAGTACAAGTGTCTAAAAGAAGGATATTAGTTAGGGATGCATCTAATTATTTTTACATCATGTTTCAAACTAATTTAAGATAGTTAACATGTGTAAAATATCCATATTTTAGGTTTGATATGTCAATAAATACCTAATAATGAAGGCAATTTTCAAGAAGTCCATTTGAGGACCCTATGCCAGTTTGAGGAGTTTTCATGATTTATATGGACACTTGTACAAGAAGACATTTAATGGTCTATTTTCAAATTCACTATTATAAAATTTAAATGGTCCTCATCACTTGATGCTTGTTCTTATGACCTTTGAGCTCCACTTCATCTCTCTCCTCTCACATGATCTATAAATACGAGCCATTTTGTCTTTTGTAAAGAATTTACACCTGGTATGGTGAAGCTCTATTGGTTTGATGCTATATATTGCCTTTGAAATAAGAAATAAAATATATTTTTGAGTTCATGAATTTTTTATCTAAGTGTGTGAAGTGATGCATGGTGAAGTGTCTAGTGATAAGTATGTATCCTTATCTTCTCTTTATCTTTTCATGTTTGGTGCAAGTAGTTCTCACTCTAACAAGTAACATGAAGTGTATCTAGTGTGTTTTACTATCTTAAAGTGTAAAATTAACATTGGAGTCTGAAATATAACCTATGCTTCACTCACATTGAGTATTCCCATGCATATCACCTCCATGTTTGAAATACTATTATTATAACAATTTAAGATTTTGATACTAGTGTTGTAAGTCATGTTTCATAGTGAAATGGTATCATAGTCTAGTGGATATATTTATAGTGTATCACCTCAATATATTTTTTTATTTTCCATGTTATTTCTATCCCTTTTCATCCAAACAAGTAGTTAATATAGGTGATAAGCAAGCAAAAAGCAATTCAGGGAGCTAGCCCTTAAACCTAGAGGTCTACCTCTATCATAGGTAGGGAACTAGCCCTTAAACCTAGAGGTATAACTATATCATAGGAAACCCAAAATCCTATAGGTATTATAATGTTTCTAAAATCTTAGAGTAGGCTTGAACAACCAAATTTAGGATGAAATATTTGGTGACAACAATTTTAGCATGCATGGTGGGACCAAGGTCCAAAAGAGTGGAAAGATTGTTGGTGTGTCTTTCATCTTATTAGATTTTAGAAGCATGTAAGTAAACACCAATGGTGACTCTAAATGAAATAATTTGGATGGAATTAGTCTAAGTATCTATTGTTAAACATTTTGATCAATTCTTATATTTCATTTGACTCATGAATTTGATATGGATGGATATGATGAGAATCCATACTATGCACCTCCTTATCAACCTTTTATGACTCGTGACATATCCATCAATAGTCCTATAAAATTTTCTATCAGTCTTATGAACCATGGTATCCCTATAATCATCCTAGTTTTTTTCCATATGAACATCATGTTCTTAGACAACACTATGGGGAAGTATATGAAAAATACTATTAAAAATAATTTCAAGAAGTGCCTTCATATCCATCTAAAATTTAATCCTAATATACTTATCATGATTCATTTTTATCTCAAGATGACTCTTATCCATCTTATCATGAGGAATCAGATGATCTCATTAATTGGAGATCAAGATATTTTAAAACAAAATATGAATTCCTAGTTTAAAAAATTGAAGCTAGCTACAATCCCCACCATTACCCTGCTCTTCTTACTTCAATCCCATTTCATACTAAATCTTTATTGGCACTCATGCTAAATCTGATAGATAATGAAGAAGAGATGATAGCAGGGGATGACAAGTTTGATGTGCTCCCTAGCCATCTCATGGAGTGGTTAAGAGGTTTAGTTCAAAACTTTATGGATGTGTGGAATGAATTTGAAAAATAAAAACAATATAATATCAATGATAAGTTATACTTGGAAATATATTGTGTCTAGTGCTCAATACATAGATTAAGAATGTGGGAAAATAAAAAGGTTAAAGATAAGCCTACAACTATTGAAGAGCCTCAAGGAGGTTATGATAAAGGTGAAACTCTTGTTGAAAAAGGTGATTTTCCTATTGACCAATCCAAATTTACATCTCCCTATGAACCCATTCATGATCCCTCCATCACATCTCATTCCCCCTCTCCAACCTATGAGCCTATCCATAACCCTCACACCTCATCCCTTCTTAAAGGAGAACCTATCTTATGGGAAGCAAAAAAATAAGACCAATCTTAGCTTGTAGCTGATCTAAGAGATAATGTGAGTGTGATGCTAAAAATTTGATGATGGAGGGGAGGTTAGATCAAGTGTTAGTTTTATAATGAAATTAAATTGACAAAAAACACACTAAGAAAGTATAACACCTCTATGCCTAGATCATAAGGGGAGCTTGGTGAACAAAAAACAAATGAAAAATATAAAAAAAAATGCAAGAAAACATATCTTACTTACCTTCCTTAAATGATCCAAGTGATGTGTTTTTTGGCTTGCTTGGATTGTACTCAAAAGTTCTTCATGGATGAGGTTTGGCTATCTCCATCTCCTTTTGGCACCATGGTTGGCTTGGATTGTTATATATGTTTGATTGAAAGTGTCTTATGATTTTGGCATTATAACACTACTTGATATGCATTTTTGAATTATAATACTACTCTTATCAAAGCTCTAAAGTCATTTTTGCATGGTACCTTTGTAACAAAATAGCTTGTTAATTCAATGGACAAAGCCTTGTATTTATAGGTTTAAAAAACAAGCTTGGAAAGAGTTAAATCTGTACCTTAGTTCATTAGTTAATCCAAATAGAGTTAAAAGGTGTCAAAACCTCCTAATTATCAATGAATAGGCATGGTTGGGATATTTTGGGATATTTACAAAAGGCTTGACAACTCACAAATGTTATGATGAAAATTGAGGATATTCTTGATTTTTGAATTTCCTTTTTGATAATTCATTTAATTGCTCATGGTTAATTCAATTCTAGGCATTTTATTAGGACTTTCATGTTAATTAATTCATTTTAGGATTTTGAACATTTCCAATATATTAATTTAATTCAATGTGTCTATTTGTCTCATTTAATTGATTTTTAGGCCAAATTGGTTTAATTGCATGTTATGAAGCTAAATTTGAGACATGGAAAAAAATTTAGGCTATATGTTTGATGGTTGGTAAGAATTGTTCTAAAGTCAAGTATGAATCAATTGGTGGCTAATTTTAGATTTCTATAGTTTGACCCTATTTTGGAAGGTGTTGCAAGTTGTAAGGATAGTAACATCTTCTCAAATAATAAAAATATTTTGTGTGTTTACGACTTCAATAATGATGAATTTCCTATAGAGTACCCCCTCGAGGGAGTGGTTTTAAAAAGGAGTGGAAAATGGTCCCTGGAAAGAAATAAGTGAGATGAAGGGTCCAAATAAATGAAGATGATGGGGTGATAACATAATGATTTTGAAAAATTAGTTAAAATCACTAAGAATGCAAGTGGGATGGTGTATAATGGTTTTCTAAAAGGTGGTTATAAGCATTATAACCTAATAGTAGAAACATGGTATGATAACATAATTATTTTCCCAAAGGTGATTGTAATAATTGAGAAGATGGAATTGCCTTAGTTAGGATAGACAAATAGGATAACAACATGCCCTAGGGAGGCAAAATAAATTAAATGATTAGAATTGGTGATAACATAATGATTTGCCCAAAGGTGGTTAGAATCATTGAGAATGCAGGTGGGATGGTGTACAATGATTTTCCCATAGGTGGTTATAATTAGTGGACCTCAATTATGGTAAACATAATTGATAGTTTATTGAAAACATGATGATGATAACTTAATATATAGGAAAAAGATGAATTAGGCAACCTATTAGTAGGGAGATGCTTGTCTGAACTAATAAAGGTTAAATTGTTTCATTGTTTAATTACTCTATTTTGGATATGATTGGGTTTGTTATTGGTGTTGGTGCCAAGGAGATGTTTATACTTATATTACCGTGTAGACTTATTGAATATGTTTTTTGATGTAGCATTTGATGATAGGCATCATGATAGAACATAATGAGGACTTTACTAAAATATGCATAAAGAATGACTTCTGTCATCCAATACTCAAAGGAAAATAATGCACCAATGATAAAAACCATGATGATAATGTTGACATATGCATATGGATGGATTCAAGACTAGTAAACATAAGGAATCACCCAATGAATGCATACAAACTTGAATCAAGGCAACAATACCTGAAGTAAACAAACAAACAAAGGAACAAAGAACTATTAGTCCCAATGTTAGTACAAACAATGTGACCCAAATAACATGACAAACATTATCCCTAAAAAATAGGTGAAAACTTAACAAAAAAACATGATGGGGGAATAAAATAAAAGGAAATGGGTGGCTGATCTGTCTCCATATGCACTAGGCAATTGGACATTGCCTACATAGTTTTGTGGATGATATATTTAACAAAAAATTTAGGTCGAATGTAGTTCTCCCAAGAAATGGGAAGAAAATGAGAATTGATTGAAAAAAAACATGATGGATGTGATATAAGAATAGGATAAATATTTCAAAATGGTAAGTGCATGGGAAAAATCCAAAAAGGATGCGGAAACTAAGTGACAAGTGATTTTCTTATGACTCAGTAAGGGTTCCTAGAATCCTTAAGGCAAATAAGTGGTCAATGTTTTTGGTTTTTCTAAATGGATTTTAAATGTTTTTGTAATTTTACAGTATCTCAACTCAATTGAGAATGATGAAATACTAAACATTCCAAGCTTGTAAAATGATGAGAGCATGGCTAACTTGAATGGATGCTCACAAAATAATGAGAGAATGATGGCAAGGGGGACTAGGTTGACCTCAACATGAATCACACACAATCTACATAGTCTTGAAATGGCCTTAGTTCATAGTAATTCCACCTTATAGTAGAGGAATCTAACTATTGTAGCAACCAATTCAAATAAAATGGCTAGTTGGTATGTCAAGTCATAATAAATAAATGTTTATACTACTTTTTCCATAGGTGGTTATAAATAGGATACAATTGATAAGATAAATGATACTAATTTTCCCATAGGTAGTTATAATTAGTAGTAAGACTAGTGAAACACTGATTTGCCTATATAGGTGGATATAATCAAACTCACATAAACAAAAATGATTACAAGGCAAAAATAAATGAAGGATGAAACTACCAAAACTTATGTTAAAATTCTCCAAAATACTACCTCTATCTAGAATGCTTGAAACAACTACTAGAATTGATCTAATTTTGCATGTTAAAAATGTGAAACCAATGGATGAACCAAGGTCAAATAGGCTAGGCTAGGATGGATCAAAACATGATTTGGTTGATAAAATGGAAAGGTAGAATGTATAAGTGATAAGATAATGACAGGATAGTATAAGGATAGGATGATAAAAAGTTATAGGATGGTACAAAGAAGAATATTGATAATATGGTAGAACTTGAAATAATCCTCACAGATAGTATATCAAGTCTCTCAAATGTAGTACTACTTGAGGTGTATAATATTCATAGGATCATCAAGTTCATCCTTGTCTGGTGTGGTGAGACTATATGATCATGTACCATAGTTTGCAATAATGATGAAAGGACCAACCTAGTTGGGTTTAAACTTGTCTTTATGCTTATTTTTTGTTGTGGTATTATTTTGGTTTTCTTTGAGGACAAGATCACCAAGTTTGAATTGTCTATATTTAACATAATAATTGTAATGGCCATAGAGTCAGTTCTAATATAATTGAAGGTTTTCCACTGCATCCATGCATTTCCCATCAAGCAACTCTAGCTCTTGTAGGTGAGTTACTTGATAGTCTTCATCATTCAGGACATGCTTGAAAGAGATGCATAATGAGGGTAACTTGACCTCAATGGGAAGAATGGCCTTAGTATGGTTTGGCTCCTATGGGTGTGGTGATTGGTATGGTATGCCCAAAGGGTATGTATTATCTAAAGATACCAATCATGATTGATATCATTGACAATCTTTTTGAGAATGTTGACAATAGTTTTCTTTGATGCTTCAGCCTGGCTGTTACCTTGATGGTAATATGACATGGAAAAATGTTGAGTAATATTATACTCAACACATAGCTTTTTGACATCCTTATTCTTGAATGATCCTCCATAATTAAATACAATGTCATAAGGGATACCATAGTGGTAGATGAGATGGTTGAATATGAATTTTAAAATTTGCTTTCCAATCATGTAAGTGAGGGGTATAGCTTTAACTCACCTAGTGAAATATTCTATAGTAGTAAGGATATGTTTATGACCACCTAATGAGGGGGTTTATCTTCCAATGAGTTCAACACCCCATGTAGAAAATGGCCATGGTGTCAATATTGGTTTTAGAGTCTTAGTTAGGGCATGAATTAGATTAGCATGTTGCTGACATTTATCACATCTCTTGACATATGTAGCTACATCTGCATCCATCATTGGCCAATAATAACCAATATGTAAGATATTTTTGGATAGGAATACCCTAATAGTATGGGATCCACATAATCCTTCATGAACTTACCATAATACTAGTATATATTCTAATTAAGGTAAACAATGAAGTAGAGTTCTATCAAAACTACGATGATATAGGGTTGGCCTGAGTAAGGTATAACATTGGGAATTGTGGATGAAGGATTTGGTTTATTTTAAAGATAATTTTAGTGGTAAAAAATGGTCATAGAAATAGGTTTATATTTTTGAATACCAAGTATAGCTAGGACCAACAATATCACAAATCATTGTGATAGTTGAAGATTCATGAGCTGGCACTATCATATTTTCAATGAGAAATTGGTATTCCTTGGCTATATCTATTTGTCTAATAAATGACCCAATGGTAACCATTACATATATTTTTCTATTTCTTGCCCTTGGTATATGTTCAAATTATATCTCATCAATATGTTGCTTGAGAGTGTCGACCATGGCTTTGTATGAAACTAGCTTGTCATTTTTGGTTTGAAAGTGGTCTATAACCTAATTGATGATTAACTGTGAATCACCATAAACCTTTAGATGATGTATGTTCCATTATAATACATATTTAAGCCCTACCATGAGTGCTTCATATTTATCCATGTTATTGGTATAAAGAAAGATTATTTTGAATGACGTAGGGATTAGATCCCCTAGTGGAGTTATGAACAAAAGCCCTACCCTTGATCTATGTACTATGAATGATCCATCAAAATATAGCTTCTAGTGTTACTCCTTAAAATGTGTATCAATGATGGTCATGATGGATTCATCAAGAAATTAAAATGTGAGTGGCTTTGTTTTTATAAGGGGTGGTTTAGTAAGCTGATCTGTAAGAACATGCCCCTTGATGGCTTTTTGGTTCACATATTCTATCTCAAACTCACTGAGAAGCATGATCCATTTAGACATAAAGCCTTGTAAAGCTATTTTTGATAGTAGATACTTGAGAAAATATACTTTTGAAATGACCATGGTCTTATTTTTTAGCATGTAATGTCATAGTTTCTAATTTATGAATACCATGGCTAAACAGGATTTTTTTATGGGCATATGATTGTGTTCATACACTACTAGTGTATGACTTAGTAAAATATATTCTCTTTTCAATTATCATCATGTTGAGCTAGAAGTTCCCTAAGGATTTATTTGTCATTGATAGATATAAAAGGAATGGTTTCCCTGGCATAGGAGGCAATAAGACTAGTGAATTTACAAGATAGTCCTTAAGTTGTTGAAAATCTTTTTGACAATCGCCATCCCAAAGAAATGTTACACCCTTCTTTATTAGGTGTGTAAATGGGTGTCACTTATTGGCCAATTTATAAATGAAGCATTTGATGGATTGGGTCTTGCATTGAAAACTATGGAGTTGCTTTAGATTGGTTAGTGGTGGTATCTCTATTATGGCTCATAATTTGGTAGGATAAAATTCTATGCCCCTGTGAGACATGGTATCTCTATTATGGCTCATAATTTGGTAGGATAAAATTCTATGCCCCTGTGAGACACGATGAAGCCAAGAAATTTAATAGAAGTAATGACAAAAACACATTTATTGGGTTTGAGTCTAACTTTGTATTCATGTAGTCACTCAAATATCCTCCTCAATGTTATTAGATGTTCAACCCTAGTTTTTGATTTACCTAGTATGTCATTGATGTAGTCTTCAACAATGTCATGCATCATATCATTAAATATGATGGTCATGACTCCTTGATAAGTGGCCCCTACGTTCTTAAGGCCAAATGGCATAACTTTATAATAGAATGTTCCCCATGGAGTGGTGAACATTGTATTGTGTTGGTCTTCTAGTGCTATCTTGATTTCATTATAGCTTGAGAAACCATCCATTGGTGAAATCATCTCATAGCCTATTTTGGAGTTGATAATCATGTCAATGTTTGGTAATGGAAATTTATCCTTAGGGAAAGCTATGTTAATGTCCTTGAAATCAATATAGATTCTGATTCCTTCATGTTTTTTACTAACTAACACTACATTAGAAATCCATTCAAAATAGTTGATTGGCCTAATATATCTCACTTCCAAGAGTTTTTACAACTCTTTCTTTAATAATACAAAAATGTGAGGATGCATTTTATGTAACTTTTGATTTACTAGTTTAGCATGAAGATGTACTACAAGGTGGTGAACAACCAAGGTAGGGTCTAAACCAATCATGTTAAAATATGCCCATGTAAATATATCTAAGAATTCCCTCAATAGGGCTATAAAGACTTCATGCTCCTCCTTAGTGAGGGATGCACCTAATTTAATCCACTTTGGGTCATATAGGGACCCTATGTTTACCTCTATTGTGTGTTCCACTAGAAGGGTCAAACCATTTTCAAGAATAGTGGGCAAAGATTTAAACTATTTGGATACATTAGAGTCCTCTGTTAGGACTTGTTCTTCAAATTATCCTAGACATGATGAATCAGAATCCACTAATGGGAGATATGGCCATGTAACAAAAATAGTTGGAAATTCCTATATGATTTGATTGAAGGCTTATTGATCTTCAAGGTTGAATTCAGATCCATAGACAATTTTATCATTATTGTGATCCTGAATGATTTAATCAAAACCCTGATGCTCTTTAAGACTAAAATCAAACCTATAGGCAAGTTCATAATTGGTGGTCTCCTATTTGAATTTTTAATAAGGTTGAACACCCTCATCTAGTGGTGCTTGAAATAGGTTTTCATTGCTAGACTGGCCTTTATCTTTACTTTTTTCTTGGTAAAAAAGTGACTCAAAGAGGTTTTCACTTTGAGACTTCAATGTTTTACTTATTTTATTTTGTCTAAGGGTGTTCACCCACTCTTCAAAATAGGCTTTAGGATCCAACTTGAATTAGAATCTTGATTTATGATCTCCCAATGAAACATTGTTCCTAAGTCCTAGAAAATCATAGAAAGCTTCATCATTCTGAAACTCATTAATTGGCATGTTGGATTCTTGTTGGTCCTAATCTATCAATTGGGGATAATATAATGGTAATGGGTTATGACTAATGACTAGTCAAAGGGTATAAATGGCATTATTATCAAATATGTTTGTTTGGGCTAAGTCATCAAATTAGTTATGATCAAAATGTGATTCACTACTGACATCATAATCACTAGTCATTAGTGTTGGAACTCAAATAAGATACGTTGGGTCACCCCCAGGCAGTTTAAATCCAAGTCCATAGGTTCCTTTATACTTAATCATAGAAATTGTCTCAAGTGTTCTTTATTGATTTGGCTTGAGGCCTATTCTTTCATAGTCTTGATTCACCATGATCCTATTAGGAATAAGATAATTTGTATTCTTGTAACAATCGGCCAGTTTGTCATTGTATAACGATGATTCATCACATTCAATAGGGTCTTGTACTTGGCCATAAGATGGTATAAACATGATAGGTCCTGGGTTATGTAGATGGTTTTTTCCCTTTCTTTACCATTATATGAGTTGTTTGGATTTTGGTCTTCCAAAGAACTTTGGGTTCTATGGAAGTTTTGTAATGTGAAAGGTGTCATGCGTTAAATACTCTCTTAGGCCATTAGCTGAGATGGTATAGTGATTAGACGTTTCAAGAGGTGATATGTGGGAAAGTAAATCAATGGTATTAGGGTCAATGTAGTTGGCCTCTAGTAAATAAATAAGTATGGATTTCCCTTTATCTTACTTGGTGATTGGTTTCATGCCAACATGGTAATTTTAGCTCTTAAACTCGGCCTCAATTTATTTACAATGCTCATATGGATGTAAATCTCTTGGAATACTAACCTCCATCCCTAAATGGGAGAATTTGATACACTGGTATAAAATAGATGGGACTGTATGAATCTTGTATAACCAAGGTCTACCCAAAAACATACTGTATGACAAATCGAGATCTAGAACATGGCAAAGTGTATCATGGGTTAAGGTCCCAATGATAACTAGCAAGTGAATGGTGCCTTGTGATTATCATTTTTCATTATTGTAGGCTTTGATGGTGATTTTTTCTAGTTAGAGATCTACTGAGGTGTACTTGAGAAGCTTGATAAGCTTTATAGACACTATGTTCAAACCTGATCCATTATCTATGAGGACACATTTCGCTTTATGCCTCTTTATGTAGACTTCAATATATAATGGATTATTATGTTATAGGCCAAGGGATGACATATTGCTTTGGTTCAAGGTTACTTGTTAGGATAGAGATAGATGTCTAACCAAAGCTTGAAATTTATTATGGGATATATAATTTGGAACTGTGGATTGACCAAGGAACTCTATCAAGATGTTATTATGGATAGTAGACATACATAACAAATATAAAATGGAAATTAGTGTTGGCATATTTTACAATTGTTCCATAATGTCAAACATATTTTCTTGGATAGTGGTAAATGGCTTATTTTGAGGTAGAATGGTTAGTTAGATGATGGGTGAAGTGGTTGATGGTTGTGGGTTTGGTATGGTAATCTTTTACTACCAAGTTGTGATTGCATAATCAGGATTAGGTATAGGACCATTATTGATAACAAATGATGGTGGAAGGGAAATAGATAGGATAAGTCTCAATTGTTGATGCACTTGTGCATGGTCATGGGATAATGATGAGTTATTAATATAAGGTCCTAACATGGGAATCCCTACTTGCTAGTTTACCTATGTGCAGTCTTAGGTCAAGGAGGGATTACCAAAATGGTTTGGTTGATTTGGTATGATTAGCAATGGTCTTGTCTAATTGGTACTTGGTCTAGGATTAATGGAAATGGTGTTAATGTGAGCTCATATAATATGGCCTATAAATATGTTGTAGTCATGTGAAACTACATGATATGTCTATTGGTTGTTACCATTATAACCTTGGTTTTGTCCATTATTTTGACATTGTTGGTTTTATTGAGTCTGTTGGTTTAGCCTTGGTTGTTTATATTGCACTAGCCACTATTATTATTTTTGTGGTTATTTTTATTGTTGATTGTTATGTTGGGGAAAAGGATTTTGATAAATTCCAAGGTTCTAATTGGAGGTGGAAGTTCCATGATCCAATGTGTTTTCTCCATTTTCCAACATATTATGAATTACATGTCTAATTTACACATAATGCTACAAATTATGGCCATTGACCCTATGAAAATCATAGAATTGTTCTAGCCTATACCGATTTGGCATGTCAATGCCCTCATGAATTTGTTATTTTTAAATAGGCCATATAATTAAGTTAGCTACAATGAGATTGCAAAAGACTAATTCAATGGGCTCTCCAAGGTTAGAAAAATTAGATGAGTAGGCATGTTTCTCCTTGGAAGAGGAGGGTTTTGAAAAGGCATAGGCATTTTTTGCATTTATTACATTTGCTACATTGGTATAGGTTGTGCTTACTGCATGTACTGAGGCTACTAAAAAGGTTATTGGTTAGGAGTAAGCTAAAAAGGTGGTATAGGTTGAGTAAATTATGATTGCACCATTTGGACATCTCATAACTATGTTACTTTATCCCCTATAACATTCTTGTTACGATTGAAATGTTTGGGTCTGTCATTGTTATTGGTCTATGCTAGTTGTAATGCTTATGTTTAGACTGGATGTTGATTTTAACCATTGTTTTGGTTTTGATTCTAGCCACTATTTTAATTTTATGAGGTTATTTTAATGATTCCTTTATTAATAAGGTCTCGTTCAATCACTAAACCTTTGTTAATGATTTCTTTGAATGTATGCACACACTATAACTCTAGATAGTAAGCTATCTCACTATGTAAATTTTTGGTAAACATAATGACTAATTGTTTGTCTGGTAGTTTGTGGGTAAAATTTATTGTAAGGGCTCTCCATCGATGTAGATATCTTGTGAAGCTTTCGCCTATTTTTTATTTTGCTTGTGTCAAGTCTACTAATGAAATCTTATGCTCGAGATTGTAAGAGAAGTGCTGCATGAATTTGTTCAAAAGATCATCAAAATCAAAAACTAAATTATTTGGTAACTTCAAGAACCATTTAAAGGCTTGTTTAGTTATACTTCTTGGAAACAACCACAAGTATATGTCTCTAAAGACCACTAGTTGGCACACAACAAATTTTTTTGTTAGATGTATTTTGGGGTCACCTTTCCCTTTGTATTTATCAAAATTTAGTTTCTCATACCCTAGAGGAAATGGTACCTAAAAGTAATCCATATGGAAAGGGTAAGAATACATGTCATCTAACTTGAACTTTTTGACTTGTTTCCCAACTTAGATAGTAGTAATTGCATCCTTCATTTTTTGTAGCTCTTGTTCAAGGAAACTTGTGGGAACATTGGCTTGAGGTGATAGTTGAGCGGTCACAAGTGGATTAATTTGAATGAGGTATCATGGAGGTATTTTCCAAGGTATGTTGGATTGGATAGGACATGTACCAAGAATATGAATGCATGGTTTAAAGTATAATTATTGAAATTACACTTGTGGTTGTGCGATATTCTAGTTGGGATTGGGTATGTAGGCCTGATGTTGGAAATATTGAGGTTGGGATGGAGGAATATGGCCATACTATACTAATTGAGTTTGAATAAGGACATGCTACCAACTAGTCATACCTTATTGATTGAGAGGGACTTGTGGACCAAGACCCTATCACTGAACTTGTGGCATATTTTGCACAAAAGGAAATTATTACCTAATAAGTACTTGAAGAACATTGGAAACTTTTTATTATGTAAATATTGGTTGGGAATTAGATACATGTTGAAGATTCAACATCTATCATTGACTAATATTTATACATTATTAATTAGACATCATTTGGTTTTATATTGGCATGTTAATATGTGATGAAAGAGGTATGTTCACCGATACTTGATGAGATGGAACATTAGTTTCCCCTATTGAAGTGGCAATATGTTATTTATTCTAATACATGGGTTAGTTGGATGATTCCTACTATTATAAAATACTACTCGTCACCTATTGGGGAGGAGTAGGATTCATCACATTCTATTGTGGTATGGCACTGGTCATTGCCTGATTACTTAATCCTTATTGTTGGGTGCTAGAAGAAGAAGTTGGTTAAGGATTAGAGGTAAGTGGTTGAGGTTGGGAAGTAAAGAATTCTACTCCATAAATTTTTAAACCACTAATGGTGCTAGTTAAAGGCACATTTTCTTATTGACTATGTGTTTGTATGTTAACACCACTTTGGTCTAAATTAGATGTTACTTATGCATTATCTACTATGTTTTGATCATTATTCTACATACAAGTAGAAGACACTTCCTTGATGGTTGGGGTTTTGAACATGTTTTCAACTAGAGTGTTTTGTGTAAATGGGTTTAAACCTTTATCTTATTGACCAGTCAATTCCATTAAAACTCCTATTGAAGGAGCTAAATAAATAAGAGGCCTATTTGACATGGTCATCTAATTAAAGTTATGTGCTAGGTCTCGATATGTTTATTATTCTATCTGCATTTCAATGAAGTGGTCCTCTATAAGGTCTATTTTCATGACAAGCATACACAGATCTTGATATGGTATCAATACTATGTCATTAGGGTTGCTAGAAGAGACCTGATCATTGTTTTGATAAGACATGTTATAAGGCCCTCTTGATAGATTTTACAAATTGTCGTGCCTTACCTCTTATTTTGATGGTATTATACCATAATAAGGTTGTTGTTGGAAATTTTATAAAATCATAGGTACACTAGCCAAATATTGGGCCATTTGTTCTTGATCTTGATTTGTGTATGAAGGCATGTTAACCAAATAATTGACCAAAGGATATCGACTTTGTTCCCCTATTTGAATGTTTTATGGTGGATATAAATCCATCTCCCAAACAACATCTTCTCCATAAGGGTCTTAAACAAAGTATTTTTATGTGCTAACATTTCTATATCTTAGATTGTACATAGTTCCACTACATGTATAGTGATCTATGGTCAAATCAAATGACAAATATTTTATGACAAGACGGGATTAGAGTTATGTAAACTCTAAAAAAATGTCTAAAAAGATAAAGGGTTCAAATGTGATCTAATTTGGTCTAGGGTGGAGTTATATCTCCAAAAAAATTGATGCAAAGGTTTGATAAAAATATTATAACATCAAATGTCTAACGTTAAATATTTTACACAAACAAGGTCAAGTAAAATGACCTAAAAACAAGTTGTCAAACTCTTGTGTCCAAACATGTTCCAAATAAGTCTAAAATAGGAAAGGGAAATGTTGATACATATTTTATCCAAATGTGGAGTCAAAATCAAGGCTCAAATAGACTATTCTAGGACTTCTATCCAAATAGCATCAAAATTTAGGCTTGAAATAAAGGATGATGATAATGATTAATCTAACAAACTTGGAATAGTTTGGCAAAGACTAGGCACTTAATTCTATACATAAACATGATCTTATTGGTATAAAACACTAAACAAAAGGAACTTTGGAGATGGACTAATTTTATTAAACAAAGGCACAAACATTAAAGTTTCTAAATTTGAGTAAACAATTAAACGAAGTCACACAACCCAAAAGAGAAAGATCTATGTATTAGCCCCTATGTGTCGAGGCTTAAACAAAAATCAATCAATGTTTGAATCTGAACTTAGAAAAGTTAATAAAAAACTCAACTAAGGCAAACTAGGATTTTGATGACCAATAATCTAAAAAAATTTTAATAACATGATTATGCTAAAAAAAAATCTAACAAGGCTCAAATGATTGGTTTAAACAATGATAATTTAGGACACAAGACAAGACAAGTATTTTGAAACAATTTGGGTAGCATAATGGCATTATCACTCCCAAAAGATGTGACAATGGTTATGTTTTATAAAATTCTAAGACAAAATACTTGAAATGATTTGGGTAGCATAATGCTACCCATTTCAATCAAGTGCCACACTCAACATTTTGATACAAAATGTTTTCTAATTTAAATCAAGGTATCAAATGGATAGCATAACTCCTTAAATAATGGAGTGATGTTGGACATAAGATTTTTTCATGACATGGTTTGAAAAACAAGTTTTAGTTCTAACACACCAAGCAATAAAGAATGAATGATAAAAATATAACTAAGTATATCATCCTAAATTTCATCAAGGCATGGTAAAGTGGGGTTGACTAAAACCTACAAGTTTTTGACCATCTAGATTGATCCCATGTGTACACACTTTCACATATGCACACAAGAGAAGCAACATGTAAATTGAGTCCATTTCAAATGGATTATTATGAAAAGGTCTTATCCGTTTCACAACCACTACATATGTCACTTGCTCAGTGTAGTGTGATGTCCAAAATGATCATATGTCTTGAGCCTAGCTTGCCACTAACAGAGATGGTTTAACCACTCAAACCATCATCCTAGCAGGCAAAATCCCAATTTATATACCCTTAGGGGTTGAAACACTATTAATAGATGAAGCCCCAGGTCAATGCTTCCCTAAAGAACTTGCAAGAGGTAGTGACATCCCCTTCACAAGCCAAAATGCATGAAAATAAAATACAAGTAGAAATACTTTAGGGTTACTTTTAGATTACCCAATACTATGCAAGTTTGGGGAGATCCTAGGCAACTTTCTTTCTACAACTTGGACTAGGCACTAAATTCAATGGAAAGGCACTTTTAATCCCACTATCTTTTTTGTGAAATAAACAATCAATAAATAAGTTGTAAACAATTATGAGTGAGGTTTGATTTTAAGCACCAAATTTAAATGTGATCATTGTTCGTTACTTGGCCCCTTGGCTTAAGTGCTAAAATTGAAATGATTGCACAAAAAACTAACTAAATCAAAAAGCATCTATGTTTGTTTTAAGCCCAAATGTCCAAATGTTTGAGATTTAACCAAAAGTTTATTTTAAAACACCAACTTGAAATGTTAATGACTTAAACATTTGTTTTAAACACTAAAAATGAATGTTTGTGAGCATTAGCAATCATAGTTTGTTTTAAACACCAACAACTAAATGTGAAAAATCTAACATGTTCATTTTAATGCCCAAGTTGAAATGTGCATGATTTGGATAAGTTATTTTTAAAGCCCAAATTGAAATGTTTTGTTAGTCAAAGTAAGCAAATTATGTCTTCAAATCAATCCTTTAACCTACAAATGTTAGATATAACCCCCTGATTTGAAGCACTTTCTTGATTAGGCAAATGATGTTTGATTTTTAGCTCTCGAGTTCATACTATGTTTTTACATAGTTAATTAGTGTCGATTCATGTAGGGATCGATGTTGATCTATATGAATCAAAATTAATTCGGTCCTATCTACAAAAACACATAAACAAATAACATTTTTTAACAAGAAAAGTTCAAAACAAAAGGTTAGATAGTCAAATTAGATCTACAACCTATAATTTTTTAGATAATAACCTTATGCTTATAAGCACTTTTGATTATGAGCAAATAAACTTTGAAAAAGTTGGTCACAGGTTAGATCTATGCTTTTACATAGTGAATTGGTATTGATTTAGGTAGGGGTCAACATCGATTTAGGTAGGGATCAATGTTAATCTGTATAAATCAGCATCAATTTGGTCCTATCTATAAAACCACATTAAAAAAATGCATTTTTCCTCACAAAGAATTTGGTCAACAATATGAGCATAAATCTAAGGAATAACACCAAAGTCTATAGTAAAATGGTCAACACAACAACATCTAGGTCCTTAGAAATAAAACAACTCTAGTAAACTGAAGATAAAGTAAAACAACTAGTTCTCACCACATCCTATTTCTACATAGAAATAATCAATGTCAATTTGTGAGAGTCGATGACGATTTACTATCAAAACTAAGCACAACTAAAAAAATAGAACATGGAAAATCAAAGCAAAACTCTAATTTTTAAGGAATTCAAATATCCATATGAAAATTTAGGAGTTATATTTTGATTTTCTTGGTATGTGGGATACATTTGGAATTCTATTTATGATTCTATGAATTTGATGATGGATGTCAGGTTAGATCAAGTGTTAGTTTCAAAATGAAATCAAATTGACAAAACACACACTAATAAAGCATAACACCTCCATGTCTAGATCATAGGGGGAGCTTGGTGACTAAACAACAAATGATGAAGCTAAACTAAAATGCAAGAAAATATACCTTCCTTACCTTCCTTTAATTCTCCAAGTGATGTGTTCATTGGTTTTCTTGGATTGTGCTAAAAAAGTCTTCATCGATGGGGTTTGGCTATCTCCATCTCCTCTTGGTACCATGGTTGGCTTGGATTTTATTTGATGTTTTCTTGTAAGTGGCTTATGATTTTGGCATTATAACACTACTTGGGATGCATTTTTTCATTATAACACTACTCTTATCAAAGCTCTAAAGTTATTTGTGCATGGTAACTTTGCACCAAAATAGCTTGTTAATTCAATGGACAAAGTATTGTATTTATACGTTTCACAAACAATCTTGGAATGAGTTAAATTCTTACCTTAGTTAATTAGTTAACCCCATTAGAGTTAAAAGATGTAAAAACCTCATAATTAGCAATGAATAAGAATGGGTGGGATATTTTTAAAATGCTTGACAACTCACAAATGTTATGATGAAAACCTAGGATATTCTTGATTTTTGAATTTCCTTTTTGATAATTCATTTAATTACTCATGGCTAATTCAATTTTAGGAATTTTATTATGATTTTTATGTTAATTTATTCTTTTGAACATTTCCAATATTTTGATTTAATTCAATGTGTTACTCATTTAGCTAATTTTTAGGCCAAATTGGTTTAATTGCATGCTATGAAGCCAAATTTGAGACATTTAGAAATACTTAGGATAGATGTTCGATGGTTGGTAAGAATTGTTCTAAAGTCAAGTATGAAGCCATTGGTGGCTAATTTTAGATGACTATAGTGAGCATCTATGATGAAGAGATCACCATAGGGACTCTCATTGGTGAAGACAAGTGCAGTTCCATTCTCTTGAGTGAAGAGAAAGAGGTTAAAAGTCATGATGTAACTGTACACAAAGAGTTTGGTCAAGATGTGAAGGACAAGGTGTTTGAGAAGGACTTCATATCTACTGAGTTAGTTGATCTCCATGATAAATAAAAATAATCTATAACTTTTGTTGTCCAAGTTAAAGATGTTGTTGATAATGTTATTGAATTTTTTTTGTCCTTTGAAGTACAACATGATAACTCCCAAGGTATCTAATTTGTTAAAGTGGTAGTTAATGAGATTGTAGCTGATAAGGAGTTTGTTTCCATTCAAGAAAATATTTAATATTCCTTACCTATTGGTGGTGTACCCTCAACAGAAGATCTTATGCCATCCCAACTTACTAAATTTTCAGTCAACTTTGAAGTTGACAAGTGCTCAAGGACCAATAAGATGAAGTTGAAGAGGTGGTGGTTATCAAAGAGAAAGAGATCAAGGATGATTGGTAGCATTAGTTGAGACTTTTCCAAGAACTTGAATAACATTGAAAATTTTAAGGCAAAATGCATAATAATATAGAGTAATAGGTTTCCATTGAGGATAATGACCAAGATTATATGGACTATACAAAGTTCCTTGATGAGCTTAAGGAACTTGTAGCTGGTAAACAATCTAACCTCTCTCAAAGTATCATAAAAGTCAATGAGGTAAGTTTTGTTGAATCACCATGGGAAGTTATAGCTAAGTAGTCTCATGAGAAGGTTGAGGTTGTTAAAGCAAGAAGAGTTCACCTTCATAGGTTATCTAGTTATAGCTACCTTGATTGCATTGAGGATCATACCAAGGAGATTGGTGAACATCATGAAGGAGTTGGAGATATCAATGCCAATGCTCAAAAGGCAATATGTCTCATTCACTCCTTCAATTCATGGAGAAAATAATGGTTCAATATTCCACTTTGATCCATGAGGAAGAGTTCTATCCAAGTTAATTTTTGCATAGGTTAGTTTGTTGGTGTTTTCCCTAAGTGTTCTTGTGAACACAAGTGTTGTTTTTCTTTGGTTTCTTATCTTGTGTGTCTATTTATTATTGTTTGGTATGTTTTTGATATTATTTCAGAGGCATTTTAGTCTCCAATATATGTATAGGTGACTCCATATCCCAATGGATAGGAGTAGGCTACTGGTCTTTGGCATATCTAGCTTGCCACCCCTAAGAAATCACCAAAATTTTGACTAATTTGAGCACAAGTCAAATTAGTTCAACCCCCTATATAGTATAACTTATTATATGGGTATAATAGGCTTTAAAATGTGTATCATGGTCTTAATAATATCACCTAATGTGTTTTTAGCCTTGGTCATGTTATTATTTACCCTTAGTGTCATTTTATGTCATCTTATGCCACTTTTGGGTCCATTATTGAAGTGGTATGGTTTCCATAGGAGAAAAAGTGTGTCCAAGTGTAATTAAATGTATATTATGTTACAAAATTTTAGTTTTAAATTCTATAATTGAATTTGGTGGGTTTAAATGTTGAAAATAAGATCTCATGCAAAAGAGGAGTTTTCTAAGGTTATACAGACTATACAATAGTTTAACATGTCTAGATACTTAAATAGTGTCCTTTAATAATACTAAAAATAATTTAAACATTCAAGTAGATTTGATAGACTTGAAAATGGAAAAAAAACATTATATCTTTCCATCACTCTCCTAAACAAGAAGAAATGGTCAGCCAGTCTTTGCATGGTACAACCAAGAGAAGTTGAGTCAGGTAAAATATTTTTGAGGGATGATATTACTCTTGTCTAATTAAAATTTATGGTAATATTTAAAGGTTTGGTTTATTGTGCTCTATGAACCATTGATAAAAATGTATGCTAATCTTTTTTGCCTACATGTCCCCATACCCTTCAGTTTTCTCCTCTGTCTAGATTGATATTTACAAACAAAGTGGTTAACATGATTTTGGAGAGTGTTACTACCATTATCATGTAGTTATTAGTATGGTTTTAATGTGTGAAGGTGGATGAATGAGCAGAGCATCTCATCTTTCTAGTGAGGGACTCCATTACTAGTCTAAAGGTATGTTTTCATAGTACAAAAGTTTTTTCCTCTTGAATTGGATTTCAGGGAAAGGGTAATATGTTGTATTAACTCTCTCTAATAATGATTCCTTTTGAATGTGTAATTTAAATAATTTTTTATATAAAGTAGAAGGCCTTACACATATACGTATAGTCAGTTCCCCTTGTGATAGTCACCTACAATCAAGTCAATGTGAGCATTGACCAGTCATTGTGATGAAATAAGGAGGTTTCAACATGGTAAGAAGACTTACAAGGTGTAAATAATGAGTTTGAGTTATTCCAAAGGTTATATATTGGTTTTAAGAACCAATCTAACATACATTATCTTATACCCTGTAGTAACACCTATAGGTAGTTCCATCAATGGTCTGAGTGCAATCAACAAAGGATAGGATAATGTTAAACTACAAGTGTTTGATCTCATGTGAGACACCATTGAGGTATAAGAGCATATAGAACATCAAAGTGATAATGGTGAGACTATCATATGCATATAGACCTAGAACCATATTTATAGGCTGAGAAAATTGTAAGAGAGACATATTACCTTAATTTATTTGAACTAGGGTTTTCCCCATAACAAGTGACACCTTATGATAAGGATTTTGGGGTCTGTGTTATTATAAATGTTCTATTTCCTATAGCCTATACCTTAGATAAGAAATCTAATTATAAGGGAAGGTTATTTGATTAAGATAAGGTGAGGTAAGTAGATCCCCAGTTTAATCATATTCACACTGAAAACCTTCAGTAAGCTATACTGCTTTAGGCTCAAATGATCCTTCAATGCAATATGACACATGGAAACATAGCCTGAAGACAAAGTGACCTCATTTGAGTAAAATATCATATTATAACCTATGATCAATTAAATAAGTTTATGTTTAATTACTAGGCCTTATGAACATCTACATAAATCCCTTTTCCTAGGATAAGTATCTATAATCAGTTTGCAAACACATGATGTAT
Organism: Torreya grandis; assembly: GCA_037957365.1. Taxonomy (NCBI): domain Eukaryota; kingdom Viridiplantae; phylum Streptophyta; class Pinopsida; order Cupressales; family Taxaceae; genus Torreya; species Torreya grandis. The sequence continues at coordinate 1,570,623 of JARHVA010000033.1, read as the reverse complement.
TGGTGATGGGAATCTGAATCATAGTCTATATTGTTTAGTTGTTATATCAAGTTGGAAATGAATTTAGTGACCTTAAGATGATATAAAAATATGAAATCTAATTAAAATGAAAAATCATCACCTATAGGTCTCATAGTCCCTAAATTGTCATCTGTAACTTGACTATAGACCTACAGGGTTGATGATGAGAAACAAGAACTTGGAAGCTTGAAAGCCATAGATATTAACTTAGATGAAAGTGATCCAATTATATCATAAGGATAAATGGGAAATAATGAGGTGATCAAACCCTAATTAAAATATAAAGAGACCTTTTTAACTCATCCTGACTATCACCTATAGGTGACCTAATCAACACAATCTGTAGACTAGCCTAGGCTAGTGAAGAATGAAAAAATGAAGGTTAGCAAGGGTATAGAAATGGATTAATGTACGTGAGACCACTATAATAGTGGTAATGAAAAATTCACATGACTCTCAAAGAGAGGAGGAAAATAAAAGAGGGTTTCAACTCTCAACCCACAATCACAATTATGAGGTTTCTTAAAACCTTGCACAATCACTTGTCCCATAAGTCTATCTTGGGGATTTGAGACATTGGGGACTCTATAAAGGTGATCAGATGTTTATTTTTCACATATAAAGTCCTCAATAACTATTATATCCCTCCATGACCTCTGATTAGATAGATAAATAGGGAAGATACCCTCTATTATGTGTTAGATAGAGGGTACCCCCAATCAAGACTCCCATGCAGGATTAACATATAAATGTTGAAAGAATAACATGATGAGTGTTAAAACACTAAGTAAAGATGTATAATGTTTATTTGAGAATTAAAAAAGTTTTATAAGACTCTATAGGTATCATTGAAACTCAGAGGAGGTTTTTAGGTCATGAAACATAGTTAGGCCTAAAACTAGACCCAAGCCCTACAAGGGTTTAGATCCATTCACATGATCATGGAACCATTAAAACCCAATTGATGACCTTTATGAGGGAGTTTTGGATGATTTATAACCATTTTTTTTGTAGGGTATCACATAGAGTGGTCATATTTAACCTAATTCCATCAAAGGGGTATATAGAATGCATTCTAGAGCTTGATAGGCCAACTTAAAGCATTCATACCTATATGGATACATTGTACGGTGCCCCAAGGAGCTAGGGGTAGTTTATTAGGGTCATATAATTGGTTTAAATTGAATTTACTTAGGATTTGGATGTCTAGGTTTTATGAACCACCCCTAAGAATTAAAACCCTCTAAAACCCTCCTAAAACCCTAGTTTTGACCCGATAGAGAAAATATGTGAGGAGATACACTTAGGAGGGGTAGTATGGACTAGAAATTGATTTGAAATTATTGAATACTCTCTCAGAATCCTTCCCATCGAACTAGTCTATACTTTCACTTGTATGAATAAGGTAAAAACATGGTTTATTATAGGATTTTTTGTGTTTTATAGGTGAAGAAGAGAACTAAAGAGTGAGAATCATTGGGGGAGGTCTAAAAAGTCTCATTCCAAATCTCTATTTCATTTCCCACCATATATAGGCATGAAAATATGTTTTCTACATTATTTATCAGAGGCATTCTTTGACAAGCAATGAAAAGGCAAGGTAACTGACAAGTGAGAAGATGAGAAGTTTTTTTTGAGTCTTTTAAGGTATAATTCATGGAATGGAAGGAAAAGGGGTCCTAGACAGGTGTCCTAACATAACTTTCATATTTTTTTTTGAGAAACTAAAGGCCACCTTGATGATAAATATGAAGGATGAGGCCAAGAGAGCTAACGAATGACTACAGATGGTAAGTGCAAGTGACTATAAGAAGGATATAAGTTAAGGACATATATGATGACTGTCATAGAATGTTTCCAATTACTATAACATAGTGCATGTGTCAACTCTCCTTAGTTCATTTTTGAGCAGTCAGGAGTTGCCTCATCATGAATTTTTCAATAAGGCCATTTGAGGACCCTATGCTAGTTTGAGGATTTTTCATGATTCATATGGAAACTTATACAAGAAGAAATTTCATGGTCTATGATCCACTTCATTTAATCCAAAATGTAACTATTCCTCATCCCCTCATTTATTATCATTCACTAAGAAGGTGAAGGGCTCATAATGTCTCATCCATCTAGGCAGGGTTCAAGTTTACCTCAATATCTTCACTTTTGATCTAGTTGGAAATAAGAATGATATTGGAGAGGATATATTATGTCTATACAAATATTATACACCATATTAAAAACCTAATTTGAATGTGTCAACTTAATGAGATAAGAAACCTTCTTTTGGAGTAATCTACAGGTTGATAACAATGAGGTTCTTCATACTTCAGGGTCTCAAATAGTTGTAACATGATTGGGGAAGTATCAAAAATATTGAAATCCTCCTTAAATATCTCCAAAAATGGATTATCATTGATTTCATATACCAAAAAAATCATATAATGGTAATCACCCATTATTTCCTCATGCAATTAAGCAGTTTGAAGAAATCATGGTAAAGTAACCTTGTTCAAGTCTCATGAATGTGTTATCATTGCTTAGGCTATTTGAAGGAAGTGTAATGCATTAAAATTTTGAATATTTTTGAATCCAAATAATATATTGGGCAGACCCTTAGAGGTGTATGCCACTCTTACACATCATTTTTCATCCCACTCAATATGAATAAACACTAAAAGGATCAGGAACCTCATATTAGAATTGGTTACAGGTCATGAAAAATAAGATTATTGAGGTTTTAAGGTTCTAAAAAGATTGATAACATGATTGGTAAAGACTTCACACTCCCAAAACACTCTTCTAATGCTCTATTATAAAATTTAATATCCCTTCACTAAACACTAACCCTTATAGAGGGCAACACCATCACTAGACCTCTCTAAATGATACAAGTCTAAAGAATTGATCATCTACATGCCTATACCTATACATTAGGGGGATAAAGGTATATTAGATACACCATAATCGAACCCCAATTGACACATGTGACTTAAATGAGATAAGAAACCTTATTTTAGAACAATATGTACGTTGATAATAATGAGGTTCTTGATACTTCAAGGTCTCAAATAGTTATAAAGTGATTGGTGAAGTCTCAAAACTCTTCCAAGACTCCTTGAGGCTCTCTAAAAATGGATTATAAGTGACTTAATATACCTAAAAACCCATATAATGGTGATAAACTATAATTCCACATGTAGTCAAGTAGTTTGAAGAAAACATGGTAAAGTAACCCTATTCAAGTCTCATGAATGTGTTGCCATTGCTTAGGCTCTTTGAAGGAAGTGTAACACATTAAAATTATGAATATTTTAGAATAAAAATAATATATTAGTTAGACCCTCAAAGGCATATTTCACTCCTACACATCATTATTCATCCAACTTGACATGAATAAACATTTGAAGGATTAGGAACCTCATATTGTAATAGGTTGTAGGTTAGGGGAAACAAGATTCTTGAGGTTTTGAGGTTCTCAATAGATTAATAACATGATTATTGAATAATTCAAAATACCTACACACTCTTCCAATGATATATTATCTAATTTAATATCCCTTCACTAAACACTAACCTTTATAGAGGGCAACACCATCACTAGACCTATCTAAATGATGCAAGTCTAAAGAATTGATAATCTATAGGCCTATACTTGTACATCAGGGGGATATAGGTCTCTTGGATACCAGAGGAGTGATTTAAGATAAGGATAATATTTTAATACTAACCCAATGATATTAGGAGACTCCTCATGTGGATGAGAGTTTACCAAACAAGATACCAACCCAAGGAGTCCATTTAAAAAATTTATAGTCTTGAGGCCAAAAACACCCATAGGCTTATAGTAGAGTTGAATAGGCCCTTAAAGAAGTCTGAGGTTGCATTATATTGAGAAAAATGTGTATTTCACTTGTAATTCTAAAATAACCTTAAAGGGTTGAACTAAAGAGACTAAAAACAACCTAAGGGGTAGGAGGTCCAACTAGGCCTAGTAGGCTTAGATAAATAGTCATAGGCATGTGGGTGAATATGTGAAAAGGTCAGGGTTTTCATGAGTAAAAACTATCATGAGGGATATATATAGATATTGGATGAACTTAAAAATGGTGATAAATATCATCAAACTACTAGAGGTTCCAATTGAAGAAGTAAATAAGTCCATACTCATAGTCCACACAGACATACTAGCTTCCTATAGGTAGAATAAAGGAGATGTGTTGCACCATGCATGGAGAAGAAGTGAAGGTATGAAAATAGACCTATTAACTTAAAATCCAAAGTTCACAATTCCTTAATTTTATGGTTTGTTACTTTGAGGCAAGAGAAAACCTTAATAGCCTAATTAGGCCTAAATAGGCATGCACATGCCTGGACATGGAATTTGAGGACAATTACATTTTTTGAGAGTTTTTTTGGAGACTAAAAGATTTTTGAGGATGAGTAACAACATTAAATAATGGATCATGATTTTTTTATACTCAAGAATATAGAATAAAACTCAATTTGCATACCTCTAGGGTCAAACTAGCCTAGTGTCTCATGAACTGTAAGCATGAGTTAATGGGGTTGTAGAGGATCTATGGAGGAGAGATGGAAAAGAGGAACATAGTAATAGGTTAATTGGGCTGGAACATATACTTATGAAAACCAAACATATTTTACTCTTTTAGACCCTTTTCCTCTCTCTTGACCTCATAGTTATAGGGTTTTGAGTGTGAGAGGCATTTTTTTTACATTGGAACACTAGGGAGCAAGTGCATGGGGATCTCAAATGATAGGTAAAATTAAGTAGGGATATATACTTGATTTTATTTTCATTATTTTTTTAGTTTAATCCCTTATGGATATGAATAATTGTTAAGAGATCATACATGTCTTAACCTACCTAAACCAGTCTTAATGAATCAATGGGAGGAATAGTGAGCCAAATGACTTAAAATGAAATTATTCAGCTAGGGAATGACCAATATTATATTCATAGGTATTTATATCACTAAGGTGAAAATATTATTCACACATGTGAGTTGACTATTATATGGACCAGGCCTAGAGATAACTGTTATAGGCCTAAGAGTGCAATTTTAAGGCTTCTCATGGAATTGGACTAGGATACACATGATGGAGTGTGTTAGAGACATGTTTGGACTTAGGTAGATGTGGTAAGATTCCCATAAATTTATAATGATATGTCTCAAGTTATAATTTAATTCTTCAAACTAGTTCATCTAATGGTCATCTACAACCATGCCTAAATGTCTAGCTAGTTGATTATGCACATTGTGAAGGAGAAGGAAAGTGGTTTAACCAAGCCAAAAAAAGTGATCTAATGGATATATGGGGTAGGTTACATACTATAAAATGTGTATAAGTGATTAGATAAATCCATTTGAGGGCTAAACATAGAAACACTATCATTAGATCTATTGGCCTAAAACCCTCCTCAAATCATTACTACTTGGAGACTAAAGTTAGAGGATAATAAAGGGTTGAATATGACATAAAACCAACATATAAGTGTATCTAAAGGAGTTTTATATGTGAAATAATCATTATTTTTCAAAGGAAAGCTTAGAGTTGGCCATGCCTTAAGAGTGTATATAATGTAGAATGGTCAACTGAGGAGCACCTTCTTATACTCAAAACTGTATGAAGGATTTGCATGGATTCATGAGCATGTAGGGAAGGTTGAGGGGACTTGTATAATAAAATTTAGTGATAGATATTGAAATATCTAATACACAGATTATTCAATTCATGCACACTAAAATGGGGAGCTGAACACACAGAGATATATTTCAATCACAAATAATATTATTCTATTCTATATCAAACATTTAAGACATTACACATATTTATAGGAAATGTATTTCCTATAAATTTGCCCCTAACTTCTCTCTCCCTATTAAACCTCCAAACCTATTTACGTGAGTTTGGTTTAACAACCAAATCTCACACAAGCTTTAATATATTAAATAACTCATAATACAAGTTGTTATTAAAAACATATTTATATTATCCTCAATAATATAAATTATACACACAATTAATAATGTTACAGATATTAAATCCTAATAATTAGTGTCATTATTTCATAGGTTCAAAGCCTAACCTTTATGAACTTTTTGTTATCTCTCCAACCTGCACCCTTTGAAGGAGGTTGTTTAGGCCTACCTTCAAGGCTAGACTAACATGGGAATAACCGGAGGCTATGGGTGACATATGACTAGGATATACCTCTAGTTTATCGGGATACCTCCACTATTGCATTTTTTTGGGCTGAATTTAATAAGACCTACTACTTTTGGGATGAAAAGGGATATAGGTTGCATAAAATAAACCTGGTCTAAACGGTGGTGATGCACCAATATGATCATTCATCCACTCAAACTAAACTCTTATGAACACTATTTAACTAAAAAAATGAACTAAAGAACTAGCTCCAAGGCTTCTAAGAAATAATGTTTCATATTAAGGTCATGGTGAGTGGCAATAATTTAGAGGCAAAGGATGAGAGGTCTATCTTAAAGGCACTTCCAATTAGGTTACACTCCAAACATGATCACCAACCTTTGACACTTAATATAAATTACATAAGATAACTTATAAGAATATAGGTTCAGAAAGGACATTTCAACGGAAGAATTATACCACTTAAGAACATCAAAAAAAACATACACACATTGTAAACCAATCATAGAGAAGCTATAATAATCCACTAATAGTTTAAAAGGTTTATCAAGTATAAAACTAGGTAGAGTTTCTTCATACCTAGGGGAGGGATACAAATTAGGGCCTTAAGGCCTAAATACATACTAGAATGAAGAGAGAAGGAGAGGGAGATTAGCATGGGGATACAAATAGGAGGTCATAAATGACCATAGTCAACTCATACTATATTTATAAAAAATCCTTCTAACTCCCTCCATGCATTGGTCTCCAAATTGATAATCTTGAATGAACTATTGGGTATTGAGATGAAGTGGTGAAGAGTGAATCAATTTAATTTATCCTCATCTAAGGCATGACCATGCACAAAATGGTCCAGCACTCTTTATATGGTAGTTACAAAATGAAATGAGGTGTAATTATCCTCCATGAGGCATTGAGCAACCCACTAGTCCTTTGTATGTTGTTTGAGCTTAAAAATGTCCTATTATTCCATATTGCCTATGAAGAGTGCCTTTTTCACGTTTAATGTATTAGTTACAAGATATGCTAACTCTAGATAACCCTCCTATCAGTTCCCCTATGCCAAACTCCATCTATTTTGGTTGACCAAGTAGGTCTACTAGGCCTATGAGGCCTAGCTACTTGAATGTTAGGGGCTCGGTGGCCATAAAAAATTATATGAGGCCCTAAAAACATGTGAAGAGGTGAGTATTAGATATGAATCAAAGTCTCATACCCTGACATAGGCCCTTTGATTATTATCTCACACCTATAACTTAACCTTTCTGAGTTGATTAGGCCACTTTTCTTTATCATTTGTAGATTGGGTGTTTAGAGGAGACTTATAGAGGTATTTTTAGGTAGAAAAGTGAGTAGCTAGTGTCTTGAGAAGATGAAACAAGTCTCAAACCTCCATCTCCACTGATTTATAACTCCTTAAATATATTTGCACCCTATTTTATGCCTAATTCCTTGAAAAAGTACTATTTTTTAACAAATCCATATAGTGTTAATATAACTAAGTTCCATGATAATGATATCTTATTAGTGGACTATATGTTTCAAGTGTTTATCAAGTCAATTATGAGTGTTTGAGTGTAAGAATATTCACTTTTCCTAAGTTAGGTTTGCCTTAAGGTTTAGGTGGGGTTTTATAGGTCTACCATCTTCATGATGGTTCATAAAGATGAGACCTCCAATATTGAACTTATGGTCATGGATGTTTATTCCATATACCCCCCTAAAAAATACTAAAAATATTAGAGTGCCATGCTTCTTGTGTGGAGATATGTGAGTGCAAGTTGGTGAACCTTGAGTTTTCTACATGTAGTCTATGTAGACCAAATTCTTAAAATTCATTCATAAAACTGGGACCCTCAATCCATCTCAATCCTTCATGGATATTTAGTCCACAAGGGTTCCCAAATTCCCCTAGGATCCTTGTACATGAGTCCCTCTATGGTGAAATATGTGATCACTTGAATGTGTAGCTTGAGATAATTGCCTGAGACTGAGTAACTTGAGTTAGGATTAAAGACCTAATTTGACCCGTTTATACTTTACCATAATTGAATAATTATCCATATGACCTAAAAAAACCTATTATACATTCTCATGTCCATAAATTCTATTTGGGAAGGTTTGGGTATGTTTCAACATGGTAGTGTGGTTTAAGGACTAATTATGGCTTTTAGGCCTAGAAGGTTTGAATTGAGTCTCATGACTCTTAGGTATTTGTAGATGTTTAGGATTAAAAATCATCATAATACCCTATTTATAACATGTTCCCAACATTTTTAACCTATCTCCAACTTCCAAAACTCCACTTTGCCTCCATTCTCCCATATGACTGCTTATAGGTCATTATTCATTGTCAAAATTGAATGTTTTGATAGTAGTATGGGATGCTTGAGTGGTTTCTTTCTCTAACATAGTGATGGAGTTTCTATAAACCATGAAATATAATCTTAGGTCCTCAAAACACCCTTAGGTTCAGGTTATTCATCAACTTTTCCCTCTGCATTCTCCCATACAATAGGGTTAGGGTTTGAGGATAATCTTGGTAGTATGACCCTATATGGCCAACTAATGGTTTCTCCTTTAAATTCCCTGAATTTATTCCTTAATAAACATTACTAATATTATCACTTAGTTTATCTTCATTATCCCTAACCTAAGACACTTACTCTATTTTGTGTGTTCTCAAGTTTTGTATTTAGGTATGTATGTCTCAGTCTTAGGCCTATATAGGTCCTTAACCTCTCCCTTTTATGAGTATAAGACTCTTTAAACTTGAGGATCTTAACATATATTCCTTAACTAATTTTTTAGGTTTATTAAATAGTCAGATGAACTCAACATCATGCATAAGCCCTTAAATAGTATAGATAGGCCTAATTAGGCCTAACAAGTATGTTTAAATCATTACGCTTTCATTATCTGCTAGAGTTAGGCTAGTTAAATAGGGATAATAAGAATATCATAAAAGAAGTAAACCCCCCTTGTTTCTAATATATCTCAATAATCACCTTCAGGTGCTCTTATATTTTCATCAACCTTCTAAATGCATAGCTTTCCTTAGTTCATGTGTATAGGACTATTCTAGGTCTACCTAGGACTAATATGCATGCATAGGCCATTTAAGATCTTTTAATTCAAGAGTTAAAAACATAAAAAAGGGGGGAAAACTAAGGTAATTAAGAATAAATCATATGTAGTTTTTCCTTAGTGACATATTTCATTCATTTGTAGGGTTTTAAAACTTGTCCTTGTTGCTCATAACCCTGCATGTGTATGAAGACTAGGTTTTCTTGAGCTATTGGTACATATAACTCCATTTATGCTACTTTGAATCACTAATTTTATAGATAAAAATGAAATGGGTTCCTTTATTGGTGTAGACACTCTAAAATAACTTATTAAATGACACTCTTCACTCAGTCATCTAGTTTTCTCATGACTGCCTACATATAAGCATGTGTATAACTTTTCCCTCATGATAAGACCCTTTGTATCTTACTAAACATTAATCAAAACTTTCTTGTGATTTGAGTGATTATAACATACCTTAGGGCCTATGAATCATTTCATTATTTTCAATAACTTCTCTCAACATTTCACCAAATGGAATCTTATTCACCTGACTTTAAGCTGACTATATGTGATGAATGAGGTCTACTTGACTATGGGTGTGACCATTTTGAGGGATATGCTATGTCACATATTATTTTGGGTGAAATAAGTGTATTTATGAATTTTAACTATTCTTTATAACCCCTTGAATCCTCTTAAAACTTCTTCATACTATTAGGGCTTGTCAACCCTTCAGTCACAACCAATATTGTTTACTCAAAAGAATCTTTGAGTGAGTTACTCTATTACAGAGAGTTGAGATGTTATTGAACCGATTTTTCAATATTAATTTATATATGTACATTTTATATTATATAATTAATTCATAAGGCTCTTCCACACATTTTTTTTATCTCAAACCAACCGTGACCATACTGCTTACTTAGTTTGGCATGAAAGGCCTACATTGACTGTGAGAAGCTTATCTTTACATAATGGGCTGAAGATTAATGTTTGATCCTTGATTTCATGTAACTCCCATATACCATGTCTTGTATAAAAATTTTATCCTTCTTGAGGTCCTTCACCTTTCTATACCCCATTCCAATAGTGACCACCCTATGTGTCTTGTCTACATTGAAGGGTTTGTGGTGACTAAGTGAGAGTTTGATGTTGTAGAACAGGCTAAGGGTAGAGGTGGTTAGTGTATAAGAAAAGGATGAAAATGGGATAAAAAATATATTATGGATAAAATATGTACTATGTGTATGCCTTTGAAATAATTGTAAGACTTTCTAAAAGCATTAGTAAAGAATTTCTCATTACATATACAACAGTTATAATTATGAGATAGGACCATGAAGAGGCTATTTGGTATGAGGGTGGATTATTTGAGAATGAGAGGAAGATAATATTTTAATGGTCTCAAAGAACTCATAATAGAACTTAAAAACACTAACACTTCCATACTCATGCACTAAAAGTTCCTACAACCTGAGAAAATCAATATGCAGTTTGAAAATAGTGGAAAAATAGAGATTTTATTTCTCTCACACCCCCACACTTGTGAACCATGGGTGGAGAGTGATGGATATGGTCTATGAGGACCTTAGGAACACACAAAAAGTGTTTATTCTCAAAAATACTTAAAATATGCACCCAAATTAATGTCATTTCTAACCCTTACACAAATGAAAAAGCTTACTAGAGTGCTTAGATTATTATCATTTGTTCATGAAGTATAGGGAATGAAATTGAAGACAAATTACATGAATGATATGGTCAAGGTACCACCTTACTTTAACCAAGATATGAGCTCCCTATTTTCTCTCTCTTATTTGTACTATCCACAAACTTGAAAGCTTTCTTGGGATTCAAAAGAGCTCAGTGGAGAAAGGTTAGTTTTTGATTTGTTTAACATTACCTAATCATGAAAATCACCCTAGAAATCTGACATGATCTTGTATGTAATATCTAACTCCCCTTTATATAGACTTGACCATACAAGTCCGTACAACTTGCAAAAATGCTTGAAAATACCTTACCTCTTTTCCTACGTTATCTCCATTTTTGAAGCCTTGAACTGCCATTAGAGGATAGAGGGAAGGAAAATGTGAGTCAAATGATATTTCAAACTGAGTGGTATAGAAGGAGGATTTGAAAGGATGCATTTTATGATGTGTGGGAGCTAATTGATAAGTGGGGAGGTAGATTATGAGTCTTAAAATGGACCTTTTATGGTATGAAATGCCTTGTCATGGCCTAGGGACTCTTTTAAGACCTTTTTAAAGAATGAAATACTTGAAATATCACCTTTAATAAAGATTTTATGAGGAATATAGACTCATATGGGGTGTTTTAAGGGTGATTAATGACCTTTCAAGGGTGAATTAAGGTTGGAATTGGGCTATGATAAATGTATCATGAATAATGACCTTAAACACATCATTTACCTTATTTATGACTATAAATAAGGTTTAGAAACCCTTAAATTGATCAAAAATTCTATCTCACAAGGTATGAATTGAAAAAATCCCTTACACCATAAAAACCAATAACCTCAAACTTGTCAAATTACCTTAATTTTATCAAAAAATCCTTAATCTTATCAAACAAGTTTAAAACCACTCACTAGACCTCACAAGACACTCTCCTACTCATTCAAGGGTTATCATGACCACTTACACATCACCAATATACCTTAGAAATAACTATTCTATATGATGATCTTTGCAATAGAATATAACACAATGTGAGACCTTAATTAATGATAACAATGTTCAAACTGAGACCAAATAAGACATCACCAATGTAGGATATCAACATGTGAAGGCTTAGGGGGTGTCATGGATTTTTTTTTAGTTTTATGGGTTGTCATTTGGATTGGGAGCCAAATTTCCAACATTTTGGTGACTCTCAATGGTGACCATCCTACTAGTTAGGAGAACCCATTCAGTTTTTATGATAATGATGACTCAAATGACTCATGACTTGGATGACCACCTTATTAGACCATCAAAGATATCTAGCACTTTGTGACACCTCTTAGGATTGTAAAACAAACTACAAAAGGACACTAAAACAATAACACCTAAACCTAAGAACAAACAAAGAAAGACACCAAAACAACAAGGCAACAAACTAAACTTTTGTTGACCACTTAATAAAACAAAATAACAAACACTATGAATAACTAACCTAAAAATAAATTCTTTTTTCCCTTGAGATCAAATGGAATTTTTTTATAATCATCATGCCATTAGGAGGTTTGATCATCATGTCTTGATTTGAGTCCAATCAAGAATTACTCACTGTATGAGGATTCCCACTTGTAGCCAGAGGCATTGTCATGTTGATGGCCTCTTAAGAGAGTAACTAGACCTTCTAATTCCATCCCCAGGTGCATGGGTTTGCTAAGTGAGTTAAGATACCAATCATACTCATTCCATACTTATATTAATTTAATGATCAATGTCAATTCTACCTTGATCATGAGATGATACTAATTTATGATACTCTCATGTAATGATTTCCTTGATAACTCAATTTATAGGCCTTGATTAGTGTCTTTATTCTGCTCATGAGACTAAAAATGATCAATTTCTATAGTGTTCTTTTTAATACCTTCATCAATATTCTTATGGTGTAGAGGTGGACTATCAAAACTTGAACAAAAGTTCTCCAAGTCCTCCCCAAAGGCCATATCTTCATGATCAATTGGAAAGACATGAAGTTCACCCTTATTCTTAATATTTTCTTATGAAGCATCATGTTTATCAATCATCTCCAACTCTCCTAAAGAGTCATAAAAAGTCTCTTGATCTATTACAACTTGGTCATTCTCATCTTAAATGGAGAATGATAACTCATCAATCCACTTAAGCTCCAACTCATCTTGTCTTGGTGTTCCTAAACTTACATTGCCTTCTTCAAACTCTAAATATTTATTAGTAACTTCAAATGAAACCTCAAACTGATATCCTAATCTACCATTCCAAGATGTCATGATGAGTTCTTATATTTCACCTAGGAATTCATGGTACAGTTGCTTCCACTAATCTTATAACTCACTTGAGATGTTCTCATCTTGAACAATGGTCCCATGTATGTTGTTTCCATGACTTTGTCTTAGAGAAAAAGTTACATGTGTTTTATCTTCATCCACTTCATCCTCATGTCATTATGATTTCTTCATTTCTATAAAATTCCATTCATGTTCAAATTATGATCTACTGGGATAAATAAGGGTATGAATAATGATATCCTATTCATATATGCTTGAAGTTTTCCCTTCAAAGTGATCTTGAAATTTAGTTACAACTGTAACATGATCTAACTCTTTAAGGATTACCACCTCACTGATTATCCTTGATAATTTATTTACCATACTTAGATGCTCAATATCTACCTTTAATACACTTATTTACTCATCTAAAGAGGAAATGGTGGGAGGGAAAAGTCTTTCATTGGTTTTCTTAACAACTTCTAGGGTGATTTTCCAACTTGGAGACTTAAGAGCATCAAACTTGGACACCACACTCTTCTTCTTGCATTCTTCAATTTCTTTGTCAGACTTGGATATAATTTGATTATCATTATGGGATGAAATATGGAGGATTGATGAGGAACTTGGGAAACTTGAGACATCTCTTGAACTATAATTCATACATCTCTCCTTTTCTTGACTCTGAATGTGCATAGCAAAATGTTCTCCTTCAAGGGCAGACATAACATAGTTTGGTGTTCTAGCCCATGAAGGCCTCCAAAATGAAGTTATTATATAATTTTGAGAAGGCATGGGTGGATATTTAAGGGGATATAGAACACATGGATGTTGATTAGGGGTAGGAGTTGGATTACAATCTATCACTGAGGTGTTTAGTGTGTAAGGCTCAATATGAGACTTGGAGAGTGGTCTAGGTTTGATTATGATTCCTACATCATACCTAAACTTGAAAAACATGTAAGAAAAATCCAAGGATAATTATCCCCCAATATTGGCCGTAAATTCACTAGACAAACATAAGGAAAAATAAGGTGGTAAGTTTCCAATAATAATGTCTTGTGCAATTGAGAGCTTGGGGCAAGCATAAAGGGTGAGTTATAAGTTTATTATGAGGTCAAATATCCTAATCCATTACATTTTAATTCAATTTTTGAGGTAGGATCATACACCAAATTCAAGTTGTTAGCCACTAACTTAGGGATGAATGAATTGATTACCCTATCATCAAATAAGCAATTGTGAACTAAGAAATATCCAATGATCAAAGAGGCGAGGAAGGGGGATGGAGTGGTTATCTTGGATGGTTGTTCTTAGTTTTCAAGGATATTTTGATTATGGATAAGGGATTGGTGTTCACATTCCTTATATTTCCTAAGACGTTCTTTCAATTTGTCTCTTTCCTCCTTTAGCTTCTCAATCTCTAAGATTAAATCATCATCTCTTGGTTTAGGCTAACTATAAGGAATGATAGGTTGGTAAGGGGGCTAACTTGGGATAGAAATAAATAAGTATATGGATGAATAAGATCATCATGATGTTGCCATGATTTATTAGAATAATAAGAGGGTTTCCAAGGAGGTTAATAGGACTCATAATGGGGGTAAGGTTCAAAAGGTTTTTAGTGATAAACATCATAAGGTTGGCAAGGGTGATAGGAATACTAATAAGGAGATGTATAACAAAAATTTTCCCCATATACAACCATAAATATTCATATATAATATGAACAAAAACATAAACTACAAATAACAAATACTCTTACCATTCAGTGGAGATCTTGTGATGTCTCTCAGCATGAAATTTGACTACCAATTTGCTACTAAGGTACTTGAAACTCTTTGAGATGACTGCAAGGTTGCAAGTGGGTGTTCCAATACTTGAATCTAATCTTGTAAATCATTCCAAAACTATTATCTCTCCAAATTTTACCCTTTGAAGGAGGTTATTCATGCCTACCTTCAAAACTAGATTAACATGGGAATAACCCAAGGTTGTGGGTGACCTATGACTAGACTAGACCTCTAGTTTATGGTGTTAGATCCCATGGTGTGTCTGTTTGGGGTTAGTTTACTAATACATACTAATTTGGGGGTGAAAATGGATATAGATTGCATAAAATAAACCTAGTCTAAGGGGTGGTGACGCACTAATATGATCATTCATCCACTCAAATTGAACTCTTATCAACACTAGTGAACCAAAAAAAATGAACTAAATCACTAGCTCCAAGGCTCCTAATAAATAATGTTTCATATTAAGGTCATGGTGAGTGGTTATAAATTGGGGGTGAAGGGTGAGAGGTCTATTTTAAGGCACTTCCAACTAGGTTACACTCCAAACATGATCAACATTTGACACTTCATATAAGCTACATAAGATAACTTTTCAACATATAGGTGTGGAAAGGACATGAAAATGGAAGATTTATATCACTTAATCACATAAAAATAATCATATACACACTATAAACCAATCATGGACAAGTTGCAATAGTCCATTAATAGTTTAAAAGGTTTATCAAGTACCAAACTAGGTAGAGTTTCCTCATATCCAAGTGAAGGATACAAATCAAGGCCTTAAGTCCTAAATATATAATATAATGAAGAGATAAGGAGATGTAAATTAGCATGGAGGTATAGATAGGAGGTCATAAATGACCATAATCAACTCATACTATAGTTATGAATAGTACATATAACTCCCTCTATGTATTGGCTTCCAAATTGATGATCTTGAATGAGTTGTTAGGCATTGAGATGAAGTGGTGGGGAGTAAATTAAATTCAATTATCCTCATCCAAGTCATGACCACACCCAAAATGTTTAATCACTATTTATATGGTAGTTACAAAGTGAAATGAGGTGTAATTAGCCTCCATGAGGTGTTGAACAACCCACTAGTCCTTGTGCATGTTGACCAAGCTTGAAATTATCCCAATCTTCCATAATGCTTATGAGGAGTGGCTTACTCACCTTTAATTTATCAGCTACAAGGTGTGGTAACTATGTATAACCCTCATATCAGTCCTTATACACAAAACTCCATTTATTTTGGTTGACCAAATAGATTTACTAGGCCTATTAGGCCTAGTTACTTGACTGTTAGGCACTCGATAGACATGAAAACTTGTATGAGGCCCTGAGAACATGTGAAGAGGTGAGTTTTAGATATGGATCAAAATATCATACAATGGCATATGCCTTTTAAGTATCTCACACCTAAAACTTAACCTTTCCTAGTTGATTAGGCCACTTATCTTTAGCATCTACAAACTAGGTGTTTGAAGGAGACTTACAAAGGCATTTTTAGGTACAAAATTAAGTAGTTGGTGTCTTGGGAAGGTGAAACAAGTCTCAAATCTCCCTCTCAAATGATTTACAACTCCTCAAATATCATTGCATCCTAATCTCTACCTAATTCCTTAAAAAATTACTATTTTATGACCAATCCATACATTACTCATATAACTATGTATCATGACTAGGGTATCTTCTGAGTGGACTAGATGTTTCAAGTGTTTATTAGGTTAATTGAGAGTGTTTGAGTACAATAATATTCACTTTTACTAGGTCAAGTTTGCCTTAAGATTTAGGTAGGGGTTTGGAGGTCTACCATCTTAACAATGGTTCATAAAGATTATAAATCCAATCTCAAATTTATATTCATGTATGTTTAGTCCATATACCCCCGTAAAACTCTTAAAAATCTTAGGGTCCCATGCATCTTGTGTGGAGAGATGTGAGTACAAGTTGGTGAACTTTGAAATTTTTGAAGGCAATCTATGTAAGCTAACTTATTAGAATTCATTCATAAACCTAGGCCCCTTAATACAACTCACTCCTTCATGGGTATTGCTCTGAGTCCTTCTATGGTGAAATATATGAGCACCTGAATGTGTAACTCAAGATAATTACCTGAGACTGAGTAACTTGAGTCAAGATTAAATAACCAATTTAACCATTTTATAATTTATCCTACTTGAATAATTATCCATAAGACCTAAAACAATCTCTTATACCTTCTCATGTCCATAAATTTTATTTGGGAAGGTCTGGATATGTTTCAACATGGTAGTGGGGTTTAAGGCCTAATTATGGCTTTTAGGCCTAAAAGGATTGAACTGTGTCTCATGAATCTAAGGTATCTATAGGTGTTTAGGATTAAAAATAATCATAATACACTATTTATCACCTATTCCCAACCTTATGAAACTATCTCAAGCTGCCAAAACTCCACTTTGCCTCTATTCTCCCATATGACTATCTGTAGGTCATTGTTCACTGTCAAAATTGAGTGTTTTGATAGTAGTATGGGATGCATGAGTGGTTTATTTCTATAACATAGTGATTTATTTTTTATAAACCATGAAATATACATTGAGGAACTAAAAACACCCTTAGGTTCAAGTTATTCATCAACTTTTCCCTCTACATTCTCATATATAATAGGCTTAGGGTTTGAGGATAATCCTGGTAGTCTGACCCTATATCAACAACTCATGGGTTATCCTTTCAATTACCAAAATTTAGTCCTTAATTAACGTTAATTATATTTTCACTTAGTTTTTTTCATGATCCTTGACCTCAGATAGTTACTCTATTATGTGTGTTCTCAGATTTTTTATTTAGGCATGTATGTCTCAGTCTTAGGCCTATTTAGGCCTAGTTAGGTCTTTAACCTCTCCCTTTTTTGAGTCTGGGACTATTTACATTTGAGGATATTAATATATATTCATTACCCACTTTTTTATGTGTCTTAAATAATCAAATGACCTCAACATCATGCATAATCCCTTAACTAGTATACATAATCATGTTTAAGCCTAATTAGGCCTAACATGTATGTTTAAATCATTACACTTTCAATGTCTACTAGGGTTAGGCTAGTTCAATGGGGATATTTATAATATAATAAAACAAGTTGATATATCTCAACAATAACCATCATATTCTCTTAGATTTCCATCAACCTTCTGAATGCACAACTATCCTTAGTTTATGTTTATAGGACTATTTTAGGTTTGCCTAGGCCTAATAGGCCTGTATAGGCCATTTAGGCTCTTTTACTTCAAGATTTGAAAAATAAAATTGGGATCAAACTGATGTCATTAAGAATTATTTATATGGAATCTATCCCTAGTCACATATTATATTCCTTTACAAGTTTTAAAACTTGACCTTGTTGCTCATGACCTTGCTTGTGTGTGAATTCTGGGTTTGCCTGAGATATAGGTATAGATAACTCCATGCTACTTAAAATAACTATTTTTATGGATCAAAATGCAAGGGGTTCATTTATTTGTGTATACACTCTAAAACCATTTATTAAATCACACTCCTCACTCAATCATCTAGTTTTCTTAGGACTACCTACATATATGACTGTGTATGACTTTTCCTCATGTAAAGACCCTCTATAACTTACTAAAAATTATTCAAAAATTTCTTGTGATTTGATTTATTTTTATAACCCTTAGGTACTATTCATAATTTCATGATTTTCAATAACTTCTCTCAACATTTCACCAAATGACATCTTGTTCACCACTTCAAGTTGACTATATGTGATGAATGAGGTCTACTTGACTATGGGTGTGACCATTTTGAGGGATAGACTATGTATCATGTTATCTTGGGTGAAATTAGTGTATTTATGAATTTTAACTATTATTTTTAATTCATTTAAGCTTCCTAAAACTTATTCATAGTATCAAAGTTTGTCAACCTTACAGTCACAACCAATGTTTGCTCAAAAGGAGCTTTGTGTGAGTTACTCTATTGGGGAGAGTTGAGATGTTATTGACCTTGTTTGTCACTAATAATTTTAATATATAACTTATAATATTATCTCATTACTTCATAATTCTCTTCCACACCTTTTGTATCTCAAACCAACCATGACCATACTGCTTGCTCAATCTGGCCTAAAAGGCCTTTATTGACTGTGAAAAGCTTATCTCTGCATAATGGGATGAAGATGAATGTTTGATCCTTGCTTGAAAATACCACCCATATAACATTTATTTTATAAATTTTTTATCCTCCTTGAGTCCCTTCACCTTTATATACCCAATTCCAACAGTGATCACCCTATGTGTCTAGTTTGCCTTGAAGGGTTTGTGGTGACTGACTGTGAGTTTAATACTGCATAATAGGCTAAGGGTAGAGGTGGTTAGTGTATAAGGAAATGATGAAAATGGGATATAAAAATAAATCATGGATAAAATATGGCTTATGTGTATGCCTTTCAAAAAATCCTAAGACTTTCTATAGGCATTATCAAGGAATTTCTCATTACATATACAATAGTCATAGTTTTGAGATAAGACCATAAAGAGGCTATTTGTTCTGAGGGTGGATCAATTGATAATGAGAGGTAGAGAATATTTTAATGGAATTAATTAACTCATAATACAACTTAAAAACACCAACACTTCCATACTCATGCACTAAAAGTTCTTACAACCTAAGAAAATCACTCTGTAGTCTGTAAATGGAGGAAACTTGGAGATTTTCTTTCTCTCACACCCCCATACTTGTGAACAAAGGGTGGGGGTGATGGATATGGTCTATGAGGACCTCAAGAACACATAAAAAGTGTTAATTCTTAGAAAAACTTCAAACATACACCAAAATCGATGTCATTTCTTACCCTTGCACATATGAAGAAGCTTATTGGAGTGCCCAAATTATTATCATTTGTTCATAAGCTATAGGGCATAAACCTGTAGACAAATTCCATGGATGGGACAAATAAGAGACACCCTTTTGTATCCCAATAGATCATCTCCCTATTTTCTCTCTCCTATATGTATTATACATAAGCCTAAAAGCTTTCTTAGGTTGTAAAGGAGCTTGGTGGAGAGAGAAGGTTGGTTTCTGACGTGTTTGAAATTATTTGATCTTGAAACTTCCCCCAACTATTTGACATGATCTCATTTGTAATCTATGACTCCCTTATATATAGATTTGATGGTGCATGTCTGTATAACCTATAAAAACACTTGAAAAAACCTCTTTTCTTACATTTATCCATTTTTAAAGCCTTGAATCAACACTAAAGGATAGAGGGAGGGAAAAAATGAGTCAAGTGATAGTTAAAATTGAGTTTTATGGTAGGATAAGTTGAAAGGACTCAATTTACAATGTGTGGGACCCATTTGATGAGTGGGGAGGTGGACTATGAGTCTTAAAATGGACCTTTTATGGTATGAAATTTCTGGTCATGGCCTAGGGACTCTTTTACAACATTTATAAACAATGAAATACTTGAAATATCACATTTTATAAATATTTTATGAGGCATATAAACTCATATGAGGTGTTTGAAGGGTGATTAATGACTTTTAAAGGATGAATTAAGGTTAGAATTTGGATATGATAAATGTATCATGAATAATGAACTTAAACACATCATTTACATCATGGAATGACTTCAAACAAGGTTTAGACACCATTTTCTTTGAAAGCCTCTCTCACAAGGAGTGGATTGAAAAAGGCCCATACACCATAAGAATCAATAACCTCAAACTCGTCAAATTACCTTAATTTTATCAAAATATCCTTAATATTAGAAAATAAGTTTAAAACCACTCACTATACCTCACAAGACACCTTGACACTCTCCTAATCACTCAAGGGTCATCATGACCACTGCCACATCACCAATAGACCTTAATATAGATATGACATATGAGGATCTTTGCAGTAGAATCTAACATAATGTGAGACCCTAATCAATGCTAATAATGTTCAAATTGAGACCAAATAAGACATCACCTATGTAAGATCACCATATATAGGCTTAGGTGGGTGTCATGGAAATTTTTTTGGTTATAAGGGTTGGAATTTAGATTGGGAGGCCAAATTATTAACACTATTTTTAATAGTTTAAACCTCCATAAACCTCTCTAAAACCCTAATAGAAGCATAATGGGAAATATCTTGATAAATTTTTACTCAAATACATTGGATTAGTCTTAAAGATAATTAAAACACATTGTGTACTCTAAGAAGGTCCTACCCATGACATTGGTTTGTATAGAAAGTTGTATGGTTGCACTAAGAGCCCTAATTTTTAAAGTTTTAATGATGAGTCAAGGTACAAAGCTAGATGAATAATTTTAAACCATTAAATATAATTATGTGAAGTGTATTCCACCCTCTTATGCCATAAAATACTCTCAATTCCTCTTAGAAATTACCTTACATGATTGAACTAATGAGGTAATTGAGAAGTGTTAGTGAAAGGTGACCTAATCACCTAAATGAGTAAGAGTTACATGTATGCATTATTTTAAATTCATAAGTCATGGTGTGATATGATTATTTATACTTGAAACATTCTCTCCTTCCCATTTTCAAGGTTCTATGCAAGTATCATGGCCATCCAAGCAACTACCACTGAGTGA
Organism: Torreya grandis; assembly: GCA_037957365.1. Lineage (NCBI taxonomy): Eukaryota > Viridiplantae > Streptophyta > Pinopsida > Cupressales > Taxaceae > Torreya > Torreya grandis. Next base: position 1,548,949 of record JARHVA010000033.1, on the reverse strand, counting down.
CTAGGCCTAGTTGCCTAGTAGGCTTGTTTGGTCAACTAAAGAAGATGTCCATTGGTGTAAAGGGTTGATAAGGGAGTAAATTTAGGGTCATAAACATCCTTGTAACTACTTCATGGAGGTGATCAGGCATATTTCATATCTATTATAGAGGATGGGGTAGTTTCTTAAACCTTATTAACATGCAAAAGAGAGAGGTAGGCTACTTAATAATTAATAAAGGCTAATTAGACCATAATTCCACCATTTTAACTACTAAGAGAGGAAGTGGTTGATGATGTTGGGGTGATCATGCTTTCAATGGAGTCAACCAAGACTAAAGGAGTCTCCACTAGACCATTTCCTATGCCATAATCTCATTAAAGCTCATTATACAGTCAAGAAAATGCATATGAGTTGTGAGATTTCTTTTAACCACTAATTGAGTGAATTATGGCCATTATTTCCTCTTATCCATACTTATATGCTATATTCTTCTTCCCTTTCCCTCTATTATTCTATAAATTGATGATAAAATTCCATTATATGGATCCCTTGGCTGGGTATGAATAAAATCTACCTAATTTATACCTTGTAAACCTTTAAATTAATATAAGGACTAGTTTAGATTCCCTTTATATATTAGTGTGTTATATACTTGTTGATTTATATAAGTGATTTAATTTCATATTCATTTATAGGTCTTTGTTCTCACCTAGTTTCTAGGAGATTATCCTAAAGAGGTTATATGATGTGTAAGAATATTAGTGACTATGCTTGAAGTTTAATCTAATTGGTAGTGTTCTAAAATAGACATCCTATTCATCACCCTCAAGTTACAACCATCTATCATGACCTTCATGTGAAGTATTGATGCTTAGGATTCTATAGGAGAGAGTGATCTAATCACTAGTCCTTGTCTCATTTACAAGTGTTGTTAAAGTGTCAAAGAGAGTGGATAAAACATGTTGGTGCATCACCTCCTTTATATTAGATTTTGTTTCATGCATCTCTTTATGCCTTTTCATCAATAATTTATTAGGTTTATGAATTAAGACAATAGATGATGCATTAGGGGAGATAGCCCCAAAACTAGAGGTTGACCTCTTTAACTAGGCTACCCACACCTAGAGGTGATCCCATTGTATCAGATGGATGAGGAAGGTCTAAAATAACTTAAAGGGTATAATCTAGATTGATAATAGTACTAATATAAGATTGCACTAAGGTGGATAGGTCATAATTAGGTATTTCATATTGATTTTGGTTGCATCTATGTTGATTATGTGATTGCTTTTTATATTTGAGTGCATATAGATTTATGAGAGAGTTTATTGTTTATTTTTGAAAGCCAATTTGATGCACTAAAATACCTACAATAACAAAACCTAGTTCCTAAACATAAAACAAATATAAAATGTGGTAATCAAGCAAGAATAATGTTGTTTGCTCCATCTGTTCCTTACCACAAAACACCCATGAGATTGGGCATTCATTGAAAATGGGAAGGTGGGACAACTATGAACTTTCATCCTTTATTTTAAGACTGATCTGGGATTAGCTGAGGGCATGGTTGTGGGTATTGGACTTCATAGATAGAGTCTATGTGAATAGTCTTCAAGAGATGCATTATTACCACTAGAAGTTAAATACACTATGCTTCACACAGGTTAAATACATTTATGAATACTTTGAGTGTTGGGCTTGTTCTTTCTAAACACAAGGGGGAAATGGCATGTCAGAACCACTAAAGAGAAATAAAAGAGAGGGAAGGCTAAGGAGAATAAGGGAAGTCTTCATGTCTAAAATGAGATCAATGCAATGGTCATTGAACCAAGTGACTCTTCCACAATTATACCAATATAGGTTGAGTTTCACTAAATTTCTACCTCTAAGAACATACAATGGGGAGATTCTGAGGGAACTAGGAGTACACATTCATTATGAACTCATATTAAAGACTAGTACTAGATGTTTATTTTCAAAAACACATAAATTCCATATGAAAATTCATAACTAGGCACACAAAATATCAGCACTTATTAAAAGAGAAATGAAGAAACTCACATAGAGAATATAATAGCTAAGCACATCATAATCATGACATACATACAATGTTAATCTAATTAACCTAGTATTATTGATCATTTAAACATAAATTTGAATAAAAGTAAACATAAAAGAGACCCTTTTGTAGAAATAGAGATTATTTTCATTAAAAGAGTGAAAAACTACTACAATAATTAATCTAGGTTTCTATTAAAATTTAGAGCACAAAAACAAATGTGGGTGAAATCTTGGAAATAATCCAAAAACACTTTCAAGTAATTTTTGGTTAACTCTAAAATAAAATATGACTCTTCTCTAAATAGATAAGGATTAGGGCTCACCTCTAAAAAGTATGAGGATCCCATTCTGACCCATGATGGCCACTCATTACAGTTACAACCATATTTTAAAATTTAAACTAAAAGAAAATCCTAACAAACCCATAACAAATATATGGGGGATAACTAGTAAACACATGAAGGGTGCTAAGAGGGGTCAGCTCCCAACCACTTTGATTGGGTGCTCTTATATTTCAATATAGCTACCATGAGGTCAAAATCCTTGTCTTCTAGTTTGGCCAAGTTCATTGGATGCTACCTGAATATTACCTCAACCCGAGCTACTATTATTCGATAGATGTAGAAATCAAATTCAATTTTTTCTTGGACTCTGGAAACTTGGTTGATGTTCATAGTGGGTTAAGTTAATAAGTCCAAAACCACCTAGGCTCCTTCCTAGTTCACCTTGGCCACTTTCTCCCTCATAAACTAGGATAATTAACCCAAGTGGAGTCAAAATTTCCCTTGGTTGAGTAGAGTGTCATCTAAGGGGAATAACATGAAGATATTGACCTCATTGAAGTAGGTCAATATCTTCTTCTCTCCCTCTTTCAAGGGTTTTATTTTAGTGTAGACCAAGGATAATAAATCTTCCATTGCATGTTCTTGGCATAAGTTTGGTACAACCCCAAATCCAAGTTTGTCATTAGTTTGACCTCTAAAAATATCCCCTTATTGACCACTACATGTAGCTTCTAACATTTCTTGTCAACTTTTGTGATCCTCCCCATGTAGGCCTATATCTATTATATAATTATCTTGGTCTTAGCATGAGTCCCCAATAATTTTATAAGGATTTATAAAATTAGTAGGAGAGCATCCTTGACCTACCTAATTAATTTGACTAGGAATGTACTCTTCACTTAGGCCTCGAGAGTTCACACTTGGATCTGTATGTCCTTCAAGAACTTCTCAGACATGTCATGGGTAGCTTGGAAGATGAAAAGTAGGTTCTCAACCATATTATATTATCTAATATCATTCCTCACATTGGTGAGGGAAAATATATCCTGATGGGTCTCCCATCTTAGTGAGTTGCCTCCTAGATAAATCTCAAAATAAGCATCCTCTTCATGCTCTTAAAGGATCTATAAAAAATTCACTATATGTTTATGTCACCTTAGACATATATTTATGATGTATGCAACCCCAAGACCATCCCTTAGGTTACTAAGGGTATAAGAGGTGTGGTTAAAATGGTGGTGAAGGGTAGAGGATGAGGTGGAGGGGAGATAGAGGATGTGGAAGGAGTGAAAGAGGAAAGGAGTAGAGGCAGATGGAGTATGGGGCAAAAAGGAGGGAGAACAAAAGGGGAGGCCCATTATAAAATTTAATCTTGTCTTTTATCCTAAATTAAGTTCACTTGAGGTGGGATTGCCCTTAAGAATGAATCATCGAATAATAGGGATGATGTAGGCTGGTTGAAGGTGAAGCTAGTGGGACCTTAGGTAAGGGAGAGAGGGGACTGGGGAGCCAATCATTAGGCTAATACTATTGGGGCTAGAGGATTCACTGAGACCTATGAAGGAGGTAGAGATAAAAATAAAGGCCTTTGAGCTATATTTGAAGGATGGTTTACCTTTTATTTCCTCTTTGGCCTCTTTCATGGGTCAACTCTAGGTGTTCTAGTAGATGTTTTGACTATGATGTTGGGGCATGTAATGACTGATGGCATCAAAATTGGATCCATGGAGGGGAGCACTAGGATAACTAGAGTGGGGACTAGTAAGGTCCATATTAGAATCATGAGGATACCAAAGGCTGTAGTCCCGCATGTTGTTGAGGGCATACCCAAGGAAGGCACTAAGAGGAATCCAAAATATGAAATAGGTAAATTAAAAGTGAATGGGGAAGTGAGGACACCTAAAAGGACCAATACCAAGGGTACTTGGGTGAAATATGAATGGTAAATAATGGTACATAGAGGGGGAGATTGGGGTGAAATAATGGGTGCTAGAATAGGGAGTTGGAACCCAATGAGAGTAAGGGGTGGAAGGGAAATGAGAGGAGATGAAGGAATGACTAGGGGAACCTAGATGGGTGGCTTCTAAGCACCTCATTTTGGGATCCCTCTAAATCTACCAATAATATTAAATATTAAAGGCTATAACATTGATGGTTGAGTGGGATATGCTTCATCTACCTAGTATTATATAGTTTGAGCTTAGCTCTGTCGATGCTTAGTTATTATTTCTACTAGAGGAGGTAGAGGTAGAGATTGAGGAAAAACTAAAGGAGATGGAAGTGGAGATAGATATTGAGGATTTGGGGCTATTATTAGAAGTGGATTTGGAGTTATGGATAGAGTTTAAGGAGGAGAAGGTAATGGGATGCCCTAAAAGATTCTCTAGGAGATGACCAGAGCTGTTAGAGTTGGGTCCTCCACAAACTAAATAGGAGCTGGAGGAATTATTGAGGGGCCTAAATGAGCCTTCTTCCCTTTGTTATTCCTCTTAGTTTTTATCTAAGATATCACTTCTTATTCATCATCAATATTTAGATAGAAATCATCACCATCTTTGCATTGATGGTTATAGTTGATGTTGAGTCGAGTTAAGTATTGTGCCAAATGGGACCAAATCACCCCTTCAGGGTCGACTACCAAATTTTACATTTTGTGAAGGTGAAGGAGTCTCATTTGACTACAATATTTTGTATTTAAGGGAAGTTCTTATATATGTGGCCCCACATGATGATGGGGAATAGAGAGCACACCTTATGCTGATGTTGTATGTAGAAGCTATAGATGTCATTAACTAGTTGATAGGTGATATCCTATTCTACTAAGAAGTTAGGCACATAAAATGGTAGGAATAGAGGGTCTTATAATAATCTTGGGACTCAGATCACTATGTCATTTATTTATCTAGTAATCCCCAATAGATGTGATGTAGTCCCAATTTATCTTTGAGAGATGAGAGATTTATTAATCACTTAGTACACCATCATATATAAGTGGTCACATATTTACCAAACATGTTGGTGAAATTAGTGGCCATTGACCTTTTATAATACCACATGGATAGTTGGGCCACCAAGAACCCATGTAATAAAGTCTAATGGATTGAATGAGAGCATCTAATAGATAGAATTAAGTAGGTAGCTCATCATATAAAAGTCACCCCTATTTTGGGAATATATAGTGGCATTTATTAATTTTAATTTGATTGAGCCTCTTAACATCTAAGATGTTAGAGTGAGTTAGAATCATGTGTAAAATGGGAATCCATAGATTATTGACATGTTGGTAGTCCAAGTCCTTAAATAGACAGTTCAATAGGATCATGCCCACTCAGACCTCCTCTCAAAATGTGTAAACTGTTTAGGCATTGATATTTTATTTTTTAACTCATTTAGATTTAGGGTTATCATCCCCATCATAGAGGACATCATAGATATGGTGATAGTTCATCCAGACCAACACTGCCACTATAACATATGAGAAGAAGTCCAGGAGGAAGTAGTATAACTTAAAGGTGTTCTTGAATATATCAATAATTTGGTGTTGAAAGGTGGGTGAACACACCCAATCATTATCATCATGTACATGGATAACATTTTGGATGATGTTGCCTAGTAGGTTAGTGTAGGGAAATACCTCTAGTTTGGTCATGGCTCTATGAAGTTCAAACCTTTTATAGAACCAAAGGGTATCCTCATACTCAACTAACTGGTCATCAACATTGATGGAATCCATGGGGACATACTCAATTACTTTTAATATGTTATTATAGTTTTTTTATCTAGTTAAACTAGCAGTGAAAGTAGTGTCCCAATACTTGAGATCAGCCTTTGGTTTTGAGGATGTAGTGGCCAATAGAGTAGGAAAGAGTGGAAATTATAAATATTTGGACATTGGAGGTGTAATATATAGGGGTTATTGTAACCTTGAAAGTAAGGAGTCCAATAATTATTCTAAGGTAGTAATGGTAACCATTAATGGGCCTCTTTTTGGATTTATAAGCATATGCACACATCTCCTTACATTAATGGCATTTGGTGGATAACTTGATACAAATTTGATATTGAGTTGGTAGATGGATTTTATCCCTTTATTTTTAAATCTAGAATTAAATTTGGAGCCCATGACCCTCTATTGCTAGTTAGATATAATAATGGCAGTGGGATGTTTTGAAAACTATCCAATCGAGTCTAGCTTCTCATTATATTAATGCCTAGTGCATGTTAGGAATGTAGTCACATCTTTTAGGTCCCCTAAACCAACTCTTACTTTTTGAAAATTTTAATTCATCTATTGGTCCTTCTATTAAAGGTCAACACATAAGCATGGTTTTACACTCCATATCATTCCCCTTGACTAGGTGACATGTCACTCAGGGACACATGACACACCTTAATTAGCTTTGATTACCACTCATACTTCATTATGTCCTTCCTAGGTCACAAGTGGAAATTAATTCATCTTATCACTATATGATGTGTTAATTTTCCATTTAGATGGGCTCTCCCATGTTCTGACATCTTTGATAGGTCCATGGGACTAGAAAATTTGACTCTAAATGACATGGCTATTCCCTATTCAACTAGGCTCTCCCAAGCTCTAAAATATCTAATAGGTCTAGGAATGGCTACTTTAACTCTAAATGACGTGGAAATTCCCCATTAAATCAAGCTCTCCTAATCTCTAACATCTGTGATAGGTCTAGGGACTAGTTGATTTGACTCTAAATGATGTGGTGATTTGCCATTGAGCTAGGCTCTATGAGATTAACAAAATAATGAAGTACAAAAGATAAAAATAAAATTATTCATTAAAGCTTATTGATCAAACACAAAATTTGATTTTCCATGGAATATAATGAGTTTGTTGCTTTTGAAAGGGAACTAGACTCCAGGAACATCTCCTTGTGAAAATAAACCTGCAACATCAACACCATGATATACTAAAGGAGAACAAAAACTACTTATCTTTTTTAGAGAAATTAAAAGAGGTATGTTACTACATAAATAAAATTAAGGTGATGTATACTTTGAAGTTTTTAGTGATCATCACCAATGAGAATAAAAAAAATAATTTGAAAGCTCTGGTTCATGAAATTTTTAGAGGGTCCCCCATTTTAGAGAAAATGGGCCATGTTGGCCACAATAAATGGTGACTTTTATAGGTAAAGTGGTGAGAAACACTTGTAATGCAACCAATTTTTTCTTATTTCCTTACTCATCACAAATATTATATAGGGATATTTATTATCCATGGAAAAGAAGAGGCACCAAAGTCTCACAATATCAAGCAACATACTAAGCTTCTACTCATAGATGGCCACCAGTATGTGAGAAGTGATTTTTATTTTGGTTCATTATTATATTACCTTTTAATAATCAAGGATGTACTAATTATTAGACTTCTTCCAAGGTATTATTGGCTTGGGGGCTTAGGGGGTGACTAGGGCATTGTTCTTCTACCAAATAGGTATCCATAGCTGTGACAAAGATACATTTAGTCCCATTCATGGCCATGCTCTACTTATAACCAGGATGGAAAGCCTATGATGGAGATTTTATATATATCCCTTTCAAGGTAGATGCATAATTTATATTCTACATGCTTTCTTTATTTTTTTCCAAGTTTTTAAAGAAGAAATCATTAATTATTAGTCTTATCGATTGAGGGTTCAGGACCAAGCCAAGGGTGAATGGATAGGGGGAGTTATAAATAACTAGTTATTCCTTAATAAAATTGAATAATCCAATATCTTTTGGAGCTATTATTTTAAGTGCACTTTGGTATCCATCTTAGGTGTAGGCTACTATAAAATCCACATGTTTCTTTTAGAATCATTGGCCTCTCAGATCTGAGATATTAAGAGACCCCTTTTACAGTCCTAGAATCACTTAGCTCAAAGTTTTCAACTTGGTCTTTCATATTTATTAGCAATCCTTCTAGGGTTTGGACACCACCTGAATTAGTTAGTAATAAAAATCTAGGCATTAGGGAAAAAAATAGAATAAATAAGGGGTTAGAGGGTAAAAATGTAACATAAAGAAAAACACACAATATAAACAAACACACAATAAAATAAAATAGATAATTAAAGCAAATATATTTAATATATACATTACTAAATCTTACTCAAATTAGTCAAAAATTAATTTGGAGGGGAAATTTGAGAAATAATGTTTTAGGAACTATCTATTTACTGGAAGCAGTAAGTCATTTCCCTTGATATCCTTGAGATAAAAGGCATTTTGGCCCAATATTTCAGCTATCTAGTATGGGACAATCTAGAGGGGATTGAATTTTGAATGTTGGACTTTATTCTCATGGGCCTTGTCCTACATCAAGACCAAGTCTAAGATTTTGAAGGTTCTAACCTTTTCCCTCTTGTCAAACTATGATTTTAGGAATCCAAGAAGGGAGGTTAGTAACATGTTAGTTTAAGTAACAAAAACTAAAAAAAAAACACCACTAACACTAACACTTATAAGACCATATCTTAGGGGTGAGCTTAGTAACAAAAGACAAATGAAAACACAACTAAAATTCAAAAGACAACATACTTTAACCTTGGGGGCTCCAAATGCATTTTTGAGTGGATCACTCTACTTATGCATCAAAGAGTCTTTGACAATAGAGGTTATATAGTTCCTTCTCTCCTTGGCACCATGGCTTCTATTGGCTTGATGTATCTTGACTCAATATTTTGGCATTATAACCTTGCTTGTAATAAAATAGGAATTATAACATTATATAAAAAGAGATTTAAATTCATTTTTGCATGATAACTTTACACCAAAATATCTTAGAATTCAATAGGTGAGGCATTGTATTTATATCAAATGGATCTAACCCCAACCTAAGGTGAATCAAGGTGGAGTTTAAACATGGAATGGATTCAAACCTAACCTAGATAAGTTAGATATAATCCTAGTAGAGTTAATAGTTGTCAATTAATCATGATTTGCAATGAATAGACATGGGTCTCCAAAATGAGATATTTTAGGATATTTTCAAAGAGCTTGAAGACTCATAAAGGCAATGATGAAAGGCTAGGATATTTTGAATTTAATTTTTTAGTTATTCATTAATATCAAATGGATAATTCAACTGGGTATTTAATTTGGCTTAGCTTATTAATTAATTTTGATTAGCCATTAGCTTTTTCAATATTTAATATTTGTTCATGTGTCCCATTTAATAGGTCCATAGGCCAAATTAACTGTTGTGATGCTGAAAGGTAATTAGGGATGAATCCATGAGAGTTTATTATTGAATACTATAGAATACCCCAATTAAAGATGCCTTAACATGATTTAGAGATTTTACAAATGATGCAAAAAATAAATTTGGGATGTTTAATGATTCCTAGGCTTAATTTACAAAGGTTGGTAGGAATCAGTTTGAAATCCAATTGAAGGCCAATTATGGATAGTTTTAGGTGTCTATGGTTTGGCCCTCTTTGGGAAGGCATTACAAGATATAATAATAGTAACATGTTTTAAAAGAATGAAAAGGTCATGTATGCCTATGACTTTAATGGTAATGTATGAACTGTAGCTACCCCCTCGAGGGAGTGGTCAGTAAAAAGGTTGGTGGTAAATCCCTTAAAAAGAAGAAATAATAGGACCAAAAAGATGAAAAGGGGTGGAAGAGATTGATTTTACCATAGGTGGTTATAATTGGTGACATATGGAGCTACCCTAACTAGGTAGACAAATAGGATGATTTGTCCATAGGTGGTTATAATCATTGGCATAGGTGGGATAAAAAGGGAATGATTTTCCCAAAGGTGATTATAATCATTGAAAAAGGTGCACGGTAATAAGAGACTAATTTATCCAAATGTGGTTATAATATATAGAAGGGAAAATAATGATCTTCCCACGTGTGGTTATAATCATTTGTAGGATAAAAATGTGCCCTAGTACGGTGGATAGAGATAATGGTTTTCCCAAAGGTAGTTATAAGCATTATCATAATGAAAATGTGCCCTAGTTGGGAAAAAAAAGATAATGATTTGCCCATAGGTGGTTATAATCATCAACCTTCAAATTTAGGGAAACACAATGATTTATCCAAAGGTAGTTAAAATAATTGGTAATGCCAGTGGGATGGTATACAATGATTTACCCATAGGAAGTTATAATCATTGTATCCTAATAGTGGCAAACATGAAATGGAAGATAATGGCAAATGGGTACAGAGGAGAAAGATGAACTTAGGAAACTTGCTAGTAGGGAGATGCTCATCTAAAATAGAAAGGGTTAAAATTATTTCATGATTTAATTACTCTATTTGGGGAATGATTTAGGTAGATTGGGAATTTTAGGTTCCAAGGAATATTTCATTGCCTCATTATTGTGTAGACTCCATAAGCTGATTTTTGCTATAGTATATGACAGTGGGAATCATGATAGAACACCATGATAACTTGGCAAAAATATTCATATAGACTAACACGTGATCCAATACTCAATTTAAAATAATGCACTAATGATAAAAACCATGATGAAAATGTTGACGTATGAATATGGATGGATTCAAGAATAATTCACAAGGAATCACCTAATGAATGCACATAGACCAAATCAAGGCACAATAAAAAAGCAAACAAACAATCAATCAAATAAACAAACATAAATAAAAAACAATAAACATCCAAAATAACACAAAACACAAACAATGGTTAATCATAATGTTAGGACAAACAATTGGACATAAACAAGATGACAAACATTTCCCTTAGAAGATAGGAGATAACATAACAAACAAATAAAATGGGGGAATATAAGAAAAGGAAGGGGTGGTCGAGCTACCTCTAGATGCACTAGGCAAGTGGACACTGCCTACATAGTTACATGTACGTAAGATCTAATAAAAAAATTAGGTTAAATGTAATTCTCCCAGGAGATGTGATACAAGAAAGTGATGAGAAAAAACATGATTATGTTGTAGAGGAATATAGAAATGGGGTTCAAAAAATGGTGAGAGTATGGGATGTTAGGCCAGTAAGGATGGGGGAACTAAATGACAAGTGGTTTTTTGTGACTTAGTGAGGGTTCCCAAAATCCTTAAGGTAAATAAGTGGTCAATGTTTAATATTTTTAAGATATTTTTACAAATGTTTTTTGAACATATAAACTCAATAGAGAATGATGAGATATTAAACAATCTAATCTCACAAAATGGTGAGAGTGTTCAAACTCAAAATTATAAAAAAATGGTGAGAGCATGGCAAAGGGTGACTGAGATTCCCTCAACATGAATTGAGCATTGCCTACATAGTCCTAGGATGGGACCTCAAGTCACTATAGTTTTGCCTTATAATGGGGAAATTTGACTAGTGTAACAACCAATTCAAACAAAATAGATAAAGTAGGCAAATGGCTCAATATGACATATGCATGGGAAGGTAGTACTTCAAGGCATGATAAACAATTATTGCCCCTAATTTTTCCATAGGCAATTATAATTAGGAAATAATGGCATAGGTCAATGATACTAATTTTCCCATAGGTGGTTATAATTAGTATCATGGCAATGAAACACTAATTTTAACAAAGGTGGTTATAATCAAGAACACTTGGTACAAAATAGGACAAGAAATAAAGGATGAAACTACCAAAACACTATCATACTACACAAAAATATGACTTTTGTCTGGAATACTAAAATAATTATTGAAATTTGATTTGAATCTTCATGCAGAAAGTAATCATAGAACCAATGGAATGGAACCAAGGTCAAAGGGTTGGGTAGGGATGGTGAAAATAAGTCGATCAATATAAAAGGCATGGTAGAATGATATAATGATAAAATGGTATAGTAAAAATAAGAATATTGATACAATATAAATAGGCCTTATAGACAATATACCATGTCTCTAAAATGGAGTAACATTTGTAGTGTATAATGTTCATCAACTCATCAAGTTCATCCCCATTTGATGTAGCAAGCATATATGCTCCAACACCATAGTTTGCAATAATGATGAATGGGATGATCCAGTTAGGTTTAAAATTACCCTTATGTTTCTTATTGGTTGTGGTATTTTGTTGGTTTTCCTTAAGAACAAGATCACAAAGCTTGAATTTTCTATGATTAACATGCTAATTGTAGTGGACATAGAGGTAGTTCTGGTATGCTTGAATATTTTTAATTATGGCCATAAATTTCTCATTAAGGAAATCCAATTCTTAAAAGTGATCTAATCGATAGTCTTCATCATCCATGACATTCTTCAAAGAGATGCACAAAGAAGGTAAATTGAATTCAATGGGAAAAATGGTCTTAGTGCCATAAACAAGTGATAAGGAAGTCACTCCTATTGGAGTATGGTATGCCAAAATGACATGGAATATTTGGAGGTGGAAATCATGGCCAACATTATTGATAATATTTTTAAGGATATTGACAATAGTTTTGTTAGATGCTTTAGCTTGGCCGTTACCTTAAGGGTAATATGTAGTTGAAAAATGTTGAGTAATTTTGTACTCAAAACATTGCAATTTGACATCCTTGTTTTGTAATGATCTACCATTATCAAATATAATGTTAGAGAGGATAACATAATGATAGATGAGGTGGTTGAAGATGAATTTATAAATTTTCTTTCTAGTCATGTAAATGAGGGGTATAGCTTTAACCCACTTAGTGAAGTATTCAGTGGTGGTAAGGATATGTTTATGGCTATCAGATGAAATGGAGTTTATCTTCCCAATGAGATCAAGACCCCAAGTAGAAAATAGACATGGTGTAAGCATTGGTTTCATATTCTTGGTTGGGGTATGGATTATATTGGCATGTCATTGACATTTGTCTCACTTTTTGACATAAGCAGTTGCATCTACATCCATCATCAGCCAATAGTATTCAATACACAAGAGATTTTTTGATAGGATGGACCCACTTTTGTGGGATCCACATACTCTTTCATGAACTTCTCGTAATGCTAATGTATATTATATCAAAGTTGAAAAATGAAGTAGAGTTCCATCAAAGTAATGGTGGTAAAGGGTTGGTTCGAATAAGGTATAACATGTGGCATGGTGGATAAAGGCCTTAAATTGTTTATGGAATAGGTTTAGTGTAATAATGTGGTCATGAAGATAGGCATAAATTTTTGAATACCATACAAAGTTGTGACCAAAAATAACATAGATCATTATGATGGTTGAAGGTTCATGAGGTGGCGCTAGTAGATTTTTAATGAGGAACTGGTATTATTTTATCATGTCTATATGAAAATAAAAGATATAATGGTGGCCATGGCATTTATTATTCTATTACTAGACCTTGGTATATATTCAAACTGTACATCAACCAGCTAAAGTTTGAGAGTGTTAACCATGGCCTCGTATGGGGGGCTACTGAGCTAGTCTATTTAGATACTAGTTTATCATCTTTAGTCTGAAAATGATATGTAACCTAATTGATGATTAATTGAGAATCACCATAAACCTTTAAATATTGTATGTTCCATTTTAATTACTGATGAAGCCCTACAATGAATGATTCATATTCAACCATGTTATTATCTCAAATAAAGTTGATCCAAAATGATTTAGGGATTAGATCCCCCTATTTTGTAATGAACAAAAGGCCTACCCCAGATCCATGTGCTATAATGATCCATAAAAATTTAGCTTCCATTACTTCTCCTAAATAGGTGTCTCATCTATGGTCATAATGGATTCATCTAAGAATTAAAATTTTAGAAGTTCTATATTCATCAGGGATGCTTCAACAGGATGATATACAAATACATATCCCTTGATGGATTTCTAGTTGATGTATTCTATCTCAAACTTGCTAATAAGTATGATCCATTTGTCCATGTAACCTTGTAAAGATATTTTGGATAGTAGATACTTGAGTGGATATACTTTTGAAATAACCATGGTCTTATTATTTAACATGTAATGATGCACTTTATGAGCTGCAAAGACCATAAATAAACAAGCTTTTTCAATGGACATATAATTTTGTTCATACACAACCAATGCATGACTTAAATAGTAATTGACATGATCCTTTCCATTATCATCATGATGAGAAAGAAGTGCCCTCAAGTCTTTGTCTGTGGTTGATAGGTACAATAAGAATGAGTTTCCCAACATTGGTGGCAACAAAATAGATGGATTTACATGATATTATTTTAAATGCTGAAAATATTTCTAGCAATCATCATCCCCATGGAAGGTGACACCCTTCTTCAACAAATGTGTAAAAATATGGCACTTGTTAGCCAACTGAGATATGAAGTGTCTGATAGACTATATTTTACCATGTAAACTATGGAGTTGCTTCAAATTAGTCAATGGTGGAATATCTATAATGGCTTGTACTTTAGATGGATCAACTTTAATGCCTTTGCGAGACACAATAAAGCCAAATAATGTTCCTGAAGTAACTCCAAAAACACACTTCTTAGGATTGAGCCTAACTTTTTATTCATGCAGTCTTTTAAATATCCTTCATAAATTTGTTAGATGATTGGTATTAGTCTTTGATTTACCTAGTAAGTTATTGACATAGTCTTCAACAATGTCATACATCATATTATGAAATATGATAGTCATGGCTCTTTGATATGTCGCCCCAACATTTTTGAGACCAAATGACATAACTTGATAACAAAATGTTCCCCATGGTGTGGTGAATGCAATTTTATGTTGGTCTTCTAGTGCAATCTAGATTTGGTTGTACCCTAAAAATCCATCTATCAATAAATGCATTTCATAACCCACTATGAAGTTGATAATCATGTCAATGTTTGATAGAGGAAAGGCATACTTTGGGTAGGCTTTGTTTATATATCTAAAATCAATGCAAATTATGATTTCTTTTATCTTTTTACTGATTGATACAACATTTAATATCCACTCTGAGTAGTCAATTGGTTGAATACATCTCACTTCCAAGAGTTTTTCCAACTATTTCTTAACTAATAAAACAATGTGAGGATGCATCTTGCATAATTTTTACTTCATAGATTTGGCATTAAGATGTACTACAAGGTGGTTTAAAACCAAGGCAAGGTCCAAACCTAGCATGTCAAAGTAGGCTCATGTAAATATGTCAACAAATTCCCTTAAAAGGGCTATAAAGACTTTACATTCCTCTTTAGTGAGGGATGTGCCTAATTTGATCCAATTTGGGTCATCTAGAGTCCTGATGTTGAATTCTATAGTGTATTTCACAAGAAGAGTTGAACCATCATCCAAAATAGTTGGTAAAGAGTTAAATTTTCTTATAATAGTAGAGTCTTCTATTTATTCTAGCTCTTCAATCTCTCTAAGGTATGAGGAATCAAAATATCCCAATGGTAGGGATGGACATATGACAAACACTATTGGAAACTCTTGAATGATTCAATCAAAAGCCTATTGTCATTCAAAACTGAGCTTAGACCCATAGTCAAGTTTATCATTACTAGACTCCTAAGCTATGTTTGAGGAAGGGTGAACACCCCCATCTAATGGTGCCTAAAATAGGTTTTCACCACTAGATTGGCCTTTCTCTTCCCTTTTACCCTGGTCCAAAAACACCTCAAAGAGGTTTTCACTTTGGGACATCAATGTTTTATTTAATTGTTTGTGTACAAGGGTGTTTACCCATTCTCCAAAATAGGCTACAGGATCTAACTTGATTGAGAACCCTTGTTTGTGGTCTGCCAACAAAACATTATCTCTCAAGCCTAAAAAATTGTAGAGGGCATCATCATTTTCAAATTCATATACATGTGCTATGGATTATTGTTGGTCTCATTCAATAAGTTTAGGGTAATAAAGAGGAAGTGGATTATTACAAAATACTGGTCTAAGGGTATAAATGACATTAATATCACACAGATTGGTATTCGATAGGTCATTGAAAGGGATATGATCAGATTCTACTTCACCATCAACATCATTATCACTAGTCATTGGAATTGGAACACAAATAAGATATGTGGGGTCACCCCTAATTGGTTTAAATACAAGACCATATGTTCTTTTATATCAAGTGGTAGAAATTGGCTCAAGCAGACCCTATTGATTTATCACAAGGTCTCATCTTTCATAGGCATGCTTTTTCATGATTTTATTTGAAATGGGATACTTTGAATTTAGGTAATAGTTGGTTAATTTATCATTATATAACCAAGATTCATCATCTTCAAGTGGGTGCTATTCTTGGAAAATGGTTGGTATGAAAATGATAGGTGCTAAACTATGCAGTTTACATTTGCCCTTTTTTTCCATTCTATGCAAGGTGGTTTGGATTTTGGTCTTCCATAGGACTTGTGGTTATATGGAAGCTTAGTAATATGGAATGTATCATGGGTCAAATATTCTCATGGGCCATTATTTGAGATGGTATAGTGATTAGAAATTGTAGGAGGCATCATGTGGGATAATGAATAGAGGTTATCTAGGTCAATACAATTGGCCTCTAGGGAATTAACAAGTATTTCCTTGCCTTTGTCCTTCTTAAAAACCATATTTAATCCAAAATGGTAGTTATAGCTTTCATACTCGACCTTAAAATGATTGAAATGTTTGTATGTCACAAATCTCCATGGATAGTAACCTCCATACCTAAATGAAATAACTTGATACACTGGTACAATGTTGAAGTAATTTCATAAATTTAATGTATCCAAGGTCTATCCAAAATCACATTATATGACAAATCAAGGTATAACACATGACATAATGTATTGTGGGTCAAGGGCCCAATGATAACTAGTAAGCTGATAGTTCCTTGTGATTCTTACTCTTCATTATCATAGGCTTTGATGGTGATCATTTCTAGTTAGATATTGATTGTTGTGTACATAAAAACTTGATGAGCTTTAGATACACAATATTTATACCTAATCTATTGTCTATGAGGACACATTTCACCTTGTGTCATGTTATGACAACTTTGATGTATAATGGATTGTTATGTAGAGGGCTAATGGATGACATATCACTTTGGTCAGAGGTTAACTAATAGCTTGGGGATATGTGTCCAACAAAAGATTTAAATTTATTTAGAGATATGTCATTTATAACTTGGGATTAGCCAAAGAACTCTATGAAGATGTTCTTGTGGATGGTGAACATATGCAACAAATCCAAAATGGACATTTATGCAGGTATATTTTTCAATTATTCCACAATATCAAACATCTTTTATTGCATAATAATAAATGGCTTATTCCTATCTAGAATGGTGGGTTAGATGGGTGAAGTGGCAAATGGATGTGGGCCTAGGATAGTAATCTTTGATCATTGAATTGTGATTGCACAATTGGGATTAGATAAAATAACATTATTATTAGTAAATGATGGTGGTAGGGGACCTGATAGGATAAGTCTTGATTGCCAGTGCACTTGGGCATGATCACAAGTCAATGATTAGTTATCAATATGAGGTTTAAAAGTGGTAATATTGGTTTGATGTTATGCCTTTATGTGGTCTTAGGTCAAGGGTCACTAGCATTTATTGGTTGGTTGGGACTTATTAGAAATAATCCTATTTGATTGGCACTTGGTCTTAGATTGATGGAAATGGTGGAAATGTGACCTCTTATAAGATGGCCTACAACCTTGTTGTAGTTATGTGAAACTACATGGTGGTCTATAGGTTATTGGCATTATTCTGGCTTTGGTCCCATCCATTTGGTTGATATTAGTTTTTTTTATTAGTTTTTTGTTGTTATCTTGACTGTTGATACTATTATTATGGTTGTTTTAGCCTTTGTTGTTATTGTTGTTGGTTGTGTTATAGAAATGGGTTTTGATAAATTCCTAATTTCTAATTAGAAGTGTAAGTTCCATTATCCAATATTATCTCCCCATTTTCAAATATATTATAAATCAAATGTTTAATTTGTACACAATGACACAAATTATGTCCATTAACCTGATGATACTCACAAAATTCATGTTATCAATACCAATATGGATAAAGAATTCCCTTAGGATAGTGCTTAGAAATAGGCCAACTAATCAGATTAGTGGTGGCTATTTTGTGAAACATAGCTTTAAAGGGTTCTCCAAGGTCACTAAAGACATGATGAGTAGGCACAGTTCTCCTTAGATGAGGGGTTTACAAAGTCAAAGGTTGTTGTGTTTATTATGTTGGTCTAGGATACTATGCTTATTATGTTTTTTGAAGAGGTTTTTAGTTAGGAGTAATTTTCATATGTGGCATAGGCTGAGTAGATGGTATTTGCACTATTTGGATATGTTGAATCTATTATTCTATTCTCAATAACATTCTTATTGTGATTGAATGGTTTGGACTTTTCATAATTATTAGCCTGAGTTGGTTGTGACACTTTCACTTGGACTTGGTTTTGGTTTTGGTTTTGGAAATTTTCTTGGTTTGTAGTTTGGTTTCAATTTTATGAGGTAATCTTGATGATCCCTTTGTTAGTAAGGGAACTTTTGATCAACAAACCTTTATCAATGATTTCCTTAAATATGTATGCACACTATAGTTCTAGATGGTAAGATATCTCATTGTGTAGATTCTTTGTAAACACAACAACTAATTGCTTGTCTAGTAAACTATGGGTGAATATATTGGCGAGTGCCCTCTATCACTATAGATAACTTGTGAAACTTTCACTAACCTTTTATTTGGCTTGCATCAAATCTACCAATGAAATCTCATGTTTGAGATTATAGGAGAAGTGCTGCATAAACTTGTCTAAAAGATCATCAAATTAGATATTAAGTTTTTTAGAAATCTTAGGAACCACTCCAAAACTTGTCACTTTAGGCCACTGGTTGGAAAGAAAAAAATAATTTTGTTAGGTGGGCCTTGGGGTCTCCTTTCCCCTTATATTTTTCAAATTTTGGTGGTTCATACCCTGGAGGAAATGGTTTCTAAATATATTCCATATTGAAGGGGTAGGAACACACATTGACCAACTTAATTTTTTTTGTTTTTTTCCCATCTTGGATGGCAGCAATTGCATCCTTCATTTGTTATAATTCCTGGGCTAGGAAACTAAATGGAACACTGGCTTGAGGTGAAGGTTGGGTGGTCAAAAGTGGGTTACTTTGATCTGGGGATAATGGAGGCCTGGTTTACTACGGAATGTTGGTTTGGTTGGAAAATTTACTAGGAATATGCATACATGGATTAGGATGTGATTGTTAGAATTTCATGCATTATAGTACGATATTTTGGTTAAGATTGGGTATGTAGGCCTAGTTTTAGGGAAATTATGGCTAAGATGAAAGGATATGATTGGGGGTGATTTAATATGTATGTTGAGGTTGATTATGGACATACTACCAACTACTAAAACCTTTTTTATTAAGAGGAACTTGTGAACCAAGGCTCTATTGTTGAGTTTATGGCACGTTAGGAATAAAAGGCAATTATTACCTAATCAACACTTGTGGAACATTATAACCTCTTAGTTACATGAATCCTTGTTGGGAAGTAGATGCATGTTGAAGGTTTGGAATTTATCATTGAATAATTGATGTACACTATTGATTAGACATAATTTATGATTGTATTGGTATGTTGGTTTGTGATTGAAGAGGTATGTTTGTTACTACCTGAAAAGGTGGAATATTGGTTTCTCCTTATTGAGGTGGCATAATGTTTTGCCTCTACTATGTTGGTATGTTGGATTGTGCTTATAGTTATGGAATTTTAATCATCACCTATTATGGTGGAGTAACATTCATTACATTTTTTTGAGGCATGGCATTGGCTTGATCTTGACTACTTAATCCTTACGGTTGTGTGCTCAAAGAATTATCTAGTTGAGGATTAGAGGTAGTTATTTGAAGTTGGGAGGTAGAATTTCCTATCCCCTACATTTTCAAACCATTCATGGTGTTAAATAAAGGCATGTTTTATTGTGGACTAGTTCTTTGTGCATTTACACCACTTTGGTTTGGGTTGGACATCACTTGCATGTTATCTACTATGTTTGGCTCACTATTCTACATAAAAGCATAAGATACTTCTTTGATGGTTTGGGTATTGAACATGTATCCAATTTAAGTGCTTCACATGAATGGGTATATACCTTGATTTTTTTAGTCTATCAATTCACTTAAGATTATTGTTGGAGCTATCTCAATAAGAGGAACATTTGATATGGTCATTTATGTTGAAGTTATGCGCTAAGTTTAAATAGGTTTGGTATGTTGTCTACATCTATATGAAGTGGTCCTCCATTAAACCTTTCTCTATGATAATAATATGAGGGTCTTGATATGACATTTATGCTATAACTTGAGGATTGATAGAAGAGGCTTGTTCGTTGGTTTGAATATAAGGTATGTTGTAAGGCACTCTTACTAGACTTGTCAAATTTTCATTGGGGAAGTCTACTAGAAACTTAGTCCCTATCTCCACAACTCTAATTAAGACTTTGTCCTTATTTTAAATCAAGTGATGATAAAAAAATAAGGGTCATAGGTTGATGGCATTATAACATAATAGATTGTTTTTGGACTTGTTATACAATCGATGGTATGTTAGTTAAGTACTATGTTGTTTGATCTTGGTCATACTCTTAGTATGGAGGCATGCTAACCAAATAGTGGTCCAAAGTATATTATCCTTAATCCCATAATTGAGTGTTTTAAGGTGGATAAGGATCCATATCATAAATAACATCATCACCATAGGGGTCTTGAACAAAGTCTTTTTATGTAACCAAATTACTATACCTTGGATTGTACATGATGCCATTATGATTATAGCGAGACATTTTTGATTCAATGGTGCATGCTTCATGACAAAATGGGCTAGAGTTATATAAACTCTAAAAAACAATGTCTAAAAAGACAAAAGGTGTAAACTTAATCTAACTTGGTCAAAGGATGGAGATGTACCTCCAAAAAGGGTTTACATAAAAACTTGGTATAAAATAACCTAACATCAAATGTCTAACATTAAATATCTCACACAAAAAGGATAAGTGGATGAACTAAAATGAGAATGCTAAAATCTAGGTTCAAAGTGTTCTAAACATGTCTTAATCTAGGAAAATAAAGGTTTTTAGGTCTTTTATCCAAATTCAACATCAAAATCTAGGCTAAAAAAAGGGGTATGATTTAATCTAACAAATCTAAAACATGTTGGCATAGATTGGGAACTTGACTTTAGACATGAATTTTGACCAAATTGTCATAAGGCATGAAATAAAAGGCATTTATAAATATACTATTTTATCCCAAATAAAGGCATAAATAATAGTTTTCAAAGTGAGTAAAGAACTAACCTAAGTTACACAACATAAAATATAAATATCAGTGTTTAAGCCCAAATTACACAAGGCATAATAGAAATTAATCAATGTTTGGATTTGACCTTGTCAAGGTTAATTAAAAACTCAACTTATGAAAACTAGGCTTTTTGATCAACAAGATAGACAAAGGTGAATAGAATAATGATACTAGACAAAGACCCAAAAGGAACACATGGATTGATTTCGAATTAGAAACTTGGACACAAGGCAAAATGAGTTTATGAAATGATTTGAGCTGCATAATGGTGTTATCATGCTCTAAATGTATGATCAATGGTTTGTTTCAAAACTCCAAGGTACAAAACTTGAAATGGATTGGGTAGTGTAATTTTACCCTTTCTAATCAAGTGATACTCACACAAATATTTATTAAAAAATACTAATGCAAAATTATGGCATCAAATGGATAGTGTAATGCCTCCTAAACTAATGGAGTGATTAGACACAAAACTCATTTTAACATGGCATAAATAAACAAATAGATATATTAGACTCAAAATTCATGCAATAAAGGATAAAATGACATAAAAAACCTAAGTGTACCATCCTAGATCCTATAACTAACAAGGTTACATAATACTATCAAATTTCATTTATATACGTGATCTTGAGAGGATTTTAAGTGTTAATCCAAAAATTAAAGCACATGAATAAGTAGGGTTTTTATGCCCCCTTTCTCTCAAGAGATTATATAGTGACTAGAACTTCGGGCTACTCACCCTACATTAACAATATTTCCATGGCAAGTGGGGTTGTTCTAAAACTATAGGTTTCACACATCTAGATGGTCCCAAGTGTGGCTAACACTAGAGATGCAATCACATCAATTCATTTCATACTAGATAACTTACTATGCAAGGGTCTATTCCTTTGCATATTTATTACATCCATGTACTTCTTAGTGGAATTCTATAGTTAGATAGACCTAACTTGGGTTTTTATTATAATTAGAGAGAGTAACTGCTCAACCCCTTGGCAATTATAGTTCCCATGCTCAGATTTATATATCATAACATAGAATGAGGTTGGTATGATTCTGGGAGATGAAACCCTAGGTAAACATACCCCTATATAACTCGTGAGGTGGATATGAACTCCCATTCATAAGCTAAATTATATAAAAATAAATGATAAGTGAAAATACTTTAAGGTCACATTGAGATCACTCAAACTATATGGATTTGAGGATATCCTTAATGACATTCTTTTCATGCCTTTGGATAAGACACAAATGCAAATAAAGAGCAATTTTGATCACCTGAGTTCCCTAAAATGGATGGGGGAGAGCATATACACATCCATCATTTTACCAAAATACATAACTTTGAAATAACATGCATAAAAAAACACTCTTAAGAGTATGTAATCTACGTGTGAGTGTTTATTTTAATGTACCAAAGTGAAATGTTATGAAATTTGGCCCTTTGGAATTTTTTGTTGAAAGATTGAAATCAAAATAGAATGATTTAAACAAAAATATTCTAAAAATACCAATTTGAAATGTGAAAATTACAAGTTAGAAGTGTTTTAAATGTCTCCTTATTGCCTTTGGGTCCAACAAAAAGTGTTAGGAATTTTTTGAGATTTTATGAAATATTTATTAAATTTGAAGATAAACCAATAACATATTCTAAAAATTTAGGAGAAGATACGTTGTTTAAAAAAAAACATTAAAAATAGAGTTTGGATGACCCAAAATGAAACTCTGAAAGATGGACTATCAACTTGTTTCAAGCGATGGGGTATCAGACATAGGAGCAACCTGTAGTGAGTCCAGGCCATGGGTTTATAGTCCAAGTTGTGGATTTACACACATAAATTTGTGAATGGAATTTTGAAGGCTATTTAATGAAAATGAGTTTAATTAAGCCAAAATTAAGACCAAATAATGGTACATAATATGTTTAAAAGTCATTAAAAGGATTTGTGAGGTGCATTTGTCCCACCAGGCATGCCATTTGTGATCATAGAAATATAATAAGGGAGGTTAGTAACATGTTAGTTTAAGCAACAAAGACTCAAAAACACACACACTAACACTAACACTTACAAGCCTATATCTTAGGGGTGAGCTTAGTAATAAAATACAAATGAAAACATAACTAAAATGAAAAATACAAGATATCCATTACCTTCATTGAGAGATCTAAATGCATTATTGCGTGGCTTGCTCAGCTTGTGCATCAAAGATTCTTTGACAATGGAGGTTGTGTAGCTCCTTCTCTCCTTAGCACCATGATTTGTGTCAGCTTGATGTAGTTTGGCTCAATATTTTGGTACTATAACCTTGATTATAAAAAAATGGGAATTATAACATCATATCAAAAGAGATTTTAAGTAATTTGTGCATGATAAATTTGCATCAAAATATCTTAGAATTCAATAGGCAAGGCATTGTATTTATATCAAATAGATCTAACCCCAACCCAAGATGAGTCAAGGTGGAGTTTAAACATGGAATGGGTTCAAACCTAACATATATGAGTCAAATATAACCCTAGTAGAGTTAATAGTTGTCAATTAATCATTATTTATAATGAATAGTCATGGGTCTCCAAAATGAGATATTTTAAGATATTTTCAAAGAGCTTGACAATTCATTTTGAATTTCCTTTTTTAGTTATTAATTAATTTTAAATGGATAATTCAATTAATAATTTAATTTGGTTTAGCTTATTAATTAATTATAATATCCATTTAGCTCTTTCAAGATTTAATATTTGTTCATTTGCCTTATTTAATCGGTCCATAAGCCAAATTGACCATTGTGATACTACAGGGTAATTCGGGATGAATCTATGAGAGGTTATTATTTCATAAAATATAATACCCCAATTAGGGATTCTTCAATGTGATTTAGAGATTTGATGAATGATGCACAAGAAATTTGGGACATTCAGTGATTTTTAGGTTTAATTTGCAAAGGTTGGTAGGAATTAGTCTGAAGTCTAGTTGAAGGCCAGTTGTGGCCAATTTTAGGTGTCTACACAATCCACATCTTAATTATTTATTGATTATTGATAAATATAAATAGAGCCTCATCCTAAGCTTCCTTTAACTGAATCAAGTCTAAGATTCTGGATTTCACTTTGTTATCTAGTTCCATGAATTGTTACATAAACTTATAAGTAGGCACTTTGAGAGTGACTAACATAATTGGATCTAATCCATAGATGGGAAGGAAAAGAGAGATTTTGAGGAATTATTTATACCTAGTGTGGTCTACCCATAATACAAATTTTATCAATGAGTTCCATTCTTGGGGCTTTTCTCTAGATGGTTTATTGATGGTATTGATCAAGTTTTTGTTGGTGGATTCTACCAATATGTTCCCTTTTAGGTAGTGATTAGAGGAGAAATTTAATGTGATTCCATTATCATAATCACACTCTATTAATTATTCATATTTAAATTTGGGTACATTATCACATACTAAATAAATGGGGCCCCCAAAATGGGTGACTATGGCAATCTCCAAGAATTTGATGACTTCAGTAGCAACAATCCTTTTGGTTGCAACTGACTTAGACCATCTAACACAATAGTTTATGACTATGAAGATGAATTTATTACTAGATGATGAATTAAGGTTAATCACTCCCACAAAATATATCCCCATTATGAGAATGACATAGATTTTACAATAGGTTATAGTGGAATTATGGCATGTGTTTTCATTTTAGTAAAGGTTTGGCATTGGTGATAGAATCAAACATGAGTGTGAACATATCCAAATAGTGTGAGC
The DNA here is from genome assembly GCA_037957365.1 of Torreya grandis. Lineage (NCBI taxonomy): Eukaryota > Viridiplantae > Streptophyta > Pinopsida > Cupressales > Taxaceae > Torreya > Torreya grandis. Next base: position 1,523,618 of record JARHVA010000033.1, on the reverse strand, counting down.
CAATAGTAACCTTTTGTTGAGGTCAACATACCCCCATTCCCAAAAAATGGGAACCCTTGTGTTAAATTATGCAAATTTATACCTTAAAATTGAAAATTCACTTAATCAAAATGTCACTATCATGTTTGCACATTATTTTTATTTGAACATCATCCACACTTGGTATGGTTAGCCTATTTTGTGCATAATTATAGTTTTACCTTGTCTAAATTATCTAAATTAGATCTCTATGTTTTTTATTATAGGTTTAATGGGGGGCCTTAATTGGATCATGTTTGGATTTTATGATTTTATATCAATTTGGTCTTTTAACTAGTCTTTGGTTTATCAAAATCCAAGTTGAATTCATCTTGAAACCCTTGGTCAAGAAACCCCAGCCTGGGTCTTCCCATTTTAAATTCAATTTTGGTGGGAAAAAATTATGTGGGAACACTTTAAATATTCTATAGACTTAGTCTAATTTTTATACTAAGGTTTAGTTTTGTTTTTCAATACAACCAAACCTTAATCTAAAATATTTATGCTTGATCCCCTTACGTCTCATGTTCCCTTTATTCCCTTTTATCTTAGCATGATCGATATTTCTTATTTGTGGAGTCATTTTATTATTTTTAAACTTAACTCAAGACTTTGGCCTAAAGATTTAATTCATATTTATTAATATGAATAAAACCTTGGTCCAAAACCTTAGTCTAAGTTTTACATATCCTTCAGCCTGACTTAAACATTATATTCATCTGCATGATAAACAACTCACATTTACTCAGGCAAGATGGATCAAATGATGCATATCAAGCTAAGGTTTCAATGAATCCCAAATCAAACATGGTGACGAAATGCATCGTATCCATGTTAGATATAATAATGAGTAGCCAATGGTGTCCCACCCCTTGGATCGATATATGACAATACACATTCATATGGATAAAGTAAATCCAATGGTGTGAGAGTGAAATTGACTTTTCAAAATGAACTCAAACCAAATAAGGTGCTACTACATGGAAAAAGTATGTTAGCTCAATAGAGATTAATAATATCGAGTATAGAAAGCCCATGGGATTGTCAAGTGGCATGACCTCAAGGCTTAATGCAGATAAGAGCTAATCTTGCTCAACCCCATGGATCATGATCTAATAGAGCATGTTTATTTAAACAAGATCTAATGGCATGAGATCAAACTGGGAAACTAAGCACATGGTACCTTTTATTGAGACATAGACCTAGGATTAAATATTATGGCATGTCTCTTATTATTCTTTAAGAACTAATCTCACTTGGATTATGAACATATTTTTAGATGATCATGGTTTTACCCTTTCCAATGTTGCTAAAATTGGTTTCTTGTGTTGTAGGATCAATGGGATCTCATTTAGGAATGAACATGATTAAGCTCTGGTGCTTCAAATGTTAAAATGGACCTTTTATTAGATTTTGGTTTGAAATTAATTGGATCTATTTTAAACCATGATTAAAACCCTATCCTAATATTTTGACCTAGGTCCCTTATAATTAAATTTAAATTTTCATGGGAATTTTATAAGTGCCATAGACTTAGCCTAATTTTTTACCCTAAGGCTTAAGTCATGTTTTTAAACATGACCAAACCTTAGTCTAAAAATCTTATGCTTAGTCCCTTTATATCCCATGAATGTGTGGTCCCTTTTACTATGTTATAACTTAGCCTAAGGCCTTACCCTAAAGTTTCATTGTATTTATTTATACAATGAAATCTTAGGTTAAAATATTATGCTAGGACCTTTTATTATTCATAGGGTCCCCTTTCATTATTCTCTAAACTTAGCATAAAATCTTGATCCTAAGGTTCATGTTCATGTTTATTAATGTAAATAAATACCTTATTCTTAATATTTTATCCTAAGACCTATGCATTTTCTCGAGCCTGACTTAAATAGTTTTCATCTTCATAGGATCAACAACACACATTTTATATGGCAAGATTGATCTGATGGAGCGTAGCCAATAAAATTTTCAATGACACCCCCAAGATGGTGAGAAGGCGAAAATTATCAAGATTGTAGCCAAAGAACAATGAATAGAAAATGGTGGTCTATCCCATAGATCATGATCAAATGACATGCATTCACTCATATGATGATGATAAAATGATGTAAGATGAGGGTGGAATTTTCAATAGAGCTCAGAGCAAACATGGGACCACCACATGGTGAGTGCATGTTAACTGGTAGAGTGTAGAGTGTATAAGGCCCATGGGATTGCTAGGTGGCACAACCTTAGGGCCAAGTACAAGGGACATCCAACCATGTTCATCTCATGAGATTGATATTAGTGAACCATATTATTCTATGTAAGATAATATAATGGTGTGAGATTAAATCAAGATTTTCAAAAGGCAAAGGTCAATTTTTGAAAATTAATGAGCAAAGTGCCATGAATATTCCATGGTGGTGCCATATAAGTAGAAAATGACAAATTTAAAGATATTATGGGTTTAGAAAGGCAAAGGTATAAATGTAAGGATCCAAATCAAATCTAAGCCACAAACTCACTTAAGTTTGAACAAGCTACCACCATTAAAGCTTTGAGAAGACTTGTAGAAAATCCCTAGCTCACATACAATCCCTAATTCAACCTTGTATTGAGTAAAATTGAACCCATAAGAGTGAATTATTATCTGATTTAGAGAAATTTAATACAAAGCTGTAGAGTAATCCACTAGTGAGCAATTTGACCTAATTCAGACTATGGTGGCTCAAAAAAGCACTTCCAAGGAAGATGTGGAGCTATATCTAACTTTAAATGCCAAGGGGAGAATCTTCAAAGATACACAATGTGATGCCACCTCCCTAAACATAGGAGAAAATAACTAGTCTAAGATATTTTGGACCATCAAGAAGCAATCGGCCATCACAAGGGAAAAAGAGAAGAACTTGTCTATGAGAAGGAGATATTATGACATAATGGATATTTAGATGGTAATACTATACTTTATAGTGGCCAAGCCTAAGGTACTGCATTGTATTGATGTTCACTCTCTTATTTTTAAATATTATAAAATTGATAAAATCATGTTAATCAATGAGCACACTAACAAAAGTATAGCTTATGTCTCAGCCATATCATTTGAGAATTATTATAAACTACCTAAGACCCAAATAAACATGATCACCATAAAAAATTAGGCTAAGGAAAATGACCTAAAGACCATCCTTACCCCATGGCTATATTTTGGAATCAAGTATTCTTAGAATTCAATGACAACATTCCAATTAGCCAATTTAGACCTGGGATCAGGATGATTATGACATTGATGAGTAGGCTATGTGGAAATCCAACCACCACCTATGTGGATAAAATTTGGGTGTCATTGTTCTATTTTTTGGTTGAAAGGGAGTTCACTCCTCCCCTTGGTGAAGTTATTATCACCTATTTGTGTAGACAAATTTCCATAGTCAAGAAAAGGACTAGGGGCTAATTTTACATGATGTCATACTTGTTGGATGCCTTATTTTCCACCACCAAGATCCCCAACCTTAGAGAATGGTCACCTGAAGGGACATATATGGTCTCCCAATATTATTCAAAACTACACATATTCAAATAAGGGACCACATCCATTTCATCTGTGATAATGCCTATCCAATCTTAATTAATGCTATAACTAGGAATCCAATGGCAAAAGTTAGTCCTTTGGTCAAGAAATAAATTGAATCAATTAGTGACATATGGTTTTATCCAAATTACACCATCATTAGAGATTAAAGAATCCAAGGCTAACCCCTAGGATACCCATCTATGTCCCCAATAAGCTTTTAGAATAAGAGGTAGCTTACCAATTATTCCATGGTATAGATGGTTTGTATAGAACCAAGAAGAAGGGACTCCTCCACAACCTCCCAATTACTATTGGAAGGACCATATTCAAGGAATGGGAAAATTTAGAGGCAACATTTGGACATAAGACCACTTTTTTAGGCATGGAATATATTGAGAGGGGGGGTGAATCAGTGTATATATCTTATAAAACTTTCCCTTAATCAAACATCCAATATATGCAATAAAACTCAAATAATAAACATCACACAAGAAAGGGAGAGACACTAGATATAATGTGGAAACCCAATGTGGGAAAACCCATAGAGAACAATCTCAAGTATATTCATGAGAAAAAATTCACAGGAGCACCATACCCCTTTGCTAAGTACCAACCTCAGCTACAATTTGTGAGCACCAACCCATAGGAGCTTCAAACCCCTTTGCTGAGCACCAACCCAACTATCATTCGTGAGCACCAACCCACATGAGCATTAACCACTTTGTGTATACCACACACCTATCTCTCAATGTTTCTATATCAACAAATGATAGTTCAATACAACATCTCTTTCTTCTCTCTCACCTTTGCTCTTCTAAGCTAGATAATAAAATATCAAATTAACCTCTCACACTCATATTAAAAATGGCTTCTCAAGCCTTTATTTATAGCTTTCCAAATGGCCTTTGGCCTTCCCCCTTTGTGACCCTTCAATCCTCATGTAAAATGGTGCCAATCTTGGATGACCCTTCATATTCAAGCCTTTGAAAAGTCATGTGGTGACCCTTCATGATCAAAAATGTCCTTCCCACTTTTATCTTTATCTTTGGTGACTTTTCGTATTCCTTAAAGTGTCCCTTCATGAGAAATTCACCCTTACTCTTTTGTCTTCACTTGGTGACTCTTGGTACTCCCCAAAATGACTCTTCATGGGAAAATGCATCCCATCCTTCTTTTGTCTTTACCCCGTGGCTCTTTGACTTCTCCATGGGCCCTTATTTTGTCTCATATGCAACCAAAAATATATTCATTAATATTAAATAAATATTAACTCATATTAGACAAGATATATTTATTACAAACAACATTAAATGCAATGGGGCCTTTATCACCAATAATGTTAAACCTTTGACATCAATGACAATATTTCCAACAATCTCTCCCTTTGTCATTGATGGCAACCTCAATCCTGAAACTGCCACATCCTATCACCTGCACATGATCCTATCATCTGAAAACATACAGTAACTCCCCCTTACTGTAACAACCTGTACCTATTCCTCGTACCTATTTTTTACACTTATACCTGTACCTGTTATTGTCCCCCTTTGACATCAATGGCAAAGGGCCTACCTAGAGCTAACACTTAGCTCCCCCTCAACTGATGCTAAACCTCAATGGCAGGAAGTAAGGGAAGTTACTCCCAACTTCTCTCATAGATACTCAAATGTGTCTTTTGGTAGTGCCTTTGTGAAAATATCTAAAATCTGCTCTGTAGTACTAATATATTCTAACTTAACCTGTTGATCTACAACCTGCTCTCTCAAAAAGTGATATCTAATGGGAATATGTTTTGTTCTTGAATGCATTACTAAATTTTTCAAAATATTTATATCACTTGTGTTATAAAAAAAATGGAAATAGGTTCATCATACTTTACCTTGATATCTTCCAAAGTTTGCTTCATCCAAAGCACTTGAGTACAACACAATACTACTATAATATATTTTGCTTCACCTATAGAAAGTGATACTGAGTTTTGCTTCTTGCTTAGCCATGATACTAAGCTATCACCAAGGAAGAAAGCTCCTCCACTTTTACTCTTTTTGTCATCTAAACACCCTACCCAATCTAAATCTGTATAAACAATTAAAGTGAAATCTTTACCTGTGGGATACCATAATCCATAATCCAATGTCCCTTTGATATATCTAAATATTCTTTTCACCAACTGAACATGACTATCTCTTGGAGATGATTGATATCTTGCAACCATAACTACTGCATGCATGATGTCTAGTCTCGATGCTGTCAAATATAAAAGACTACCAATCATATATCTATACAAAGATTGATCTGTAACAGGTGAATCTTCATCCTTGCTCACCTTATTTCCTATACACATAGGTGTGCCAACTGGTACACAATTCTCAAAACCAAATTTCTTCAACATTTCCTTGGCATATTTACTTTGAGATATAAAAATTCCTTTATTTGATTGAAATATTTGTAATCCTAAGAAAAATGATAATTCTCCAAGCATAGACATCTCAAATTCTTTTTGTATTCTATCAAAAAATTCTTTTGTCATCTTTTCAATATTTCTTCCAAAAATGATATCATCAACATAAACCACAACAATCAATTGATGCTCACCTTCTATTTTGATGTAAAGATTACTATCAGCAAATCCTCTCTTGAATCCTTGATCTTGTAGGTACTTATCAAGTCTTGCATACCAAGCTCTGGGAGCTTATTTTAATTCATACAATGCTTTCTTCAATCTGCATACATGATTACTAATATTCGAGAGAATAAACCCCTCAGGTTGCTCAATGTAGAACTCTTCTTCAAGATTCCCATTTATGAAGGTAGATTTGACATCCATCTGAAATACTTTGAAATTTTTAAAAACTTGCATATGCAAGAAACATTCTAATAGCCTCTAATCTTGATACTAGTGCAAAAGTTTCTTCAAAATCTATTCCCTCAATTTGAGCATATCCTTTACATACTAATCTTGCTTTATTTCTAGTTACTTCTCCATTTTCATTCAACTTATTTTTATAAACCCATTTTGTTCCTATCACATTATGATCTTTTAGTCTAGGCACTAATTCCCAAGTATTATTCTTTTCTATCTAATCTAATTCTTCATCCATAGCCTTAACCCAATGCTCATTATGTCTGGCTTTTGAAAAATTTCTAGGCTGAATTTTAGATAACAAAGAGAAATTAACTTGTTCAGATTCACTTACCATCATTCTTCTGGTGCGAATTCCTTATTTTATATCCCCAATGGTGTCACTTTAATTATGATTTTTTTGAACATATTTGGATGGAGTCTTGGTGCCCCTTTTCTCCTTTTCCTCATCTTCATCTAATTCTTCAAAGCCTTCCTCTTCAATGATTTCAGGAATGTCTACTGGATCACTGATCTTTTGTGTTCCATCTTCTTCTATCCTGACACTTGCACTTTCAACAATTTTCTTGGTTCTTTTGTTATAACATTTATAAGCTTTAATTTTGCAAGAATAAACAAGAAATATACCTTCATCTACTCTGGATTCAAACTTACCAAGTTTTTCATCGGTTCTCTTTATGAAGCATTTGCTACTAAAAAATCTGAAATAATCAACTGTTGTTGGTTTGTCTTTTCATAGCTCATAAGGAGTTTTGTCACTGTTGACTCTTAATAAACCTCTATTCTAAATATGCACTATTGTACCAACTACCTCTCTCCAATATTTATTTGCTATCTTGTATTCATTTGGCATTGTCCTTGCCATCTCTTGAACTGTTCTATTTTTTCGTTCAACTACTCCATTTTGTTGTGGAGTTCTGGCTGCTGAATACTGTCTCTTTATTCCATGATCTTCATAAAACTCAATAAATTGATCTGACATGAATTCTCCTCCTCAATCTAATCTTAGACACTTAATCTTCAGGATAGTTTCATTCTCAACTAATGCTTTGAATGTTTTGAACTATCTAAAAGCTTCTAATTTTTTCTTTAAAAACATTATCCAAGTCATACGTGAAAAATCATCAATAAGTAACATAAAATATTTATCACCTTGAGTACTTTGAGTCCTCATAGGTCCACATAGATTAGTATGAACAAGCTCTAGCATCTGAGTGGTTGATTACTCTTTTGTTTTGAACCTCCTTCTAGCCTGCTTCCCATGCTGACAAGGTCCACAAAGCGTGTTAGATGGATTTGTGATCATTGGAAGATTCCTAACTGCTTGATTTTTGCAAATTTTGAAAAGATTATCAAAATTTATGTGCCCCATTCTCCTATGCCATAGCCAACTTTCTTCAATTTGACTCAAACAACATTTTTGACCTTTGATGTCTGATAGCATATATAAGTTATTACCTGTTCTCTGAGCATCTCTAATTAATACATCTGAATCTTTTCTTCTAATTTCACAACCTTCTACATAAAAATTTAGTGTGTGCCCCTGATCACACATTTGACTTACACTCAAAAGATTATTCTTAAGACCTTCTACATATAAAACATTTTCAATTTTAGTTCTACCACTATCTAAACTTAGTGTACCTTTTCCAGCAATTTTGGCAGTAGTGTTGTCCCCAAATTTCACTATGCCACCATTGATCTTCTTCAGGGTTATTAACTTGCTCTTATCTCTTGTCATGTGCCTTAAACATCCATTATCAATAAACCATGGATTTTCTTCATTTCTTGCATGTAAAGCTGTTTGGACCAACATAGAACCTTTAGATTGTTTCTTCTGCCATGTCTGAACCTTTTTCTTGATGAATGGAGCCCCGAAACTCTGGTCCTTCTTGACTGAATCAAACACACTTCTACAATACCGAGCTATGTGTTTGAAGTTGTTACACTTGTAACAAATTATGGCCTCTTCATCAAATCTTGATAGAGGAGTAAAAGAGTTATCGCTTCTGCTTGACTCTATATGACCTTCCTTTTCCTTATTTTTGAGATTGTTAGCTCTTTTTCTACATTCTAATTTCTTATGACCATATCCATTACAATAAAAATAGTAACCATAAAAATAGGACCTATTTGTGAATCTCTAACCTGATTGCCTTTTATAGCTTTATTCTTTCCAGCCTTCTTTGTCCTCTATATTATTCATTCCTTCCCTTCTTGATTCTTTATTTATAAGAGCTTCAACATAGATGTTCTTCTTTTCAAAACCGATACCTGTCTTATCTGATATTGCCTTTTGGCTTTCTAATATCTTATTCAACATATTAGTGCTATTCTAAAATTTTGAATCATTGACTATTTTATTATTGACTGCTTTTGCAATCTCTTCTTTTAAAGAGGCAATTTCAGTAACATACCTTTCACATTCTTTTCTTGATATTTCCAACTGTGCCATTAGATATTCAATTATCTCCTTTGACTCCTTGCCATTTTTCTCGATTTGATTCTTTAATCTTCAATTTTTCTTTTCAACAATTTCAACTCTTCTAAGGCACACATGAGTTCTCCTTCCATATTCACTTCGGCTTCATTCTCTTCTTCTTCTTGATCAACTATTCTTTTGCTTGTAGAGGCACCTTTATGTATGGCCATCTTGTGCTTTCCTGATCTACCTTCAAGCTATAAAACTTTTCAAAAAGGAACCTGCTCTGATACCAATTGTTAAGCATGAAATATACTAAGAGGGGGTGAATCAGTATATATATCTTATAAAACTTTCCCTTAATCAAACATTCAAGATATGCAATAAAACTCAAATAATAAACATCACACAAGAAATAGAGAGACACCAAATATAATGTGGAAACCCAATGTGGAAAAAACCACGGAGAACAATCTCAAGTATATTCATGAGAACAAATTCACAGGAGCACCATACCCCTTTGCTGAGTACCAACCTTAGCTACAATTCATGAACACCAACCCACAGGGGCTTCAAACCCTGTTGCCGAGCACTAACCCAACTATCATTCGTGAGCACCAACCCACATGAGCATCAACCACTTTGTGTATACCACACACCTATCTCACAATGTTGCTATATCAACAAATGATAGTTCAATACAACATCTCTTTCTTCTCTCTCACCTTTGCTCTTCTAAGCTAGATAATACAATATCAAATTAACCTCTCACACTCATATTACAAATGGCTTCTCAAGCCTTTATTTATAGCTTTCCAAATGACCTTTGGCCTTCCCCCTTTATGACCCTTCAATCCTCATGGAAAATGGCACCAATCTTGGATGACCCTTCATATTCAAGCCTTTGAAAAGTCACGTGGTGACCCTTCATGATCAAAAACATCCTTCCCACTTTTGTCCTTATCTTTGGTGACTTTCTTATTCCTTAAAGTGTCCCTTCATGAGAAATTATCCCTTACTCTTTTGTCTTCACTTGGTGACTCTTGGTATTCCCCAAAATGACTCTTCATGGGAAAATGCATCCCATCCTTCTTTTGTCTTTACCCCATGGCTCTTTGACTTCTCCATGGGCCCTTATTTTGTCTCATATGCAACCAAAAATATATTCATTAATATTAAATAAATATAACTCATATTAGCCAAGATATATTTATTACAAACAACATTAAATGCAATGGGGCCTTTATCACCAATAATGTTAAACCTTTGACATCAATGACAATATTTCCAACACACTTTCAGTCTACAACTAGATGAACTAAGATAGTGGGATCCTTAGGACAAGATCAAGGGGCATCTAAAGGCCAAAGGGATAAACATGACTTATGAAAACTAGCCATAAGTCTATGACCTAATGTACAAAAAGGCCTCTTCCTTCACTGAGGTCTTGACAAGATTGAAGAAATTCAACATCACTCTAAAAATGAGGATGAAAAGGGAATAAAAAGGAAGTGATGATAGGTGGTATCTAGGATCTAGATAATACCATTTACTCATTGGAGAGTCATCCAGACCTCCATAACCACAAATAGAGACCCAAAAGCCTAAGTTACAAAGTCTAAAAGAAAAGAGACTTGGTGAAGTTGATTCTTATTCAGCCTAGGCACAAGAACATGGTTTCTAGTTGAGGAGATTTAGATGATAGCCTTGAACCTAGGTGAAATGGTAGAGGATGCACTACAAATGTTATCTAGTACTTATCAGTCAGATAAGGAAACAGTCCAAATAGAGGAAACCCAAATTGATGAAGTAGAATAAAATAAGGGGAAGGAAGTTGCATTGGATTTAGTCCCTGTTACCACACCTACCCCAAAGAGAAAAGTTGAGCTAGCATTGATTCCAATAGGGAAGAAGAGACCCAAGTTAACCTTCACTCATCTTTTGAGTTAGGTTAACCTTTTCTATGATGAGAACCCAATCTAGGGCCCAATCATTCTTGAATGGTTCATATATGGAAATTTTTAGAAAATTCCAACTCTACACCATCTTTGGGAAATAACCAAGTCTATAAACATGACTAAGAATGATGAGCTCAAGCCATGGATTGTGGATTTACAAAAGGAAGAGGAGTAAAGGATGGCTACTCCAGGAGAATCGAGTGGAGCTCAGATTGAAATCACTACTCCTAAAGTGACATAATCTTCAATCGGTGTCAAGTTTGACCCAAAAATAGCTAGGTTACAAAGAGTTACTAAAAAGAATACCATGATAGGTGGAGAAGATTTTACTTTCTAAAAAGTGGAACCATTCATTAGATTAACTCCTATTAAAGGATAAAATTTGGGTGAAAACCCGATATTTGAGGAGAAAGTGCTTGAATTGGCCCAAGCTCAATCAGTATAATACCATTAAGGGTGTACAACTACAAAGAAAGAATTTACATAGGCAAAAGGAAAATTTGGAAGGACAAGTTATATTATCAGTTTTGGATGCTATGATCAAGATGTTTGAGGCATCTTTCTATGATATGTTTGACTCCTAAAAGTCAAAAAGGTCTAGATAAAATGTATTGGGTCAACATGATGCAACAACCAAGGACTTAGTCACCCATTAGAAAAATTCAAGGGATAAAATGAAGGAATTGATCAACATCTTGAGGGAAGATCAAACCCCCATTTTCAAAACCATTGGCCTAGCTCATTTGAACACAGTCATAATACTACTTCTAGACAAGATCAAGAGCTTGAACACATGGTATAAAATTTTATAAAGACTCCTTAAGGATGAAAAGGAGTTGATCAATAAGTTGGGACATCTCCTTGGGACCATGATCCTCAAACCATCTACACTCAACTCCACAGGCCTCATCAAAGATTAAGAGTTCAAGTATAGGACCACCCTAGTCATGGAAGAAGTGAGGAGAAAAATCCAAGGTAAATCTAGAATAGATAACAATATGGTCATGGATATGATCCTAATAGTAGAGGAAAATATTGATAAAGATAGGAGCATTAAAGAGGCCTTGGGAAGAAATTATAGGGACCTTGGATACTTGACTAATCAAGAGGATGAGCTCTTCATGGAACCTGTTGTTAATTTGAAGCTGATTGATGAACAAAACTAGAGAGCAATGAAGATACTACAATAGTAATAGGAGACTTCATCAGCACAAAGGCCCCAAAGTTAAGCAAGTTGAATTAATATATTCTATTCTACAAAAACATTGTAATATTTTAAAATAAAATATTATTTTGTAAAGGCATATTTCCTATCAGTTAGTCCATAGGGAAAAGTGTAGTGTATTATATAACTTTGTAAAAGGATAGTTATCCTTGACACTTATACTTTTGTAATTGGATATGACTAACTGGTATATTGCCTAGGCATTCTATAAAATGAATATTATCATTTATAAAAAAGGGGGGAGTTATTAGAGCCAAATCTAATTGTAAATTTGAGAACTTAATATATGTAAGGAATTCTACAAAGTTTTTCCAAATTTGCTTGTCTTTTGTTATCCTAGCTTCTCTCTCACTTTTTTGTTTTGATTTCCATATTTGACAATTTATTATGAATTCTTGATGTGTACATTTTGAATTCAAAGCTATTAAATTTTTCCAATGCTAGGTTAATTGAAAGTTTTTAGGTTTATTTTGTTTGCTTACTCTTCTTGCATTTGGGGTAATGATGTTTTCTTATAGGAGTAAATCTTTAAAGTGAACTAAATTCTTATTTGCATTATTTCACACCATCCTTATATGTTTGTTTGATGTCTGATAGGATTTGAGCTTATGCTACTTCATGTCATACATTGGTTAAGTGCATGCCTAGATGATATTTGAAATTTGTCATGATACTTGGAATGAAGATCAATAACATCTCTTCTCTACCTTACCTTTCCTTTTGCTCCTTTTTTAACCAGATCACTCTAACTTAACTTTCACTATAGATACATGTCTTAGATTAGTTCTTGATCATAATTCACCATTATCAACATAGCATACTTCATATTTTTCATAGACTAACTTTGGCCATGATGACTCCTAACCACCAAACATTATAAATATTATGAAACAATCCACTTGATTTGCCTCTATTTTATCAATAGATAACAAGATTATCACAGCTTGCAACTCATGCACTAAATTCTTAGAATTATAAAATGAGAAGTGTTCTTGAACACTCTAGGAACCTATGATACATATCCAGGCATCAAAAGGAGGGGCTTTCACTAGTTCTAGAAGGAGGGCCCATTAGATATTTGTAAATTTAAAGTGTCTTTACTCATTTTGTGAATTGTGTTCAAAGATTGGTGTAACCTTTTCACAATTGTGTCAATATTTGCTCAGTTATATAAATATAATTAATCTTTATGGTCTTTAACCCATATTTGTACTTCCTTTAGACAAAGATTTATATTATTTAAAGGTATATTCTTAATTATGGTAAATATGGCTTAAGCTTTATCAATTCAACATGTTTAAGGTTAGTAATAGATGGTTTGATCAAAGATCAATAGATCCTTTGATAATTTGAGTTTAATTTAGCATAAACATGTAAATATCAGTCATAATTACATATTTGGATACACATTTGAGCTAACTTAGTTAAATATTGATGTCTTTTATCATTCTTTATATAAATCTTTACAAACTTTTCTCAATATACAAGTCTAATGAATATTCCTTGCAAACATAAGACTAACACATCATATTTAAAATAGGATTAAAATCCCAAAATCTAGAATTACCAAGAATCAAGACAAGGTCATGTTTAAATACTAGAGAACCTCTGCTTTCATTAGAAGTTCATAGGAGAACTAGGCAGGACAAAGGTAAGTGTAGGCTTTCAAATTCTTTGCTAACTTCACAAATATAGAGTGATCTTATGTTCAATCCCCATAAAGTTATTGATTGGTTGGGTGATTCTTCAATCAATGTGCCAGGTGTGGTACATGACCTTCCTCATAATCCTAAAAAGTATTTTCCAACATTTAGTCCTAGTGGCATTATAACTACTGAAGAACACATTAGAAGTTTCAAAGCTGCATTAAGATTGTTGAATGTGACTCATGAAGATGTAACATGTAGACTATTTCATTTTAATTTGAAATATACTACATATGAATGATTTATAAACCTCCCTAAAAAATACATTACTAGTTGGGTTGATTTTAACAATGTTTTCATTGACTAGTTTGGTAAAATTATTAGTCCTTGTGTCTTGTACCAAAAATTCACCATAGTGAAAAGGGATGTAAATGAGACCATAAGAACCTTAAATTCTAGGTTCTAATAAATATTTAGTAGGACCATATCTCCTTATAGAATTTATGAGGCTTTAGCCTTGGAAATCTATAAGGATGCCTTTGATCATATGACTTATGTGTTTATAAAGAGAGATGTTAGACCCATGAACACATTAGATTTAGCTTATGCCAAGGCTATGATCATTAATGACTAGATGTAACCCCAAGGATAATTGAAACACTCCATTCCTAATGTCAATCCAAATTTACCCATTCTAAATGTTATTCCTAATGCTAACCAAAATGTCCCTACCCTGAACCAACTTTTAGTCTTAAACTAACTACCTCTAAGACATGCTCATCCTACTCAAAACATAGGATTCCTAAATAATGCTACCAATGGATCTCATATATAAGATAAAAAATATTTAGTACCTATATCTAATGATAATACTCAAGTTTATAATTATGAGGCCCCAAATATGAGAATTACTTTATCCTCAAGAAGGTTTAAAAGCTTAGCACTAACTTCCTATAATTGCAAAAGCAAGTAAGTAATACTAGAGAGAGCTCTGATAGGAATTTATCTTTTCAAAGTTATAATAGGCCCACTAATATATTTCAAAATTATAGTAACCAAAATAACAAGAATAATGAGCCATTTGCTAGTAAGAATGTGCCTGATATATATCTTACTGATGTTGCTTTACCTAACTATTGTAGAGTTCATTGCACTTCTGAGCATGGGGAAATTGATTGTGTTGAGTTTTGTAATGCTTTTGAGGCCTTCCAAGAAGAATTATATACTTTTAAAGTTGTCCCTAATAAGGATTGTGATACAAGTACATCTGGCTCCTCAAAGTCATCTAGATCCACTGATCCAACTCTCATGGTGGAGACATTTGAGTTCCCCTTCCAAGAGGAAAATGAGGCTAAGGATATTCCGAAAGAGATTCATGCTTTTTACAAATTTATAAATAATACTTATCCTCTAAGAAATTAGGAGCATAAAAAACCATTTACCACTTTAACTCCTCCAAATAACTTTGAGAATCCTCTTGATACTACCTTGAACAACAATGAAAAGCCTCTTAAGGGAAGTACTTATAAAACCAATGATGATACATCTAACTCTTCCAATAGGACTTGGTATAACATAGTAAAGGACATGAATAAGATCAAGGCTAACATTACCTTGTATGAGTTTACATAGATTACTGAAAAAAGAGATTTATTATTGGAATCTTTTTCTAAAAAGCTTGGTAAGTCTCAAAAGTCTACACATTCTAATGTTGCAATACATAAAATTAAGGAAAATATTCCTCTTTTCCTACTTATAGTCAGGATCTTTGGTAAGAATATGCATAATTGTTTATTATATTTTGGTGTATCTATAAATATAATGCCGAAGGGCATTTGTGAATAATTAGGTTTGACTCCCATTAAATCTAATAGAGTTGTAACTCAATTAGATAAATCAAGAGTCAAAGTGATTGGTGAATTATTAAATGTTCACATGTAGATTGACTTAGAGCCAAGGATCCAATAGTTCATTGATATCCAAGTAGTGGGCATCCTTGATACTTATGGGATGTTATTAAGTAGAGACTGGATTAGGAGCTTGAACAATTATATGTCAACAAATTGGTCACATATCTGGTTTCCTTGAAAGGGAGTCCCCAACCAAATTAGGATAGAGAGGGAGCCTAAAATGAAGCATATGATCACTAAATATAATGCAATCAATGAGAGGGTCAACATAGTTAACTCATATCTTGGTGTTTATAATCTTGATACCATAAAGGTATACAACTCTAAAACTTCTCATGCTTTGCCTGGATTGTGGAAGCTTTATTTTGATGGTGCTAGATGCAAATCAAGTCCTAGATTAGGAGTGGTATTAATCAATACCATTGGGAAAGAATAAAATTCCTCTTAAGAACTTCAATTCCCATTCACCAAAAATTTGGTTGAGTATGAAGCACTTATTCTTGGATTATAATTTGCAATCAGGAATGAGGCCAAAGAACTATTACTTTTTGGTGATTCTAAACTAGTGGTCAATAAAGTCAAGAGTAAATATCAATGTAAGTTATCCTATCTCAAGAATTATAAATTTAGAGCATGGGACTTAATTGAATTTTTTGATGCTTTTAACATTGTGTCAATCCCTAGGGAAGAGAATAAGGTTGTTGATGAAATTAATTCAGTTATAGTCAACCTTATGATTAATCAAAGTTTCAAGTTACAAAACCTTATAATTGAGTTAATCCCATGTCCCTCAGTGCCAAATAATGTCAACCACTTGCAAGTATTCAATGATGATCAATAGATCATAGACTTCATGACTAGTTCAAGAGTGTTTGAGGGTCACATTATTGATGAAACTAGCTTCCTTAAGGGTGAGAAAATTGAAAGCAAACTTGATGATAAGGTCATTCGGTTGACTGATAATAAAATTCCCAAAAACATGATAAATTTAGAGAGACTCTTTAATTTTGATAAACTATTTGACGCTACCAAAGTGCCAAAGTAAGTGGGAAGGATTATAATGCAATTGATCTTGGATTTCAAGGTTAACCTTAGTTGGTTAATATTGGTACATCCTATGCAAGCATTGAGTCCAAAAGAGCCAAATAAATTTTAACCAAATATAAATATATCATATCATGGTTATATGATGACCTAAATATATTTGATCTAAAGGTCATAACTCATACCATACCTTTAAAAAAAATTACAAACCTTTTAGACAAAAGTAGAGCCCTGTCAACCTGGTCTTAGAACCATTGATGTATAGAGAGGTCAAGAAGTTATTAGATGTCAAGATTGTGTTTACCATTAGGCATTCCACTTGGGTTGATAATTTATTCCTAATTTGGAATTAAAATGGTGAAATCAAATTGTGCATTTATATTAAAAATATAAATAGATCATCTAAGAAAGATAATTACCCCCTACCTTCTCTTGACCAAGTAATACAAATTGTTTTTGGTTCTGCCATGATGTATTTTCTTGATGGATTTTTAGGGTATAACCAGGTGTTGGTAAAGAAGGAAGATCAAATGAAAAATACATTTACTACAAAGTGGGGCACCTTTACTTACAAGAGAATGCCATTTAGATTTATAAATGTAGGTGTAAACTTCCAAAGGGCTATGGATCATGATTTCCAAGGTCTTGTAGGTAAATTCATTATTATATACATGGATGATCTGAATGTCTTTTATAAAAATAGGGAGGATCATATTATGTACCTATAGTAGGTATTTGAAAGATGCATAAGGTATGGGATTTATCTCAACCCAAAGAAAGTATTTTTTATGTCACCGAGGGAAACTATTAGGACATGTTATCACTAAGGAGGGAATCTCTATAGACCTTCATAGAGTAAATGCAATATCTAATATAGAGCCCCCTAATAGTAGGAAGAAATTAAACTAATTCTTTGGTAAAATAATTTTTTTAAGAAAGTTTATTTATGGTTTTGTATAAATATTGAAACCTTTGAATGATATGTTAAAGAAAGAGGCTAAGATTACTTGGAATGAAGAGATAAAGAAGGATTTCAAAGACATCAAGGAAGCAATTGGACAAGCCCTTGTACTGATAAGTCTAGACTTCACTAAAGATTTGCATCTTTACTCTTTTGCTTCAGATCATACAATAGTTGTAGTTATAACTTAGAAAATAGATGGATGTGATCATCTAATAGATTTTATGAGCACTAACCTTAAAAACATTGAGTTAAACTACTCTCTAATTAGTAAACAAGTATATGCTTTGGTCAAGGTAGTAAAAAAGTTTAAACATTATATTCCATGGAATAAGGTGCATGCCATTCTACTAGACCCTACTACCAAGCTCATACATTTAAAAATGAACTACGAGAAAGGAGAGGTAAATGGATGTCTATACTTCAAGAATATGACATTGAGATGAAGACTACCAAATTGGTAAGATTCTAGGGTTTAATTCAATTGATTGCTAATACTAACCCAAAGATAAGTGTTATATAGATAAAGTAGCAAAGTTTCAGACTTAATGATTGGTATGATTCCATTATCCACTTACTAATCAATGGTTATTATGTTATAGGGTTAAGTAAAGAATAAAGGAGAGCTTTAAGTCTCAAGGCAACTCACTTTTTGATCAAAGATGGGGTGTTATACATGAAATTTTTTGAAGGAATTTACTTGAGATGTGTCTCCAAGAGTGAAGTAGCTGAGATCATGAGCACCTTCTATGAAAAACTAGGAAGTGAACATCCATCCAGAAGGACTACAACACACAAAATATTAAGGGTTGGTTACTACTAGCCTACAATATTCAAGGATGCTCACAAGCATGTGAGAGAGTGCCACTCATGTTAGGTATTTAATACCAAGGAGCCTAAGGTAACCATGCCAATAAGACAAATAATGGTTGATAAACCCTATGCACAATGGGGGATGGATAACCCTAATTCCTCTAATGGTCATAAGTATATCTTGACTACTACTAACTACTGAACTAGATGAACTAAAGTAGTGGTAACTAAATAGTGTATGACTAAATAAGTGATCATTTTTTTAGAAAAAAACATATGCACTAGGTTTGGGGCACATGTATCTCTGATATGTGATAATGGATCTACTTTTATATCCATAGAGATGACATAATGGGCATATGATAACAAAATCATCCTCAAGTTCTCATCAAATCATTATCCTCAAGGTAATGGAGTATCTGAATCAACATATAAGAACTTGATAAAGGCTATAAAGAATTTTGTGGCTAATAAACCTAGAATATGGCATAAGCTAATTAAATATGCCCTTTGGGTAGATAGAACTAGAATCAATCAAGATCTTAAAGAATCACCATTATTTCTAGTTTATGGTCAAGAACTCATCTTCCCCATCACCCTCAAGCTACCAACATATAATTTCATTGCAAGAATACATAGAGGATGACTAATAATTTGCAAATTCAAGGTTTTTGGAAATCATATAGATGGAAGATGTGAGAGAAGAGGCTTTTTCCAATTTTAATAAACAACAAACCACAGTCAAGATATGGTTTAATAAATGATAAAAATAAAGGTGTTCAAGAAAGGAGACTTAATTCTTCTTTGGGATAAGGCATTTGAACATAAAGGTAAGAATGAGAAGTTCACACCTTTGTGGATAGGCCCCTATCAGATTACTGAGATACATGGAGATAAAACCTTTAAACTAAAAGGCTTATAGGAGCAAAATTCACATTTCCCACCAGTGGGTAGTACCTTAAACACTTATTTTTTGCTACTCCACCTAGAGTCTTCATGGAGTGAACTATAAAATAGTTTAGATTAGTGTAGGTAGGATAGATTAGTTTTTTTTGGTCCTTTCCTTCCTATCCCTTATTTATACATATGTTTTTATATATTTGTTTGCTTGTTACCTTTGCTTTCTATTTGGTGTGTTTTTTTTATTTACTTTTTTCCTTGCTCATAATAAGTCCTTTGGATATCCCTTAACTTGAAGTCACCTAATTTCTTAATAACCTCATAGTTCAGGAATACAGGTATAACCCCGTAATACTAGTCAACCATGGATGATTTAAATGTAATCTTAATGTTATAGTTTGGAGAAACTAGTAAAGATTGATAGATAAGTTAATTATTCAATAAGGCCTGAAGCCTTATTTTGGTCTATGCTTAGTTTTAATAAGGATTTCATAGGTACGGTGAAAGCTTGAATTATTAGGACACAGTCACATTTTCACTTAAAAACATCCTTGCCTAAGATAAAGTTTAAAACCAAGGGTGATTATCTAAAGATCAAAAATTTGACCAAATCCCTAAACTTGGATAACCTAGTTCCCAACCTTTGCTAAAAATCCAAAATGACCTAAAAATAAAAAAATAAGAGCTTTATTGTAGAATGTAAAAGTTTTCTATGCAAAGATGATTATGGTAATCTCCACTGAGGCTATGGATGTCTGGCTAGTAGTGGAGCAAGACCTTGAGTAGAGTCAAAGGTATCTCTATCGAGGCTATGGATGCTTGGCTAATAGTATAGCAATGCCCAATCCTTCCTAGAGCTAAAGCATGGTTCTTAATGAACATATAAATAGGCTACTAGTTAGTGTTAATGATTAAAGTCATGAAATCTAGAAGTTATTCCCTAAATCCCATAGAAAATAGTAAGTGGAATCAAAGCACACACATAACATGAATAGGTCCTAACGTTTGATCCTTATGCATGTGTAAGACTTATTTCAACCATGAATTGAGCTAAACAATGGTGACTGATCAAGTGGAATAATCGACTTAATTATTAGTATGAACTAGAGTCTTTAAATTCTAACATATTGTTATGTTCCCTAGTAGTTGTGATTTTTTGAGGTCAACATACCCCTATTCCTAAAAAAATGGGGACCCTTTTCTTAAATTATGTAAATTTATACCTTAAAATTACAAATTCACTTGATCAAAGTGTCACTAGCATGTTTTCACATTATTTTTATTTGAATATCATCCACACCTAGTATGGTTAGCCTATTTTGTGTATAATTCTGGTTTGCCCTTGTGTAAATTGGCTAATATTGGATCTATATGTTTTATATTATAGGTTTAAGGGGGCCTTTTGAATGGACCATGTTTGGATTTTACGATTTTATCTCAATTTGGTCTTTTTACTAGCCTTTGCTCTATCAAAAGCCAAGTTGAATTCATCTTGAAACCCTTGGTCAAGAAACCCCAACACAGGTCCTCCCATTTGAAATTCAAATTTGGTGAGAAAAAATTACATGGAAATACTTTAAATATGTTATGGACTTAGTTTAATTTTTATACTAAGGCTTAGTCATGTTTTTCAATATGACCAAACTTTAGTCTAAAATATTTATGCTTGATCCCCTTATATCCTGAACTCCCTTTGTTCCCTTTTATCTTAACATGATCTAACTTTATTATTTTTGGTGTCATTTTATTATGTTTAAACTTAGATCAAGACTTTGGCCTAAATATTTAATTCATATTTATTAATATGAATAAAACCTTTGTCTAAAACCTTAATCTAAGTTCTATATATCCTCAAGCCTGACTTAAACATTATGTTCATCCATAGGATCAATGCCCAGTGTTTGCTCAAGTGAGATGGATCGAACAATGCATATCAAGCTAAGGATCCCAAAGTAAATGAAATGATGACATGAATCATAGCCACATTAGACAAAATAGTGAGTAGTGAATGGTAGTCCACCCCTTGGATCAAGATCTGATGATATGCATTCATTCAGATAAAGTAAATCCAACATTATGAGATGGACATTGACTTTTCCAAAGGAAATCAGACCAAATAAGGTGTCATTATGTGGCATAAGTATACTATCCTGATAGAGACTGATAATGTAGAGTAAAAAAACCCATGGGATTGGCAAGTGGCATGAACTTAGGGGTTAATGCAGATAAGAGCCAATCTCACTCAACCCCATGGATCATGATCTAATGGAGCATGTTTTTTTAAACATGATCTAACAACTTGAGATCAAACTAGGAAACTAAGCATAGGGTCCCTTTTATTGAGACATATACTTACACTTAAACATTATGCCATGTCTCTTATTATTCCCAAGGAACCAATCTTGCTTGGATTAATGGACATAGTTTAGATGATCATGGTTTTACCGCTTCCAATGTTACTAAAACTGGTTGTTTGTGTTATGGGATCAATGGAATCTTGTTTAGGAATGAACATGCTTAGGGTTTTGTACTTCAAATGTTAAAATGGACCTTTTATTATCCTTTTGTCTAAAATTAATTGCATCTATTTTAAACCATGATTAAAAGCCTAGTCTAATGTTTTGACTTAGGTCCCTTCTAATTAAATTCAAATTTATGTGGGAATAATTATAAGTGCCATAGAGTTAACCTAATTTTTACCCTAAGGTTTAAGTCTTATTTTTCAACATGACCAAATATGAAAATATTATGCTTGGTCACTTTATATCTCATGAATACATGGTCCCTTGTACTATGTTCTAACTTAGCCTAAGGCCTTACCCTAAAGTTTAATTATATTTATTTATACAATGAAACCTTAGGTTAAAACCTTATACTAGGACCTTTATTATTCATAGGGTCCCTTTTTATTATGCTCTAAACTTAGCATAAAATCTTGATCGTAAGGTCCCTATTCATGTTTATTAACATAAATAAAAGACCTTAGTCTTAATATTTTATCTTAAGATCTATACATTTTCTAAACTCTGACTTAAATAGTTTGGATCTTCATAGGATCAATGACATGCATTTGCTTGGGCAAGATTGATCTGATAGAGCGTATCCAATCAAAATTTCAATTATGCCCCTGAGATGATGAGAAGATGACAAGTGTCATGGTTATAGCCAAAGAACAATGAATAACCAATGGTGGTTTATCCCATGGATCATGATCAAACAACATGTGTTCACTCAGATGATGATGATTGGACAGTGTGATATTAGGGTATAATCTTTAATAGGGCTCAGAGAAAATGCGAGACTACCACATGGAAAGAGTGTATTAACTGGTAGAGTGAAGAGTGTATAAGGCCTATGAGATTGCCAAGTGGCATAACCTCAGGGCCAAGTATAAGGGGAATCCAATCATGTTCATCTCCTAGGATCCATTTCAACAAACCGTATTGGTCCATGTAAGATAATCAAAAAGTGTGATATTAAAGTAAGATTTTCAAATGATAATGGTCAATTTTTTAAAGTTAATGAGCAAAGTACCACAAAAATGCCATGAAGACACCATGATGGCACCACATAAGTATAAAATTACAAATCTAAAGATCTCAGGGGTTCAAAAAGGAAATGGTATAAATGCCAGGATCCAAATCAAATCTAAGGCTCAAACTCACTTAAGTTCAAACAAGTGGCCACCATTAAAGCTTTTAGAAGACTTTCAAAAAAAAACCTAACTCATGTAAAAGACCTAATTTGACCTTGTATTGAGTACAATTTAATCCAAAGAGTGAATTATCATCTGAGCTAGAGTAATTTAATCCAGAGCCAAAGAGTAGTCCACTAGTGAGCAATTTGACCTAATTTAGACCATGGTGGCTCAAAAAGGCACTTATAGGGAAGATGTGGAGCTATATCTAACTTCAGATGCTAAGGTAAGAGTCTTCAAAGATACATAATTTTATGTCATCACCCTAAACATGGGAGAAAACAATTGGTCAAAGCTATTTTAGACCATCGAGGAGTACTAGACATCACAAGGGAAGAGGAGAAGAACCTATCTATGAGAAGGAGATATTATGACATAGTGGCTATTCAAATGACAAGCATACACTTTGCAGTGGCCAAGCTTGATGTAATACATTGTATTGATGTTCTCTCTCTTATTTTTAAATATTCCAAAATTGACAAAGGCATGTTAATCAATGAGCACACTCATAAAAAGTATATCTTATGTCTTGGCCATAGCTTTTGAAAATTATTATAAACTACCTAAGCCCAAATAGACATGACCACCATAAACAATTGGGCTAAGGAAAATTACCTAAAGACCATCCTTACCCCATGGTTGTATCCTAGGTATCCAGTATTCTCAAACTTTAATGAAAACATCCTAATTAACCAATTTAAACCTAGGATTAGGATGATTATGACATTAATGAATAGGTTGTGTGGGAATATGACCACCACCTATGTAGATAAAATATATGTGCCCTTGGTCTATTTTTTTTGAAAGGGATATCACCCCTCCCCTTGGTGAACTTATTAACACCTATTTATGTAGATAGATTTCCATAATCAAGAAAAGGACTAGGTTCCAATTTTACATGATGTCATACTTGTTGGATGCCTTTATCACCACCACCAAGATCCCCAACCTTAGAAAATGGTCACCTAAAGGGACATAGATGATATCCCAATATTATTCAAAACTTAACATATTCAAATACATGGAACACATTCATTTCATCTATGACTATGTGTATCTAGCCTTAAATGGGAATCCAATGGCAAGAGTTAGTCCTTTGGTCAAGAAATCAAGTGAATCCATTGGTGACATATGGATCTATCTATATTAAACCATAATCAAATTTGAAGGAATCCAATGCCAAACCCTCAATCTACCCATCTATGCCCCCAACAAGCTTGTAGAATAGGAGGTAGCTTACCAATTATTTCATGGTATAGATGGTATGTGCAGAACCAAGAAGAAAGGACTCCTTCATAAGCTCCTAATTACTATTAGAAGGACCATATTCAAGCAATGGGAAAATGTAGAGGTATCATATAAATACATGACCTATTTTAGTCTATAACTAGATAAACTGAGACAGTGGGATCCACAGGACAAGGTCAAGAGGCATCTAAAGGCCAAAGGGATAAACATGACTTATGAAAACCAACATAGAGTCTATGACCCAATGTACACAAAGTCCTCTTACTTTATCAAGGTCTTGACAAGATTGAAGAAATTCAACATCAATCTAAAAGATAAGATGAAAATGGAATAGAAATGAAGTGATGATAGGATAGTAGGGATCTAGACAATACCATTTTTTCAATGGAGAGTCATCTAGACCTCCACAACCATAAATAGAGATCTAAAATCCTAAGGCACTGAGGCCAAAATAAAGGATACCTGATGAAGTTTATTCTTCTTCAACCTAAGCACAAGAACTAGGGTCACCAATTGAGGAAATTTAGGTGATAACCTTAACTGAAGTGAAATGATTGAGGATGCACTACAAATTTTATATAGTGCTTATTAGTTAGATGAGGAAGAAGTCTAAATAGAGGAAACTTAGACTAGGCAAGTAGAAGAAAATAAGGAGAAGGAAGTTGAATCAGATTTAGTCCCTATTACCATACCTAACCCAAAGAGAAAAGCTAAGATATTAATAGTTCCAATAGGGAAGAAGATACCCAAGTTAACCTTCACTCATCCTTTCATTGAGGTCAACCTTTTTAGTGATAAGAACCCAATCTAGGGCCCAACCATTCCTAAATGATTCATATATGGAAATTTGTAGAAAATGATAGCTTTACACCATCCTTGGGTAATAACCAAGGTTGTAAACATAATTGTGCATGATGAGCTCAAGCCATGAATTTTGGCTTTGCAAAAGGAAGAGGATAAAAGGATGGATGATCAAGGAGAATTGAGTGGAACTCAGATTGAAACCCTTACTCTTCAAGTGACACAATATTTAGTTGGTGTCAATTATGGCCCAACAATAGCTAGGTTATAAAGAGTTACTAAAAATAAGGCCATGATAGGTAGAGAAGAGTTCACTTTCCAAAAAGTGAAGCCATTCATTAGACTAACTCCTATTGAAGTACAAAGGTCAGTGAAAACCCCATATTTGAGGAGAATGTGCTTGAATTGGCCCAACCTCAATTAATACAATTATAAGTTGCCATCTAGGGCATGCAACTACAAAGAGATAATTGTTAGAGGTAAATAGAAAATTTGGAAGCACAAGCTGTATTATTAGTTTTAAATGTTATGATCAAGATGTTTAAGGCATCTTTCTATGATATATTTGACTCCTTAAATTCAAAAATGTCTAGACAAAATGTATTAGGTCAACAAGATGTAGTAGCCATGGACTTAGTCACCCACTAGAATAATTCAAGGGACAAAATTACGGAATTGATTAGTGTCTTAGAGGAAGATCAAATCCTTGATTTCAAAACCATCATCCTAGCTCATTTGAACATAGTCATATGACCACTTATAGTCAAGATTAGGAGCTTGAACACATGGTTTAAAAATTTGGAAAGACTCTTTAATGATGACAAGGAGATGCTAGACATGACAGAACATTTCCTTGAGACCATGATCCTCAAACCAACTACACTTATCTCCATGGGCCTCATCATAGATGAAGAGTTCAAGCACATAACCACCCTAGTCATGCAATAAGTGAGGAGTAAAAGCCAAGGTAAATATGGAATAGATAAAAATAGGGTAAAGGATATGATCCTAACAATAGAGGAAAATAATATTGAAGCTAAGAGCATTAAAGAGGCCTTGGGAAGAAATGATAGGGATATTGGAGACCTAGTTGATCAAGAGGATGAGCTCTTCATGGAACATGTTGTTAATTCAAAGCTAATTAATGAACAACACCAGAGAGAAATGAAGATAATACAATAACAACATGGGACTTTATCAGCACAAAGGCCCCAAAGTCAAGCAAGTTGACTTAAGATATTCTATTATACAAATCATTATAATATTTGAAAATATAATATTCTTTTGTAAAGGCATGTGCAACTTGTAAAGCACCATGCATATAAGTCAGTCCATAGGGAAAAGTCTAGTGTATTCTATAACTTTGTAAAAAGATAGATATCCTTGACACCTATACTTTTGTAATTAGATATGACTGACTAGTATACTACCTTGGCATTCTATAAAATGAGTATTACCATTTTAAAAAAATGGGGGGTGTTCTTAGAGCTAAGTGCTAATTATAAATTTGAGAAATTAATATAAGCAAGGAATTCTACAAAGTTTGTCTAGATTTGCTTGTCTTTTGTTATCCAGGCTTCTCTCTCACTTGTTTATTTTGATTTCTAGATTTGATGAGTTTTTATGAATTTTTGATGTGTATATTTTGAACACAAATCTATTAACTTGTTGCAATGCTAGGTTAATTGAAAATTTTTAGGTTCATTTCATTTTCTTACTATTCTTGCATTTAGGATAATGCTATTTTATTGTAGGAGTAAATATTTAAAGTGAACCAAATTTTTATTTGCATTATTTCACACCATCCTTAGATGTTTTCTTGATGTCTGATAGGATGTGAGATTATGATAATTCATGTCATACATTGGTTAAGTGGATGCTTGGATGATATTTGAACTTTGTCATGATACTTGAAATGAAGATAAACAACATCTCTTCTTTGCCTTACCTTTCCTTTTGTTCCTTTTTTAACCAGATCACTCTAGCTTAACTTTTATTATAGATACCCATCTTAGATTAGTTATTAATCATAATTCACCATTCTTAGCATAGTATAATTCATATTTTTCATAGACTAACTTTGGCCATGGTGGATCCCAACCACCAAACATTATAAATATTGTGAAATAGTCCACTTGCTTTGCCTCTATTTCATCAATAGATAATAGGATTATCACAACATGTAATTCATGTGATGAATTCTTATAATTCTAAAATGAAAAGTGTTTTTGAACACTTTGGGCACCTGTGATACATATTCAGGCATCAACACCTTCTTAGATAACCTTTTGATCCATGGAATTTGTCATGGGATGGCCATTTCCAAATTTTTCATGGAAACTTTCCATTATGTCCTTGTCCTCTTCTTATGATACACACCAAGGGTATATTTATTCTAAAGATAACTCCTTTCTTCAGCATTTAATGTATGACTTTTGATTGGAGGGCTCTTATCTACATATGGTTGAGTCTTGGGGGTGCATTTTCATAAAGCAAAAAGTGATTAACTGAGGCATACTAGTCTAAGTGTTTCACCCTTTATTGGTCCACCTAGTGTATTGTGATTCTTGGATATATCTTTGTGATTAGTGGGGTGAGGCCTTATCTCTTAACTAACTTAGATATATTTATTTCCAAGTCATACTCTTGCATTTTCATCATCCATCAACCTGTCCTCTCACCTATCTCATTTTGTCCCAACATTTTCTTTAGAGTTGGGTCTGGGATAATGGTATGCACTTTGTTTTAGAGGATGTAATGCCTAAATTTATTTACTACCTTGATTAGGGCATATGAATTCTTAACTAGGGTAGAATACCATAGTTTAGTGTCTTTAATATTAGTGATCATAAAATCCACTGGGTGTTCTTCTGCTTCCAACCTCTAGGTAATGCATGTGACAATGGTGTGATCTGAAGAAAAAAGGTAAACATAAAAGTCCTATATAAGTTATGGGATGATAAGGACTGGGGCTTACATGATAGCATTTTTGATATCCTAGAAAGCTTTCCTCAAATATATTTACCACTCCAATTTAGTGTCCTATTTTAGCATTGCATTCAAGGGCTTCACTATTTCAAAAAAATTAAAAATAAACTTATGCACAAAGTTAATTTTTCCAAAGAAACATTTTAGTTGTTTCTTGTTATTAGGTAAAGGTATTTTAGAAATTACATCTAACCTTTTGGGGTCAATAGAAATACCTTCCTTCATGACAATGTGATCGATAAGCTTACCTTAAGTGACATTAAACACACTCTTCTTTGGGTTTAAAGAGATTCCATACCTTCTGTATCTTTCAAATACTCTCTCCTAGTGGTGCACATGATCTGACCTTTATTTAAAGAACATGGTTAGGTCATCCATATATATGATCATGCACATACCTATCAGGACATCAAAAGTAAAGTCCATTTCCCTTTGAAAGGTTTCACTTATGTTGATTATCCCAAAAAGTATTTATTTGTAAGTGAATGTGACCCATTTAAAGGTGAAAGTGGTCTTAGTTTTGTCTCCTAGATTGATTAGGACCTAGTTATAGCCCAAGAATCCATCTAATAAGGAAATCATCTAGGACTTGCTCACCATTTGTATCACCTTATCTAGTGAGGGGAATGCGTAATTATCTTTATCTGAGGCCTGGTTTAAATTTAGTAAGTCAACACAAAGGTGGATTTCACCATTATTATTTCTCACTAGGACTAGGTTAGCCACCCAGGTAGAGTGGTGGATAGTAAGATTATCCTTGTAGAGATTAATTTGTGAACTTCCTTGTGAATCAAGGGCTCCAAAATTGGGTAAACTAGCCTTTGACTTTGTCTGAAGGGTTTCTAGTCAAGTTTTAAGTAGATGGCACAAGTAATTGATATTGGATCAAAGACCTTAAGGTCTCCATAGGCCCAACCAATTATGTCTTTGTACCTTAGAAATAATCTTTATAACTATAACAATTTTTGGTCCATCTAATCCCAACCCACATTAACTATCTAGGAATTCTCTACAAAGCTGAGATTAATGAGTCAACACTTACGGTATTTAAACTTAAGAATTTTAGCCTATAAGATTGGTTCTATTGCATAAAATTCTCTTTCAAGTGAAATCATTCCCTTCATTATCCTATTCTCATGAATGTTCTGGATCCTATCCTTATCCAACTCAATCTTGGGGTTGCCTTTATCATTTTCATTTATGATTTGGGCCTCAAATATCCCCTCCTTTCCAAGGACCTAGATGATTTATTGGTCATATTCAAAGACCTAAAAGTTAGTCACATTGTCCAAGATAGAATGACAGGGGAAGAGTTCCATAGAGAAATCTTGTAGATCAATGTCATCTAGAGGGGTTAAGTTTATCACAATCAAAGCTAGTGAGTCTATTACCTAATTTTCCTCCCAGGGAATAGCGATGATATTGAACACATTGAACATTTCAATTAGGTCTCAAGCTATATGTTTATACCTTCTAAGTTATTATAGTTTGCATTGAACCTTAGTTTTGATCTAGTTAACTACTAATTTAGAATGGTTGAATATTCTTAGTTAGTTTGTTTCATGTCTCAATGCAAATTGTAATCCAAGGATTAGAGCTTCATATTTTACCAATTTTTTCACACAAGGAAACTATAACCTATAAGATACTAGATAATTCCTTTATAAGGGATATATAATAAAAACAATAGTTCCAATACCTTATTTGGAGTGAGTTATTGGGATACATAAAGAGACCACAAGCTAAGAATACCTAGGTTGTGACTATTTGGTTTTATGGAGGCTTGATGCTTAGTGTGTAGATTCCTAGGTATGAGGAAACTAGGTTTATATTCTCATTAATGGTATTATTTTTAGTGATCATTATTTTCATACATGGTTCCTTACCCACTCATATTTGGTTGCCTACTCCTTTCCAAGGCAACCACATATGTGATAAAATTATGGATGTATACCCATTTAGGGCTTTGAACTAATCTCTATTGAGGAGCATACTATAGGATTTTGGTATGTCATCCACTTGAATGTCTATAAAATGTTAAGTCTTAGGTTTAGATTCCAACTAAATGTGGAAATTTAATAACTTGCATATTACTTTCAACCCATATTTGTCAAAATAGATCACTACTTTATCTAATTTTATGGGGGCTAGATCAAGTTTATTGCATATGCCTACCAACATCACATTAGCTGAGGCCCCAAAATCCACTAAAAAACTATATAGATTATTTCCAAACAACTAGATGATTAAAAGGAATGGGGGAACCTCCATTTTATTCTTATGGATAAGCACATTGGTGTGTTCTACTCTCAATTGTGGTTGGGCTTGTAGGGTTATCTTTTGAGTTAAATATTTTAACAAATTGGCGTATTACTCTATGATTTAGGCAAGCTCATGAAGGGTAATGTTAGCCTTGATTTTATTCATATCTTTAACTATGTTGTAACCCATTTTAGTTTGGACTAGTGGGGTTTTCATGGGCTTCTTAGGATCTTGAGTTTTTGGAGATGGAGATCATTCCTAACATTTTGTTCTGGTGGGGTTGCACCATTTTTTTGGAGGGATCGAGGTAGTAAGGGACTATTGGTACTTCTTATTATTAAGGGCATAGTTACTCCTTTAAAAATTCTAAAATGCATGCACCTTACTAATACCTTCCTCTCGCTCATTTTATTTTTGGCTAGGAAAGTCTACAGTTTCCAATACTTTAATAGTACTAGGGGATTTAAAAAAGTTGGAAGATTATAGATGATTAGGAACTAACTCATATTCTTCCATTTATTTTTGAAAGATTTTGAAATCCAAACCAAAGTCAATGTAGTCTATCTCTCCATGTGATACTATTTTTTTCACTTAACACCAGTTGGGTAAGGCTATCTTAAAGATAATTATCTTAGGGAGCATATTGGGTGAAGATTATAGGGGGTTATGAGGGTGGTTGTAGATCCTATTTGACATTTGATACATGAAATTATTGTTTTATAATTTAGCATTAACATTGCTCATCTATTTTTGCATCCCTAAGAAGTCATTATTAAGATTTTATATCATTCATTGAATGGAATCTAGCTCATTTTTAGTGGACTCTTAAGGCATGGTCTAGGTGTTGTTAGCCTTGGCTAACATCACTTGATGTTGAGTCTATGGTATTAGATATGAAACCCTAGGTTTAATAATCCTATTAATTGGTTTGAAGTGGGATGACCCAATTGGATATGATGTATTACAAGGAGTAGTTGGGGCATAGGTACATTCTAGTTAAGGTCAGGTAATAAGTTTTAAGCAAGAATTTGTGGTGACATACTGAGAGTGGGGGCCATGGTGTAAACTTGAAGGTTTAGTTTCCTATCCATTTTTATGTCCCTTGCATATGTTAAGGATAGGTATGTTATAGCTATATCTCTTCTCAAAACATGGTTGTCCAAGAGTCCAGGGCATTCTTGTACAGCTAAGGATTAGGTTGGTAAAACATGTTTACCTAGCTATACATCTTTTAGAACCTAGCATTGAAATTTATAATGGGATCATTAGACCCACTCTTGATATGATAAAACTTCTAGTACATGGCATTAGGGTCTATTAATTTGCTAAAATGGGTGAGGAAAGTAGAGCTAAAGTGGTGATAACTCAGTATAGATTCTTCAAGAAGGTTTAATAACAAGTCATAGGTATAGTCCATTAGATTAAAAAGGAATAGCTTGCATGCCACATCCTCATGTTCTAAATTCAATAATATTAGGGAAGTATTATAGGTGTTTATGTGTTTCTTCATAGTTCATCCTAACCAAGCGTGAAATGGGGAAGATAACTCTTAGGATTCTTGGGTAGATCATGGATGATTCCCAGGATGTTAATGGTTGAGATAGATAACCAAGCCATCTTGGGCTACACATTTGAGATAAGTTATAGAGAGGAGATAATAAGAATCACTATAGGTCTAGGTTTATTGGTTTTTATGGAAACATCGGAGAAATTACAAATCTACCTTGGTGGGACCTAGTCATGGTAACAGGTGAACTATTCTCTAAGATGATGTATAATCAAATAATAGTTAGCATGTTGTTACTAGAAAACTTAACTCAACATATTTATAAAATGATTTGATATTAAAAAAATCATGAAGTATACCCTACTTATAGTGCTAACTATTGTTTACTCTAATATTCTCCTTATGATGAAATTCCCATGAGATTGGGAATTCATTGAAAATGGGAAGGCGGGGACAAGTATGGACTTTCATCCTCTATTTTAGGACTAATCTATGATCATCTCAAGGCATGATTATAGGTATTGGACTTCACAAATGGAGTTTATGTGAATAGTCTCCAAGAGATGCACTATTACTATTGAAAGTTCAATACAATATGCTTCACATAGGCTATATACAATTATGAATAATTTGAGTGTTGATCTTGTTCTTTCTAAACATAAAAAGAAAAAGGGAACTTTGGAACCAATGAATAAACATAAAAATGAGGGAGGATTAAGGTAGATAAGGGAATCCTCCATGTCTAAAATGAGATTATTGTAATCATAATTGAACTAAGTGACTCTTCCATAGTTATACCATTGTAGACTAAGTTTTACTAAAGTTATACCTCTAAGAACATACAGTGGGGAGAGTCTAAGGGAACCAAAAGCATGCCTTCAATGTGAATTCATACTATATAATAACACTATAGGTTTATTGTAAAAAACACATAAATTCCATATGAATATTTACATCTAGTCACACAAATCATCATCACTTACCAAAAGATAAATGAAAAACTCACATATAAAATATAATAGCTAAGTACATCATAATCATGACATACATAAAGTGACACGTTATTAATATGATTAACCTAATGTTGTTGATCATTTAAACATGAAGATAAAATAAAATTGAACACAAAAGAGACCTTTTTGTAGAAATAGAGATTGTATTCATTAAAAGAGTGAAACACTACTACAATAATTGATCTAGTCTGCTATTATAGTCTAGAGTGCAAAAGGAAATACAAGTGAAATCTTGAAAATAATCCAACAACAATTTTGAGTAATTTTTAGTTCACCCCACAATATAATACATCTCTTCTCTAAAAAGATAAGGATTAGGGATCAACTCCAAAAAACATGAGGATCCCATCCTTGGCCATGATGTCCATTCATTTTAGTTACAAATATATTTTAAAATTTGAACTAAAATAAAATATAAACAACCCTGAAATAAATCTATAGGGACCACTAGTAAAAATGTGGAGGTGGCTAAGTGGGGTCGGCTTCTAATTGCTTTGACTAGGAACTCATAGAACCTAGTGTAGCTTCCATGAGGTCAAAATCCTTGTCTAGCTTGGCCAAGTTCATTGGAGTCTACCTAAAGATTACCTCAGGTTGAGCTACTAGTCTCTAGGAGATCTTAAAAGTAGCTTAAATTAATTAATGGACTCTAAACACTTGGTTTCTATGTGTAGTGGACTAAGTTGACAAGTCCAACACTACCTGTGTTCCTTCTTGGTTTGCCTTGGCTACTTTCTCCCTCATAACTTGGTTGAATTGACCCAAGTGGACTCTAAATTCCCTTAGTCAAGTAGAGTGCCATTTAGGTGGAATAGAATAGAGATATTAACCTCTTTGAAGTAGGTAAATTTATTCTTCTCACCCTTTCCAAGGTTTATATTTTAGTGTGGGCCAAGGCTAACCACTCCTCCATCACCATTCTCATGTTACCAACATAAGTTTGGTATAACCTAAAATCTAAGGTTGGCATTATTTTAAGCTCTAAGAACATCCCCTTATTGGCCACTATTTTTAGCTTCTATAATTTACCATCAATTTTTGTGATCATCCCCATGTAGGCCTATGTTCATTGTATAATTGCATCAGTCTCAACCTGAGTCCCCACTACTTGTCCAATGATCGAGAAAATAAATAGGTTAGTATCCTTAACCTACCCAATTAGTCCAATTAGGAATGTACTTTTCACTTTGGTCTCAAGAGTTTAGACTTGGACATACATGTCCTCAAGGAGTTTTTTAGACATATCATGGGTAGCTCAAAAGATACATAGTGGGTCTTCAGCCATATTCTATTCTTCAATAGTAGCCCTCACCTTGGTAAGGGAAAATATATCTTGATGGGTCTACCATATAATTGGATTCCCTTCTTAGATGAATATCTAAGTAATCATCCTCTTCATGTTCCTAGAGGCTTTGTCAAATCTTTACTATATGTATGGGTCACCTTGGACATCCATCTATAATGCACATGACCTCAAGACCATCCCTCAGGTTATTGGGTGTGTAGGAGGTGTGGATGAAATGATGGTGAAGGGTAGAGGATGAGGTGGATGGGAAATGTAGGAAGTGGAATGAGTGAAAGAGGAGAGGAGTGGAGGTAGAGGAGGCATGGGGGAGAAAGGATAGAAAATGAAAGGGGAGTCCCATGGGAACATTTGAGCTTGCCATTGTTCCTAGGTGAGGTTTTTATGAATTATAATTGACCCTAAGAATATATCATGGAATAATAGGGATGAGATAGGTTAGTTGAAGATGAAGCTAATAGGACCTCAGGTAAGGGAGAAAGGGTGTTAGGGATCCAATCACCGCATTGATGTTATTAGGGATCAAGGAGTCATTAAGACCTATGAAAGAGGTGGAGTTGAAACTAAAGGAATTCATGTTAGAATAAAAGGATAGGTCACATTCTATTTTTTCTTCAACCTCTTTCCCAAGTTGGATTTGGGTGTTGTGGTATATGGTCCAATTATGATGGTGGGGTATGTAGGGGCTGATGGTGGAGAACTTAGATCCATGGAGGGGAGTGTTGGGTTGACTAGAGTGGCGACTAAGAGGGTCCCTTTTAGAGGAGGTAGGATCCCAAAGGTTGTAGATACAAATAATATTAAGGGTATGCCTAAAGGAGGCAATAAGAGGACTCCAAGATGTGAGATGGGTGCAACAGAAGGGAATTAGAAAGTGAAGACACTTAGAAGGATCTAAGCCAATTGTACTTGGGAAAAATATGGAGGGGAAATGATCAAAAATAGAGGGTGAGATGGAGGTAAAGTAGTTGGCGCCATAATAGGGAGTTAGAATATGGTGGGATAAAGGGGTGGAATAGAAATGGGAGGAGATGGATGAATGAGTGGGGTAAGTTGGATGGGTTCCTAATAAGTGTCTCATTTGACATTTACTCTTGATATTTTTACTATATTTAATCTCAGAGGCTATGATGTTGATGGTTGAGTGGGATGCACTTCAACTAGATAGTGTCATGTAGTCTGAGCTTGGATCTACTAATGATTGGTTATTGGTATTACTTAAGGAGGTAAAGGATGAGTTCAAGGAGAAACTAGAGGAGATGGAGGTGGAGTTTTACCTTGAGGAACTAGGGTCACTGGTATAAGTGTAATGGGAGTTAGGGCTAGATTTCAAGGAGGAGAAGGTAATAGGGTACCCTACAATATTTTCTAGGAGATGGCTTGAGTTGTTGGATTCAAGTCCTCCATGAATTTATTAAGATATCAAAGATTTATCAAGGGGCTTGCCTGAGCCTTTTCCCCTTTCTTCTTCCTCTTATATTTTATTTTGGATAACATCTCCTAGTCATCGATAGTGTTAAAATAGAACTCATCATCATATTTGGCTTGATGGTCATATTTGATATTGAGCCAAGTTGAATATCACATCAAATGGGCATAAATCACCCCTTTATGGTCCTACTATTGAATCTTGCATTTTTTGAGGGAAAAGGATTCTTTCCTAGATGCCATATTTTGAATTAAATGGAAGTTACTATAAATGTATCCATTTATGGTGATGGGGGTAGAGGGCATGCATTTTATCAACATTATATGTAGAAGCTAAAGTTGACATTCACCAGTTGATAGGTGATCTCCTATTTTGCTAAGTGGTTAGTCACATAAAATAATATGCATAGGGGGTATTAGAGGAATACCATAAATCAAATCACTATGTCATATTTATATAAGTAATAAACCCCAATGGCTATGATGGAGTCTCAAATTATCTTTAAGAGTAGGGGAATAGTTTTATTAACCACCTGATACACCACTAAGTAGAAGAGGTCATAGATGTCTTAGAAATGCTAGTGTAACTAATGGCCATAGAGATTTTAGAAGACCATGTGGGTAGTTGGGCCATATATAACCCATGTAGGATAGGATGATATCTTGAATGAGATCATCCCAAATATGGCATCGAGCATGTAGCTCACCATGTAGAAGTCTCCCCTATTTAGGTGTCTATAATGGCATGTACCAATTTAAATTTGATCAATCCTCTAATGATTGGGATGTTAGAGTGGGTTGGGATCATGTGTAGAAGGGTCACCCATAACTCATTGACATTTTGGTATTCTAAGTCCCTGAACAACTAATTTACTAGGATCATGACTACTTAGACCTCCTCTTGGAAGGTGTGAACTATAGGCATCAATATTTTATTTATTGACCCAATTATAATTAGTATTCTTGGACCAAATATGGAGGATGTCATATATCTAGTTATTATTCATCCAAACCAACACTATCGCTACATTGTATGAGAGTGATAAGTCTAGGAGGGAGTAGTACACCGTGAAGGCATTCCTCAATATATTGACAATTTGGTGTTGAGAGATGGGTAAACAAACCTAATCATTAACAAAATCATCTATATGGATATCCTTATGTATGATGTCTATTAGTAGTTTGACACATGGAAATGCCTCTAGTTTTGATGTAGCTCTATGAATTTAACACATTTTATAAGACTAAAGGGCATCCTTACACTCGAATAACTAGTCATCAACATCGATAGAATCCCTAGGGACATACTCAATTACTTTAAATATGTCATTATGGTATTTTTGCCTAGCTAAACTTGTAATTAAAGTGGTGTCCTAGTACTCAAGATTGTCCTTTAGGTTTGAGGATGTAGTGGCCATTGGAGTAGGATAGAGGATAAATTAGGAAGCTTTAGGTGTCATAGGCATATGATATAGGGGTTTGTGTAAATTTAAAACCAAGGCATCTAATATTTTTTCTAAATTAGAAATGGTAATCATTAATGAACCTCCTTTGGGATTTATAATAGTATACACACATATCCATACATTAATAGCATTTGGTGGCTCACTTGTTATGAATTTGAAATTGAATTGGTAGCTAGATTTTCTCCCTATATTTTTAAATCTAGAATTGAATTTGGAGCCCATGACCCTCCATCTCCAACCGTTATAACAATGGCAATGGGATGTTTTAAAAAATATCTAATTAGGTCCATATTACTATTTTATTAATTACCAGTGTATGGTAGGCATGAAATCACATCTTTTAGATTCTCCTCACCTAACTCTTGATTTTTGACATGTGTCATCCATCTATTGGTCCTCCCATTAATGGTCAAAACTTAGGCATGGTTTTTTACTCCATATCATTCCCATATTATATGTTAAATTTCACTTGGGGACATGTGGCACACCTTAATTGGATCTAGTTAACCAATTATACTTCATTCTGATCTTCCTAAGTCATAAGTGGAAACTAGTTCATATTTGCACTAGATGACATGGTAACTTCCCATTCAATCAAGATCTCCCAGGATCTGACATCTTTGATAGGTCTAAATGACTAGCCACTATAACTCTAAATGATGTGGAAATTTCCCATTGGATTAGATTCTCTTAGGCTCTGACATATTTGACAAGTCTAAGGATTGGATGCTTTGACTCTAAATGACATGGCAATTTCCCATTCCATTAGGATTTCTCAGTCTCTAACATCTCTGATAGGTTTAGGGACTAGCCACTCTAACTCCAAATTATATGGTGATTTCTATTTGACTAATATCTCTTAGGCTTTGACATATCTAATATGTTTGGGGGCTATCCAGTTTGACTCCAAAAGATGTGGTGATTCCCCATTCACCCATACTGTACTAGGTTTTGACATCTTTGACAAGTCTAGGGACTAGCTACTCTGACTCCAAATGACATGGTGATTTACCATTGGGATGGGCTATACAAGATTCAAAAAATTATGAAATAATAACTATAAAAATAGAATGATTCATCAAATCTTACCTGTCAGACATGGAGAACTTGATTTACAATAGAAGCTAATGAGTTTGTTGCTTCGATAAGGGAGCTAAACTCTGAGAACATCTTATGAAAATTATCCTATAACAATAGTGCCATGATATAATAAATGATAAAAAACACTACTTAATTGTTTTTATAGAATTTAAAATAGGTATATTAATGCTTGAATAAAATCAAGGTGATGTATACATTGAAGTTTTGAGTAGGCATCATCTATGAGAATAAAAAAAGAATTCTAAAGCTCTGATTCATGAAATTTTTAGAGGGGTCTTATTATGACTTCAACTCACACCCTTGGGGGAAGTTCTTTAGGCTTATCCCAATTGAGCCATAAAATGGGGGCAATCTCAGGCCATGGGTTGTGTATAATGGGATTGAACCTTCAGACTAGGTCAATTTCCTCTTTGATGCTCACCCAAACTAAAGCTAAGCCTAGTGCTTAATGAAAAAAGGGTTAGAAAGAGATAAGGGATCTTAAGAAAGTTAATAGGGTGATGCACAAAATTTAAATGAGGCTCTCATATGCATGGAGAAAACACTAAAGAAGCCTAATAAAATACTGATTCACACAATCTCACAAAACTAGCTAGTTGCATTAATATTTCATAAATTAGGTTCAAAAATCATAACTGAAGATAAAGAGGAGTTCTAAGACTCACTAAAATCTTGCATTAATGATAGGAAGAACATTAACTTAGACCTATAACTGGCTTAAAGAAACTTATAAATGAGTAAGAAAGAAGGATCAAAAGCATGGAATATTCTCCTTCACAATGTGATAATGCACATACTTTACTAAACATAGTTTGAAGAGGTAAGATAGGTAAGGAAATAAGATAGGTAAGGAAAGTCTTTATTGCTTCAAGAGGTTTTTTAATAAATTTTTTGGTAAGGGGTTACCTTATCAAAAGAGAGTATCTACTCTTATAGACTTGAGAGAGAGAGAGTCACAATCAAAAAATGAAAGAATTTGCTTCTAGATTTTGAGAAAGAGAAATTTCTCCAAAAAATTTACAAATCGGAGAACCCTTTCTAAAATAAAAGAAAGGGATTATATAAAGGAAGGGGAAGAGAGAAATTTTCATCTATTCATGAGCTATCCAAGATAATTTTTTGAACTACCACCTTTTCCTAATGAATGTTCTACCTAATTTGTTTTGA
This sequence comes from Torreya grandis, assembly GCA_037957365.1. NCBI lineage: Eukaryota > Viridiplantae > Streptophyta > Pinopsida > Cupressales > Taxaceae > Torreya > Torreya grandis. Next base: position 1,484,321 of record JARHVA010000033.1, on the reverse strand, counting down.
TTGATTCAAACCCATCATGGACAAGTTACCTCATGCTAACCCCAATGATTTTTGAATATTTTATGGCATGTGGGTGTCACTAGGAGATAAGAGTTTGTTTTACATGATGATGCACCATGATTTACATTGATGAAGAAAACCCTCTAAGAAATGAATGATACAACTACTTTGATCTCATCCATCCTCCATGTCATCCCCCACTCTGCTTTATCATGAAGACAAAATCATTAGATCTTAAAATTTTAGGTCATGTCTGTTTTGAGTGGTGGCTTTTTTAAGGCATCACTCAAGATGATTTTTCATTAATCACATATCTACTCTGCCTTGGATCTTGAACTATATTAACTATGGATGAAAACTAATCCAAGAATATTGGTTTTCCTATAGTTATATATATCACCCCCTTCAATGCCTAGTTTCATCCGATTAGTAAATTATTATCTATAAATCTTCATTTGAGCTCAGCTCCATGTTTTTATCAGCTTGGGTCAAGAACTATCTCACTAAAATTTATTGAGAATGCCCTGAGCTTGATTCTACTTATTAGTCATTGGCAATCTAACTTGGCTCTATCAACTTGCTAACTTATTTCACTTTGTTAGATCTAAGACTTGATTACACATGAACCATAGATCCTTGAGACATTCTCCTTCAAGATCATCTTTTGATTGGCCCCTCAGATCTAATAACCATTTGACCTTAGGTCATACCATAGATCTACTTTGTCTGAATGGAATGTGTACCATTTGATTTTCTTGAGCCCATGTTTTGAATTTCAATAGCTACTTTAAAGAACCTAAAATTGACATTCTCATGAAAGTTTCCTTTTTCTTGATTAGCTTTTCAATCTCATAACTTGGAGCATAGGAATCAATATAGCACAAAACTTTCAATAAATTCTCCTTACACTACAAGGAGCAAACCCTTTTGATCAACTAATTCTAAGAGTTTTCTAAATATATCTACAAAATGTTAAAATGAGCTCTTCTCTATGATTTTGCATGACTTTCCTACATCTACCATAGACAAGAACTTAAATTGTTTGGGAGGCCAAATTTGATCGAGTGTATCTTCCTTCGTGCATCATCTCATGATCTAAAATGAAAGTAGGGACTAATCTAAATGAACCCATATGATTATTTCCTCTTAAGAGTGTCACATGTGCAAGATATAGATTCATGAAAATGCTCGTTTGGATCTATTTGCACTTTTCTAAAAAATGGCCAAGTATGGAAAAACAATGAAAATTGGTTGAGGAGCCAACTTTGGGTCCCCATAGCTTTTGATGCACTTTATTGGGGAACCTAAAACCTTATACATACAAACTTGGCACAAATGTGAATAAATATACATGACCAATTTTCCTTTACTGATCCACATGTGGTAATGGTGATGTTAAAAAATTGCCTACTTTAGATTTTATACCATTGGACTAGAATGCTTTAATGAACCATAATGAAGAACTTGATGGATCCCTTAAATCTCCACACTTTCTCCAAGCATTCTTGGTCTTCCATGGGGTCTTTGTAATTATGGACCTATCCTTTAAAGTGATGAATTACACTCTAAGTGAACCTAAAGTGCTTTGAAAGCTTCACCAACTCCATGGTCCTAGTTTTATTCATGCTTGATTTTTTAAGGCAAGGTTCTATATGTAGGCCAAAATTGGACAACATTTTTGATAACATCTTGGGTTGCATGCCTGCTATGCAAGAGACTAGTTTCCTTAAACTGATCCTTTTGGCACACAAAGTCATAATATTTATTTCAACTAGACTAAATTGCCATAAGGTTGTCCCTTTCCTATAACCTCTCATATATAAACAAAAATAAAAGATAATAGAGCAACAAAGTGCCCAAGGCACTCAAAGGGAAACACAAAATAGAAAGATATATGCATAGGGAACTTGGCAGAAAGCATAGAATTTACTCTAATATGTATAATATGTTACATTGGATGTAATGATATTAATAAAAATGTTTCAAATGAATGCCATTAATTGAGATGGGTAATACCTCTCCATCTAATTGGGCAAGCTGAAAGTCATTATGTTCTTTTCATCTATGAATTAAATAAGAGCCACTCCATAAGTTTTCAAACTTGGTATGGTTGCCTAGTTTGGATTTATTTGAATCCCATTTGAGTACCAGGTCCCCTTCCTAAAAAATTCTTGATATAGCTCTTTTTTTAAAGGATTTATTGACCTAAACCTAGTGAGCCTCTAGTGTTTTCATAGCAAGATCTCTAGTTTCTTTGAGATCCATGAGCTCTATCAACCTTACATTCATGAGTCCATCCCCCATCAACTTAAGTTGATGGGCTAATTCTAGTGTGGGTAACTTGAGGGAGATAGGAAATTTGTATTTCCTTCCATACACAAGGACATATGGAGAATTTCCAATGGAAACTTTATGAGTCACTCTATCAACCCACAAAGTTATTTTAGCTTAGTGCACCATGTTCTTTGATTCTCTTCCATAGTCCTCTTGATGATTCTTATCAAATTCCTTTTTTGTGGACTTTGCTAGTACATTTCCTTGAGGATAGTAGTTGAAATAGGTGATGAGGTAGATACCCATTTTGAGATCCCACTCACTTGTCTTGAGACAAGGAATGCCAATGCATTATCAAAAATTATGGTGGCTAGAACACCAAACTTGGTCACTATGTTATCATAGAAATCTAAAACTATAGCCTCATTGGATTATTTTAAAGATATGGCTTCTACCCACTTGGTGAAGTAGTTAGTTATAGTGAGCACCCATTTATGCCTTGTACTTGATGGTGGATTACCATTACCTAAAGGGTTGCTCTACCTGAATTGGATTAAGTGGAATGGCTACAAGTCTTTACTTCCTTGAAAAATGGCAACACTTCTAGCATTTTCTAACCCATGCATAAGCATCTTTGAAAAGGCTAGGCTAGTAATAACATACCCTCATTATCTTTGATGCCCTGGTCTTTGGTGCAATGTGGCCTCCTGTAAGTCCATCATGAAATTATTCTAGGAGTTTGGTTACTTGGTCATCATCTATGCATCTAAGAAGAAATACATTAAGGTCCCTTCTAAAAAGGACACCTATTATTAATGCGTAAGGTATAGATTGAAGCCTAAAATACCTTCTTTTGGCCCTATCTAAACCTTAGGGGCATTATCCTATTGCTAATAAATGAGTCATATCTTGAAGCCAACTCTTTTGAAATGGAGTTAATCCTATCTATGAATTATCTTGGGTTACCAAAATATCTTCCTTCTCTTCTTGAAGTTCATCTACCATGTGCTTTTATAAGCCCTTCCCTTGAACAACTTGGTGAATTTGATCTATATGCCATATTCCATGACTTTGGTGATCCAACCTACTCTCTTCTCACTCAAATCTTTATTAAGGAGGTAATACCTTACTTTAGAGTGAGAAAACATAAGGTAATTCTTGTTGTTGGAGAACATTGGTCTAAAATTTTTGAGACTTCTCAAGGTTGCAAACACCTATTTTTCAATGGTGTACTTTACCTCATATCCCTCCAACCCTTGATTAAAGAAATAAATTGGCTACTCTATTCCTTCACCATTCTTCTACATTAGTATAGTTAATAAACTATAAACATTGGCAAAGGTGTACATGATGAAGTCTTTAGAGAAATCAGGGTTTATGAGAGAGGGGGCCTCAATAATGGCCTTCTTTATGGCCTCAAAAGTTGCCTTGCCTTCACCTGACCAAGCAAACACTTTGATATTTTTAAGCATGTTGGTGATAGGTTTGACCAAGCTTGAAAAAATAGGTATGAACCTTCTCATAAAATTAATCTTCTTGAAGAATCTCTAGATCCCTTTTTTGTGCTTGGGTAAGGATAAGGCTAGGATATCAATTACTCTATCAAGGTTGATGGACAATCCTTCTTTTGACATAATGTGACCCAATAGCTTTCCCTTATGAATAGAAAACACACATTTCTTATGATTTAAAGAGATCCCATACTCTTTGCATATTTTGAAAATCACCTTTAGATGGTCCATGTGCTCACTAGCATTCTTGGAGAAGCCTGTGATGTCATCCAAATAAACCAGTACTATTTGATTTAGCAATCCTTTAAAACCCATATCTATGGCTCTTTGGAAGGTTACCCCAATATTGGAAAATCTAAAATGCATTTTTTGGTAAGCGAAGGTACCCCACTTGGTGGTGAAGCTAGTCTTATATTGATCCTCTTCCCTTATCAATACTTGATTGTAACCTAAATATCCATCCAAGAGAGAAAAATGTTCTAAATTTGAAACTATTTGAAGGAGTTTCTTTATGGATGGTAGGGATAATGGTATTTTAAGGAGACCTTTTTTATATCCCTAAAATCAATGCACAACCTTATTCTCCTCATTTTTTTTCACAGGAACCAAATTAGCCATCCGTGATGAATTCTTGATGGGAAATATGATATTAGATTCAATCAAATTAAATAGCTCTTTCCTCATAAGTTCTTCTATTTTGAGGTTAATGGGCCTTTGATTTTACCTCATGGTCTTGGCATTAGTCTCTATATCTATATTATTTTATGTTATTTCTATATCAAAACCCCTTAGGTCACTATGTTCCCAAGAAAAGATGTCTGCATACTCTCTAGAAAGTTCTATGAAAGCTTGTCTCTCAGCCTTACTACTTACTTTCCCAATCTTGAGAAGTCTATCTTTAAATATGAGAACTCTCTCATATTTTTCTTCATTGGTTAACATTACTACTTTGTCCTTCCTTATATGGTCCCCTTCATGAAAGAGACCTTCTAAAGTCACCAACCCTTTGGGAAGCTTGTTGGATTTTAACTGAACAATCTATTTCCCATATTCATGTAGCAATCTTCCTTGGTTAAGGGAGGAAAATTCTACTTCTTGCTGTAAGAAACATGCAATTTGTTCATAATTTTTGAAAACCTACCAGTGATCTTCATTATTTGTTACTAATGGCCTTACCATTATTTTGACATGTAGTTACATCTTGTTCCTCCTTAGTTCATTAGGGATGTCAAATTAGGCTCCCACGGTTGCTAGTATATCAACATGCTGATTTTGGCTTCTTGGCACTACTTAAATGTCAAAGGACTCAAAATATTTGATTAGATCCCACACTCTATGATTTTAGGACTTCATCAAAAGGTTCTTTGTGATGTTTTAACCTCTAACTTGGTTCACTATGAGCTCATTGTCTCCATACACTTGAAATTGTTTGATTTTTCTTTTATTGGCCCATTAAAGACCATGAATTAGGCCTTCATAATATGTAACATTAAAGGAACAACTAAACTAAAAATTGTAATAAGATAAATACTTTCTTCTTGAGGGGGAACCAAAATTGCACTAGTACCTACCCTATGTTTTCTCCTTAAACCATCAAATAAAATTTTCCATATGTCATTGGGGTCTTCTTGAGGTCCAATAAGGGATGGCATGGGTTGATCTTCTTAATGTAATAGAAAGACACCCATACCCCTTTCTTCAACTCCTTCCAAATGTTTGAGTAATTGATTGTCTCTCCATAACTCATCTAAGAACATATTTGGCACCTCCTCTAAATAAGTGTTCACCTCTCTCCCCATTATGAATTCATCCTCATTGATAATGGTGCAATTGATATTAACATTATCTAGATCACAAGGATCTATATGGAATTATATGATGGGTTTTACTTTAATTTATACTTTGGTCCCATACCTAGTCTTGAATACCATGTATGACCAATCTATGACAAGATAACCCCTGATCTTTATTGTGAATTCCCTAGATAAACATAGATTAAAACGAGGAGGCACATCTAAGACCAACACATCTTATTCCACTGACACACTTGGACAAGGATGCAAGGTCATGTTCAGGCCTTTGATGATGTAAGATGGCTTAGTTAAATTTCATCAAGTTATATAACTCCTTTTATTTATGGCTCATATTTGAGGCCAAGCTAGTCAGCAATGGACTTTGGCATCACTGAGGTACTATCCCCACTATCTACCAAAAAATTATGCACTAAAGAGTTACTAATGACCATTGAAATATAAAAGGGGGAGGGTTTGGCTTTTTACCTAACTATCCTCTGACTGATCTTTTAGCTATATTGGTGAGAACCTCATTCACCTCACTTGGTTATTTATATGTAACTATTGAGGCATTGATTTTAGACAAACCTTCCTGAAGGATATCCATATAGCTAGGTAGGGAGAGTACATCCCATGTTGGCACATTCACATTAGAATTGATCTACTCAACAATGTTGATGGGTGATCCATCAACCTTTTTTTGTGCTTTAGGAGCCACCACTATCATTTTTTGAATGTGTGAACCTTAAGGGGCTAAGACATCTTTCTAGTTTTGACTCCTTATAACTGTCAAGACTTTGGAAGCGGAGTAAACAAAATTGGCTTGGAAATTAAAGGACTAATGATAGGATGCTCCTTGTTTGGTTGTTGGTTACCATCCATATTTCTCCTTTTGAATCTTATGTTTACAACTATTTGAATATAAGCTTGGTTATAAGTAGCCTATTGGTTGAGTGCATAACACTCTCCTTGCTCATATTTTACCATTATGACACCCAACTAGACTGGTCCTTGATCAATGTTCTATCTTTAATAGGGCTCATCTGGTCTAATTATCATAGGTACCTCTATATTTTGGGCCATGAGACCTTGATTTCACCTAAAATTAACATCTTACTATCTAGTGATCATTGACGGCTTGGGTAGAATCAGTGGTTGGGACAATGGATTGTTTAAAATATTGATTCCAAGGCATGGTACCTTAATCTTCTTGATCCACATTATTATAAACTAGGACCAAGGT